>JAUCMX010000005.1:9482384-10077384 GCA_033459395.1 Hemibagrus guttatus | reverse complement strand
ATTTTATATCCAAAATAAAACACTTCAGAACATGATGAACGTGATGTTATTGGAAAAGAATCAACTTCAGGGCAGGAAGTGTGTCTACATTTCTAAACAGCAGCCTGTTGTTGATTATTTTCCTACAACAGCACAACACTGGGAGTTCGAGTCTCATATATTATATAAAATGCAGCAAATTACCTTAATGTCTTTTTAAAATTTTTTCTTCAAGTTTAATTTGAGCGAGTATTGGTTCAGCTGAACTGACTCAGGTGACTGTATTGTATGCTGATCGGTTGTTTAAATTGGCGTACAGGATTTTCGGGTTCATAGCCCGGAAGACGGGCAGCGGCATGGACAACGTGTGCCACTTGTTTGCCGAACACGACCCCGAGCAGCCGGCCAGCGCCATCGTCAACTTCGTCTCCAAGGTCATGATCGGCTCGCCGAAGAACGCCTGATCACAGCTCCACACGTGCCCCAGGAAACCACCTCGATTCCCTCTCCCTTTTTTAATGGGCCTGCTGTCCCCTAGTGATGACATCACACCGTGTGCCACATATATACAGATGCAGACTCTATAAACGGTATGGTCCGTATGAAAAGACTCGTATCTCGAGATGAAGAGAGAGAACCAGCGTGTGGAGGTCTATGCTGCTACTCAGCTTTAAGAGAGAAGTGTATGCTGATATAAGTGTCCTGTATATTGTATATGTATGTAATGGTATCTAACCAAACCGTATTTATTGTCTTTTATTCTTTCTTTCTTTTCAATCACATTCGCAAGATAGAAACTTCACAGTGGTCTTAAGTGCGGGGAATCAATTTAAGTGTTCTCTAGCTTGTATTGGAAGTGTACTACTGACCATCTCTAGATGAACAGCGTATATATACACACTCACAGGACTAGTCAGTTTAGCTTTATTATTATTATTATTATTATTATTTTTTTATAAAGAACTATGTGTTTAAGGGCTATATGGAATAAGCCACTAGTATTTTTAACATGACCCCCAATTTTTTTTTTTTTTTCTTTGAAATGTAGTTCAGGGGTTTTAGATTTCTATTGATTTTTTTTTTTTTTTTCCTTTTTCAAAAGGTGGCTTGTAGATGAGGGTTTTATTTACAAATTTCTGTATTTCTTTCTTAAACGTTATAATAGTTTCAATTAAATTTTTTTTTTTTTTT
Organism: Hemibagrus guttatus; assembly: GCA_033459395.1. NCBI lineage: Eukaryota > Metazoa > Chordata > Actinopteri > Siluriformes > Bagridae > Hemibagrus > Hemibagrus guttatus. The sequence continues at coordinate 10,076,214 of JAUCMX010000005.1, read as the reverse complement.
TTAATGAGGCCAGAGGCTTTGGATCACAGATGTCTAAATTTTTTAACGTTTTAAAAATGTAAAGACTTTTACATCATTTTTTTTTTAATTGCAATTTTTTTTTTTTTTTTTTTTTTTTTTTTGGACACCTGACGGTATTTCTAGCTGAGCATTTTGGTCACAAATTCCTATATTTTCCAACACAGACAGTAACTGATGCAGCTGAGGGTCATTTTAATCACAAATTTCACTACAGTTCTTTTTATTAGTATTATTATTATTATTTTATTTTTGTTGGGGGGAAAAAAAATCCTCAGTGTATTGCATCTCAGATTACTTCAGCTTATTATAAATACAGCACAAAATATAGCTGAATGTTAGCTCACAACCTTAAGGTATTTTTAAGGATAAAAAGGTTTTTTTTTGTTTTTTTTTTAGAAATCTTTTAGCTTTACTTGGCCGAAAACTGGACCGATTCTTATTGTAAAAGTATTCATGTTTATCTGAATAATAAGCATAGTAAAAAAAAAAACTGTATTTTTCTATGTTGAACTTAATATATTCACTCTCCAGTGGCTTTATGTTACATTGAACAGACCAGACTTGTACTAATGTGCCTTCACACTCTGGCGGTGTGATCTGTAAGCGATGTGTCGATAAAGGAGCAGATCTGAGTGCTTTGTATCCTGATTGTAGTATTACAGTGTTGCATATATAATCTGTTATCATGTAAAGGCTCATGCTAGGTTCTTACAGGTTTATTACACTCCCATGCTAAAACAGATCAAAAGCTATCGTTTATTTTTCATTGCTGCTTCATTACAGGGAAGTGAACGATATGATCGGTTCTGATCGGACGGGATTGACTGACAGAATAAAGACTGCAGACTCATTGTTGCTTCTTCAGATCAGTCCATCTCTTAATAAAGCTAACGATATATATGAGAGCGTGTATTCACTTTCTATGAAATATACCACTCTAGGACATGCTGTTAGAGGAAAACAATCAACAACCAGGAATGGGACAGAAGTCCAACGCAAGACACCGTATACATATTCGCACAATCATTCTCACCTAGCGGCGAATTAGCATGTTTTTGGGAGGTGAAAGGCAGTCATGTGAACAACATTTCATTCATTTATTTGTTTACACTGCATTTGTTGAGTGTAATGTACATGGAATATAAAGGGTGTGTGAAAAAGTGGAACCTCGCTGATAAAACCTCTACTACTACTACTACTACTACTGAGAAGAAGAAGAAGAAGAAGTTACAGGGACGGCCAGAGAGTGGTCCATGCTGAATGGATAGGGTGGCCACCCTGGCCACCCTGACCACACCTTAGCTAAGCCCTTGATTAAACATACAAGACAAGACAAGACAAGACAAGATCATCAGAGTCGCATAGTTACAGCGGCAAAGGGATAGCAGTTAAAGGACAAGATAAAAGATTAAGGCAGGGTGACTTGAAATTATAACAGATATTATAGAGCAATATAAAAAGGCTTAACATAAAAGACAGCCATTTATATGTATAAAAATAGAGTATATAAATATCTAATAATAATAATAATAATAATAATAATATTGATAATAAGCTGTGTGTATGGCAGAAATGGGCGTGGTTAGTGGCAGCGGTGAATGAGCAGGTAGGGACTGAGTGTTTACACCTGTGTGTGCTTCATGACTAGTTTATTTCTATCTTGCTTTTCAGTGAGGGGTGGAATGGGGGAGAGCGATGAATCTGACAATGTAAGATTGACGGTGTGTGTGTGTGTGTGTGTGTGTGTGTGTGTGTGCGAAACAACATTCAAGAAAAAAAGAATTTTGGTTCTGATTAATTTCGAGGAAAGTGGATGTGTGAGGCTCATGAGGTTTTTTAAAAGGAAATATATTATAATGATGAATCAATCAGAATATTTGACAGGAAGTTAGCTAAATGTGGGCGGGGCTTAAAGTATATATATCTATCCTGCTATCCTGAAAGGAACAGAAATGTAGAGCTGATTTAAAGAATACATATATATATATTCTTTAAATCAGCTCTACATTTCTGTTCCTTTCAGGATAGCACACTGGACAGCAGGAGGCGCTCATGCTTCAATAAACTTTCCCTTCCTGTGTGCGATGCTTCATCACAAAGAATAATGAAAAGCCTCGACAGATCCATTACTAACCCACTGGGAAGGCTGCCATTTTTATTTAACAAACACTTCAATTACACCAAAAATAGCTTTCTGATGAGAAGCACATCAGCACACACTGCACACACACACACACACACTATACAGCTGCACACAGGTGTGCAAACACACACTCACCTGTGCTTTCTGCTGTTCAGTAAAAGGAGTCTATGTGTGCAGTGTCACAGTGTCAGCGTGCAGGTCTGTACAAGAGTACAGAGAGAGCTTTTTATTGGAGAAAAGTCATTTTAACTTCTCATCATTAAGAAATTAACCAGTCTCATGTGGCTGAATCACTGTTGCTGCTCCAAAGTCAATTCTTTCCCTATAACAGCATCCTGCCATGTTTTATCCCCCCTTCACCACAGAAAATTGACAATTCATCACTTCCCTTTAATAAACAACAGTAAATTCAGAACAGGAAATATAGTTGATTCACAATTTACAATAAACAACAGTACTGTTGTGAGAAATGACGTCTCCTGAAGAAGTGTGGGTTTTTTCAGCTCTAGTTGGCTTCATTTGCATTGATTCAGAACCGAAAAGAGTTGAATGAGACCTATCCATCGGTTATTCTGAATAGAACAAAACTGATTCAGGTACAGACATAACTGATTCAGTATAGCTGATTAGAATCATACATAGTTGATTCAGAGTCATACATAGTTAATTCAGAGTCATACATGGTTGATTCGGAACTGAACTAAGTTGATTCAGAATCAGAAACGGACACAGTTATCTTAAAACCAGACATAGCTGAATCAGAACTATTCATAGTTGATTCCAATCTGGCCAAAACTGATTCGAATCCAAACATAATCCGGACATAGTTGTTTGTGAGCCATATATATTTGATTCAGAACCGAACAAAGTTGATTCAACCTGGACATATTTGATTCAGAATCAATTAAAAATGATCAGTAATGGACAAATGTGTCTTAAGAATTGGTCAAAACTGATTCAGACCCAGACATAATCCAGACACATCTGATTCGGAGCCATACATATTTAATTCATAGTCCTTCATAGTTGATTCAAACTATGATGATTTCTCAAAACCAGAGTTGACTAAGAATTGTACGTAGTTTATTCAAAACAGGACAAAACTAATTCAGAGCCAGACAAAAGCTGGATATAGCTGAATTGGAACCTGGTTGATTCAGAGCTGAACAAAGTTTATGCAAAGCTGATTCTGACGGTTAAAGCTGATGGTTAAAGATGATTCATTAATGGAAATACTTGTCAGATCTGTAGAAATTAATTTGAACTTTTAATCATTAAGAAATGAAACATCTCTGACTGTTCCAAAGCCCTGACTCCTTTATTAAATGTTAAATCATCTCCTTACCAACACAATCACAACATCTCTGTAAATGAGCTGTTTCTATAGAAACAATGCTGTATTAAAACAGGTACATTGATATAATCCATTTCATACCATTTGATGTAATAAGCTGTGGAATTGTGAAATGTCATTCGTTGTAATTTCAGTTGAAGTAAAATAATTTACTTGAATCATTCTTCAATACATTTGTGTGCACACATTAACTTGCTCTACTTAATGTAATTCTGACTCCCACTAGATTTCCACTTCATGTTTTTCCCACACTTGTAGCACAGAACACTGCAAAAACACAATCGAGCGTTCTGCCGTGTGTCGTGCGAAGTGATGTGTACCGGCAGCACTGCAGGTGTATAAATATGAACAGTGTATTCTTCCTGGATAATAACATAAACAGTGGTGTTGAGAGAGTTCAGGTTCGGTGAAACTCAAGATAAGCGTTTGAGATATGAAGCTGCAGATGAAAGAAAAGTCATGATGGCTTCTGATGATCCAGACACACTGTCAGGGAGCAGATGTCTGTTTATAATAGAAAGGGTGTGTGTGTGTGTGTGTGTGTGTGTGTGTGAGAGAGAGAGAGACAGAGAGACATGGTGGAAGTTCTGACCCACTTGTATGTTTCCACAGAGACAAAGTCCTGTATTAAAAATTGTGGGATATATTTCCTATTCAGATTTATTTGGTATCATTTGCATTGATTTGGACCTGAGAGTTGATTCAGAATGAGGGATAGTTCATTCTGAACGGTATGCAGTTGAGTCAGAACAAGACATAGTTGATTCAGAAGAGGGTAAAGTTGATGAAGAACTGGGCATACTTGTCTGAAAACCAGACATAACAATAAGAACTATCCATAGTTGATTCAGAATCAAATATGTAATTGATTCAGATTCAATTCTTAATCAAATACTTCCAGTACTGAATCAAGTATGTTCAGTTCTGAATCAATGCAAATGAAGCCAAATAGAGCTGATAATGAATCATAAAAATCTTTTTTTTTTTGTCTCTATAGCAACAAGTTGGCCAAAACCTCCACCGTGTGATAGCTGCACACACACACACACACACACACACACACACACACACACACACACACACACAGACACACACACACACACACACACACACACACACACACACACACACACACAGACACACACACACACACACACACACACACACATTGACTCAAATCCAGAGGTAAACTGGACATAGTCAATTCGAATCCAGATATAGTTGATTCAGAATTAAACATAGTTGATTCAGAACCAAGTTATTTCAGAGATGGATATACTGGCCTCAAAACCAGACACAGATGAATCGGAACTATACACAGTTATTCAGAAACAGACATAATTGGTTCAGAATAATACAAAATTGATTCAGAACCAGACATAAAACCAGACACGGTTGATTTGAAACCAGGTATACATAACTTATTTGGTGCCATATATCGTTTATTCAAATTCAGACAAAGTAGATTCTGAATCATATGCAGTTTATTCAGAATCATAAATCGTTTAATATGAACCAGACATGGTTCATTGAGAATGAGACTCTTTTTTTTCAGAATCAGAGACTGTTTCTTCAGAACCAGGCACAGTTTCTTCAGAACCAGACACAGTTAATTCAGAACCAGACATGGTTCATTGAGAATGACTCTTTTTTTTCAGAATCAGAGACTGTTTCTTCAGAACCAGGCACAGTTTCTTCAGAACCAGACACAGTTAATTCAGAACCAGACATGGTTCATTGAGAATGAGACTCTTTTTTTTCAGAATCAGAGACTGTTTCTTCAGAACCAGGCACAGTTTCTTCAGAACCAGACACAGTTAATTCAGAACCAGACATGGTTCATTGAGAATGACTCTTTTTTTTCAGAATCAGAGACTGTTTCTTCAGAACCAGGCACAGTTAATTCAGAACCAGACGTTCATTGAGAAACAGACATGGTTGATTGTTGTAACTGTTACCAAAGAGCGGTGTATAAACCTAGTTTAAGGTATTGTTATGTAGGAGATATTCTATGCTAATGCTAGTTGAACTAAAGTCAGAGTTTTTAGCTCATGATTGTTAGCTAAACTGTGCTGCAAGCTAGTGCTTTTACCTCCCTATATTACTCTCTATTTATTTCTGAGTCTGTTACGTTAGCTGGTACCACACTGTCTGCTCTCCAGCTTGTGTGAATGGTTCTTCATCATACTATTCAATGTTTATTGTAGAATTTGTGAAATTATCAGGACGTAATATTTATACTAATGCTAATACTACAGCACCGTTTCTGGGACCCATTTTCCCTCCACACAACACACCACTCATTTTCTGGAACTTGAGTCAGATCTCTACATTTATGTGTGTCACACTTAGTAATAAGCTGTAAGGCCCAATACTGACCTGGTGAGAACTTCAGTCAGAAGGTTCAGAGGAAACGTTTATTGAAACTATTGCCATTTTATGGCTTTGTTGCAAGGTTTCAGCGGAAAGGTCACCACCACCTATACCAAGCACCTACACTAAGAGTCCATTTAACAATGTGGTGAGGTTGTACAGGGCAACTGGGATATTTAGAGCCTGAACATTACTCAGCTATTCATTTCAAAGCAGTTTGTTTAGGAACTATTTTGGGATTAAGAAATGATCAAATGAGGAATGCAAGACCGCAACAGCTGATGGAGTCGAAAGCCAAATGCCACACCCTAATAAGCTTAAACATTAATACAACCATTTTTTGTTAGAATTTTTATTTAAATATTGACTACAATGCAATTTAAAAAACATTTTCTCATAACCCACCAGTGTGTGACCCAGTGTATGTGTAACCCCCGAGTCCTACTCGCAACTGCTCCGAGCGGGTCTCGAACCCGTGTCTCTGGCATGGAAGTCAGGTGCACTAACAAGGAGGCTAAAGACTGCAGCCACTAGTGTCAGTTGCCAGTGCACCTCTTGAGATCAGGGGAGTGGGGGTTTACCTGCACAGCACCTACCGCTGGACTCCGTTACACTCACCCTCCTAAACCTCACTCCCATCCGGGTCACAGCACCAGCATAACCCCCTGGGTCCTACTTGCAACCAGTCTGAGCGGGTCTCCAGCATGGGATGCGGGCACACTAACAAGGAGGCTAAAGACTGCAGCCACTAGTGTCAGGACCAGTATGTGGACCCATGTATGTTCCAGTATGTGGAGGAGTGTGTGCACCTGTGTGTGAACCAGTGTGTAGACCAGTATGTGAACCAGCGTAGGGACCAGTGTATGAACCAGAATGTGGATCAGTGTCTGGACCAGTTTGTGAACCTGTGTGTGACACAGAGTGTGACATGCTTGTGTGGGTTTTCTACAGTTTATCTAGATTCTTCCAACCGGAGTTCCAACCGCCATTAATCCCTCCTTGTAGGTGGATGGTTTGGCATGTGTGTGTGAATGCTGCCTTGTGCTGGACTGGCATGCAATTGCATCAAGTGCATTGGGATAAACTCCGGATTCCATCTTGGTGGAGATATCAGAATCTATAATGCCTGGTTTCAAGTGGCAAAGGGTCATAATAAGTTTATTTTTATTTTATTTGTTTGTTTGTTTGTCCACCCACCCAATCCATCCGTCCGTCCGTCCGTCCATCCATCCATGCATCAATCCATCCATTTACTGGAGCCTATTTCAGAAATCCTGGCAGTAAAGCAAGTATACACCCCTAATTGGAGTTTTTTTAAATATATTTATTTGTTGATTGGTTTATTGAATGTTTATTCTTACATGCGTCTGAAGCTACTTCATTTATTTGAGACAAAATTCTGGTTTATTGTGACTCCAAGATTCCAAAATGCTTTGTTGATTGTGGCTCCCTTACATGTTAAAGTAGTCAAAAGTTCCTTAAACGAAAGATAGAACAAGATATTTATTTGCGCTAACATTTGTTCACTTGCTAATCCAGGCTCTGCTCACAAACCAGCGTTACTAATTTAATATAATCACCCCAAAGCATTTTAGAGCAGGAATGTTGATCTGGGATCGGATTCTTCGCTGTGTTTTTGGCCATGGATCTGAATTTGAATTCCAGCTCTGGGAGGCGTTGTGAGTCCTGGCCCGGGTCACACGCACTTCAGTCCAGCAAATGAGTCAGACGTGCTAACCGCAGCGATACACAGCACTGGCCAGATCGAATCGGGGTCAAAGAGTGAACCTCTGCAGCGTTCTGACTCAAACGATCCGCTCGCTCTGGGATCATCAGAACCGAATCATAAAATCAGGATTTTTATAAAATGAACATTCTGTCATTCTGTGCTTTGGTTAATCCTGTGTTATTGCTTTTTTCATTGCTACCTAATCATCGTCCGGTCAAAGTGGCTCAGCCTAACGGGCTGTTAGCAAACGTGTACCAGATATCCCGAGAAGTTTGTATGTCTTCGCTAAATACCACTGGTAAAACTTTATAGACTGTGGTGAAATATATGCCAATGGTTTAGCAGAGGCAGAACTCCGCTGAATGCCTTTTATGGGCTCCGGAGCAGGGTGTTGCTCAAAGAGCTCATGTTTGGTGATTTGGAACGACGTTGTTTGAGGAAATAGTATAGAATTAGTGCTATTAGGAATGCGGACTATAAACACAACACAAGATCCGGGACGTCTGAGGATGTCTGAAGAAGCTGTCAGAAGAGCCGAGCTCCTCCTGTATTATTTTTTTTTAAACGTATTAACGGCAGCATGAATGCACTGTTCAGGAGAATGATTTTAAACAGCAAACCACAGCACTTTCTCTCTCTTTATCTGCATTTGCAGCTCATATTTTTCCCCTTTGTTATTGTCCGCACCGGCTACGCTCTGCACGCTTCTGACAATCCGTTATAATTACGGAAAATGGAGAGCAAGCCGCAAGTTATGTAAGATTTGAATAATAGGTTGTAGGATGACATTTTTGGACACACATAAGCACTTAACACACGGAAAGTAAAAACAGACTAGAAGCCGGATTAAGAGCGATCGCTTCGTGACGAGAAGAATGCACTTTTATCAGATGAAAATCTCGCCAGCACGTCGTTTCACCTTACATTTCAGCGAAACGATAATTGTAGAACATCTTGAACAATTGAGTCTTTAAAGGTTCTCCTGTGTATAGAACCTAACAACTGAAGGTTCCTCTTTCAACCCTTGTCTTCCATAATGAGCCTTTTTATGCTGAAGGAACCATTAAGCAACATTTCTATGTAAGAATGTGTGTGTGTGTGTGTGTGTGTGTGTGTGTGTGTGTGTGTGGTATCACAGAACCTAGAAAGCCAGCTAAGAACCCATATCTCTCCAAGGAACCCTTCTCTGTAAGAACACATTGGAAATTCTCAAACAGAAATAAGGCACAGATTTCTTTTAAAGCTACATCTAGAACCATTAAGGGTCTTTGGTCATTCTTCTGGTTCTGAGTAGAACCCTGAAATTGAATGTTTCTCTCTCATAGAGAGAGAGAGAGAGAGATGAGAGCTAAATTTACATTCTTTAAGGGTTCTTTGGTTGTCCTTCTAGTTTTATATAGAACCTCTATAGAAGTTATCAAGGTTACGTGAAGAATCCTTGAGGAACATGACTTTGTGGATGTGTAGATGTACCATTAATCTTTTTAAGCAATAACTAGAACCATTAGAGGTTCTTTGCTTGTCCTTTTAGTTTATACAGAACCTCTTCCTTAAGAAAGGAACCCTTGAGGAACCTGAGTTGGTAAGAGTGGGTGTGTAGATATGTTTGTCTGTGTGCAGGTTTAAACTAGCATCTGACCACCAAACTGCAATTTGATGGAACTCTAAAGTTCTGTAAAGAAACCAACACAGTATTTCCCCTCAGAGAGAAAGCCAGGAACCCTGACCTATCCAAGGAACCTCTGAGGAACCTTTCTCTGTAAGATTGCTTAGGAGATCCTCCAATAGAAATACCCCATGAATTTTTTAAAGCAATATCCAGAAAAGGGTTCCTTGGTTGTTCTTTTGGTTCTACATACAACCAGAGTGTAGGTGTGTAGGTGTGCTTGTTTGTCTGTGTGCAGGTTTAAACTAGAATCACTGACCAGAGTAGAAACAATAAGAGGGAACTCTAAAGTCCTGTAGAGAACCCTGAGTATTTCCCTTCAGAGAGAAGGCAAGAAACTGAAGTACCCAATGAATAACACGAGAGATCCAAAAATGTAAAAAAAAAAAAAAAATTAAATTAAATTAAAAAAAAAGCAACTCTACATTCTTGACACATTCTCTGGTTGTCCACCTGGTTTTTGCTAGAACCCTACAACCATAGAGTGTTTCCATATCAAGAGAAGGTTCTACAAGAGGGAGAGAGAGAGCATTTCCAGAAATGATCAAACTAGTCAAAGATTCTCAAACAAGAAGGATCCAGGAAGTCTAAATGTTTTTTTTTTTTTTGTTCATTTTAGTTCTGGTTGAAATCCTACCACGGAATGTTTCTCTCACACTGAGGCTTCACTAAGAACATAGAAATATTTAAAGAACCACTAACACACCCTTAAAGAGTGCTTTTTTTTACTTCCCCAGTCAACTGGTTTCAGTTACCAGAACAATTTTCACGATATTTTCTAGGAATATTTAATCTGGCAATTTTATGGTGTTCTGAAAATCCTGAAATGCCCTGTTCCTAAAGGAATAACTGTTTGGAAGTGGTAAAAAGAAGACGTTCTACATGTCTGACGTCTCTGGGCTGCTGTCTGTGGAGATGAAGCTCACAGAAGAACCCTGAGGTCTAATAAAATGAAAACTATTCCATACAAAGAGACTGAAAACATGCCGTATGTTTGAAAGCAAGCTAAGAACTCTTAACTATCCAAGATAGCCTTCTCTGTAAGCACTCATGGAAGATCCTCAAACAGAAATAAACCATGAATTTCTTTTAAAACAATATCTAGAACCATTAAGGGCTCTTTGGTCATCCTTCTGGTTCTGGGTAGAACCCTGAGATCGAATGTTTCTCTCTGAATCTATGAATGTCTTTACAGCTATTTATAGGACCATTACGTGTTCTTGGGTTGTCCGTCTGGTTCTGCCTAGAAAGCTGCCATGGAATTTTTCCATCTCAGACAAGATGAAAAGTGAAATCTACATTCTTTAAGTGTTCCTTAAGTTATGTATGGAATATGACTTTCTAAGAGTGTAGATGCATAGAATCTTTTTAAGCAATATCCAGAACCATACAGAACCTCTTCTTTAAGAAGGGAACCTTTGAGGAACCTGACTTTGTAAGAGTGTGGGTGTGTAGATGTGTTTGTTTGTCTGTATGCAGGTTTAAACTGGCATCCCTGCAAAAAAACAGCCATAAGAGGGAACTCTAAAGTTCTATAAAAAACCCAACACAGTATTTCCCCTCAAAGCAAACCTCTGATCTATCCAAGATACCACTGAGGAACATTTCTCCGTAAGAATGCACAGGATATCCTCCAATAGAAACAAGCTATGAATTCTTTAAAATAGATAAAGCAATATCTAGAACCATTAAGTTCTTTGGTTCTGGTTCAATATAGACCTTCTTGGGTAAGCAGAGAACTCTTGAGGAGCCTCAGTTTGAGAGGGTGTGTAAGAGTGCTGGTGTTTAGATGTTTACTAGAACTCAGAACAGCTATAACACCGAACTCTAAAGTTCTGAAGAGAACCCAAAAGGGTAAAGCAAACAACTCTTTAAGAACCACCAAAGGAACCACTGAGGATCAATTCTCTTAAAATGAGACCTCATTAAGGAGATAAATGTTATCAGAAACTGCTCTGAAAATACTCGGACATCAGAGGCTTACATTAACACACTCTACTGGGACGCTAATGCGTTTCTATAGGAACAGACTGATGAATGTGTATCAGGTTCAAAGCAGTCATGTGACACAAGTGTCATGATCATGTGGTACCCGGTGGCTGATGGGAGATGTAGTAAGAGAGTACTAAAAATTAATTAATGTTGATTAATGTGTGTTGCTTCAGTGTTGATTTGGTTCTTACCAATAAAACGTCATTAGAAGTTCAAGCTAGAGTCTGAAGATCCCTACATGGAGCTCTGGAGCTTTAGGTATATGTTCTCTATTCCCTCCTGATAGTATTTCATCAAACGCTAGCAGAAAATTTTTGCTTTTCAAAACTTTTACCAACACAGAGAATCAACACGTGTTTTAGTGTGAGACATTCCCAGACTCTATAGGATATCATTCATCTCTCTGCAGGATCCCAGTCTAGTGTATGTGTGTGTGTGTGTGTGTGTTTGAAATGCCAGTCTTTACTAGCACACTCCTACCCACTCTGGAACAGCCCAGCTGATTAAACTCGGTCCCTCTGTGAGCTTTGGCGCTCCCTTCAGATTCTTGGGTTTCTTTTTTTTATTCCCTCATAGCAATAAGCCACATTCTCTCTTTATTCCTTTCTTTTTCTCTTTGTTCCTCCCTCTCTCCCTCCCTCCCTCCCTCCCTCCCTCCCTCCCTCTCTCCCTCCCTCTCTCCCTCCCTCCCTCCCTCTCTCCCTCTCTCTCTCCCTCTCTCCCTCTCTCTCTCCCTCTCTCCCTCCCTCTCTCTCTCTCTCTCTCTCTCTCTCTCTCTCTCTCTCTCTCTCTCTCTCTCTCTCTCTCATACTCCAGGGTCCTTGTCCTTGGTTACTGCCTTTGTGGTTTCACATCTTGTCATGTCCACGTGGGTGTCCTCTGGGTTCTCCAGGTCCATTCAACCTTCCAAAATCATGTAGGTGGATTTGTGAGCGTAAATCTCCCCTTGGTGTGAATTAGTGTCTTGCAGAGGAAAGCCAGAGTTTCAGTATCAAGTCAGTCTAGTTCTATGGCTTGTTATTAGAATGTCTCTGTTTTTGGTTGTTGGAGTGTTTGACTGCGTGACCAGTGTCCATTTTTTCTTCACACACAAACAAATGCACAGATTTCAGAATTATCACCTGAATTAACTTAGGTCTTTATTATATATTTAATATATACAGCATTCCCAATGTTACTAATTTAAAAAAATAAAAAAAAAAGAAAGGAATTAATGTAAAAACTGTTTTTGTTGTCATTTGAAATATCTGTGGCATTTCCGTCATTTTCAGTGGCATTTTTGCCCAGAGTCCCTATTAATTTTGAATCCTGGTGTGTTGCCTTTCTGCCTCATTCCCAGTTATCCTGAAAAACTCCAGATCAACTTTAACCTTGACCAGGATAAACTTTCCCTAAAGATGGAACAACGAATGAATGCTGTCTTTGAGGAAACACGATTTAACACGGTACAGCCGAATGTTGTTGCATCATGAAATATAAGAGCCAATCACGTTTCAGTATCCAAATGAATGCCGCCTTCAGACTTCCCAGGGCTGCCAGAAGTTGATATTAAAGCTTTGCAATATAACAACAAATAAAAATTTGTATATTTCAGGGCATATTTCCTAGAAAGTTAGAGTGCCACATCTTTGTTTCATCTGCATTACAATAACAAAACTTTTTCTTGGTTAAATAACACACCCTGAGTCCCATTGTAAAAGGTTACTACAGAAACAATAGTGTATTAGAACAAGTATGTTAATGAATTGACACCTTCTGACCAATCACAATCCAGAAATCTATTTGCTGATACCTGAACAGAAATATAAGTGAGAAAAATAGGCAGGTCTATTGCCCAGAGTGGTGCTGCATAAGGTGCCAGTTTGCAAAAGAAACTTCCTGCGAAATGAAAGTGTCAGTGTACACTTTTTCACATGCTCGAGGTGGAATTCTCTACATTCCGACTTCACTGAGCAGAGCTGGAGTGAGTTGGGAGGCAGAGGATCCATGCCAAGCACTGCAGGGGGTTTGGAGAGCGATCCTGCCTACCACCCGGGACGGTTATTAGAGAAAACACAGATGCGTGTTAGAATAGAACACTTGGCCCTTTCTGCACAACTGTACGCCTGTTTCGCCCTTCTGTGTTTTTGTTTTGTGTGAGGTGAGCTGCAGATGTGGTCCGCTGGACTCTGTATGTACACTCGTAATTATGCCTTGGAATCTTCTGCGTCTAGGTGTGGAATGCTCAGGCTATTTTCTCCTCTACCTCGGCAATAATGCCCCCCTCTGAGTCGAGAGAGAGAGAGTGAACGAGTGAAAGAGAGAGAGAGAGAGAGAGAGAGAGAGAGACCCCCTTGTTCTGTGCCACACACATCGTCCTCACCGAATGGTAATGCTAATGCTAATGGTAATGGGCAGGGTAGGAGTAATTTGGTCACATGTTCTCGTGCTGCTCCACTGCTAAACCTCACATTCAAGTGCGGTGACTCAGGCAGCGATGCGTCACAAAGCTCCCTCAGCTGGCTCTCCTTTCACATCGAGGGCTGCGCTAATGACTAGTTAGCAGACCTGCTCTTTTTTTTCCCCCCAGTGACATGTTTTCCGTTAATCCTGCCTTTGTTTTACTTGTTTGCTTGGGATTTTTATTTCGTTTGTCTGTTTTGAATTACAGTTTGGTCCTGCAGTACAATGTCTTGTTGGCCCTCAGAGATTCACCTCAGTGTAACCTTTCCATGTTCTCATTAACATTGGTCAATTATGTACAATAGAAAACTAGGAAAGACAAAGAATTTGTAGGAAGTGTAGTTTGTTAAAAAAAAAAAATTGTCAGCTTCTGGGTGGCATAATGAAGTGGTGTTAGTGTTGCTTTCAAACCATTCTATGATTGTGGGAAGTGTGTAAAAAGCTGATAAAGACTGAAAGATGGGCAGTGGTAGCCCAAATGGTTAAGGCTCTATGTTGTTGATCAGAAGGTCTGGGGGTTCAAGCACCAGCACTGCAAAGCTGTGACTGCAATGCTTTGTTCTAGCTAAGCTAAGCTATGTACATTGTGGTCTAATGCTACAGTTTTGCAGTAATGACAACGTTAGCCCAGATTAGTCCGCTTTAACCTAAAAGCATCAGGCCATTATGAACAATGTACTTGGCAACCATGTAGCATACATCATCTGTATCTTGGGTTACCTTACTATGATCCAAGTTCCTTTTCTGCTTATTTTCTTTTAAAGCATTGTTTAGTCAGATGACACAGATACACAAATGTCTTCACACATAAAGCTAGCAACTACATAAATATTCTGACTCATCTTCTTGGCAAGTGGTATCAGTTTAACACTGCTCATCTCAAACCAAGAACCAGGGGGGTTAATGTTTTTGCCATGAAGTTATTTCCACGAACAATCATTGATCACATCAATAATTCAAGTTACATTTTGCAGCTGTTGAGGCTGGTCTGAAGGGAAATGGCTATTTTACTGCCAATTGCATCAAACTGAACAGGAATGCTAGTCAATCATTGTATCTGTTGTACTTCAGTTGTCTGTAATAATAGGACTGTTCTGTGGTCAGATGTCACTTTTTGCGGTAAAATATAAATAGTTTAAACTGTTTTGCTAGATCTCTAGTACTCTTGTCCTAATGTTTGAGTGAAAAAGCGGTGCCAGGGAGTCTCTATTGAATTGGAGAACATGGAAGAACCTTTTTGTTTCATCTTTATTGTATGTCTCTTGGTACATTGGAAATATGTTTAAACTAAAAAACACAAAAATAGATAGGGAAGGAGAGAATAATTCAAGGATCTTATCTTGTGGTGAGTATTGCCTCAGTTAACAGGGAGTGCCTCTTTTATTAGCCGTTGTTGTTTTTCCTGGACCTGGAGTGAATTCTCCCAAGATAAGTCACTAAGAGTGTGGAGTTTTGCTTGCACATCCAAGTTATGATTTTATTTTATTTTGGACCACATTTCCAGTTTCCTTCCTGGGCTTCCACCAGTATGGCAGGTTGAATGAGGAAAGCCCATTTATTCAGATCTGGGCCACCTCCCAGACTGCAGACAGTAGGGGTTCCAGCTATTTATCCCAGTTTCTGCTAGCTTTATAAAAAACATTTTAAAAAAGGGTCCCAATTTTGAAGAATTTGTGTATCTGCCTCAACCATTTTGTTTGCAAAGATCATAAAGTATATGACTAGAGGCATGTGGACACCTGACCATTACACCTATATGTGTCCATTTCAAAACCATAAGCATTAACATAGACTTGATCCAGACTTTACTGTTATAATAAGCTCCACTCTTCGGGAATGGCTTTCATCAAGATTTTTGAGGAGATTTGTGTTCATTCACCCACAAGGGCATTAGGGACATCAGGTACTGATGTTAGGTAAGGAGAGTTCCAGTTCATCCCAAAGGTGTTCGGTGGGGTTGAGGTCAGGGCTCTGTGCAAGACATGATGATTTCATGGACATTGCTTTGTGCACAGGGACATTGTCATGCTGGTTTGTCAACAGGTTTGTGCCTATTAGAAGAAGAAGAAGAAGAAGAAGAAGAAGAAGAAGAAGAAGAAGAAGAAGAAGAAGAAGCAGAAGCCTTTATTATGGTCACAGCACAGAGAAATTCTTTCTTCACATATCCCAAATTTGGAAGTTGTTGTTATAGAACAGAGACACAGCACCTCTAGAGTGGAGGGGGTTAAGATCTTTCCTCAAGGAGCCAAAAGTGGCAGCTTAGCAGTTCTGAGGCTTGAAACCCAATCTTCCAGTCAACAACCCAGAGCCTTAACCACTTGAGCCACCACAGCAGTTCCAATAAAGGGAAAACTTAATACTACATCTCATACAATAGTGCACTTCAAACTTTGTGGCAACAAGAATCACAAATGGGTGTGATGGTGACTCAAGTGTCCACATATCTTTGGCCATATTGTGTAGATACCAAACTGCATAAGCCACTAGAACTAGTATGGATTGATACTTCAACTTTTACCAGCCAAACCCTTCCTAATACCTTGTTTGGAATTAAGTTTTGGTGGATCAAGAATCATCATGGTAGATGGATTTGCTGGTCAATTAGTAGAGGGTAGTTGGTGCTCTCTACACAACCTCAACAGATCTGTTCAGGTCCTGCTTAAGATTTAGCTGCAGCAGCACACAGCATGGGGATGAAAAGGCAGAAACAAGCAGTTCATAATTGTAGAGGAGGAATTGTGATAAACAATGAGTAAAGCCAAGTCTCAGCCCTGCTCCCTCTGCTGTCCCTGTACCCAATTGGTGGCCAATTTGTGTGGTGTCCCTTGCTGCAGCTGGTTTTTCCTATGAACAGCTGGGTAGAATCATAGGGGTGGGGATGTAGCTCTGGATCCCTATTCCTGCAAATTCAGACATTTCGTCAAAGAGACGATCCTCTTTCTCCAGTGTCAGCTCCTGGAACTGAAACAAAACCAAGCTTGTGGCTTTCCATCTCACTCTGCTCTTCAGCTATTCAGCGTCCTGTGAACGCGGAGCCGCAAAATTCACGCCCACTTTCAAGAAAGAGACAGATAGATGACAAATACAAACCTCAAAACAAGGGTCAGTTGTGCTCTCCGAGGCTCATTTACCACTTTCTCTTCAGGTGCAGATCCATACTAAACCCTAATTGTCCAATTTCCTGTTTATGCCGCACAGTGCTTTGTCATCTCCAACTGTCGTCGTTAGGACATGATGAAACAGCTTTTCTTATTCTGACATATCTATCTATAATCACCAAGAGGCTGAGAATTATCTGATGCGCAGAATTACACATATTTGCGGAAATGCTGCATCACACTGTGCATGAGGCTCCGGTTTTGGGAAATGAAAACCGCCGGTAGAGGTTACACAGAGGTAGACACACAGTCAGAATGAACTAAGCCAAACAGCTGTCTAGCTTTGCCAACTGTGTCATGTAATTTGGAATATTACAGTCGATGACATCCTACTATGCAAAATAATTACAAAGCAAGCATGGCATCGTGTTTTAAGCTCTTCAGACGTCTCAGGTCAGATCCTGGGAATGTCCTTCTGTGGACAAGCTGCTCTCCTCAGAGCTGAATTGCCTAGCTACCTCTCGGGCAGTGTAAGAAAGATCTAAAAATACAAGGTGCTTACCTGTTTCAGGAAACAAAATAAAGTTTATTTGCTGACAGGCCGCATGCTAAATCTTTAATAAGATTGAGTTTTTTGGCGTACAATAAGCTAATTCATGACATTTTTTTTTTGTCTAGCATCCATACAAATGGATGTCAAGAGTATTAAAATAAAATAATCATTGAAAATAATGAAAAAAAGAATGACTTTTCATCTCCAACAAATTCATACGACGCAACTTTTCTAAATATTTTATATATTATGGCGGAACAGAGTTGAGAATATATTACGGAATTAAAATATACATATTTTACAACCTATAATGGGTGACTCATGCAAAACCCTTCTTGAAGCATGAGTAATAAGAATAAGAAAAGATAATACTGAAAGGCAGGGTGTGTCTCCTTCTTGCAATGATGCTATGTGTATGGATTAATAAAAGCAGATGGTGTTGAAATGTCAATGTTATAGCTTACGACAGCAAACACTTGTGGGACACAAGTCTTCAGATTGAAGAGTTAGCAAATATACAGACATTACCACTACAGCATGACGCAGATGAACTCAGCTGCCTTGTTCCCATGCAGTTTCATGCTTTGAACCCATCAATCCCCCTTTATTCCAGTCCACAAAGCAGCTGTGTGGATGGTGACAAATGATTAACAGTTGCATCGCATTTGGGATACGATGCACGGGTTTGGTAGTTATGCTACAAAGTACAGCTACATCCACAAATAAATTAGTATTCAAAACTCCACCCGAGGCCACCCATGTTGTACAAACTGCACCGGTTACCTGTCCCTGCTAACTTCTTAATTCCAGCCTTGTAAGGCAGTGGTCTTGTGCAGCTACTCTATCCATATTCATATTCAAGACGTCTTATGGTACATGGTATGTATAACCAATTACAAGTATATTATTCCATACAAATAGGAGATGCTCTATATATTTATTTTTTATTTAAAAGCTTCCCAGAAAGGTTAACAGGGCATCGGATTGAGATGTAAGATATTAATCTTGCAGGACAAAGACCTCAGCTCTGTCCCAAATAGTATACACTATGCCTTATGTACTCTAGTGTCTAGTGTATAAATCTGTATGAACTGTATCGTCTCAAGTGGAACACTATTTTTTTTCCCTCTACATGATGTAGAAGCCGTTTTCTAGGCACACGGCTAGCTGTAGCATTTAGAGTACGATTTTAACATGTTGAAATAGAAATCCAAAACGAGGCCTACCTCAAAATGACGTCTTGTCCGCTGGAGTATCGTCAACCATTTTGAAAAGGTTTTCCATCCAGCATCAGTACTTGGTAGCCCCGCCCCTCTTCCTCTGCATAAGCAAAGCTGAGAGGGTTGAGTGCATGAGGTGTGCAATATTAAATTAATGAATTACTGCATTATTGTGGTACATGAAGTGTGAACACACTTCTGCACGCTTTTTCTACTACACAGTGGCAGAGAATAGTGTGTAATAGAGCGGTGAGAGTGAGTAACTGCCTGGTCAGGGTCACAGTGGATTAAATGACGCTAATTATATTTTGTGATCTAAATTCCTGAAGCAGGTACAATCCAAACATTTTGTAAGATTAAAGAAACATAGGGGCGGCACGGTGGCTTAGTGGTTAGCACGTTCGCGTCCAGCGTCCTGGGTTCGAGTCCCATTCACTGTGTGTGTGTGTGTGTGCGCTGTGATGGGTTGGCACTCCATCCAGGGTGTATCCTGCTTTGATGCCTGAGATAGGCACAGGCTACCCGAGGATAGATTGGATAAAGCGGTACAGGCAATAGGGAAAAAGAAAAGAAAAGTAGGCCTGGAATGATGTAGCTGAGGATGAGAAACTGCTAGAACAATCTGTGGTAAGAAGGACATGCCCACTTTAGGCTATATTTAATGTAGTAAACAGATACAGAAGCTGGCTTTCAACCAGCTTTGTGCCTCTAAATTTAGAAAATCACTTCTTTAAAACCTTAAAGATTATTATTATTCATAAAATCTACTGTCAATAAGACCCAATCAGCCTTCCTCATCCTGAAAGATCAAATTCGAAGTTTTACGAACAATATGCAGATCCCGAAAAATCATACGAAATAAAGGAGACGCTGCATCATGCTGTGCGTAAACGCATGCGCCTCCTGTTCTGGGAAATGGAAACCGCTGGTGGAGGTTACACAGGGCACACAGTCAGAAAGAAATATGCCAAGCAGCGGTCACAGTAATAACCTAATAAAATGTAATTGTTTTTTTTTTTTTTCTTCTTTTTATTTTCTTTTACAACGTGTTGTTTTGTTTATGTTTAAGAGCCAAGATCGAGTCTGACTCCCTGCCGCGACATGATCTCCCCGTAAATGATCGTTACATGAGAAAAAGGCCTGTCTGAGACTGAAAGAGACTCCTTACACATCAAAGAACGCCATTAAGTACTGGTCAAAATACCAAGAATAATTAAAATAGAAATACAGAACAATGCTTCATCTGTCATTTTGGTTATTTCTTTATTTATTTTAACCGGATGTAAAAAATGTAGCATATACAAATAGACTCTTAAATCCAGCTATACAAAAAAACATTAACAGATAATACACACTTTTGATATTCTGACGTTCTGTTTGCGTTTATTTATTTATTTGCTTGTTTGTTTATTTATCGTAAAGAAAGCACGTGAGCATAAACAGTTACATTCAGCTGCACCTGCTTTTTCGGCTTGGCATGAGATAAAGACAGATTATTTTAATTACAAATTTTCTTGGATGCATTTTTAGAAGCATAAACGTAACCACATGATAAAACCACTGTTTTATCATGTCCAGCTGTACGTATGAGTTACACAAAGATTCTTTAATGTCAGGTGCAAAAGTATGTGCACCCCTGATGATCACACTCATATATGGCTCCTCCCCAAAATTGAAAGCATGCAACTGTCTAAAAAGTCTTTGTTTGTTGTACTGTTACTTGTTGATTTTCTTTCACTGGATCTGAGAGGCTCAAACGCTGCTCCAGCGTGACAATGCCCCCGTGCACAAAGCACACAGATCCATGAAGACTTGATGTGTGAAGGTTGGAGTGGAAAGGCTCGAGAGTCATGACTTCATTCTCAACAGCTTTAAGATGAAATGGAACAGCGAGTGTGTTTGTATTCGTACGTGTGTTGGTATCCTTCCTGTAATTTTTGCGCAATCACGTGTCGTCCTCCTACTGGTGCATTTTTAGGTAAATGTTGTAGCAGCATTCACACTTTATTACACTTTATTCACACATTATTGATACTAGCTATATTTTCTCATTGAGTGTTTTCGGACACAACGACACTAAACCGTCCATCTCGGTCAAAGAGTCTGTTTATGTGACAATGAAACAGCGTATACAGTTTTAGTCCTAAAGGCAAAATTCTTGATTTTTAGCTTTTTTCACAATCTTTCTTTCTTTCTTTCTTTTCTGTTTTTTTTTTTGTTTTTTTTTACTCAAATTGAACTTGAATCTACTTGAATTGATGAAATCTTAAGCACAGGATTCTTCGTTTAAACTCCTAGAAGTAAAGACACATACTGTATGTACTGACTTTCTACACCGATCAGGTATAATATTATGAGCAGTGCCAGGTGAAGTGAATAACACTGAGTATCTCCTCATCATGCCACCTGTTAGTGGGTGGGATATATTAGGCAGCAAGTGAACATTTTGTCCTCAAAGTTGATGTGTTAGAAGCAGGAAAAATGGACAAGCGTCAGGATTTGAGCGAGTTTGATGAAGGGCCAAATTGTGATGGTTAGATCACTGAATCAGAACATCTCCAAAACTGCAGCTCTTGTGGGGTGTTCCCGGTCTGCAGTGGTCAGTATCTATCAAAAGTGGTCCAAGGAAGGAACAGTCTCAGGAAAAGTGAACCAGGGACAGGGTCATGGATGGCCAAGACTCACTGATGCACGTGGGGAGCGAAGGCTGGCTCGTGTGATCCGATCCAACAGACGAGCTGCTGTTGCTGAAATTGCTGAAGAAGTTAATGCTGGTTCTGATAGAAAGGGGTCAGAATACACAGCGCATGATGGGTCAGGGCTGTTCTGGCAGCAAAAGGGGCACCAACACAATATTAGGCAGGTGGTCATAATGTTGCGCCTGGTCATATAAGAGCTGAAATCATGTACTTATGGCTGAATATACCTTGTGACGATGACACATGACACGTCTCAGAACAACTCTGCAGAAAATCTGCTGTAATTTTGAAAAATTGCAAATCCTTCAGAATATCATTGATTTTGCTTGATCTTTTTGTTAATTTCTGTAATGCAAAATCGCAAAATCACAAAATCCCTCAGGGACTGAGTAGGAAGCCGGCTTGCTTGTGACCATAACTCACTTTTCCTGTCTGATCGATCCTGATGCTCTCGTCCTCCTCGGTTCTTTCTGCTTCTTCATCGAGAGTTTTTCATGGTTTCTAGAGACAAATCTTTTCTAGATTATTTCTCGATCTAATGATTATTGAATATTCTTCTAAGGTAGGAGTGTGAAGTCAGAAACTAATAAATAGAAAAATAAATAAATAAATGTACAATTTCTTCAAAAATGAATGGGATATTTCTACTTAAAAGAAAAACACCACAATGTGCAGTGAACATTAAAATACCAAACAAAACCTATCTATAACAAAGGCTCTGCTGAACCTATGATTTTTCCCCCCTAAATAGTAGTCCCATATACAATTAGTTTTTCAAAGGAAATTAGTTGTTAGGGTTTACTGAGAATCTGTAAATACACTCTCTTCTTGTTATTGCATAAAATCCCAGGAGCCTTCATTATCTTTCTTTTGTCTGAAAAGTTGTCTCTTACATAATATGTTGCTTTCTAACATTATTTCTTGGAAAAGTCATGTTTGGAAATCTGAACTGTTTTTTTTTTTTTTCCCTCCCAACTGACTCAATAGATAATGTAGAATTCATCAATCGAAGTGTACATGATAAAAGTGTTAATGGCGTGGATACGCTGTGTAACATCGAACATAGCACCAAAGGATCTTTAGATTGATTTGGGTCGAGCAAAAAGAGGCTTTCGGCCATTTTGCTTGGTACTCTTTTCTCATCATTCAGAACCTTCCACATGATGGAGAAGTTGGCGGTGTGAAATGTTGCTTCAGTTAACTGTAGAAGCAAAAGAGAAAAAAAAGGTCCTAAAATCGTATTACTCGCTCATTCTTTCTTTCAGCTTCACGTACCTCATGTGTACGAGTTTACCTTAATAAGAACAGCCGTAATTTTGCTTTTTGTTTTTGTTAGCTATCAAACACGAGCTAAAGATGTTCCCTCAAACTTGCGTTGCTATGGTAACCTGATTTCCCTTCGGCTACATAACAGGACAGGACACAGGGTGGAAGCTTAGCTGGAACTGAAGGTCCAAAATATTCCGTTAAATTCTTTCACTTAGTCATCTTTATACCAATATTTGTTTGTTTTACATAAAAAAAATAACAATTTAACACTAATATATATATTTTAGATATTTATATACACAATCTACACAATTTCAAAATCTCTATGATTTTGTAATGAGTAAATAAATGTGTCACTGCAGTAAGGATAAGCAGGTTTCTTTTTTTTTTACAGTGTTCTCAGTATAGCTTTCGGCTGCTCCCTGTTCGGGGTCGCCACAGCGGACCAATTGGTCCGCACAACAACTTGGCAAATGTTTTACGCCGGATGCCCTTCCTGACGCAACCCTCCCATTTTTCCGGGCTTGGGACCGGCACTGCATCCAGTGGCTGGGGTTGGGGCATTGGCTGGAATCGAACCCGGGCCTTTCGCATGATAGGCGACTAACCTACCACTGAGCCACCAATGCCCCTACAGTGTTCTCAGTATGATTGTAAAAAAAAAAAAAAAAGGAGGTGGGAAGAAACCAGAGAACCCTGAGGAAACCCACACAGACATGGCGAAGAGCTGCTGATCGAACCACGAAGCTGTGAGGCATCAGCTCTGCAACACATTACCAGTTTTTAATATTTTTACATTTTAAATGCTAACCTTTAATAGTAAAGAACTATTTAAAAAATGGAGGAAATAAAAATAAAGAAATACGTTCATATAGTTAAACAAAGGCAATCTGAAAATAAGTGACATGTAAGGAACACTAAAAGGGAAACTAAAACATATGCAAAAAAAAAAAAAAAAAAAAAAAAATTGACGCAAATACATTGTACAGCGAGGACCAAGCGTTAAAGCTCCCGTAACTCTGAGGTGTCGCGCTGAACCAGACGGCGAGTGACGTCACACCGTCGACGCTGCATTATTCATTAAAGGGGCGTGGTTTTTGAATCTCGGCGTCTATATATAGAGTGAAGTTTTCCATTTAAAACGCGTCTCACGTGGACGATTGGCGAGACCCGGGACGCTAAACTTTCACATTTTTGGCCACTATTATTATTATTATTGTTATTATTATTATTATTATTATTACCACCACCCTTGTTATTATTAATATTCTTATCAGAACAATTATTGTGATCATTTGCTCCGCCCCCCTCTCTCCGTGAGCATGGTGGCCGCGCTCCGCTCCCTGCTCGTGTCCGTGACTCTGGCCGCGGTGGCGCGCCTGTCCTCCGCCGTGGGCGCGGTGATCCGCTGCGAGCCGTGCGACGCCGGAGCGCGGACGCTGTGCGACCCGGTGCCCGAGGACTGCGTGGAGCGGGTGCGTGAGCCGGGCTGCGGCTGCTGCGTGACGTGTGCGCTGGCCGAGGGTCGAGCCTGCGGGGTTTACACGGGGCGATGCGGTGCGGGGCTGGTCTGCCGACACCGGCCGGGCGAACCGAGGCCGCTGCACGCACTGCTGGAGGGCCGCGGAGTGTGCGTGAACCAGACCGCACCTCCTCCTTCAATCAGCGCCAGAGAAGGTACAACACTTTTGTTACAACGTGCGTAAAACGTGTGTGTGTGTGTGTGTGTGTGTGTGTGTGTGTGTGTGTGAGAGAGAGAGAGAGAGAGAGAGGATGGAAATGCATATACTAGTGAATAAACCTATATGTATATAGTGTGTGTGTGTATAGATACTTATTCTGCATGCTAATACACTGAGACGTGTGCATGTGCACTGTTTTGCTCTGGTATGATGGTGCATCTGAATTACAGAACATTTTATTACTTTATTTTATTTTTTATTTTTTTTGCACATGATCATGCACAGGGTACTTACACTGTACCTTTAATCCTTACTGTAGTGGGTACCCTTATGCACCCATCCTGAGTGCTATGACAAATTTATGTGACAGTGAAAGGTACAATTAGTACTGCTTTTTTATTTATTTATTTATTTATTTTTAAAGGGGGAATGATGGAGTCTGCTTTAATATGTCTTAATATGAATAGGATAACGTCATGATTGTGATGCAAATATATTTTCTCTGTGCATGAACAAGGGGAAAGACTTGTACACATTCAAAGAGAGACAGAAGTCTGTCTATCTGTCTATCTGTCTATCTATCTATCTATCTATCTATCTATCTATCGTGTAAGAAATATGATGTTAATCTTCCAGCTAAATGATCCCTCTAGAATGTCCCCACTGTGCTAGACAGGTTCCTTTGCATTTTTACAAAAGTGGCATGTTTCTTTGCCAAGTTGATGCTTTGACACTTTCCACATCCAGTTTGGAAGCACAGACTCAAAGCTTAATAAATAAGTTATAAAGCTTCAATAAACCGAATCTCCTGCTCTTTTCTGGAAGAAATTCAAAGTAGAAATGTGTGTGTGTGTGTGTGTACGCGATGCTTGCTGCAGCACCCTGAGTTCTTTAACATGCATCCGGTTTATTTGGAAATCGGAATTTCTGAGTCAGAGGTGTAGCTGACAGAGCTGTAGTGCGTTTCTGCACAGCCATTGTAGCGCTCAGATAAACACACTGACGCCCTCATACCACAAACAAAAGCTGTGCATGGACCAAAATGATTTTTTACATTTTTTCCCCCTGCAACTGTTTATTCGACTTGGGTTTTGAAAACATGGATATAAACTTTGCAGCTTGCATTGTTGAGATGGAAAAAGTAGAGAGAGTTTGGCTGGTTGTCTCATGAAAATACTTTTGAATAAACACTAAAATGATCATAACATGATGGATCTGATGAAGAGGAGCTTCATCATATTGGGTGAGATCTGCTTCCTGATCCGATCTTTCGGCGCTTGATTTGGACAGTGATGTCCTGTGGCACACCTTGCTGCTTTACCTTTCACACGATCTTCCGAGACAAAGACGCAATCCGGAAACGCAGATCAGTAGAGTGTCTGTTTCTTACATGGCAGGAATAACTCCTTAATGCAGAAATTGTGATGAAGAGGAAGCTAACCTGAGACACACAGAGGTCACGTGACGTCTCATGACCCTAACTAAAAGTGCTACATGAGCAGAATTCTTTCTCTTATTGCGTATTATTCGGTCTCTTCAGGATTTCGTTCCTTTTTTAGTGATTATGATGATGATCTTGTGGCTTTTTTCAAAACCTGTGAAATCGCAAGCTCTTCGTTTAAACTCCTAGCAGTGACGCACACGTGTCCTGACTTTCTGTGAGAGCTGGACTCATGTTTCACTCGCGTGAGTTGGCTGAACGCGTTTTGTGATGTCGGACGTGAAATTTTCAGAAAATCCGTGAAAAGCTCCTCAGAATATCAAGAAGTTTGCTGTCGTCTGCCATTGCAAAATATATGCAAGCGCAAACTAGCTAACTAGCACATTAGGTTATGCTAGCTACCACTGGGTCGTACTTTTCCCAGTGGGTTCATTTAGATTTAGATTTTCTCCAGGCCTTCGTACTCAGAACTACCAGATTGATCAAGTCTACTCATGACTGAAATGATTTCTTTTGAAATGACTGAAAAAAAATCTGCATTTCGTCCTGTTTGTTGATGATCGAGTGTCTCATGTCTCACTCCACAGTGGTGGTTAATATGAAGCTCATATAAGTAGAAACTCAGGACTTTGTTTTGTTTCAGAAGTATTTCTGGGGGGTTTTCTTAGCCAACCAGGAGCAAAATTTTTCATAGAAAAGTTAGTTTTTTCCACACAAATGTTCGTATCTTCAAAGTAAATGTTGACATCAAACCCATTCCTGCTCTCTGAGATGCTCCGAGTGCTTGTTCATCTAAAAAGCAGCTCGAATTTCATCTTAAGCCTGTAAAAGTCTGTGTAAGGTTATCTAACAGCGGGAAAAACACACGTCTAAAACACACTGAAAGCCGACAGACTCGTTTTACATCCTGAACATCGTTCATTTCTTTACACTGATTAAAAATGTCCCATGAGATGATTTCCATTCTGCTGGTGTACTGGAACACCATTGTTAGAGGATTGGAGTATAAGTGTAACATGCGGTCAGTGTGATAGTAATCGAATGATGATGCTCTGTAGTGATCGAACAGGATCTGATGGATTTTACCATGACTAGCTTTCAGAACTGAAGAAGTGGTGAGAGTTAGGAGAGTAAAAAGGCAACAGAGACTAAAACGTCTACATTTGATGTGGGTTTGAAGGAAACAGGTCATTGTTTTTTGTTGAAAGTTTAAAGCGTGCTCCATGTAGAACCTCAAGCTGGCTGGAACTGTGGTTGAAGATCTCAGAAGTTCTTCACAGTTTAACTTCTCCATGTTTGTCCTTATTTTGGACAAGTTCCAGAACTAAAAACCCCCCTCTCTCTCTCTCCTCTCTCTCTCTCTCTCTCTCTCTCTCTCTCTCTCTCTCTCTCTCTCTCTCTCTCTCATCTCCTGAATCCTCTTTTTCCTTCTGGACTCTAGTGCAGCACTTTGGCATACTTTATATTTAGTCAAGTTTATTTATAAAGCCTGAAATCACAAGCATGTCTTAATGGGCTTTACAGGCCCTTAACAGCCGACATCCCAGCGTTAGACCCTGGGTGTGCAGTCGGTGATGAATGCAAGGATAAACAACGGAGAGGAAATTGCAGATCTAGAAATTAGGCCTAATTTCTTTCCTTCTGACCAAAAAAATGTCTTGTTAAAAACCTGTGATGGAAACAAGAAAAAGATATATATTACCTAGAAAGGTATTCATATCATATACAATGATTGTGTTGTTCCCTAGAATTCTTCTCTAGGGGAAAGAAAAAAAAGAAAAGTTGGCATCCTAGTTTTGCATCTTCCCAGCATTCCTTCTGTCCGCTTTTCAGTCGAGAGTGCCAGGATGCCTGAGGAAGATTCCAGCAGCAACACAACGAATCCGACGGTGCCAGCTGGACACGAGCAGTCAACGGATGTCTTTCCCTCCCACGTTCGGCGTCCCCCGCCCTACCGGTTTCACCCCAAAGCTGAGGACATCCGACGCGAGCAAATCCGGAAGAGCCAGAGCTTCAAAATCGAGGAACCTCTGGCAGAAGCCCCTTCCAACCATGAGAACATCGCCTTCGAGTCCAAGCAGGAGCGAGAGTATGTAAGTACAATGCCAGGAACTGTTGGATAACCAAATTGAATCTGGGCACAGATGGTAGCGTCCTTCAAACTTTTTTTTTTTTGTGTTGGCTTGGGAAAAGATCCTCTATGCTTCAGATCAGTATACAATCGGCTATTTATGCAGCTTGAGGGTTCGGGGTCCTTCAGGGTAGCACACCGCGTGGTGGATATAGAGCTGGAGCTCATGCAGAATTGAATTCTGACCCTAATCGAACACACCTGGGCTTGAAAATCAGAGAGCACTCAGTATTTTAACGAGCTGAAGTAGGTGTGTCAGTGCAGGCTTGGCACCAGACCTGTATTCCCTGTGGTACACCAGGAAAGGGATTACATAATGTTGGCTTTGAACAAGAATGTCATTTTACAATGGGCAGACTCTGTGAGAACAGTCAGTATACGGACGCATATAATTTATTTCCCCACAATGCCTCTCGGTGCCTTCTGTCTCCACGCTCACTCTCGGTACTGGAAGTTCTTGTGTTTGGTTCTCAGGAAGGTTGCACCGTTCTGTTAAGTCTGTTTATGAAGACCTCTGATTTCAGTTCTCGAGCTTCTGATACAGTTTGGCTGCCGCTCGCGTTGGCGTCTGGCTCAGTTGTAACGGAGAATAGATGCAAGTGCACGAGCTCAGCATTAAGCTTATTATAGGGTGCGGGTAAGAATCGGAGCCGTAGCCCTTAGCGGGGGTCCGGGATTTAGCGCAAGATAATCCTTTAAACGCAGGAATCCAATACAGAAAAAGGCAACGATCTGGAACATCAAGGAAACCAGGTTCGGAATTGACGCAAACGAGCAATATATTTATAAAAACACAGATAGCAACCAGACATCAGAATCGAACATTGGAGCATGGAAACATGAGGCCACGGAGCTAGCCGCTGCAAAAACATGCCATCTTTACACAGCTTACACACACACTTTGCTAGAGAAGCTAAAACTTCATGCTAAATTTAAGCTAATAGTGAACATGGTAAAGGCAGCAGCAGCTTTCGAGCTTTTCCTCACAGATATATGAGCAATTTATCTAACAGTTTAGGCTAACCTGCTGCAAATACACAAGTAGGCACTTAGCTTAAGCTTAGCATGAACTTCTAAAAGTTCTAAAAAAAGGGCTAGTAATGAAGCTAGATTATATATATATATATATATCTATCTCATGGTAAAGTCAGCAGCAGGAAAGTGTTTTTTCCTCACAGTTTAGCTAACACAAGCTACCTGCTGAAAGACTATTCCACTCTGACACAGACCCCAAAAATTTAGCATAAACCTCTCTTTGTTTAGCTTAAAAAAGCTAATAATGAAGCAAGAAAAGAATCTGTCATGGTAAAGTCAGCAGCAGAAAAGTTTTTTTGTTTTTTTTTCTTTTTTTCCTCACATACATATGTGCTAACTTAAATTGACTAACATTTAGCTTCAGTTAATCATTTACTTGGCTGTTAGCCATGTCCAAGCTAAAAGCAAATAGAGAAGTGACTATCAGTCAGCAGTGACCTATTTTCAGGTTTCCTCACAGGTTAAACTTTTTAAATTCAACAAATCTTGATGTTTATGCTCAGTCTCATGCCTCATGGTTTTTTTTTGTTTGGGGTTTTTTGTGAAGACTCTCAGGAACACCCATTAGCATCTTGCCAAAGTTTGCCATCTAGCCTTCTGAATAGTTTGTATTGAGCGTATACAGTGCTACTTTACACTACGTGCTTTATTTTGAATTGCTAGCATGGATAATTCACTGGCTTAAACAAGCTATAGCATCACGCTTCAGATCTCAAACACTGTTTATTACGAAGCTGAGTAAAAGCACGGATTGTTAGCGATTTTTAGGCTGTTAAACGTTAACTTTTTTTTAGTGGAAGGATGGAGCCAAGACAGAGCCAAGCCTGTGAGCTCCAAACGAGCCTCACTACATCAACTCTGACCTGAAATCACATCTCGGAGTACTTCAGGTTTTTTTCACATATTTCCACATATTTTGTTTGTAGCTTTATTTTTATTTTTTTCCTTTATTTTTTTTTTTTTTTATTTGTAGATGTGAGCTGCTAAACTGAGCCAAAGGACGGAGCTGTACAGCTGCCGAAAAGCCATGTTTTTTGGAGATGTAGAAAAAAAGAAAAATGAAGACAAACTGTGAATGTAGTGCACAGAATTTATAATTTTTTTATTTTTTAAAAAAAGGTTGTTTGTATAATTATCTATTCCTTTCTATGAAACTGTGAACAGGTGGCTCCGTGTTCCTCATGCTTGCTTGATTTTTTAAAAATTTTTTTTTTATTTATTTTTTTTCTCCTGTTTTTTTTACACATAATTTATACGTTTGTTTTCTTCTTTTTTTTTAAACATAATCAGTAAATTTCGTGGGTTTTTTTTTTTTTTGAATTTTTTTTTTTTACAATTAAGTAAATTTTGTCTTTTTTTTAAATTTTGACACATAATCGATAAAAATTGAAACTTTTTTTTTTTAAACATTTAACCAAAAAATTTTTTGTAAATTTTGTTTTTTTTTTACGCAATCGGTAAATTTTGTGGGGGTTTTTTTTTTTACACATAATCGATAAATTGTCTTTTTTTTTTTTTTTACACAAATCAGTAAATTTCTTGTTTTTTTCACTATTATTAAATTTCTTTTTTTATTTACACCAATAAATTTTGTCTTTTTTTTTTTTTTTTACATATATAATCTGTAAATTTTTTTACTACAAGGCAGTAAATACTATGTGAAAGCTGGTCAGTTGTTTTTTAGCTTAGCTTTGTACTAGCTTCATGCTCAGATTAGCATTAGCTATGCTATGATACATCAACGATTTTCGTAAAGATATTTAAGGAGTTAAATTGGGAAATAAAAGCAGGTAGGAGTTAAAATAGCGAATAGAGAACTGAGGATATGTTGCTTTAACGCTTCAACGAGCTAATCGTTTGGAATTGTCGCGTTATCGTGTCGTACCTTATTAGCCTAGGGTCTGGGAATCTAATTTGTCTGATCTAAAGTTGCTTGTTGCTGAAATCTGAGCTCACGTGGGGAATATAAGCTAACACATCTCTGTTTTCACAGGCTTCTTGCGCCGGTTTTTACCCCGACCCCAATCAAGGACGCACCAACGGCAAAAACCTAGCAACGATTCCAAAATCGAGCGGCTTTTTTTAAACTTTTTTTCAGAGGTTTTCTTTCTGATTTCTTTTCCCTCGTTCTATCTCGCATGGAGTTCATCCAGATCAGAGATGGAGAAACGTCCCGCTCGACACTTCACTGCAAAAGAAAGCTCGGCCATCCGTAGCACCGCAAGTAATATTCCAGATTTATCAACGGATGTCTTTCATAATATTTGTTGCTTTTGGTTCCTTGCACCATGTTCCAAACATTCCACAGATATCTCGTGTTGTTTCTTGATATCTACTTCAAATCCAGGTCTGTTGAGCAGGGACCGTTTGGGGGTGTGTGTGTGTGTGTGTGTGTGTGTGTGTGTGTGTGTGTGTGTGTGTGTGTGTTTAGGGGGTGTGTCTGAGAGGTGTGTGTCTGAGAGGTGTGTGTTAATGTGTGTGTGTGTGTGTCTGAGAGGTGTGTGTCTGAGAGGTGTGTGTCTGAGAGGTGTGTGTCTGAGAGGTGTGTGTCTGAGAGGTGTGTGTCTGGGGGGGAGGTGTGTGTGTATTTTGTGTGTGTGTGTCTGAAAGGTGTGTGTATGTGTGTGTGTGTGTGTGTGTCTGAGAGGTGTGTGTGTGTGTGTGTCTGAGAGGTGTGTGTCTGAGAGGTGTGTGTCTGAGAGGTGTGTGTCTGAGAGGTGTGTGTCTGAGAGGTGTGTGTATGTGTGTGTGTGTGTGTGTGTGTCTGAGAGGTGTGTGTATGTGTGTGTGTGTGTGTGTGTGTCTGAGAGGTGTGTGTGTGTGTGTGTTGGGGGTGTGTGTGTGTGTGTCTGAGAGGTGTGTGTGTGTGTGTGTCTGAGAGGGGTGTGTGTGTGTGTCTGAGAGGTGTGTGTGTGTGTGTGTCTGAGTGTCTGAGAGGTGTGTGTGTGTGTGTCTGAGAGGTGTGTGTGTGTGTGTGTGTCTGAGAGGTGTGTGTGTGTGTGTGTGTCTGAGAGGTGTGTGTGTGTGTTGTCGAGAGGTGTGTGTGTGTGTCCGAGAGGGTGTGTGTGTGTCCGAGAGTGTGTGTGTGTCCGAGAGGTGTGTGTGTGTCCGAGAGGTGTGTGTGTCCGAGAGGTGTGTGTGTCCGAGAGGGTGTGGTGTGTGTTTCGAGGTGTGGTGTGTGTGTTGTCCGAGAGGTGTGTGTGTGTGTGTGTCCGAGAGGTGTGTGTGTGGTGTGTGTGTGTCCGAGAGGTGTGTGTGTGTGTGGGTGTGTGTGTGTGTGTGTGTGTCCGAGAGGGGTGTGTGTGTGTCCGAGAGGGGTGTGTGTGTTCCGAGAGGGGTGTGTGTGTTTCCGAGAGGGGTGTGTGTGTTTCCGAGAGGGGTGTGTGTGTTTCCGAGAGGGGTGTGTGTGTTTCCGAGAGGTGTGTGTTTCCGAGAGTTGTGTGTGTGTGTGTGTGTGTGTGTGTGTGTCCGAGAGGTGTGTGTGTGTGTCGTCCGAGAGGTGTAGGTGTGTGTGTTGTCCGAGAGGTGTAGGTGTGTGTGTGTTGTCCGAGAGGTGTGTGTGTTCGGGTGTGTGTGTGTTTCCGAGAGGGTGTGTGTGTGTCCGAGAGGGTGTGTGTTGTCCGAGAGGTGTGTGTGTTCCGAGAGGTGTGTGTGTTTCCGAGAGGTGTGTGTGTCCGAGAGGGTGTGTGTGTTCCGAGAGGTGTGTGTTTCCGAGAGTTGTGTGTGTGTGTGTGTGTGTGTGTGTGTGTGTGAGGTGTGTGTGTCGTCCGAGAGGTGTGTGTGTTTTGTCCGAGAGGTGTGTGTGTGTGTCTCCGAGAGGTGTGTGTGTGTCCAGAGGTGTGTGTGTGTGGGGTGTGTGTGGTGTGTGTGTGTGTCCGGATGTGTGTGTCCGAGAGGTGTGTGTGTCCGAGAGGTGTGTGTGTCCGAGAGGTGTGTGTGTTTCCGAGAGGTGTGTGTGTGTGTCCGAGAGGTGTGTGTGTGTGTGTGTGTTTCCGAGAGGTGTGTGTGTGTTCCGAGAGGTGTGTGTGTGTGTTTTCCGAGAGGTGTGTGTGTTCGGGTGTGTGTTTCCGAGAGGTGTGTGTGTGTTCCGAGGGTGTGTGTTGGTGTTTCCGAGAGGTGTGTGTGTGTGTCCGAGAGGTGTGTGTTTCCGAGAGGTGTGTGTGTTTCCGAGAGGTGTGTGTGTTTCCGAGAGGTGTGTGTGTTTCCGAGAGGTGTGTGTGTTTCCGAGAGGTGTGTGTGTTTCCGAGAGGTGTGGTTGTGTGTGTCCGAGTCCGAGAGGTGTGTGTGTGTGTGTTGTCGTCCGAGAGGTGTAGGTGTGTGTGTCCGACTGTCCGAGAGGTGTGTGTGTGTGTGTGTTGTCCGAGAGGTGTGTGTGTGTGTCCGAGAGGTGGTGTGTTTCCGAGAGGTGTGTGTGGGGTGTGTGTTTCGTCCGAGAGGTGTGTGTGTGTGTCCGATTCCGTCCGAGAGGTGTAGGTGTGTGTGTCCGTCCGTCCGAGAGGTGTAGGTGTGTGTGTCTGTGTCCGAGAGGTGTAGGTGTGGTGTCGTCGTCCGAGAGGTGTAGGTGTGTGTGTCGTCGTCCGAGAGGTGTAGGTGTGTGTGTCCGATCGTCCGAGAGGTGTAGGTGTGTGTGTCCGATCGTCCGAGAGGTGTAGGTGTGTGTGTCCGACCGTCCGAGAGGTGTAGGTGTGTGTGTCCGACCGTCCGAGAGGTGTAGGTGTGTGTGTCCGACCGTCGAGAGGTGTAGGTGTGTGTGTCTGTCTGAGAGGTGTAGGTGTGTGTGTCTGTCTGAGAGGTGTAGGTGTGTGTGTCTGTCTGAGAGGTGTAGGTGTGTGTGTCTGTCTGAGAGGTGTAGGTGTGTGTGTCTGTCTGAGAGGTGTAGGTGTGTGTGTCCGACCGTCCGAGAGGTGTAGGTGTGTGTGTCCGACCGTCCAAGAGGTGTAGGTGTGTGTGTCTGTCTGAGAGGTGTAGGTGTGTGTGTCCGACCGTCCAAGAGGTGTAGGTGTGTGTGTCTGTCTGAGAGGTGTAGGTGTGTGTGTCCGACCGTCCGAGAGGTGTAGGTGTGTGTGTGTCCGACCGTCCGAGAGGTGTGTGTGTGTGTGTGTGTGTCCGACCGTCCGAGAGGTGTAGGTGTGTGTGTATCCGACCGTCCGAGAGGTGTAGGTGTGTGTGTGTCCGACCGTCCGAGAGGTGTGTGTGTGTGTGTGTGTGTGTCCGACCGTCCGAGAGGTGTAGGTGTCCGAGAGGTGTGTGCGTGTGTGTGTCTGAGAGGTATGTGTATGTGTGTGTCTGAGGTGTGTGTGTGTGTGTGTGTGTCCGTCCATCCGAGAGGGGTGTGTGTGTCCGTCCAGGGGTGACTCTGTCGTTTGTGTGTGTCACAGGGGTGTGTGTGTATTTATTCAGAGGGGTGTATGTGTGTGTGCATGTGTGTGTGTGTGTGTGTGTGTGTGTGTGTATGTCCAAAGGGGTGTGGGTGTGTGTGTTTGTGTCTCTGAGGTGTGTGTGTGTGTGTGTGTGTGTGTCCGAGAGGTGTGTGTCTTTCTGAGGGGTGTGTGTGTCTGAGGGGTGTGTGTGTGTGCACATCAAGGTGTGTGTGTGTGTGTGTGTGTGTGAGATTTGAGTGCCTTTTCAGTATAACAGTCCATTTCTGTATGTGTGCGTGAGAGAGAAATATATATATATATATATTGATATATATGTGTGTGTGTGTGTGTGTGTGTGTGTGTGTGTGTGTGTGTGTAAACTTTGTAAAATGCATGATTTGTGAACAACCTTTTGTGCTTTTTTTTTTTTTTTTTTTTTTTTTTTTTTGTCTCGTTTTATGTGCTACCATTTTGGCACCAGCCAAACTGTGGTGGCGTTTTGGCGTGTGTGTGTGTGTGTGTGTGTGTGTGTGTGTGTGTGTATTTTGGTGTGTATGTGTGTGTGTGTGTGTGTGTGTGTGTGAGAGAGTGGTATTTGCGGACTCTGATGAGTAACTAGAGCTGGTGGCTCTTGGTTTGTGTGTTAGGGCTGTTTTGATGGCCACATTCCCTGCTTTTGGTCCGTTTCTGTTGTAAACAAGCTCTGCCTCCTTGACTGGACGCCACTGAGGGGCTGGGGTTTTTTGGGCTTTGCTTCATGTGGCTTGTGCCTTCCTTCATGTGCTGGAAAGCTGTTCAGAGATGATGAACAGCACGGCTAGTTTAGCGTCAGCTAGCGTTTCACATTGTTGCGCTTTAAAAGGAAAGCGTTCGTTGTTTTTATGTAAATATACTTTTCATTTCCACGAAACTGAATGAATCCACATTCCTCTCCTTCACTGCAGCCTACGTGCAGGTTACAGACCTCAGAAATCAAATAAAACTGCAAGAAAACCTTTAAAATCGACCCAAGACGTGATTGGACTGTTCCATTTCACTTCCCTCCACTAATCATTAAAATACCTCAAATCTTACTGGTCTGTTTTTGTTTGTTTGTTTTTTCCCCGCCTCAATCTGTCAAGCTTGAAGCATCTTTTTTCAACAATAATTAATTTTTGATCATGAACAATTTGCACAAGAACATTACCTGAAAATGTTCACCCCCATGAAATATTTGGTACATTCCACACAGTCACATCTACACCAGGAAGTTATATCAATTGAATTGTTATTCTTATGAAGAAAATTATTTAAAAATTAAAATTCAGTTCTTTTATTCTTGTTTATTTTGTGCTAACTGTTAACAATATTATAGAATTTTTTTAAAAAACGTATTTATTTATATATACTAAATTGCAAATTTTTAATTTTAATTCAATATTATTTCACTCATTTAAGCGCATGACTCGGACGATCAAATCTGGATTGATCCGATTCGAAGATTAACCCCATAATGTATAATATTTTATACACAGTGTGAATTAGGTTTCATTCCAGCCTGCAGAAGACCGAACAGGAAGGTCATTGAATGCGAGATTTCTACGATGCTTTCACGTTTTACTTCCTCATTCGTTAATTCATGCTTCTGTTTTTAACCACTCGCGCCTTTCAGAGCCGTGCCTGTACTTCCTGTAGCCTCGTGTTTGCTCGGGTTCTGGAGCCGTTACAGCGTTAAAGTGCTTCTAATCCCGTATTTCTGAGGTACTTCGTGCGGTCTGGTGTGTTTAGCTGCTTTAGCGGAGTTTGGGCTCAGAGGCTTGGAGCCAGATGCTGTTTTCATGGAAAGGATGCCATTTTCTGGAAATGAACCTCAATATTTATTTCCCAGGGGATGGATTAGAGTCAAGGTACACAGATAGATTCATAAAAAAATGGCCGCTAATGTCCAGCGTCTCTATTTTGCGCAGGCTGCGTTCAGGAGGTTTGGTTCCTGTCGAGGTTTGCTTCCATCGTGCCTTGTGCAGTTTACATCCAGCTCTTTTGAAGGAGGTCTTTATGAGAAAGCTCGGGAAAATAAAATAAATAAGTAAATAAATAAATGCCGCTACTGGATCTGGATCCGTCTCCTGGATTATTTTTAGATAGATATTATGAAAAATGTTTTAATTTTTTTTTGGGGGGGGGGGGTGGGGGTTGTGTGCAGGGTCCGTGTCGAAGGGAACTGGATGGCATAATCAACATGCTGAAGGTCGCACACATGGTGAACACCCGAGGCTTACGCATCCCGAACTGCGACAGGAAAGGCTTCTACAGGAAAAGACAGGTGAGAGACGACAAAATGAGACCGCTGAAAGGTTTCTGATGGATATCTATATCTAAAGCAACGTTATCACTTTCAAAAATCGAAGGCGTTTTGGCAGGTTTCTAAAGTGTGATTCGATCTGAAAGACACTTTTATGAAGAACCTCTCAAGGTGCTAGGACGTTCACCTTCTCATGGATCGGAAATGAATGAAGTCACACTCTAAGCTGAAGTTTCAAGATGACATGAATTGCTGTAATTTCATAATGAAATGCACCTTGTTGTTCCTATCCGTCTCTCTCGGGGGTTTTTTTTTCTCCGGGTGATTAGCGCTAAGGGCCCGTCTGTCTCTCGGTCGGGGCCAAACCGAGCGTGGCTGCCGTGGTGGCCATCTTGCGTAACCCGCCCTGAGAGAGCGACGTCAAGGTGGCTACTGGGGTCTGAGCCTCTCCCCATAATTATCGGACTCCTTGTGCCGGCTGCATGAAAATAGATTTGAGCCACTTCCAGATTCACGCGGTCGGCCCACAATTGGTTTATAATAAATGAGTGTCCCAGACGCCTTCATATGGATGCACTTATCCTCCATCGTCAAGAGCAATATTTACACAACATGGCAGGTCCTGCTTAATGGGAGTCTTTTCGTTTGACCCGCAATCTTAAAAAACACGTGGAAATTATCTTTATAGATTTGTGTATGTAAAATACAGATATGTAAATATATTCCTGAGAGGGCGAAGCTGAGGTAGCGGTGAGCGTTTTTTTTACGACGAGGTGTTTACCTTCTGCACTCGGAACAACGCTTAGCCTCACACTAATGATTAAACCTGGACGTTTTTTCCCCCCTGTTTTCCTGTGCAAATGAGATTCGATTAGCAGAACGCGAGCCTGCTCTGTGGTCACTTCTTCTCAGTCTCATGAGGACATTTTACAGGTAGCGAAAAAATATAATGCTTTTTTTTTTTTTTTCATTCTATATTAATGAGGCGTAATGCTGAAAAACAAGCTCCTTAGCCGTTCACCCTCCCACACAAAGTTTTTTAAGGTTCCCAGTCTGGATATTGTCTCTTCTCTCTCACTTCATTTAGTTCCGCGAGCTCCACACAGGCCTCCCAGTCTGGAGCGAATTCCCTTGGTATCACACGCTGCGAGGAATGAATCAATGGGCCATTTACGAATCATCGAGTACTCTTATGCTCTCATGGAACCGTTGGTTTTGTTTCGTTGTTGTCTCTCTCTCTCTCTCTCTCTCTCTCTCTCTCTTTTTTTTTTTTTTTTTTTTAACACACTAGACAGGACTTTGACCTTTAGTTAAATTGGCAGCTAAATAACAGCCCTCTAGGCTGGAGTGCCAAGCTCTGTAAGTCATTTGTAGCACCCATAATTTGGAGCCGGGGGTATAATCAGCAATGGATGATTTGTACTGGCCAGCGGGAGGCTGAAAATAGAAGCTGGAGCTGGCGAGCTTCACACACTGGCCCTGAGCAAATATTTCAGCCTCCCTGTGTTTACCTTTAAGCTGCTCTATATGAACACAAAACAGGATGTGCATCGTAAAAAGAAGAGAAAAAAAAAAGACAACCCAGATCGCCGGTCACATCAGCACAGTGTAGAAAGAGCAGGGGGGATATTTCACCCGGATATTTAAGGTCATGAGGTTTAGATCTGTTTCAAAGCAAATCTATTAACACTCCTGTCTGTCGTTTCTCTCCCAGTGCTGGCCGTCTAAGGGCCGGAAACGAGGCATATGCTGGTGCGTGGACAAGTACGGCCAGGCCCTGCCAGGCTTCGATAGAAAGGAGAAACCTGCGCAGTGCTACGCTCTAGAGAAGCACTAAAAAGAAGAGGAGACGGGCAAAGGAAAGGGAAGGAGAGATCGATGACGTGTGTGTACAGTACACTGAAGAATCTCCACGCTCAGACCCTCCATCTCAGACTCGTGTGTCGATCCTCCAGGAAGAAAAAACAATATCGACAGCTTAAAATTCTGGGCTTTCCCGAGCTTCAACAAGCTCTAATTTATGTCTGTCCTCCACGCTTTAGCAACAGTGGAACCCTAGATGCTTGCAGGAGAGAAAGAGATGAGGGGATGTGGGGATGTCTCAGGAGGCAGGACAGATGTAGTGAGTGGACGGAATTGAGAGAAAAAAAAAGGACATGGAAGAAGGCACTAATGCTATAGAGCACTTCCTATAGGTTTGTGTGTTGTGTGTGTGTGTGTGTGTGTGTGGCTACTATAATAACCTCCATATGTGCCTCTGTGTCTACATACCCATCAGTGACTTTTCAAACCTTCACTACACATTCCTCCTGCGTAGAAAATGAAACGGAACTTGACTGTTTGGCTTCTGTATCACAAGCATGTGCATGATGCATGAATACAACCGTATAAACTCACTATATTAGGACTGATCATAAATCCTACAAGACTTCCATATCTGCTTTATTTCCTCTGCATATACAATATTTCTTAACCATCCGTCTTAAAATGTTCTATAAAGAAGTGTGCCATTACTTTGAGAGACATTCTAAACACAGCAACATTATTTTTGCTTTGCTTGAGCGACAGCGAGCCATTTTTTCTGGCTTTTAATCAAATGTGTAAAGCTGAAAGCTTTCCAGAAGACTTTCTTGTTCCCTGCACTCTAACATGAGCCAAAATAGGATATTGTTTTGTTGGGTTTTTTTGACTGTGTACACAAAAACTGTCTTCGTGTCACTACATTTTGGTTCTTATTGCTTTATATTTTCAGGAAGTTCTGTTTGCTATGAAATTTCTGACGGTGGCTTTAAATGTATGTTTGATTTTATTTTTTTTTATTTTTTTTTGATGACATGCTCAATCTTTCTCATTACAACCAACTTCTTACTACATTCTCACTACAACCAACTGGCATAAAGGTGTAAAATCCCCCAATCTGGCATAAAATGTTTACATTTTCAACTGAATTAAGTTTCAGACTTTTAGAATAATTGTTTTTTTTTCTTAACTCTTACTTAAACGTAAAATGCTTAAATTGCATTCAAAATTTAAACAGGAATAAGACACCGAGACTAGAATATACTTTCCTATCTCAAAATGTAGTAAAATTCTAAAACTAGCATCAAATTTTCAAATCCTTAACTACAGTAAAATTCAAAAACCCTCAATTAGTGTAAAGCTGTGGTGTAAAAAAAAAAAAAAAAAAAAATCTGAAGTTTTAACTCATGTAAAATTGTAAAACAGATCATTGAAATCAAATCCATAAAATAGGAAAATTCTCAAAACTCTACAAAACTCCAAACTCTACAAAATGACAAAAAATGCCCAATTTGAGTTCAACTGTAAAATGTCCAAAAATGATTAAAACTAAAATCCAGGTGTGAAATTTTAAAATCCTTAACGACAGTAAAATTTAAAACCACTCAATTAGTGTAAAACTGTAAAATTCCCAATTGGAATAAAAACATTTAAGCTTTAACTCATCTAAAATCGTAAAATACATAATTGAAGTAAAATTCATGAACTTTGGCTAACTTAAAAATGGAAAATCCTTCAAATTCTGAAAAATGATGTAAATGCCAAATTGGAATTGAATTGTAAAAATTTCCAAATGGATTAAAAATCTCAATTTAAAATTCTAGTGTGAAATTTTAAAATCTTAAAATTCAAAAACTCTAAATTGGTGTCAATCTGTAAAATTGCTAATTGGAATAAAAAAAAATCACAAACTTTTCAATTAAAATTGTAAAATATCCAAATGAAGTAAAATTCTTAATTTTAAAACCTTACACTATCCAATTGGTGCACATTTCCGTATGAAAATATGAACTGAAATTGTAAGATGGCTAACAAGGAGCTGAAAGAGATTCTAGCTTGTGTATGTTCACACATTTTGTCCCGGTTTATGGCTGATGATGGGGTTTGTACTGATTGTAGTTACTTCACCCATTATTTCTCATTCTAGTCATACTTTTATTGACTTTCCCTTCCGCAAATTTCACCATTTTTTTATAGTGGAAATTAACTTAACATCATGAAACTGTTCCATTACTTTACTCCCTGAAGTCAGGTTTGTTAGATGAACCTTTAAAGACCTGATGGAATGATTCAACCTCCATGAAGATGTCTAAAGCTTTAAGACGTTCCAGTTTGAGCCAAATTTCTAAAATTCAAGTCTGGAAATGTTCTCTGAATCTGGATTTAACGTATTTATATTAGGATTTCTTAGTCTTAAAAAATATTTAGATTTCCTACGTTCAAACCCTGCTGAATTTATACATTACAGCTGATGTTTGATAAAGCCATGATGTAAGCTAGGTCACAGATATCAGCTACATTTCATGCTAGTTACTCAACTAGCTTGTTTTTAAGTTGTAGCTCGTGCAAATTGACATTGAATTATCTAACAAACGACTTTCATCACTGCACATGCTTCACTTTTTTTTTCTTTTTTTTTTCCTTTTATGTATTTTATTTTTTTGTGACCAAAAGCAAAAGATTTTGCTGCGAACCGAGAAACCTAGTACACATTAAACACATACTCAGGCTTCTATTGATATTCAAATGCTTCTAGTACAGTACAGTTTAGCCTTTCTCATCATTATAATGGCTTCTTTTGGACTAAAATCCCCATTGTGATAAGCTATAAGCACGAAAATGAACAAGAAACCAAAACCTGGGGACATTACAACACATCGTGTGTAAACAGTATTTTTTACTTTATTAACTTGTAGCTAGATTTTTTTTGTTTTGTTTTGTTTTTTGGGTTTTTTTTATATAAAGTGTCAGGTTGTTCCCAGTGCCTTAAAAACAGGGAGATATATCTGTGTATATTTTTACTTTCAATAATTAAAGATTTAATTTAAGGAACTGGCATTTTGTGTGTTTCTTCATGCATGCATGAAATGAGTACGTTTAAAATGAAGTTCGTATCATAATCATTAGATTTTATTAAAAGAATACATATACAACAGAAATTATAACGCATACACTGATAGTTTCTATTTTTACTACAAAAAACTGACATGCAGGTAGCAGATGAAGTGTTGAAGCATGTAAATGTTCCATCATGATTTTCTGATCTGAATGCACTAAATCTGTATGAACCTGTGAACTTCGGATGGATGGATGGATGCGTTTTTGCACAGAGCCAAGGGACACGCCCGCAACATGGGTTTACAAATCCCTGTCTGGTTTTTCTCTCTCTTCCTGCATAAAAAAATGTCCTGGCATGCAACAAAGTTGGAACCATATTCATAAAGCGTTCCTGCTTGCAACTAAAATGAATCCCAATGGTGTTATAACTCCCGCTTTCCAAACCAACAGGAAGTCTATTTGCCTTTTAAAAAAAAAAAAAAAAAAAAAAAAAGCACAGCTTTTCTGAGATATTCTCAGAGTGAGGAACCAACGAGGAAGCGATTTGCAGAGCGACAGAGCAGAGAGAAGGACCTGAGTAAACGGAGGAACCTGTACTTCGGAGAAGTAGAAGCATTATACAAGTCACAAACATGGGCCAGATCTGCGATCTACTTCAAAACATCTGGGATCAATTGGCAGTTGTCCCATGTAAGTGGAAAAATCCAGAGCTATTCCTTCTAGGGGCAAGGAAAAAAAAAAAAAACAGCTCGGACAAATTCATAAACACGGGCGTCGCAGGTTGAGGAAGAAAGTTTAGTAGACTTGCACGAATGTAGGCTGAATTGTCACGTCGTAAAGCAAATGAATGGTGAAGCTGTTTAAGTACAAAGCTCCTAAATTGGGTTGAGACTAAAAGTATGCGAAGCCACTCTGCCTTTTTTTTTTTTTTTATAGTGGTGTGTGTTGCAATGGGTTTTTAATATGTCCCATGATTCTATTGCTATTTCTATGTAGCAATGGAGTTGTTTAGTCCAAAACAAAGTAACAGTAAAAAAAAAAAAAAAAAAAACACGAATAAAAATATAACAGTAGCAATACAATCTCGGCAAATATAAATACTTGTCAATGATTGCTTATTTAGGAACATTCAATAAATATATAGAGATATGAACAAAAAAATAAATTAAGAAAGTTAATCTCTTTGTCAAGAAAATGTTTAGTGTATGTACATTTTATCTTAAGCTCTGTGTTGGCACCAAATGTGCCAATTATATATAGATTTTAGGTAAGGAAAGTGCTTTTTTTTAATGAAATGCAGCTTGTGTGTGTGTGTGTGAACCGTGGAAGGGTTTAGTGACTGATCTCCTGGTGGCAAAGGGCATCTTCGTGGACATCACTGGATCCTGCGATTCTCTTTCCGTTCCAAGCGGAAACGCACCAACAACGCGCTGGCTGGCCGATGAGGGACGTCTCGCACTGTGTTTGAGACCAAACATAAAGAGATATGATTTAATGCATGGCGCTCTGGTCCGTTCTGATCTAAAAGTCCAGATAAAGTAGTTTGAGGCAAAAGTATCACATATTTAACCTGAAGAACATTTGACCATATGGAACCCCACACACACAGTATTTGGGAGTCCAAGCATTATGGTAACTTCAGTTGGAATTCATATTCAAGCTCACCTGCTTGGTCTTGTAGAAGCCATGCTTGTCGCAGTTGGGAAGGTAAAAGGTAGTAAACTTCTCGCCCAGAGCCTGCTGCGAGGCCGCGATAGTATCCAGAGCAGAGTGCAGTTCAGTATGGCACGGACCCTGCAACGAATTTCAATGAAGATTCAATGAAGCACTTCCTGGTTCTGTAGATAAACTCACATGGACACACTAAAGACACATCCCAAAAAAAAAAAAAAAAATGTCTCAAGCTTGCTGCGGTGTTTGAGCTCACTTGAATAGTGTAGATTTGTACACAAGACCTAGTGCTGTAATCCTAAAGACCTCAGGTGACCTGTGCTCAGCTCAGGACTCTTCTTCAGAATCTGCTCATACTGTACATCACATAAACATACTCTGGGGCAAATCCGTTTTGGGGTTTCTGATCAGAAGGTCGGGGGTTCAAGCCCTTAACCCTCTCTGCTCCTGGGTGCTGTATCATAGCTGACCCTGTGCTCTGACCCTAACTTCCTAACAAGCTGGGATATGCGAAGAAAAGAATCTATATGTTAAATGTGCAATACATATTGAAATGTATTGAAAATAAAGGATCTGATTTTAGGAGGTTTCTGATCACCTGGATCCTGGGTGTTCAATCTTGGAATACCAGTTGTGTTAACTGGAAAATGATGCATTTACGGAAAGGTATTCTGTCTCTCAGTCATTCAGGGCTTTTAAGAGTCCTTCCCCTAAACCCTGTCTACCTAGAGTGGACTGTAAAAGCAGATGTTCTCTGAGACCCTCAGATCAGATGTGTCCAAACTTATCTGCAAAGCGAGTGTGTGGTTGCAGCTTTCCTTCCAGCTGAGCAGGAGCCAGATCTTGAAATCCAAGGTGAATTGATTAAACTGGTGGCTGTTGATTCACTGGAATGAAAACCTGCTTCAACACCAGTTGTTTGAGTATGAGATTGGGCGTTGCTGCTCTGGATTATCTGGATAAGGTTGATTTAGACTTGGAATGCAGCAATTTTAAGGTCTGATTTTGGGTCACTGAGAAGATCTGATTTTATGGGCCAAGAAACTGTAAATAGGGTTTAGGGGAAGGTTTCTTTATCCAGCCTTAAGGGCAGGGGTGTCCAGTTATATTCACAAAGGGCTTGTGTGGCTGCAGTTCCAACCAATCAAAAGCCACACTGGTTTAATCAGTTTATCTTGGCCTTTATTCGACTATCAGATGTGGCTGCTGCCACAATTACACGAGTGTATCATATTCCATTTCCTCACACTTGGGGTTGCAGGTATTCCACATTTTCTTGTCAAGCATGAAGAAAAATGTAACTGGCATAAAGTCCTACGAACCGGATTGGTTAAACCACCTGAGAATTGCCCAAATACCCCTTGTTGGGATGAAGTGGGACTTGATTCAGCTCCACCTACCTGGGCAAAGCTAGATAAAGCAAGTGTTTTGTGTTGTAAACTGTTGTGTGGGTTAGGGGTTTAAGATTAGGAGTTAGACGTTAGGGGTTAGGAGTTAGGCTTACAGAAGGAGTTGGATCAGATCCAGCTCCACTCCCTGGAATTTTAAACTATTTCAAATGTCCTAGTGTTGCATTCACAGTGAGTTTGACTCTTGCCAAGTGTTGCACTGCCCCCTAGGGTCACATAGTTCAAATTACAGCCAGGGTTTTTATCTCAGGACATGTCCTTTCAAGAGCTTCGTATTCTGTTACACCTAAAATATTAGATTTTTAGATAAGATGTTTACTCTTAATCCATTGGCCTTCCAGGAACTGCACAGTTTTGATGGCCAAACAAGAGATAATGGCTGAAATCTCCTCTGCAGGTCCCATGACACATTCAAGAAGCTAAACACAA
This sequence comes from Hemibagrus guttatus, assembly GCA_033459395.1. NCBI lineage: Eukaryota > Metazoa > Chordata > Actinopteri > Siluriformes > Bagridae > Hemibagrus > Hemibagrus guttatus. Next base: position 10,031,359 of record JAUCMX010000005.1, on the reverse strand, counting down.
ATTACTAGTTATTTAAGTTTCTACTATCAGTCCAAAAGAAAAATCCCCAGGACAATTTTTGTCACTAATAAATAATAATAATAAAAACACGACTTTTACCATACAAGTCTTTCACCCCAGTAAGGCCAGAGATGTTCATTTGAGGATTCTACACAATAAATCTGACAAAGAAGTAAAAGAAATACAAAAGAAAATTCCAGAACACAAATCACTGCAAAGCTTTTTTTGTCCAGTGGAGTGTGAATCAGTGAAGCAGCTTCTTTATTCTGTGTCCTGTTGTCTCCACCTTTTGGTGGGACGTGGTGATTTATTTTGCCAATAAATCGAATAAGAACTTTAAAGTTATGTGATATGCTATTTGTAAAAAAATGTATGATGTTATCATGATGTATTATGTTATTATGCTATTCTTTATTCAAAAATCTTTATTTATGTTTGAATCGCTGTTGTTTCGTTTCATATCATCTTGTCTTCATCCTTGTCATCCTACATTTGAGTCTATCTGCATACTTTTTCACACTTCGTACGGATCTAGAGTCATTGGTTTTGTCAAGTCAGAATCTTTTTAAACGGAAACATACTTGAAAAAATAACATGTATGATATGAAACACTGTTTTAAATCGTTTATTACATTTTTTGCATGTTCTAATTTGTTTATAGAATATATTCTATTAAAATTTCTTCCCTTTTTTCCCCCCCTGCTGTTTGTGCCCTGTTCATTTCTGGTAAATGTACATCTGTTGCACATAAAATCAGAGTCATGCATTCTCATATTTAATGTAAATGTACCAATATTACAGTATGTTAGTCATCCTACTCTAAGGGTACCAAGGAATTAAGGGTACCAAACAGTACTTCCTACGGTGGTACTATCAAGAGTATATGTGGTGTAACTTTAAATAGCTTCACAAGCCCAATTATGTGCCAGGGAAGTAGTAGATACACTCTAAAGGTACAACAGATGTTGGAACTTCTTTATGAATGAATTAAAGGTGGTCACGTGGTCAGAAGCTAGTAGTCTATGTCATTGCACACAGGTGCGTTTCAGAGGTAATGAATTAAATCAGCTTTCAGTGATGTGCACTCTTACCAGCTCCACCAGCTTCTTCCGGATGGCGTTGGCTTTAGCCTTTATGCTCTCTTGCGCCTCCGGGTCTCCGGCTTTTTCCAGGCCGAGCAGGTGGTGTAAAGGGACGCTGGCCTCCTCTGTAAGGAGACGGTTATCGTTTAGCATCTGATCGACAAACGGCGACTCGGCGGTAGAGAGAGGAGACGCACCTTGCGCGGCGTGGTCCACGGTGCACACGGCCTGTCCGCGAGTGAGCGAGTGGAGCGGATGCGGGTCGTCGGCTCTCGGTGTGCAGCGCAGTCCCGTGGCGCAGTGCGCGGTGTAAACCCCGCACTTGGCGCCCTCGGACAGAGCGCAGGTCATGCAACAGCCGCATCCTGGCTCTTTCATCAGCTCCCTGCAGCCGGATGGAGCAGCCGGACATGCGCTCAGCTTCTCCGAGGTGCACGGCGCGCACCGGATCGGCTCCGGCCCTGTAACGGGGGACTGTTGTGCTGGAGCAGGGATGAGGATGAGGACGAGGATGAGGATGAAGACGAGTGTGGAAATCGGTAGTAATCCACGCATTGCGCAAACGCAGCGTACAAAACAAAGAAATGAATTTTGACCTGATCCTGTTCTCGCACTGTTTTTGGTCAGTGGTCCCAGCGCGTTGCTCTTATACCCTGCCGTGACCTCACAAGGGGTTAATATTTGACACCAGTGCCACTTGTAGTAATTATACATTACGACAAAAACAAATGTTTTTGCACCCAAATAGTCGCGGGCGGTTTTGCGTAGATGCGGAGCTGCCGTGTGTTTGATCTGCAGGTTAATATTTACCGAGTCAGAGCCGCCGTGCCCCCCTGAACCGGGCCTCAGGGCCCCTTCCTCCTGTGGCCTTTGAAACGTTATTTACGGTGACACAGCCACGACTGGTTTAATGCGCAATGCTGCCTCACTGATAGCAATTCAATAGAGAGTAAACAGAAACGGATAAAACACTGGGCTCTGTTAGAAACATAATGACTACTCAAATACCTTTAAAGCGATTTAATTCACATTCCCTGATAAATAAATAAAACACCCATCCATGATATCACCTTAACGAAAAAAAAAAAAAAAAGTACACTTAAATACCTTTTAATTATTATTTAGACTGGTGGTATTTTTATTGCATGATGTATTCACTGATAAAGATGTCAGAGTGCTTGTGTAAGTCTCTCTGGTTGAATGCTGTGCATCTGTAAACATTTGTGTTTTCTGAGTGTTTATTACTGAACTGAAAGCTTGAATTGCTTTGTCTCTTTCATTAGCTACAGAATGAGCTGAAACGTGCGCACATTAATCAACTCCAACTCTATCTACCTATTATTTTTTAATATCTCGGGTTACAGTTACTGAGCATTCCTCTTGTTCTCTGTAACAACAGCACCGATCTTTGGATCTATGCATTAAAATACATTATACTCTTATTACACTCCCGTCATCAGCTAGATATTATATAATAAAGGAACGAGAGATAAGAGTAAAACCTCAGCTGCCAGCAAAATGATGCTTTTTAGTGTGTTTTAGATCTAGACAGATCTATCACAGTGTGCGATTTATTTGTCTCTATCTAGCTTTCATCAGTGTCCATTTCTGTTCATAAGCAATTCCATACAATATACAAGCAGACAATTGCATTATGTAGTATAATCAATGGTGCTGTTAAATTCTGGATTCTGATTGGTCGGAAGGTATTGGTTCATTTAGTAGAAGTACAGCTGCAAATCACACGCACAGGTTATAATATGGAATCGTTTTTATGGTAACAGACTCTCCGCATAACCTTAGACTAATAAACACATTAACATGTACTTCAAAAAATTGGGGGTTTTTTTTGACTGGTGAAATTGTAAGGAGATTTTTGGAAGGAGTCTCCAGTGTCAGTTTTCAGTTCTCCAGGTTCCCCTCTTTCTTTGAGGATGACAGAAACGAACTCGTTTCACAGACGTTCCACGTTTTAACGTGACTATAATCGGATTTAAAAAAACAAACAAACAAACAAAGACGTATTTGGTGTATAAGTAATAAAGCACTTCAGGAAGTAAGTGGATGGAAATCAAGCACACCACCGTGAGATTGATTATTTTTCCGAGAACTGTCAGTTAGCACGTGTGTTATTATCAGGAGAGATTACAGTTAGAGAATTTTCCACTCAGGTTTCTTTACTCATAAAACGTTGACGTATTTCACCTCCATCAGATGTTGGACCTTTTCTCCTTCATCCGTGATTCATGGGTCACAAAAACAAGGTTATCAGTGTGTTGAGTAACAGGACGGATCCTTCCTTCGAGGTTCGGCCACGAGTACAACATGTTTGTTTGTGGGGTAATTACAAGCTTCCTGGTGTAGTATTAATCTCGCCTATCTTCTTAAACACTCACACACTTAAAAATATGACATTGATACTTTTTGGAGCTCAATAAGACTCCGAGACTCTACAGACTATTAAGTCAAACGTTCTAGCTTTGAGATTTGTGTGTGAATTAATGTATTTATGGGAATTTAGATTTAGATGTTAGGTGAATGATTAACACGGTGCCCCCCTGTGTCAAAGGCCCGAGGGTTGTGTAAGAAAGAAGGAAAAACTGTTTGTCGGGGATGACGTTGGGAAAACAAGAAGAAACCATGCTTTTCTGTCAGGCTTGGGTAAGTCCAGGACAGGCTGGATTTTATCTAAGTTTCTCTGTAGTAAGAGGAAAGAAATTAGTCATTTCACAGAACATCCATAGACAAAAGCTGTTCACACTGCTTTACAAACTTTTTTTAATCGTGGTTTACATATCGTTTTATGATACCGTGTTAAAGAAAAGAAAGAAAAAAAAGAGCATCCTCATGCTTCACTTCACTTTTAACACTGCGAGGATATTTTCACTCCACGGTCAGCTCGTGCCTGGTGGCTTCTTCAATGTCAAGCATCAGATTGATGACCCACTGAGGGGCAGGAAGGTTGTTCTGTATGAAAACAAACACAAACACACACAGACACACACACACAAAGTTAATGGGTCAGTTCATGGCAACCTCTTTTCAGGATTTTTGGCATCAACATGCCAGCAAACACAAACGGTAATAAAATAAGTAAGTGTTCAGTGTTGAAATTTATTGATGCGTCTGTTTCAGCCCTTGACCCGGATGATCACGGCCCATTTCCCAGTGCCGAGTGAAAGCAACACGGATCAATAAACGCGGCGTTTGCTTAAACGAGCGTTGTGTAATCAATCCTGTTTTTTCATCGACTGTAAGAGTTTGGTTTGATCCTGTGTGTGCTCATGTATTTAAAAATCTCATGCACTGTTGAATAAAAACAGGAAGTTAGCGCTAGACCACGTAATACAGTGTATTCTATGAATATTGGCACCTCTGGAGGGCGTGAGGGCGATAAACTTCTGGCCAACTGACAGGTCAGGAAATTATAGGACATTAATCAACAAGAGGGTGATGCGATGAAACAGAATTACTCGCACTGATGTGGTTGGACTCCATATCTGATTGGTCCGAACGGCTCATTGGCTAGTACAGCACATAATCTCAGACTAATAATGAACATATTATATAAAAAACATAATTATTTAACAAAGACACAGTTTGTGGCTGCTGGAACATGAGTGAGAACATAAATGAGAAGCAAGCACTTTGTGAATGGAGGGCGGAGCCAGATTTTGAAAAATATAATCTTTTTCTTTACTTTTCTTTCCACCCTCCTGTCCACTTTTCCTCTTTGTCTATGTACATCCCCAAACACTGGAAACATCAACATAGTAAACCTCAGTCTCCTGTATTGAAGGTTTTCCAGATTAAATGACCAGCGAATGCGCAATACCAGTATAAATCACAAAAACAAACCAGTAAATGGAAGCTTACCGCTAGTCCATCACTCGTCCCCAACCCAGGACCGGACAGGCGTCCTGCAGAACGACGTCTTGAAACGTCATGTGGTGCACTTGAGGAAGGAGGTGCTGAGGAGCTTCTTCTGCGAGAACGTCCTGGTGCTGGTGAGCTCGTCCCTCTAGTGCTCCGTGGTGTTGATGTGTTCATTCTCTTAGGGCTTCTGAATGCTGAAGAGCTTCCTCTCTTAGACCTCATCTCTGTTGAAGAGCTACTTCTCCAGGAGTTTCTCGCTGGTGAGGAGCTCAGTATTTTATTTGCTTCAACACTTGGTCTTCTCAGTTCCTTCACAGCCACTGGAGATAAACCTGAGCTGGGTTTACACTTGGTAAGCTTGTCTTGAGAGATCGGTTCTTTCCCTGAACCAGCCATGGCAGCTTTGTAAGCCTCCGAGTCAGTCTCGTGTCTCGACTTTCTGATGCCTAATGAACCACAGTGATGTTCAATTCTACAGTGCACCCGGAAAGTATTCACAGCGCTTCGCTTTTTCCACATTTTATTATGTTACAGCCTTATTCCAAAATGGATTCAATTCATTATTTTCCTTAAAATTCTACAAACAAGACGTTTGTTTGAAATCTTTGCAAATTTATTAAAAATAAAAAACAAAAGAAATCACATGTACATAAGTATTCATAGCCTTTGCTCAATACTTTGTTAAAGCACCATTGGCACAAATTACATCCTCAAGTCTTTTTGAGTATGATGCTACAAGCTTGGCACACCTATTTTTGGGCAGTTTCTCCCATTCTTCTTTGCAGGACCTCTCAAGCACCATCAGGTTGGATGGGGAGAGTCAGTGCACAGCCATTTTCAGATCTCTCCAGAGATGTTCAATCAGGTTCAAGTCTGTGCTCTGGCTGGTCCACTCAAGGACATTCACAGAGTTGTCCCCGTAGCCACTCCTTTGTTATCTTTGGTCAGGGTCATTGTCCTGTTGGAAGATGAACCGTTGCCCCAGTCTGAGGTCCAGAGCGCTCTGGAGCAGGTTTTCATCAAGGATGTCTCTGTACATTGCTGCATTCATCTTTCCCTCGATCCTGACTAGTCTCCCAGTTCCTGCCACTGAAAAACATCCCCACAACATGATATTGCCACCATCATGCTTCACTGTAGGGATGATATTAGCCAGTTGATGAGCGGTGCCTGGTTTCCTCCAGACATGACGCTTTCCATTCAGGCCAAAGAGTTCAATATTTGTTTCATCAGACCAGAGAATTTTATTTCTCATGGCCTGAGAGTCCTTCAGGTGCCTTTTGGCAAACTCCAGATGGGCAGTCATGTGCCTTTTACTGAGGAGTGGCTTATATCTGGTCACTCTACCATACAGGCCTGATTGGTGGAGTGCTGCAGAGATGGTTGTTCTTCTGGAAGGTTCTCCTCTCTCCACAGAGAAATTCTGGAGCTCTTTCAGAGTGACCATCAGGTTCTTGGTGACCTCCATGACTAAGACCCTTCTCCCCCGATCGCTCGGTTTGGCCATCTCAAGGATGATCAGTGGAAACAGGATGCACCTGAACTCAATTATGAGTGTCATGGCAAAGGCTGGGAATACTTATGTACATGTGATTTTATTATGTTTTATTATGGTGTGGATAGTAAGAGAAATGGGGTAGGTGTGGTCCTGAAGGAGGAGTTTGTGAGGAATGTTCTGGAGGTGAAGAGAGTGTCAGACAGGGTGATGAGTCTGAAGTTAGAGATTGAAGGGGTGATGTTGAATGTTGTTAGTGGTTATGCCCCACAGGTAGGTTGTGAGTTAGAGGAGAAAGAGAGATTCTGGAGTGAATTAGATGAGGTGATGGAGAGTATTCCCACGAGTGAGAGAGCGGTGATAGGAGCGGGTTTTAATGGACATGTTGGTGAGGGGAACACAGGTGATGAGGAGGTGATGGGCAAGTTTGGAGTTAAGGAAAGGAACCTAGAAGGACAGATGGTAGTGGACTTTGCTAAGAGGATGGACATGGCTGTGGTTAACACTTATTTTCAGAAGAGGGTGGAGCATAGAGTGACTTACAAGAGTGGAGGTAGGAGAACACAGGTAGACTACATCCTATGTAGAAGAGGCAATCTGAAAGAGATTAGTGACTGTAAAGTGGTAGTGGGAGAGAGTGTAGCCAGACAGCATAGGATGGTGGTGTTTAGGGATGACTCTGATGGTCTGTAAGAAGCTGTAGTACTGTATGAGGAAGTCAGGAGTAGCAGAGGCGTATGTCAGAGTGGTGCAGGATATGTATGAGAGGAGCAGGACAGTGGTGAGGTGTGCTGTAGGTCAGACAGAGGAGTTCAAAGTGGAGGTGGGACTGCATCGGGGATCGGCTCTGAGCCCCTTCCTGTTTGCTATAGTGATGGACCAGTTGTCAGAGGAGGTCAGACAGGAGTCTCCTTGGACAATGATGTTTGCAGATGATATTGTGATGTGTAGTGAGAGCAGGGAGCAGGTGGAGGAAAACCTGGAGAGGTGGAGGTTTGCGCTGGAGAGAAGAGGAATGAAGGTCAGTCGTAGTAAGAATGAGTACATGTGTGTGAATGAAAGGGAGGGAAGTGGAACAGTAAGGTTACAGGGTGAAGAGGTGAAGAAGGTACAGGAGTTTAAGTACTTGGGGTCAACAGTCCAGAGTAATGGAGAGTGTGGGAAAGAGGTAAAGAAGCGAGTGCAGGCAGGTTGGAATGGGTGGAGAAAGGTGTGGGGAGTTCTGTGTGAGAGGAAAATATCAGCGAGAATCAAGGGGAAGGTGTACAGGACAGTGGTGAGAGCGGCCATGCTGTATGGTTTAGAGACAGTGTCACTGAGGAAGAGACAGGAGTCAGAGCTAGAGGTAGCAGAGCTGAAGATGTTGAGGTTCTCTTTGGGAGTGACAAGATTGGACAGGATTAGGAACGAGTACATCAGAGAGACAGCTCATGTTGGACGTTTGGGGGACAAAGTTAGGGAGGCCAGATTAAGATGGTTTGGACATGTTCAGAGGAGGGAGAGTGAGTATATTGGTAGGAGAATGTTGGACATGGAGCTGCCAGGCAGGAGGCAAAGAGGAAGGCCAAAGAGGAGGTATATGGATGGAATTAATGAGGATATGAAGCTAGTGGGTGCAAGTGTTGAGGATGCAGAAGATAGGGATAGGTGGAGAGAGATAATTCACTGTGGCGAACACTGAAGGGAAAAGCCAAAAGAAAAAGATGGCAAAGGCTGTGAATACTTATGTACATGTGATTTTTTCGTTTTTTATTTTTAATAAATTTGCAAAGATTTCAAACAAACTTCTTTTATGTTATTATTATGGAGTACTGTCTGTAGAATTGTGAGGAAAATAATTAATTTAATTTATTTTAAAATAAGGCTATAACATAACAAAAAAAAAGTGAGACGCTGTGAATACGTTCCGGAGGCACTGTACATCCATTTAATGATATTTTATTAAAAATAAGAACTTCAGCTGTATGGGGAACGAATAGGGCCAAAATACAAAAAAAAAAAATAAATCAATAAATAAATCTTTGAATAAACCTTTAAATAAATAAAATAAAATAAAAAATAAATAAATAAATCCATCCATGTATTTAATCTTATATCTTTTAAAAATAATGATTTATCTAATGATTTGTTGATGAATTTATCGATAGATGTATTAAAACATTTCTCAGTGGATATTTTTAGCCTTGTTCTGATTGGACTGTAGCTGGGAGCATTGTCATTGGACAATTCAGGAAACCCATCTCACCCTCAGCATCCTCACATCCTCCTATAAAACTTAAATGAATTTTAAAATACATTTTTGTTTGATTGGTTTGAAATAACAGATTCATTTAATTAGAATTATATCTTGGTGAATTTAACTCATTTTTCGAATTTGGCTCTCTTAGTCCCCCATACAGCTCTAGAGCATCATGTCAAACGAATCAATAAAGGACTGACTAAAACCCAGAGTGAAGCTGTAAACTAACCTTCTGCCTCATTCTGGCCTTCTCCAGCAGATTCCTGAAGTTCCTCAGATTCCTGATCTTCCACAATGGTGTGCAGGAAGTACATGTTGCTGGAGAAGGAAAAAAAAGGTTCAGGGTGGAGGATAAAGGTGAGGAAGTCAGGACCTCACATATCCTTATGACTCATAACTAAGACAAATCAGAATAGCCGTTTTAATCAGAACAAAACTACTGATTGAAAGTTTGTGAGCTTGAATCCGAGGTCTTACAAGCTGCCACTGCTGGAGCCCTGAGCAAGGCCATTAATTGCTCAAAAATATGAGATAAATTGTAAGTCGCTCTGGATAAGGGAGTCTGCCAAATGCCAGAAATGTAAATGATATGATAAAGTCAATTGAAAAAAAAAGAGGTTTGCTCAATTTTCTGTTCATTTCTATTAATTCTATTATTTCTTATAAATAAATAAATAAATAAATAAATGAATAAATAAATAAATAAATAAATTTGATAAATGATAAACATTATTATTAAATATCAAACAAATATTGAAACACACACACACACACACACACAGTCTTAACACAACATTATGTTAATCATCTTCGCATAGCCATCGTACAAAACATCTTAGGATATATAAATAGATATAAATAATTCCGATTTAATTTTAGCTCATAGGTTTCTGTGCTGAGTTAAAATAATGTTTAAATGAAGTAAAAAGGTAAAAAATGTCACTTCAGAGTATTTTGCGTGCATTGAGGCTTCAGGACAGTGATCTCAGTACCGCAGCTCGTACGATTGTGTCACCTGGAAACTCCAGTCGGATCATGGCTCTGGTCTCAGGATGATGTTTTTTTCCCCCCTCAATGACTCTGTATTACTCAACAAGTGATAAGTGAGCTGAGCAGTTGCTCAATCAAGAGCGCACGCACACACACACAAACACACACACACACATGTCCTCGAAAACATCCCTACTGACCTTCCTAGTGATGTAAATATTTACCAGAGGCTCGCTGAGGAATGCTTGCGGTGAACTCTGCTCGTAAACAATAGATCACGGCTGAATTGTTGCTAAGTGCATAAGAAACACAATGCCCGCTTACCTCCGCACTGTACAACGTCCCAGATATCACAGCTTCACAGCTACACAGTGTAGTGTCTTAGTGTGGTTTGGTAAAAACTGGATGTTTGGGTTGATTCGAGTCACCTGGCAGGAGAATCAAAGCTGGCAGCTGTTTTGACACACCCTCGTTAGCTTTCTGCCTCCACAAGACAAGAAAATAAAGCAATCTAAGCAGATTTTAACCAGACACAATTTATGTTGAGCTTTATCATGTCCCAGCCCACAATGGAGGTTAATATGAAGCTCATATGAAAGTAGACACTCTGGAATTTGTAGTGTTTCAGAAGGATTTTGGTTTTTCCCTAGCCTACTAGGAGCAATATATTCATAGAAAAGTGTGCTTTTTCCACACAAGTGTTCGTATCTTCAAAGTAAATGTTGATATCAAACCCATTCCTGCTCGCCGATATGCTCCAAAGCGCCCCAAAATCTTCATCCAGTAAAATTCTGTGTAAGGTTATCCAACAGAGGGAAACACACACATCTCAAACACACCGACTCATTTTATATCAGACTCACAGCCTGAACATCGTTTGTTTCTTTACACCGATCAAGTCTAAGGTGTAAAAGTGTTAACCAGGACCTAAAAAAGTAGTTCAATAGCTAATATGTGACTTAATCAAGAAATCTGCTTAACCGTAGCTCATAAATGAGAACAAATCTTTCAGTAATATACCGTGAACTTAATATTCAACATCTTGTTCCTCTCAGATTTCCACTGTTCCCAGTAACGCCACATCAGCCGATTAAAGCTGAAAAAATGAATTAAATGCTTTATAATTAAGATTTTTTAATATCGTTCTCTTCATATTTTTGGCACAGTAGTAATAAGTTTTGTATTTTGGCTAGCCATGATTTTCAATTCCTAAGTAATAATGCTAAAATAAACTGTAAGATGATGATATTTTCCCGAGTAACTAATTACAAAATATATCAATAAATAAACTAGCCATAAATTACTCTCATTACTACAATTAACAACGAGTCAAAATAATATAGTTCAAATTACCAAATTGATTCATTAATAATAATTATTATCCCATCCCAACCCCCTTACTTGTTGTACACTTTAGGGAAAAAAACAAACAAAAAAAAAACACAAGACACAGTAAATGATGTTAAGAATTTTATTAACATTTTTTTTTAAAGTGGAAAATCCTGCATTAAATCTGATTCTTTCACATTCTTTACTGTGCTCATTAAATCCATCAAGAGCACCTGATTAGCTCCATCTCTCTCCATCTGTTCCTCCTTAAAATCTGCTAGAGCTCTCTGCATCTCTACACGTGCTCCCGCGTCAGCATGGGTCAAGTGACGGCGTTATTCTCGTGCGGAAGATGCCCGCAGATCTCATGCACATTGGCCGACTTTGAGCGCCGTTTCTATAGACATTGAATACCTAGATCGTTCACTGGTCGCTTTGGTCAGCCGCAGCGATACATCAACAGGTCCGCCATTAGTTATCATACACTGTCATCATCAATGTTTTTTGTGCAAAGTGTGCAAACGAATATGTAAATGCGAACCGTTTAGTACATGTTAATAAATTTACGTGAAATCATGTAAAAATTGTGATTTCTTATTAAGCCCCTACTTTCAAGGCTAACTAGCGATATCGCTAGCTATTAACACTCTGTCTCCGTTTGTCAACTAGCTATCAAAATATTGTTAACACGACCAGAAGTTCAGTCTTACTTGTGAAAGGTAATTCCCCAAGACCTGTTTTGAAGACTGTGGCGGTTTGTACAACCCCAAGCTACACACGACTGGGGCATTTTTTTCCCCCTTCAGTTGCTATGAGAGTTATACAAGACAGTGGTGAGAGCGGCCATGCTGTACGGTTTAGAGACAGTGTCACTGAGGAAGAGACAGGAGTCAGAGCTAGAGGTAGCAGAGCTGAAGATGTTGAGGTTCTCTTTGGGAGTGACAAGATTGGACAGGATTAGGAACGAGTACATCAGAGGGACAGCTCATGTTGGACGTTTGGGGGACAAAGTTAGGGAGGCCAGATTAAGATGGTTTGGACATGTTCAGAGGAGGGAGAGTGAGTATATTGGTAGGAGAATGTTGAACATGGAGCTGCCAGGCAGGAGGCAAAGAGGAAGGCCAAAGAGGAGGTATATGGATGGAATTAATGAGGATATGAAGCTAGTGGGTGCAAGTGTTGAGGATGCAGAAGATAGGGATAGGTGGAGAGAGATGATACCCCTGAAGGGGAAAGCCGAAAGAAGAAGAAGAGTTGCTATGAGAGTTAATGGACATGTTGCCATAACTAGTATGGTGGCGCCGGTGACCTATGACCCAGCAGCCAACGGACTAGAAGAGCTGCAGCTCCAGGAGTCAGCCACTAGAGGGCCTCAGAGACTTTTGGCTGTTTCTGTTTCTTAAGCCATCTCAACTTTAAAGAAAACACAGCACAGGTTTAAAGCATGCTTTCCAACATCAGCTTGTGCACTTTATTTAATTCTCTCACCATCATACGGGATTTTCTCTAACTGAACAATAAAATGCGGAATTAAACATACAGTGGAATCGCTCCTTTCATTTCACCTCAGACGGATATGGCGTGTTGCTGTTTAATAAATCTTATTCATCATATCAAATGTTTTTTTAGCTCTCTGAATGAATGATGAGGGATTTTCCCGAGTATCATTGACTGATTAAAAAATAAAGAAACCTCGTAAAATACCCGTGCTCTGTAACAAGAGCGCTGTGAAGCTAGTTAGCGTCAGGCTAAATGTTATAATTATGTAAACCCGTAGCCACGATTGCTAACAAGCGAGCTAACATTAATAATGCTATAAATATATAATACTATAATATGAGAACTGTTAGCCTGTATGTGTGTGTAACTAGGCCTAATCATGCTGATAATATTCCATCCCTTTCTCAGAGATTTGGACTGAAGTTTCATTTTATTACAGGGATTTATTCTACAATTCGTAAATATTAGCATTTACAATTTATTTAGTGTTTATTGTATTTTATACTGTTGATTTTTAGGTCATGTTTATTGTTCTTTATTTAAAATATTCACCTTTTTGGTAAAAAAATAAATAAATAAAAAATGAGCATCATTATTTAACAAACCCAAACAAATCAATCGTATCTATCGATTAGTCCACAAAATGGCCCCTAGTGACAGAAAGAATTAAAACTCCAGACTGAAAGAGTATGAAGGACCATAATGTCTACTGAGGACGATCTACTCCTCCGGCTGAAATCGAAGGACTTGATTATGTATTCTGCATCAAGCTGAAAAAACACTTTTAAATGTCAACATTGGCGAATCTGGATATGTTTTCTTACATAGAGTTGGGCCGCCCATTACAGCTACAAGGAAGGCTTTCCACAAGGTTTAGGAGTGTGTTTATGGGAATTTTTGACCATTCCTCTAGAAGCGCATTTGTGAGGTCAGGCACTGATGTTGGACGAGAAGGCCTGGCTCGCAGTCTCCGCTCTAATTCATCCCAAAGGTGTTCTATGGGGTTGAGGTCAGGACTCTGTGCAGGCCAGTCAAGTTCCTCCACACCAAACTCACTCATCCATGTCTTTATGGAGCTTGCTTTGTGCACTGGTGTGCAGTCATGTTGGAACAGGAAGGGGTCATCCCCAAACTGTTCCCACAAAGTTAGGAGTATGAAATTGTCCAAAATGTCTTGGTATGCTGAAGCATTAAGAGTTCCTTTCACTGGAACTAAGGGGCCAAGCCCAACCCCTGAAAAACAAGGTTCAACTTAATAGTATTATTATTTGAACACAGTGGTTGATTAGTGTTTGCCTTATATTTCATGAGCTATAAGGAATGATGTCCCTGAATCAATACAAGAAATTTTATATTACTGTTGCTGAACGGAAAATCCCGGTCTGTAATGGACCCAGTTCATCCGCAAAACTGTTTAGTTTTTCTCTTTTCAAACGGATTTGTACAAAAGCGTCTGCTAAATGAATGAATTATAAAGTGATAGAAGTAAAACACCTCCGCCGGCTGGGATCGGGAGCTTATGTGAACAGTTTAGCTAACGTTAGCGTAAATAGTCATACGCACAATGAAATGGGAATGAACACATTACGCTGAGCAGGGACACGTCTTACATGCAACATTTTTAAGAAAGGCCCTTACCTTGGACGAAAAATCGGCGACGTGACATGAAGGCGGAAATGACGTCACATGATTCCTGTGATTGGTTAAACAATTTGACCTTAAGCTCCTCCCTTGTTGACCCAGAAACGCCTCTAACTCTGCAAAATCAGGACGTGCAGGACGTCTAAGGATGATTTCACATCTACTACTTTATTCATTGTATGAACCAAAAAGTTTTGGATTTAGCAGTGTGTAGAAATCCAAATGTGGAGATTAATTTCAGAAACAGAACGATGAACAAAAAGGTAAAGAGGTGAAGCTCTGTGAAATCAGCCAAATGGATCGTTGGATCATTTTTTTAATATATATTTTTTAATTGTTAGATAAAATGTTTAAAAGATTTTGTTTGTCACTCTACCTGTAGAACAGATTAGCCGTGTCTCTCCACGTTATCGATTTGTTTTTGGTTTTTTTTGCTGACTGAAAGTGAAAATGGCGTGCTCAAAGCTGGCCGTTGATAAGAAAAGAAAAGTTGATTCTGTTTAAGAGTGAGTGGACAGAAAAATATGCGTTCGTGCTCCCCGTGGGAAGCAGAAAACCAATGTGTTTAATCTGCAACGAGACCGTAGCAATCATCAAAAGTGGTAACGTGAAACGCCATTACGAAACCAGGCATGCACATTTTGAACAAAATCACCCTCAGAACACAGAGGTAAGGACCACAAAAATAAACCAGCTGAAATCATCCTATGAAGCTACAAGCAGTGTAATAGTTAGATCAGACACACAACAGGATCAGGAACACAATTGTGGATGTTCAACCTTTGACAGCATCTTGCGATCCAGTCCCGCCTAAAGCTCCACAGTTAGAGCTCCAATGCTTTACAAGTATAGGACAGGAAGAGCTGTATAAACTTATCACCACGGCTAAATCAACGTGTTTGTTGGATCCAGTTCCAAGTAAATTACTGAAAGAAGTGATACATACAGCTGGGGAGCCTCTCCTCAACATTATTAACGCCTCGTTATATTTAGGTCACGTCCCTAAACCTCTCAAGTTGGCAGTTATTAAAAAACCTAACCTAGATCCTAACGAATGACCAAATTACAGACCGATCTCAAACCTTCCGTTTCTGTCTAAAATAGTACAAAAGGTTGTGTCTGCTCAATTATGCTCCTTCTTACAGGAAAACAATATCCTTGAAGATAAAAAAAAAATAGAATAGAAAAATGGAGGAGGTCTTCTGCCAGTACCTCAGGGGTTTCCTCAGGGTTCTCTGTTCTCATCAGACCAAAGAACCCTTTTTGTGTTATCTATCAAGACTCCAACATGCCTCATGGAAACCTTTTACTCCTTTGTGGATTTTCAGATCTAGGGTTGACTCGAGAACAGCTTCTCAGCATCTGACCTGTAGATCTCAATCACTTTGCCATTATTATTATTATTATTATTATTATTATTATTACTATTATTATTATTATTATTATTATTATTATTATTACTATTATTATTATTATTATTATTATTATTATTATTATTTTTATTATTTTTATTTCTCACTATTTTAAAAAAGGAACAAAAACACATTTTTTTTTGTTTTACAGATTTTTATTGAAAATGTTCTTTGTCTCTCTCCAGATTTGACTGCTTTCTCTCTAACACCAAAAATGTTTCTTCCGCTTCTTCCCTTTCCCTTTCCCCTTCCCTTTCCCCTTCCCTTTCCCACTCCCCTTCCTTTCTCCTTTCTCTGTCTCGCTCCTCTTCTGTTTCTCACAGTCGTCGTTCTTTGTGTCGAGGACGTTCACAGACTGTGTTCCTTCCTTAAGCTGTTGGAAAGAAGCCTGGAGCTCGGGGACGTTTTGCTGAAGCTTGCCCTGACCCGTCTCGTCCTCTGTGTCCTTTTTAGCCTCAGACTGACTTCCCATCTCAGCGTCACTGGCCTTCTTCTCCCAGCTCTCTCTCTCTTTTTCCCATCTCTTCCTGTCTTCCTCCCAGCTCTTTCTCTCCATGACCATGTGCTCGTTCACACTCTCTGCTTTCTCTGCTCTTTCCTGAAGGTGTATGATGGAAGTCTGGAGCTCCGTGTTGTTGCGCTGGATCTCAGCATTCCTCTTCTCCAATTCCTTCAGCTTGCATTTATTCGTTTCATTCTTTGTGTCTTTCATAGACTGAATTTCCATCAGAGCTTCACCAAGTTTCCTCTTCCAGCTCTCTATCTCATTCTCTAATCTCTTTCTCTTTTCTGCACATTTTTCTGCTTCTTGCTCCCATAATGCTCTCTGTTTCTTCCAGATCTGTTTCTCTTTCATCTGATGTTCTTTCTCTTGCTCCAAGACCTGTATCGCCGAATCTTGCTCCTTAAAGACTGAGTTGGAAGTCTGGAGCTCATAGATGTGTTGCAGAAGTGCAGCGTTCCTCTCCTCCAGCTCTCTCACCTTCAGGCTGTATTGCCCCTCCACCTCTCTCACCTTCAGGCTGTATTGCCCCTCCACTTCTCTCACCTTCAGGCTGTATTGCCCCTCCAGCTCTCTCACCTTCAGGTTGTCTTGCTCTTCAAACTCTCCAGTCTGCGTTTCTGCGTCCATCTTAGCATCAGACAGACTTTCCGTCTCAACTTCTTCATCCTCTGTCTCGCTCTTCTGCAGGTCTATCTGTCTTTCGTTCTGGAGCTGCTCTCTCTCCTCTTCTCTCTGAGCCTGGTTCTGCTCCAGATACTTTATCTTTGCCTGTAATCGCTCTGTCAGCTCCAGGTAAGCGATTTCTCTCTCCTCCACTTCTTTCTTAAATTCTCTAAATACTCCCTGCATTTGTCCTTGCAGATTCATCAGCTCCATCTTTCTGAGATCATTCTGTCTCTTGTTTTCCTTCTCAAGCTCTTGTATCCTCTTGGCCATCTCTTTCTTCTCCTCTCTGAGTTGTTCCACCATGTTGTCCTTCTCCTGCATCTGCTGAAGCCACGTCCTGCTCTGCTCTTTCCAGGAAGCCACCATCTCTTGGATTTCTCTCTCCGCTGCAGGGCGTTTCTCGTTCTCCAGCTCGGCCTCCTCTCCGTCCTGACGCTTTCTGTCAACAGAAATCATGGCTTCCACGTCCCCTAACTTAAGAGTAACGACATTATTCCTGCCGTCTGCTGTGTCTCTCATTTTTGTGTCTCTCTCCTCATTTCCGCGAACCTGAGCTCCTTTCAGATTCTTTACTGTGCTCATTAAATCCATCAAGAGCATCTGATTAGCTCTATCTCTCTCCATCTGCTCCTCCTTAAAATCTGCTAGAGCTCTCTGCATCTCTACACGCAGATTATTTCTCTGCTCTGCCTCAATGAGCTCATTGAGTCTCTCTCTTTGATCCTTCTCAAGCCCTCGCAACTTCTCAGCCATCTCTTCCTTTTCCTCTTGCAGTTTCTTCATCATGCTGTCTTTCTCTAACAGCTTCTGACCGCTGCAGGAGGCCACTGGCTCTGGTTGCTCTCTCTCTCGTTTGCTAAAATCAGCCATTTCTTCACTAAAATCCAGGATGAATAAACGATACAACTTGTGAAGATCCCTGTCTACACCGTTTGTAACACCTTCTGTGACGTCACAGGTTTTTAAGAACGAGAACGTTCGGTTTGGGGGGGGGGGGGGGGGGGTTTAAGGGTGTGTTTGTCCGGGCGGGGGCGGGGCTTTGCAGGTGCGCCTGCGTCAGCATGGGTGACGTGACGGCGCTACGCTCGTCCATTTTAGCCAACTAACTCTCTCCTTTATTCAGTCCTCTTCTTTAGCTCACATTTGGAGAGAAAGAAATAAGTCTCCATGATGATTTTTTTTTTTTTTTCCCTCGATTTCTCTTACTATACAATTCAACATCTATAATAATAAACTCAGTAATCAACTGATTCATGTCTCCTTTTAATTGCTCGGGATATAATGTATACAGGTTAAACTTGAGGATAAGGAAAATATTTATTTTATAGCTATTAGCAGGAGCTTTGCAGCCAAAAATCGTAGAGCACGAAAAACTGCAGGAAGGAAATTGCTAAACACTCTTGATAGTGTGATATACGGGGAAAAGATGAAGGTGCATTTCACCATGTTATGGAACATTTTCGAGCAAGAATAACATGTGAAGGTGAATCACATGAAAACAAAATTAAAGCCATCTCATTAAGGGACATTTAGTCTGTATATTTTACCCAGAGACCTTTACAAATAATTTCCGGTTCATAATTTAACCCCTAAATAACCGGCTGCTCGGTCGCCAGAAAGTGACCTTTAAATGAACAATGTCTTGCTTTTGCTAAAATTTACAGATGGCTCCGTTTTTCCAAAATAACATCATAAAGCTGTTATTTTCTACATTTACAGTAAAATACAGTCAAAAGCATCAACAACTGCACTTCTTCACAAGGCGTATATTTATTAGCAAACGTAGCTACTGGTTTACATAAATATAATATTTAGCTTCATGCTAACTAGCTCGTTAGCAAACGTGGCTACGGTTTTACATAAATATAATATTTAGCCTGATGCTAACTAGCTCGTTAGCAAACGTGGCTACTGGTTTGCATAATTATAATAGTTATATTATGTCAACAATATTATCTGCTAAGTAATAAGCAGCTAATAAAATCTATTATTATATAACATTTAAATATATTTATATTTTTTAGACCTTGATTAGATGAATTAGCCCTTAGCAGTCTTGCTACAAAAACATGTTTTTAATACAGTTTATAAGAGCAGAATTTGAAATATAACATTAATAATTGGACACAAATAATGCAGCTTAAAAGTGTCACTTCAAGCCATGTATCTTCTTTATTACACTTACATTTATAGAAAAAAATACTAAATGAAAGAGTCAGTGAACAACTGAGTGAATAAGAAATAATAAGAATGAATATGATTAACAATTAGATATTCAATAATGAATACTTGAAAAAAAAGGTTTAAGGTAGACATTAAAGGTGTGTGTGTTAGAATAATTAGTTACACTTATATGAAGTCAGACTCCATCAGTTTCTTAAGAAAAGTTGTGACACGAGGGATGACTGATGTCTTTTTGTTCCCTGTCCACTTCGATGGGACTCGTCCAGCTCTGGTGCTTCTCTCAGGATTAATCCCGATGTAGCGCCTAAAATTCTTTACCACATTTGGCAGACACCCTTATCTCATTTATACATCTGAGCAACTGAGGGTTAAGGGCCTTATTCAGGGGCCCATCAGTAGCAGCTTGGTGGACCTGAGATTCAAACTCGCAACCTTCTGATCAACACCTTGACCACTACGCTTACCACATCCTCGTCGAAATGTGGATGATGCAGAAATTCAGTTCAAGGACTGACGCAGTGAACGGACTGGCCAGATATCTGCATTGGTAGGTTTGTTGCTGAACTCATCAATTGCTCTTCCACACGCCTGCACAGTGCACAGAGAACTTTAATATCAGTTAGAAGCCCTTTCTGAGTGAAAAGGTATGACTGCTGCGCTCTTAAATTGCTAATGGCTGGTGCTGGTAATGAATTTATTTTCTGACACTGCAGCTGAAGGGTGTCTGTGGCGCTGTGGCTTAGTTGGTTAAAGCGCCTGTCTCGTAAACAGGAGATCCTGGGTTCAAATCCCAGCAGTGCCTGACTTGTATGTTGGTGTAGAAGCCTGGCTTTTAGGGCGGTGGTAGCTCAAATTGTCAAGACTCTGGGTTTTTGATCAGATGGTTGAACTTTTCAAGTACATGCGGAGCGATGGTTTGGTTCAGCCGGGCAATCAGAGTTCAGCCTTTCCGTCTTTCTCAGCGAATCACATCGGCTTGTTGCATCTTTCTCCATCTTTCTCCCCCTATCCCTGCGCCGCAAAGACGGACAGAGCCAATCGAATCTCTCGAGTTTCCATCTTTCTTCGCCAGTCGCATTCGTTCACAACGACAGAAAGAGATGAATTGGCCAATCAAATCGTGTGCGCCAATTGACGTGTCAATCAAGTTAAGTGTGTTGGCTTGTCTACGATGTTTGCAGTGTGTTTTCTTATATCGCGTATTCGCCTGTGTATTATAATAACTTTTAAACTATTATAATTGTGTGCTTTTGGAACGTTATACCGTGCCAGGTAAGAGCTGTTTCTTGTTTAAATCCATGCCTCGATGTTTATCATGTACTGATTTGCATTCCAAATACATTATAGTGTACTATTATTATAGTGTGCATTATTATGTACGATTTACAGTCTAAGAGGGCTGGAAATTGTAGAAAATTGCATGTTGTTGTTCGTTTTCATTTATTTAATTATTATACATTATGGTTTAATTATTATTATTCAATTTAACATGCTGGCCTCCTGGTGGTCCAGCGGCAGGATCCTGAAGAGTTAACTCTCAGTGCCGGTCCCAATCCTGGATAAAATGGGAGGGTTGCGTCAGGAAGGGCATCCGGCGTAAAAACCTGTGCCGAGGCGACCCCAAAGAGCAACAACAACATTCAATTCAACGCACTGAATTTAACTTTCATAGACACTGTTCAGAACCTACAGTGGGCAACCAAACAAAAACAACTAAGCTAGTAAAAATGGAAATTGTGAATGAAACCTAGGCCATTTTAAAGGAATAACTGTAGAATTTGTTTATTTTCAACAGGTTCTCTTTCTACTGAGTCTTCAGTGAAGTTCTCAATATGTCCAAGCCTCAAAAACCTCATAAGGCCATGGGGGATGAGCAGTGGATGTCCCGCATGTGGCAGTTTTCCAGCACAGGTGTGTGACCCTCTGCAGCTGGCAACAGACCTGCTCCTCACCAGAGGGTATGTATAGAAAAGAGATAAAGCCATATCATGTTATCTATAGGTTACATGCCAACCGACAGTGTTTTTTTTTATGTTACAGATAAGGAAATGTCCAGTGCAGGCATCCAGATTCTCCCACTCAAGTTATTGAGGGGAATTTGGTACATAAATATCTCAGTATATTATTTCTCACCTAAACTCTTTACCTATTGCTTAAATTTTACTGCCATAAATGTAGACTGCTAATGTATATTTTATTCATCATGTTGTTTTAGGCATACTGGGGCTGTTCCCATCGGGCCCAGGACTTCTATCAAGCATGGTCCCCACACCAAACACACATTCGCTGTGCTTGTGGACCCTGGGCCCTCAGCCACCAGCACTCCCCAGCCCAGCAGCTCTCCACCCTCTGCGATGGTCCATCAGCCAAGCGGTGTTCCTCCAACTTCAGCATCTGTGCCACGTCAACCACGCGCATACGTTAGGTGAGTAGAAGGCTGACACTTGCAGAAAGTGTGCCTGTTATAGGATTTTATATGTAAATATTTTATATTTATTGTTAGGGTACATGTAATGTATTATTTGAATTGTATTTGCGCATTTTTCAATTGCTGCTGTTGCTGTGCTGAACATTTCACATTGCCACCAGCTGCTGCTATACATATATGTTCACAAGAAGCCTCTTTATAGATTTCTAGACTTTGTTACTATTTTATAATCATTTATCACTTATGTATATTGTTATGGTGTGTGTCTTATTCTGTATTATACTTATCTTTGTAAAAAAAAAAAAAAGACAATATTTCTAACAGTACATATATAGAGAAGCCATATTTTGCAAATACTGAAATAATCGAAATCAACAAACTACACAGGAGTTAAAACTTGACTCATTTTGACAGCAGGAATGTTTCTGTAGACTAACAATTGTCATTACAAAACTGAATGCAATATTTAATTATTGTCTGTGGTGGGATTCGAGCCGTGTAAGTCTTGATGGCAGGGGGACTTGAACTTTTTGTGAATTTTGCCTAAAAAAAGCACCTTTTTTTGAGAAAGATTTCAAAGCAGGTGCCTATAAATCACATGTTGCACTCTGTCTCTCCTTTTCTTTCTTTCTTTCTTTCTTTCGCCCCACACGAAACAGACTAGTGTTCCCCAGCTTTGTTTTCTCATATCGCGTATTCGCCTGTGTATTATAATAACTTTTGGACTATTATAATTGTGTGCTTTTGGACCGTTATACCGTGCCAGGTAAGAGCTGTTTCTTGTTTAAATCCATGCCTCGATGTTTATCATGTATTGATTTGCATTACAAGTACATTATAGTGTACTATATAGCTACCACTGCCCTAATGGCTGGGCTTCTACACCAACATATAAGTTAAGCACTGCTGGGATTTGAACCCATGAGCTCCTGTTTACTAGCCCGGTGCTTTAACCAACTAAGCCACAGCACCCCAGGCAATGTTAGCTTGTGTCAGGTAAGGCTGTTAACATTAGCAGCCTGTTTGTTAACCTAAGTCTAAACTTGCTAGCTAGCTAATTGTTAGCATCAGCTACATGTTGGTTAATTAGCATATCACACACACATCGGCAGATGTCGCAAATGTTAAATACAGAAAACAGGCGTACATCTCATTTAGCAATGATGTTAATTTGTGCCAAAAGGACTGTACATACTGAATGAATCATTTCATCCCTAGCACTGTCCTACGTAGACCATGTCGCCATCTTTTAACCCAGAGTAAAATATTATTTTAGGTCAAATAACATAAAACTGGGCGCGTGGGTACTTGATTGTTTCTTGTTATTTTGACAAAATTGAATCAAGTGAGGGGGGCATGGTGGCACGCACGTTAGCCTTACACCTCCAGGGTTGTGGGTTCGATTCCCGTCTCTGCTGTGTGTGTGGAGTTCTCCCTGTGCCTCGGGGTACTCCGGTTTCCTCCCCCAGTCCAAAGACATGCATTGTAGGTTGATTGGCATCTCTAGTTTGTCTGTAGTGTGTGAGTGAATGAGAGAGTGTGTGTACCCTGTGATGGGTTGGCACTCCATCCAGGGTGTTTGATGCCCAATGATGCCTGAGATAGGCACAGGCTCCCCGTGACCCGAGTATAGATCGGATAAGCGGTAGTCAATGAATGACTGAAAAACATATGTTGCACTTAAGTAAATGCACCAGCCAGCAAAATTCCTTTTTTTGAGTGTACAATAGGAGCACCATACAGGATATGATATCACATTTTCTTCACTGTAAGGGCAGCCTAGATGGCATGTTATCATAATTTATCTAGAGTAGGAACACCCTAGATGGCATGTTATCACATTGTATCTACAGCATAACTACCCTATATGGCACCCTAGAGGGCACGTTATTACATCTTATCTAGTCGGGGCACCCTATAGGGCACTTTCAAAGCATTTTATTTGACCATGAGGACATCAGAAGGAAGAGGATTAGCAATACCCCCCCCTGAGTATACATCCTTAGGACAAAGCCCCGCCCCCCGCCCCCCACCCCCACAGGTCAATGACATTCGCTAACCATGAATCATGTGACTTAATTTGGACAGCATAGGTGTGGCCTCTTTATTATAGACCAATAACACTTCAAGAGAACAATCCTATATTGTTGTTTCTTTAAATTAAAATTCCTGCAGCTATGTATAATATATCACGAAATAAAAATGCATTAGTAATTATTCCCCTCACTCCGGTGCGACCCCCGCGATGCGCATGAGGCGACGCGACGCAGGCGGCGGAGGAAGGGGGCGGGTTTGTTTTCTCTCACGTTTCAACCTATAGGGTCGCGCAGAAAGGCTTGTTTACTCGGTCATTGGCCAGACTGTGTGTCGGTCACGGCGCAGCGTCATGCGTCATCAGTGCGGCTGCGTTAAAGGGCCGATTAATCTGTCATTGGAGAATTACATAGTCTCAGGTTTGGGACGTGATGTCCCTCTGACGCGCAGATGCGCCCGCGGTTTAACCCGTTACAAACAAACCCTGGGAAAGGCCTCGACAAAATAACACAGTAGCTGTACATCTGCGTTCTGCTTCAGTCTGTGAACAGGATTAGTCCTTGGCAATTAAGGGTCCGCGGTGTTGTTTAGGAGCTGGTTAACGGTAAGGGTTTGTTGTTGTTTTTTTTTCCCTTGGATGTGGGATTATCTGTCGATCTCTGTGCGCTTTGGGCATCCTTCCGCAATCAAATCACACAATATCGTTATATCACTTGACATTTGTTTGAATCCTAATATATTTATATTTTAAGTGCTGAGCAATTAAGCAGGGGTTGTCATTGGACGGATCGCGTAATGCACGCGATATCCTGATTCCTTCAATGCCCTTGAAAAAAGGACCAGTGTGAACCGACTGCGCAGTTACATCCTTCTGCGTCTCTCTCCTCCTCAGCGGAATCGACGCTCATTGGCCTCTTGATGCGCAAAGGTCAGCATCAGCATCAGCATCCTCGCTAGCTCTCCATCTCTCTCTCTCTCTCTCTCTCTCTCTCTCTCTCTCTCTCTCTCTCTCTCTCTCTCTCTCTCTCCCTCCCTCTCTCTCTCTCCCTCCGCCATGGGGAACCGAGGCATGGAGGAGCTGATCCCGCTGGTGAACCGCTTGCAGGACGCATTCAGCAGCATCGGACAGAGCTGTAACCTCGACCTGCCGCAGATCGCCGTGGTGGGAGGCCAGAGCGCCGGAAAGAGCTCCGTGCTGGAAAACTTCGTGGGAAAGTAAGCTTTATTCCAGCTATATATTTATTGCTGAGATGATTCTTGTCCAGTCTGTCTGTCTGTCTATCTATCTATCTATCTATCTATCTATCTATCTATCTATCTATCTATCTATCTCTCTGTCTATCTATAGATGATGGGGATGATGCTTGAACGTTAAATGAGAAAAAAAATAGCTACGGAAAATGCATCCTTCTGAAGAAAAGGTGATAAATTAGCAGCTCTTTCCTTCCTTTGCCACAACGATAGCCTATGTCTACGTAAAGGGTTCTCTTCCTGTACGGAAAAGTCACAAGAACTTTACACATGTGGTTTTTCAATACATCACAGTAACTGTAACGTAGGAGATGGACCGTATTAACATAAACACACATTAATACATTTCTTACAGAATCCGGCGCTGTTAAATTCTGAGCTCACAAATCACAGGGTTATATCAATACCCTTGTCCTAATATGTTATCACTCTATAGTAACAGACACACGAACCTAGAATTGTTATTACAGATATCATTTTTGAAAGGGGTCTCCAGTATCAGCACTTTGTAATAGTCAGAGATTTTAAGAAATATAAATAATAAATTGTAACCATCGGCGAAGCGATGGAGTATAAACGTGATAAAATACTGCCGGAAATGTTATTGTGAGAAATTATTGAACCTCCAGGTGGTAACTGTGACTCTGCGTCATCTCTCCAGCATGACATGGGGTGTTTTATTCCTTGTTTAAAAGCCTAAAGCTTCGCTCACACATACAGATGATTTTGTTGCTGCAAGTCTTCAGTCTCTGTTCTATGAGGTAGGTTCCTGTTACTGGTCACTATAGTAACACTTGTTGTCAACACTAGTAGCTCCACCCATTGATAAACACTCAGATTTCTTGTGGCTAAAAGGTTTTGAGGGAGATTTAGTGTATACGTGTATCATATCATACGAGATGAAGGAGAAGCAGCGAGTCCTCTACTGTCTGGACCCCTGTTGCACCGAGTCGCTTTGTATTTGCAAAAAAAAAAAAAAACTTCCTCGTGTCACTGATTTGGACACGCCCACATTTTGTCTCTAGAGTTCACTGTCACTCATGTCGCCAACGTGGTTGTATAAAAACAAGTGGACAAGGTAATCACGATAATCACAGAAACCTTGCAGCTTCTGCCGTGATCAAATCTCACTTCATGTTTCACTGCTGATGGAAATGACACAGAATAGATCACCTACTCATCACCACACACACACACACACACACACACACACACACACACACACACACACTGAATAGTCTAGTCACATGCTCTCAAATCATACAAAAGCCTGTGTGTGTGTGTGTGTGTGTGTGTGTGTGTGTGGATGGGTGGGTGTGAGACGAGCTTTATTTCTTTTCTTTATAGTATATTATGTAAGAAGGAAAACACTCGGGGGCGTTTTATAGAACTTCACGAATGACATTTAACACTGGTTTATCCTCAAAACAAATATTTTCCTGTTTTCACTTGCGTTTTAACAGCTGCAAACAGTCCTATATGTTTCTTCCCCTCATTTCAAGCTAAAATAAAATTGAAAAATTGACATGCCACTGAAAAAACAAACTGTAAATTGTCACCTCCTCTGCCCTGAAGATTTCCAAATGGCAGGAAACATCCTAAAAAACCTGTTAGATATAAGGTCAACTTCTGACCGACCAGAATTGAGAATTTAACAGCGCTCTGATATAACAATGGATCTAAACGCTACGCCGAAGCTGAAAGAGCTGTTTTGTTTGTCTCTGATATCAAAATATTATCTAAAATTGACCTCCTCTCGGGGGGGGGGGGGGGGCATGGTGGCTTAGTGGCTTAGTGGTTACCACGTTTGCCTCACACCTCCAGGGTTGGGGGTTCGATTCCCGCCTCCGCCACGTGTGTGTGTGTGGAGTTTGCATGTTCTCCCCGTGCCTTGGGGGTTTCCTCCGGGTACTCTGGTTTCCTCCCCCGGTCCAAAGACACGCATTGTAGGTTGATTGGCATCTCTAAATTGTCCGTATTGCGTGAGTGACTGAATGAGTGTGTGTGTGTGTGACCTGCGATGGGTTGGCACTCTGTCCAGGGTGTATCCTGCCTTGATGCCCAATGACGCCTGAGATAGGCACAGGCTCCCTGTGACCCGAGTATAGTTTGGATAAGCGGTAGACAATGAATGAATGAATGACCTCCTCTCAGGAAGCTCCTTCACAGCGATGGCTTTCTCTCGGCTATCTCTAGCTGGCAACCTAATGCCTTTCAAGCTCCTTTTTCATCTAAAGCTAATTGCTTTGCGATCAATAAGCACGGTCAGATAAAAGATACTTGTAGCGTGCGAGTTCATTTAGAATAAACTCTGGTTAATCATCTATCGCTGTTTGCCCACTCTCAATGTATTTATTTGAAATATTGTCTGTTTTTAAAGGGATTTTCTTCCCCGAGGCTCTGGCATCGTTACCCGTAGACCTCTGGTGCTGCAGCTTGTCAACTCTAACACAGGTGAGCAGCCTGACCTACATAAACATTTCTGTAAAACACACATTTAGCTTACTGTTCAGATTTCTCTAATATTTTAGTAACTTTTATGTATCCTATTTCCTTATACTGGACTTATCATCTGCACTTTCTTTAGAAATTGAGGACTGTTACAATGCTGCATCTTCTCTTTGGCTCAGTTCGCTTTTACACAGCAAAATTTCAAAGTGTACGAAAATGTGCTTTTGCGAGTCACATGTGAGTAAACTGTCCTCTCATTGGTCAGAGTGCGCCTCTTTATGTTCTAAGCTTCTGCTCATAGCGCTCATCCATCAAGATGGATAGTCAGCAGCTCTGGGAGCTGATTGTGTTTATAATTGATCAGTTTGAGTAGGAATCGAGATTCCGTTCTGGCAATATTGTTTTAGGACACCACAAATTACCTGTCAATCACATGTTCCGATATTTATGATCACTTGCAAGATGGGTGGGTTCAAACAAAAACGTTAACACATCTAAGATGTATATATTAGGAAATGAAAGTTTTTTTTAAATAATTTTTAATAATTGTGAGCTAACATATATTATATATTTGTCTTTTTATCTTAAACCCAAATGTCTTTAATGTTTAGCAAATATAATGAACTGGCTTTGTTGTTCCAATACTTTTGGAGGGCACTGTAGATGTCTTTTTTTTTAAATATGTATGTTAAGCTTCACTAACTTGATTAGTTGAATGGCGTTCCAGTATTGTTTATATTCAGTACAACTGCACTGGGATGATTCACTGTGGATCAATCTAGCAACATTAACTGAATCCTGAATTTCAGCAAGGCTGTTGTACTGAATATTAACATGGCTGTTGTGCTGAACAATAATATGGCTGCTGTACTGAATATCAGCATGGCTGTTGTACTGAATATCAGCACAACTCTTGTAGTGAATATCAACATGGCTGTTGTACTGAATATCAACATGATTGTTGTACTGAATATCGACATGGCTATTGTACTGAATATCAACATGATTATTGTACTGAATATCAACACGGCTGTTGTACTGAATATCAGCACTGATCTGGTACTGAATATCAATATGGCTGTTTTACTGAATATCAACATGGCTGTTGTATTGAATATCAATGTGGCTCTTGTACTGAATATCAGTGTGGCTGTTGTACTGAATTGTAACATGGCCCTTGTACTGAATATCAGCACAGTTTTTGTACTGAATATCAACATAGCTGTTGTACTGAATATCAACATGGCCATTGTACTGAATATCAACATGGCTATTGTACTGAATATCAGCACTGCTCTGGTATTGAATATCAACATGGCTGTTGTATTGAATATCAATGTGGCTATTGTACTGAATATCAACATGGCTATTGTACTGAATATCAACATGATTGTTGTACTGAATATCAACATGGCTATTGTACTGAATATCAACATGATTGTTTTACTGAATTTCAACACGGCTGTTGAACTGAATATCAGCATGAATGTCAGCACGACTGTTGTACTGAATGTCAACATGGCTGTTTTACTGAATATCAACGTGGCTGTTGTACTGAATATCAACATGGCTGTTGTACTGAATATTATGCTATATTATAAAACTTTTGAGTTATTGCTTAAGCATTGCTTGTCAGTTGTGTTATAGTGTTAGCAACATTGCTTTTTTTTTTTTGCCAGCCAGCTTAACTTGTTTCATTCATTCAGTCTCGACTCAAAGAGAAATGTAATATTAGAAGTACATGGCAGTAGATATGTGGCTGTAGGACACTAGATGAAAGTCATTCTAAGATGACCTTTAGTGACAGCCATCGAGGGAAATGTCCTGGAAAAGTCTTTGGTAATGAAGCTGAAACAGTGTGTGTGTGTGTGTGTGTGTGTGTGTGTGTGTGTGTGTGTGTGTGTGGTTATTTTACACTTGTACAGTCCACGTTACCTTTATAATGACATAACTGTACTAATTTTAATGCTCCTTTGTCGGGTTCCTGTCATGACCTACAAAGTGTTTTAGATGAGTAGACAATGAATAAAAAGACGAGATGAATAAATGAGATATGCGTTCATTAAAGTCATAAAACCTCATTTTTATCCATTCCACAGTTTTCATATGAACACGTTTTATATTATTCATATATTTTAACCCAAATACCTACTAATGTCCAAGCTGTTTCCTATTTCTGTCGTGCTGCATTGTGTCATATAGAGTACATTGTAGTGAATCCTTTTCAGCTGTTTGAATAGAGGCTCTTCTGTGTGTGTATATATATATATATATATATATAGGACAAAATATGTATGTTCTGCTCAATATTCAACAGCTTTGAAAATAGCACTTTATACATGACCTTAATGAAACCATGACACATTTAACTGAGGTCACGAGATTATAATGTAGCAAAGTTCACAAGTGAATTTATCACTTTTTATTTGCTGGTTTTAGTTGTTAAATGAATACAATCGTGATGCGTGATGATTAATAATAATTTGTTTATATGATTCATTCTCATGGTAAGGAATGTCTCTTATTAATTAATTAATTAATTAATTAATTAATAAATTAATTAATTAATTAATTAATTAACAGATTTATTTAAGATTGGCCTCAATTCGCCTTAGGTTAGATACAACCTGATACATGAATTTCCGAATATTTAGGCTAGATAATACTGTTTTTACAGTCAACAATATCAGCGTTATGCAAGAAAAAGGTCAAAGTACAGAACTGGACATAACTGGAAGTAAGTAAAATCTACTTTAGGCAGATTCCAGCTCACACCGTCTGCCCTGTTTTATTAAATACTGTTTACACGGTCCAGTATACACATACTGCATAAGGAACATTTGCAAGCAAAGCAGTTTGTGTTAACTCTCAAGCAAAGTTGGCTCGGCCTGGTGAATAAAGGAAGCCATAAAACTGGGATCTGACAAAAGCTTGATGAAGAATTGGCGATGTTTGACTATTGTGAATCTGTGGATCGTTCCACGACTTCAGATATCCGTTTGATGCGTCTTGTTGTTTCACAGAGTGGGCTGAGTTTCTTCACTGCAAAGGAAAGAAGTTCACAGATTTCGATGAAGTGCGTCAGGAGATCGAGGCGGAGACGGACCGCGCCACTGGAGCCAATAAGGGTATCTCGCCAATTCCTATCAACCTGAGGGTGTTTTCTCCACATGGTACGTTCCATTCTTTACAACCTGAAAGCCTTATCTCATCACTGATCATTAGTTTGTTTAACTCTTTTCCCCAGAAGCCCGAAATGAAATTTCCTCCTGTTTTGTTGTGTCCATGTTCAGTATTGAATGTCCTTGTCATGTCTCTCTCCAAAGTGGAAGTTAATATGAAGCTCACATGAAAGTAGACAGTTATTTTTTTTCAGTTATCTTGATGAAATGTTGATATCAAACCCATTCCTGCTCTCTGAGATGCTCCAAGTGCGTGTTCATCTAAAAAGCAGCTCAAATGTGTATCTTTAAACAGTAAAACACACTGAAAGCCACAGTTGACTCATTTTATATCGGACTCACAGCCTGAACATCACTCATTTCTTTCTGCATGATCCATTGAGTCCATTTTCATTCACCAGTGTACTGGAAAAAAAAAATAATAAAAGAGGTAAATTTATGAATTGTTAATTGTTGGTTGCTTCACTGTCTATTTGAACCATGTTGAGTTTTACCGAGGTATAAAAAGCTGAACGCTGGAAGGAAAGAATCCTCAATGGGTGTTATTGGGAAAGTGGTGTGCCAGTTTGAAGAGGACAGCTCTTGGCATTCATCGCACTGGCTACTATATAAATGCAGTCAGTACGCTTCCTCCCATTTCCCCATGAACAAAACACAAAATAACAGGATCTATTTTAGGAAGGGGAAGGCAGTTTCTTAAAGGTTATTTAATATCATGTGCCTCAGTGGAGGCGGTATACTGTGTGGTGTGAAATGTGGCCGAAATATCATATCATATCATGTTACATCATATCACATCACGTCACATCGAGTCACGGCACATCACGTCACGTCACATCATATCATATCATATATCAAAATACTTTTCACAAATAGATTAGATCTAGATTTTTAAATATCTCAATAAACAAGACTTGAAGATTTCACTTGTATATGTAACAACCTACAAATGAGTGGAGATTTACAGTGTGGTATTTATACAATGCTAAAATGTAACCTGCTAGTTAACTACTACTAGAAATTTCTTTCATTTATTTATTAATTGTTTTGGCCTTCAAACAACCTCAAGTTCAGGTCTGTTTAACTCAGCAGGTGTCTGGACCCCAGACTCCGAAAGCCGGTAATATAAGTCGTGTAATTGTGTAATAAATTGAATTGAGGATCTTCTTTCCTCTGCGCAGTGTTGAACCTGACACTGATCGATCTGCCGGGGATCACCAAGGTACCCGTGGGAGACCAGCCAGCAGACATCGAGCAGCAGATCCGCGACATGATCATGCAGTTCATCAGCCGAGAGAGCTGCCTCATCCTCGCCGTTACTCCCGCCAACACCGACCTGGCCAACTCCGACGCCCTCAAACTGGCTAAAGACGTGGATCCTCAGGGTGAGACAGGAGACATGCCTTATTTATGAGTTCGATCTGTGGTGCAGCGAGATGCTACAGTGCTTCACTTCTGTGTGTTGTGAAGGTCCGGCTCATGTTAGATCATTCTACTGAAAACCTGTGACATGTTGACAACGTGTGAAGAAGCTCGAATAAGAATGATGTCTTTCTTTTGCACTTTACTCAAAAGGCTGAATTCTGACTTGAGATTTGAGATAGAACTCTAAAGTGCTGTGAAACATAAGATCGATCTATCTATCTATCTATCTATCTATCTATCTATCTATCTGTCCACCTATCTATCTGTCTGTCTGTCTGTCTATCTATCTTTCTATCTATCTGTCTGTCTCTCTCTCTCTCTATACTGTGTGTATGTATGTATGTGTGTATATATATATATATATATATATATATATATATATATATATATATATATATATATATATATATATATACAAACCCGATTCCAAAAAAGTTGGGACACTGTACAAATTGTGAATAAAAAAGGAATGCAATAATTTACAAATCTCATAAACTTATATTTTATTCGCAATAGAATATAGATAACATATCAAATGTTGAAAGTGAGACATTTTGAAATGTCATGCCAAATATTGGCTCATTTTGGATTTCATGAGAGCTACACATTCCAAAAAAGTTGGGACAGGTAGCAATAAGAGGCCGGAAAAGTTAAATGTACATATAAGGAACAGCTGGAGGACCAATTTGCAACTTATTAGGTCAACTGGCAACATGATTGGGTATAAAAAGAGCCTCTCAGAGTGGCAGTGTCTCTCAGAAGTCAAGATGGGCAGAGGATCACCAATTCCCCAGGGCGAAAAATAGTGGAGCAATATCAGAAAGGAGTTTCTCAGAGAAAAATTGCAAAGAGTTTGAAGTTATCATCATCATCTACAGTGCATAATATCATCCAAAGATTCAGAGAATCTGGAACAATCTCTGTGCATAAGGGTCAAGGCCGGAAAACCATACTGGACGCCCGTGATCTTCGGGCCCTTAGACGGCACTGCATCACATACAGGAATGCTACTGTAATGGAAATCACAACATGGGCTCAGGAATACTTCCAGAAAACATTGTCGGTGAACACAATCCACCGTGCCATTCGCCGTTGCCGGCTAAAACTCTATAGGTCAAAAAAGAAGCCATATCTAAACATGATCCAGAAGCGCAGGTGTTTTCTCTGGGCCAAGGCTCATTTAAAATGGACTGTGGCAAAGTGGAAAACTGTTCTGTGGTCAGACCAATCAAAATTTGAAGTTCTTTTTGGAAAACTGGGACGCCATGTCATCCGGACTAAAGAGGACAAGGACAACCCAAGTTGTTATCAGCGCTCGGTTCAGAAGCCTGCATCTCTGATGGTATGGGGTTGCATGAGTGTGTGTGGCATGGGCAGCTTACACATCTGGAAAGGCACCATCAATGCTGAAAGGTATATCCAAGTTCTAGAACAACATATGCTCCCATCCAGACGTCGTCTTTTTCAGGGAAGACCTTGCATTTTCCAACATGACAATGCCAGACCACATACTGCATCAATTACAACATCATGGCTGCGTAGAAGAAGGACCCGGGTACTGAAATGGCCAGCCTGCAGTCCAGATCTTTCACCCATAGAAAACATTTGGCGCATCATAAAGAGGAAGATGCGACAAAGAAGACCTAAGACAGTTGAGCAACTAGAAGCCTGTATTAGACAAGAATGGGACAACATTCCTATTCCTAAACTTGAGCAACTTGTCTCCTCAGTCCCCAGACGTTTGCAGACTGTTATAAAAAGAAGAGGGGATGCCACACAGTGGGAAACATGGCCTTGTCCCAACTTTTTTGAGATGTGTTGATGCCATGAAATTTAAAATCCACTTATTTTTCCCTTAAAATGATCCATTTTCTCACTTTAAACATTTGATATGTCATCTATGTTGTATTCTGAATAAAATATTGAAATTTGAAACTTCCACATCATTGCATTCTGTTTTTATTCACAATTTGTACAGTGTCCCAACTTTTTTGGAATCGGGTTTGTGTATATATATATATATATATATGTATATACACGTCTGTCTGTCTGTCTATCTATCTATCTATCTATCTATCTATCTATCTATCTATCTATCTATCTATCTAAATCCTACAGGCTGCAGTGCACACAGGTGATGTAAATGTTCAGTGCAGCCTGTAAATCAGCTGAAGCAGCTATGTAACGTGGCTCTGAGCACGTGTAACTTTCACGTAAACAGCACGGAGCTTATTTCCTTTTTGCATATCTGTGATAACTCATGTTCACAAACCGTCTCAACTCTAGAATTTGACGTAAACCCACATGACCTGTTGTGGCTGTAAGACACAGTGACGTTGTTCGTAACCTGTAACTTTTCCTGCTGCAGGTCTGAGGACCATCGGCGTGATCACTAAACTGGACCTGATGGATGAAGGCACTGATGCTCGAGACGTTTTGGAGAACAAGCTGCTTCCCCTGCGGAGGGGTGAGACCAAGACTCTTCATCTTTCTTCTTTAAGGATGACTCTGTAATCAGGATTTAAACACGAGGAACGTTTCTGAAGTGAAATATTCGACTATGTTACACAACTATATCACAACTCTACCGCATGTCTGCACCTCAAAACCCAAAACACTCCGTTCATGCTCTGAAAAAAAAGTTATTGTGTCAAGCAAATTGACACCAAAATGAATCGTTTATTTATTTATTTCATCATGGTGTGAGCCCTATTGGTCAAAACATAGAGATGTTCATTGTTTTTTTTTTTGAGTGTTGCTGAGTTTTCTGCATTTATATGTTAAAATACAAGGCGGAGTCCATGCCGATGAACACACTGCAGCTTTCAAATCACTTGAACTTGTGCTGTTGAAGATAAATAAGATGTTACAGAGAAGCCCCACACTGGAAAGTCCTGATGATTCACAGCGCCGTGTCAATGCAGATGAATGCATTTAGCACCTGCTGTGTGATTTACTGCAGTCTGCATAGCAAACTGGGTGATATTGTACATGTGCATATTAATAAGCAAGCTTCATCAGCTGAAGACACATGATACTGTTTACTAATCCTTAATAATGAGGTTCTTTATCTTAAAAGGACACGTTAAAGTCTCAAAAACATCCGCATGCTTCTCTGAAGGGTTTCACTGTAGACATTCGGTGCATTTAAACAAAACAAAGAAGTTGCTTTGTTGGCATTAGTAATGTGAAAATGTGAATTCAAAGGTTTTAAGACATTTAATTACCGGTACCGGTTGAGTGGAAGTTTGAATTTCTATCAACAGGTGTCAGTAAGTTGTCTAAATCTACGTGGGTTCATTCTTAGGCTTAGTGGTTAGTATGTTTGCTTCGTGACTCCAGGGTTGGGGGTTTGATTCCCACACCTGCCCTATGTGTGTGTGTGTGTGTGTGTGTGTGTGTGTGTGTGTGTGTGTGTGTGTGTGTGTGTGTGTGTGTGTCCTTCCAAGTTCAAAGATATAAATGAGTGAATGGATGGATGAATATATGAATGAATTGATGAATAGATGGATGGATGGATAGATGAATGGATGAATAGATGGATGGATGGATAGTTGAATGGATGGATGGATGAATAGTTGAATGAATGAATGAATGGACTAATAGATGGATGGATGGATGAATAGATGAATAAATGGATAGATGGATGGATGAATGGATGAATAGATGAATGAAAGAATGAATGAATGGATGAATAGATGGAGGGATGGATGGATGAATAGATGAATGAATGGATGAATAGATGGATGGAGGGATGGATGGATGAATATATGAATGAATGAATGGATGAATAGATGGATGGATGTAGGCATGGATGGATGGATGAATAGATGAATGAATGGATAGATGGATGAATAGATGGATGGATGGGGGGATGAATGGATGGATGGAGGGATGGATGAAGGGATGAATGGATGGTTGGAGGGATGGATGGATGGATGAATAGATGGATGACTGGATGGATGGATGAATAGATGAAAGAATTAATGAATGGATGAATAGATGGATGAATGAATAGATGGATGAATGGATGGATGGATGAATAAATGAATGGATGAATAGATGGATGGATGAATAGATGGAGGATGGATGAATGAATGGATGGATGGATGGATGAATAAATGAATGGATGAATAGATGGATGGATGAATAGATGGAAGGATGGATGAATAGATGAATGAAAGAATTAATGAATGGATGGATGGATGAATAAATGAATGGATGAATAGATGGATGGATGAATAGATGGAGGGATGAATAAATGAATGGATGAATAGATGGATGGATGAATAGATGGAGGGATGGATGAATGAATAGATGGATGAATGAATGGATGAATGGATGGATGGATGAATAAATGAATGGATGAATAGATGGATGGATGAATAGATGGAAGGATGGATGAATAGATGAATGAAAGAATTAATGAATGGATGAATAGATGGATGGATGGACGGATGGATGAATGAATGGATGAATAGATTTATGAAAAAATTAATGAATGGATGAATAGATGGAGGGATGGATGAAGGGATGGATGAATGAATGGATGAATAGATGGACGGATGGATGAGGGATGGATGAATGAATGGATGAATAGATGGAGGGATGGATGAATAGATGGATGGAGGAATGGATGAATGAATGTGGATGAATAGATGGAGGGATGGATGAATAGATGGATGGAGGGATGGATGAATGAATGTGGATGAATAGATGGAGGGATGGATGAATAGATGGATGGATGGATGGATGGATGGATGGATGGATGGATTCACCCACTCAGATCTATTCAAATATTTCTCTCTCATACACACACACACACACACACCCCACACACACACACACACACACACACACACACACTCACTGATCTCTCACACTCTCGTCCTTTTTGCCCCTGTCTCAGGTTATATCGGGGTGGTGAACCGCAGTCAGAAGGACATTGAAGGAAAGAAGGACATTAAAGCGGCTCTGGCTGCAGAGAGGAAGTTCTTCCTGTCTCATCCTTCGTACAGACACCTGGCTGACAGCATGGGTACACCTCACCTGCAGAAAACCCTTAACCAGGTAGCATCTAAAGCTCCCTCACTGCATGCTTATGAAAGCACAGAGAAACCGCAAACCTCTGTCCTGAATACTTTTGTGTCGGAAAACAAGTTAGCGCTGACAGATTTGCTGTTATAAAACAGTCACCTTCCGACTAATCAATTCACTTACAACTGTAGTGTACTCCTTTTGTTGAGTCACATTTTCTGGATTTTGATCTCCACAGCAACTGACCAATCACATTCGAGACACGCTTCCTGATTTTCGGAGTAAACTTCAATCTCAGCTTCTCGCTCTGGACAAAGAGGCAGAGGAATATCGTCACTTCAGACCTGATGATCCGTCACGCAAGACTAAAGCCCTGCTTCAGTCAGTTTCTTTTCACCCAACACAACACAACACCACCATTCACAGACACTAAAGGAGTTGCTTTCGGCTGCTCCCTGTTCAGGGTCGCCACAGCGGACCGACTGGTCCGCACAACAACTTGGCACAGGTTTTACGCCGGATGCCCTTCCTGCCGCAACCCTCCCATTATTCCGGGCTTGGGACCGGCACTGCATTCAGTGGCTGGGGTTGAGGCATTGGCTGGGAATCGAACCCGGGCCTTCCGCATGATAGGCGAGCAACCTACCACTGAGCCACCAATGCCTCAAAAGTTGCTTTCGGCTGCTCCCTGTTCGGGGTCGCCACAGCGGACCAACTGGTCCGCACAACAACTTGGCACAGGTTTTACACCGGATGCCCTTCCTGCCGCAACCCTCCCATTTTTTCCGGGCTTGGGATCGGCACTGCATCCAGTGGCTGGGGTTGAGGCATTGGCTGGAATCAAACCCGGGCCTTCCGCATGATAGGCGAGAAACCTACCACTGAGCTACCAATGCCCCATTCACAGACACTAAACATCCATAACATTAAAACCACCACAGTGAATAATGTTGATTATTCCATTACAGTGGTACCTGTCAGGGGGTGGGACATATTAGGCAGCAAATGAACAGACAGTTCTCAAAATTGTGTGGATGTGTTAGAAGCAGCAGGTCTTGTGGGGTGTTCCTAGTACGCAGTGGTTAGTATCTACGGAAAGATCAAGAAGGAACGACAACCAGTAACCAGTCATGGTCATACAAGGCTAACTGAAGGCTAAACCGTCTGGTCCGATCCCACAAATTGCTGAAAAACTTCATGCTGCCTCTGATAGAAAGGATGCAGAGCATCACAGTTTGCTGTATCTGAGGATGTGTAGCTGTAGACCAGTCAGAGTGAACATGCTGAGTCCTACACACCACTGAAAGCCTCTTCAGTGTGAGGATGTGAGCATCAGATCCTGACCATGGAACAATGGAGGAAGGTGTGCTGGTGCTGATTAAAGGCATTAAACAATAATGTATAAATAAGACTAGAGAATTGTCAGGGGGAGTGTCGAAGGATCCTCTCATTTAAAAAAAAGTTCAGTAATGTGAGTCATCTTACAACATTCAACATAAAAGAGCCAAGTCAAAGAGTGGACTCCTGTATGAATGAGACATCGAGGAGTCACGCCAGAATTAGGAGAGTATACTTCAGTTGAGGCAAGCTAGAGCGTCTAAACGTTTCCGTGATACTAATGATATAAAGGAGAGTTCCCAAACGTACACGTATTCTTTATAATACACAGTAAACCGTGATGAAATGACGAACTCCTCATTCAAACCTGTGGTGTTTTAGTGTGGTGTAAGGTGTCTAAGGTGTGTGTGTGTGCGTGTGTGTGTTATAGAATGGTGCAGCAGTTTGCGGTGGACTTCGAGAAGCGGATCGAGGGATCGGGCGATCAGGTGGACACTGTTGAGCTGTCGGGAGGAGCCAAAATCAACCGCATCTTCCACGAACGCTTCCCGTTTGAACTGGTCAAGGCAAGTGTTTCATGTGAAAAAGTTCCAGCTGTGAGCTCAGCCTCTGAGAATAAATAAATCAGTGAGAATGAACAGTGAGGCAATGTGATATCGGTGAATAACGGAGCAGCTGGAAAGCACGGCACAATGTGACACACACACACACACACACACACACAAAAAACAGCCAAAATCTGTTTGTTCAGCGGTCTGAAATCTTGTCTGTGATCCACAGATGGAGTGTGATGACAAGGAGATGCGCCGAGAGATCAGCTACGCTATCAAAAACATCCATGGCATCAGGTGAGGGTATCAAGTCAACCCTGTTGATCGTGACAGTTTATGATTCGCCATAAACATACGTTAAAAAAATGGTCACTTCCATACCTAGCACTAATCTTTCGTGTTATGTAAATTGAACTGCTGTACAGAGCTTGAACTCAACTACAGATGTTGCGTCCATTGATTCAGCCACATTTACGAGTTTCCAGCTCGTAATTCCCGACTTTGCCGTGCCGTTCACGTGCGTTCGCGTCTTAAACACGACTTGTACGCACCGTTTCTTCCCGTGGATACTCAGTAGAGCAGTCTGGATCCCTGTATGAACTAATTGCTGAATTTCTGCACATTATGTAGCCAGTAAAACATGTAACATCTTTACCTGAACCAATCAGGGTGCAGCGATCGTCAACATCATTACAACCATTCGTCATTTCAATCATCATTTCGACCAATCCGAATGTAGTTTTAGCAGACGGCCCACTTTCCTTTCGCCCACACACTTTCCAAGATAGCTGTCCCTGTGAATTAGTTGTCGCTATGGAAACAATAGCTAAAAGCATCCTCGTGTTTTCAGGACGGGCCTGTTCACTCCAGACATGGCGTTTGAGGCGATAGTAAAGAAACAGGTCGTGAAGCTGAAGGAACCCTGCATTAAATGCATCGACATGGTCATTCAGGAGCTCATCAACACAGTGCGTCAGTGCGCCAATAAGGTACAGTCCTTCTTATTTCTGTGACGTTATGTAAATCCGGGCATGGATAACCTCCTCAGCATTTCATTTATTCTCTACCTGACAATTTTTTACAGATGTCACGTTTTTGTTTAATTGCAGATGGCCACAAACGTTAACACAGGGTACACATAGTCACAGACAGTAAGGCCTGCTATCAAGGGTTAATGTTGGAGTTCTATTAAAACTCTTTGTGTATCTGCTTCATGAAGCATTGTTCTCATTTTTATGAGTAGAAGTTGCTTTCGGCTGCTCCCTGTTCGGGGTCGCCACAGCGGACCAACTGGTCCGCACAACAACTTGGCACAGGTTTTACGCCGGATGCCCTTCCTGACGCAACCCTCCCATTTTTCCGGGCTTGGGACCGGCATTGCATCCAATGGCTGGGGTTGAGGCATTGGCTGGAATCAAACCCGGGCCTTCCGCATGATAGGCGAGCAACCTACCACTGAGCCACCAATGCCTCTGTTCTCATTTTTATGAGTAATGTATAAAAAAAAAAGGCAAGAAAGAAAGAAAAGGCAGAAGCCTATTATCTATGATCTGCCACTTTATTATCACTTTAAACTTTAGGAGGCGGGGCCTGCAGGGTCTGTGTGTGGCGGGGAGTGCATCCGTCTAAGTGTCTAAGATGGCGATCGCTATAACATTCCCATGTCTTCAGCATATTTAGAAGAAAGGTCCTGCATTTGTGGAACATGTGTAAAACAAGGTGTCTATGAGATATGGGAGATATAAACATTCATTCCCTCACCTGCGTTTCATTCTCCCCTCTCAATAACACAGCTTGTCCTTGTACTGAGTCATCACAAAGCACTGACACTGAAGACTCCTTCCCTAAATCAATGAAATGTCTCCTAACAGAAGTGTCATCCACACACACACACACACACACAGACACGCATTTTTCTTGCGGATGTATTCCAATTTCTTGACCAAACTAAGTATTCATGTTCACGTATTTTGAACAGAGCCAGTGAAGCTATTCTTGGTGTTTAACTATAAAGAAGTGTGTGCAGTATGATACCGTATTCACGTGTGTTTTACGTGTCTGTAGTTGGGTACGTTCCCCATGCTGAGGGAGGAGACGGAGCGAATCGTCACTTCACACATTCGCGAGCGCGAGAGCCGGGCCAAAGAGCAGGTAATGACCCCTTTCACAGGAATCTCGGCAGCACACGAACAAAACAACAAAAACACAGAAAAGAGCATTAAAGCTTTTACATTTTTTCCCCCACAGATTCTCTTGCTCATCGATGTACAGCTCGCATACATCAACACCAACCATGAGGATTTCATTGGGTTTGCCAAGTAGGTATTCACTATAATGATCATGTTAATGGCGTGCTACGCTGCGTTCAGCTGCTCCCAGACTGTCCCAACGTTCCTATTGTTCCGTGTTTATGGCCTGATCAATAAGTGCTAAATGTATGATGCTGATGATTCCTGGTGCTGCATGTAAAAATAGCTACAGTTATTTCCGGTAAACATGTCTCCTAATGTGAGACCCACAAAATGGCAACCGCGCTAGGAATTTTCCTCACTGGAGGCTTTCCAATGATGTTGCTCCTGTAATGTGGAGAGTTTCCTGAGATCAATTCTGAGTGCGATGGAAAACCCTCTGGAGTTTTTTTCTCTCTCAGTAACACCATCAGGTTCCTCGGTGATGAGGGTTACTACCTTGGTGTTGAAGAACGAGTGGAATTGAATGTTTGTAGGATTTATATGGGATTATTTTAGTCACGTGCTCACAGCTAGGACAAATGTCTAGTAATATTTCTGTAAGAGAAAAGTGTCCCCCTGTTTGAGGAGAATTTCGGGAATGCTGGCGTTGGTGATAAAACCATCATTTCCTCACTTGTTCAGAATGTAGCTGCTTTTAATCCTTCTTCCTGCTTCTGTGGATTTATTATTGTATTATTTCAACATCTCTACTTTTAGAACAGTGATGATGTGATATTGTAAAGATTACTGAATAGAGAAATTTAGTCCTGGTTTTTCTAAAGTAAAAGACGTTTTAAATCTATCTAAATCATAACATATACCCTGATACGGTTTAGTGAAACTTTTTCAACTGTAAATAGTCATGTTTACAAAATGTAAATCCCTGTAATAAAATGAAACTTCAGTCCAAATCTCTGAGAAAGGGATGGAATATTATCAGCATGATTAGGCCTAGTTACACACACATACAGGCTAACAGTTCTCATATTATAGTATTATATATTTATAGCATTATTAATGTTAGCTCGCTTGTTAGCAATCGTGGCTACGGGTTTACATAATTATAACATTTAGCCTGAAGCTAACTAGCTTCACAGCGCTCTTGTTACAGAGCAAAGGGTATTTTATGAGGTTTCTTTGTTTTTTAATCAGTTAATGATACTCCGGAAATCCCTCATCATTCATTCAGAGAGCTAAAAAAACATTTGATATGATGAATAAGATTTATTAAACAACACAAAATCGTGTATGATGGTGGGAGAATTGAATAAAGTGCACAAGCTGATGGTCGAAATCATGCTCGTAAAAAAAAATAAAAAATACGCGTAGTTTTATGCAGATTAGGGGGCGTGGTAAAAGTCTCCATTGGTCCACTGCTTCTCAACCTACTGCCTTTCTCTAGCCAATCAGTAAAGTGACGTCACTGAGGTGCGACTCTGCAGGTTAGGGTTTGAACCTGTCTTGAGCAGGTGAGAAGAAGCGAAGGGCGATTCTGCACAGCTACATGTAATCGATATTAATGTACACGTTAGTTAGATGCCTTAATCGTCCACTGAATCAGGTGTAATGTGAATAAAATGGTTCTTAAATAGTTCTTTCAGTTGTTTTGTGCAGGTGTGGATGACATTGCTTTCTCCCTAGAGGAGCAGAGTGCTGGGGTTGTGCTTATAGACACTGAGTGGATGCTGTGGCCACAGGCACAGTTTAGGACAGGCATTGAACCAAACTCCCGAGACTTTGGACGAGATCTGTACTTATTAGTTTTAAACTCTGTGCAGCAAATCGTGGAATAAATGTTTTAATTATATTTATAGCATCACTCTACAATGCTTACATCTAATAACCCTAAATCCTTCTGCAGCTTTTATGGTGGCATGGAACTCCATGATGATGTTGATCTATCTCTAGCTATGTGGACGACAACAACCTCCTAATTAATTTACACATAACTTTCTACACATGCTGTATCTGCATCACATAACTGACTATACATAAATGCAGAAAGGACATTGTTCATATCACACTCTCCGGTGTCACCCAGATGAGGATGGGTTCCCCTTTGAGTCTGGTTCCTCTCAAGGTTTCTTCCTAATACCATCTAAGGGAGTTTTTCCTTGACACAGTCACCTCAGGCTTGCTCACTGGGCGATAGCTTTGTCTAACATCTAGGACTGTCTTTGAGACAATGCTTTTTGTTAAAAGTGCTATACAAATAAAACTGAATTGAATTGAATTGAATAGTTCACAGACAGAAATAAAGAGACAGAAATAAAGAGTCTAGGAATAAATTCTAATATAATTTAGTTATTTTGAGATGACAGTTGTTGTTTTTTTTACTCTGGCAAGAAGCCATTGTTATAATATGAATAAAGAGCTCTCTCTCTCTCTCTCTGGCTTTAATATAAAACAGTAACAGTCACTGCTTTAATAAAACTTTATTTTATTTATCTCTTTAGCAGTAACAGCCCTCGACACAGAATTATAAAAACTGCAGAAAAGAACTACTGCAATGGGCAGAAACAGTGCAGAGTCAAATACTTTTAAAACATTATGCAAAAACAACAACAACAACAACAACAACAACTGTATTTTACAAATCAAGCAAGTCCATCTTGTATCAGCAACAACACTGCTGTAATGGCAGCCCTGAACATTCAGACTAAAGCTATTATCTTTCCTGGTTTCTGGGAGCAGTGTTTATTCTTCTTAAAAACCTTGCATGGGGAATCTATGCTTCATTACACCACCAGCATGCACTTGGCCATGTCCTGGTCAGTGCGTTCATGTGTCCGTCTCTGATCCTGCTGCCCCTGACCCTGTATCTGACTGACCTGAGCCTGTGGACGCGGTGATACAGGACTCTGATTAAGAGTCTGGGTTAATACAGAGATAAGAAAAACACCTCGAAATATTCTCTCTAGTAAACACAAAGCGAAGTACATTACTTTAAAGGTATACATATCACCATGATGAAACTGAACACATGGGCTAAGTGCTGCTAGCGCACTACTCTACTGTTTGAGCAACAATAACGCTATGCTATGATGCTAATGATTGTAAATGATACACTTGTCCAGTTCATTAAAATGCTCTTTAGCATAATAACAGGAGGTTTGACACGACACTACAGTATCCAACCATACAAGAAGCTTTAAGTGTATTAATTAAATCTTCTCGCTTGCTCAAGACAGGTTCAAACACTAATCGGGTCGCGTCTCAGTGACGTCACTTTTCTGATTGGCTAGAGAAAGGCAGTAGGTTGAGAAGCAGTGGACCAATGGAGACTTTTACCACGCCCCCTAATCTGTATAAAACTATGCCTTCTTCTTCTTCTTTTGGCTTTTCCCTTCAGGGGTCGCCACAGCGAATCATCTCTCTCCACCTATCCCTATCTTCTGCATTCTCAACACTTGCACCCACTAGCTTCATATCCTCATTAATTCCATCCATATACCTCCTCTTTGGCCTTCCTCTTTGCCTCCTGCCTGGCAGCCCCATGTCCAACATTCTCCTACCAATATACTCACTGTCCCTCCTCTGAACATGTCCAAACCATCTTAATCTGGCCTCCCTAACT
Source organism: Hemibagrus guttatus (assembly GCA_033459395.1). Taxonomy (NCBI): domain Eukaryota; kingdom Metazoa; phylum Chordata; class Actinopteri; order Siluriformes; family Bagridae; genus Hemibagrus; species Hemibagrus guttatus. The sequence continues at coordinate 9,986,935 of JAUCMX010000005.1, read as the reverse complement.
TTGTCCCCCAAACGTCCAACATGAGCTGTCCCTCTGATGTACTCGTTCCTAATCCTGTCCAACCTTGTCACTCCCAAAGAGAACCTCAACATCTTCAGCTCTGCTACCTCTAGCTCTGACTCCTGTCTCTTCCTCAGCGACACTGTCTCTAAACCATACAGCATGGCCGGTCTCACCACTGTCCTGTACACCTTCCCCTTGATTCTCGCTGATATTTTCCTATCACACAGAACTCCCGACACCTTTCTCCACCCATTCCAACCTGCCTGCACTCGCTTCTTTCCCTTCTTTCCCACACTCTCCATTACTCTGGACTGTTGACCCCAAGTACTTAAACTCCTGTACCTTCTTCACCTCTTCACCCTGTAACCTTACTGTTCCACTTCCCTCCCTTTCATTCACACACATGTACTCATTCTTACTACGACTGACCTTCATTCCTCTTCTCTCCAGCGCAAACCTCCACCTCTCCAGGTTTTCCTCCACCTGCTCCCTGCTCTCACTACAGATAACAATGTCATCTGCAAACATCATTGTCCAAGGAGACTCCTGTCTGACCTCCTCTGACAACTGGTCCATCACTATAGCAAACAGGAAGGGGCTCAGAGCCGATCCCTGATGCAGTCCCACCTCCACTTTGAACTCCTCTGTCTGACCCACAGCACACCTCACCACTGTCCTGCTCCTCTCATACATGTCCTGCACCACTCTGACATACTTCTCCGCTACTCCTGACTTCCTCATACAGTACCACAGCTCTTCTCTTGGCACCCTGTCATACGCTTTCTCCAAGTCTACAAACACACAGTGCAACTCCCTCTGACCATCCCTATACTTCTCCATCAAAATTCTCAGAGCAAAAATTGCATCTGTTGTGCTCTTTCTGGGCATGAAGCCATACTGGTGCTCACAAATTTCCACTACCTTCCTTAACCTAGCTTCCACTACTCTTTCCCATACCTTCATTGTATGGCTCATCAACTTTATCCCCCTATAGTTACTGCAACTCTGCACGTCACCCTTATTCTTAAAGATCGGCACTAACACACTTCTTCTCCATTCCTCAGGCATCCTCTCACTCTCTAAAACCCTGTTGAACAAATTAGCTAAAAATTCCACTGCTGCCTCTCCTAGACACTTCCAGACCTCCACCGGGATGTCATCAGGACCAACTGCCTTCCCACTTTTCATCCTCTTCAAAGCCTTCCTGACTTCATCCTTTCTAATCTTATCTACTTTCTGTTCCACAGAGTTCACCCCTTCTACTCTTTTTTCCCTCTCATTTTCCTCATTCATCAGCTCCTCAAAGTATTCCTTCCATCTCCTCTGTACGCTCTCCTCACTTGTGAGCACCCTTCCATCTCTATCCTTAATAACTCTAACTTGCTGCACATCCTTCCCATCTCGATCCCTCTGCCTAGCTAACCTGTACAAGTCCTTCTCTCCTTCTCTAGTGTCTAACCTAGTGTACAACTCTTCATATGCCTTCTGCTTGGCCTTAGACACCTCCCTCATCACTCTGCGCTGTAACTCCTTGTATTCCTGTCTATTCTCTTCAGTCCTGTCCATGTCCCACTTCTTCTTGGCTAACCTCTTCCTCTGGACACTATCCTGAACTTCCTCATTCCACCACCAAGTCTCCTTATCTTCTTTCCTCCTTCCAGATGACACACCCAGCACCTTTCTCCCTGTCTCCCTGATTACTTCTGCTGTAGTTTCCCAGTCATCTGGCAGCACTACCTGACCACCCAGAGCCTGCCTCAACTTCTGTCTAAATTCCTCACAACATTCCTCCTTTTTCAGCTTCCACCACTTGGTTTTCTTCTCTATCTCTATCTTTGACCTCTTCGTCTTACAGACCATCAAAGTCATCCTACACACCACCATCCTATGCTGTCTGGCTACACTCTCTCCCACTACCACTTTACAGTCACTAATCTCTTTCAGATTGCCTCTTCTACATAGGATGTAGTCTACCTGTGTTCTCCTACCTCCACTCTTGTAAGTCACTCTATGCTCCTCCCTCTTCTGAAAATAAGTGTTAACCACACCCATGTCCATCCTCTTAGCAAAGTCCACTACCATCTGTCCTTCAAGGTTCCTTTCCTTAACTCCAAACTTGCCCATCACCTCCTCATCACCTGTGTTCCCCTCACCAACATGTCCATTAAAATCCGCTCCTATCACCACTCTCTCACCCGTGGGAATACTCTCCATCACCTCATCTAATTCACTCCAGAAACTCTCTTTCTCCTCTAACTCACAACCTACCTGTGGGGCATAACCACTAACAACATTCAACATCACCCCTTCAATCTCTAACTTCAGACTCATCACCCTGTCTGACACTCTCTTCACCTCCAGGACATTCCTCACAAACTCCTCCTTCAGGACCACACCTACCCCATTTCTCTTACTATCCACACCATAATAAAACAGCTTGAATCCTGCTCCTATACTACGAGCCTTGCTACCCTTCCACCTGGTCTCCTGTACACACAGTATATCCACCTTCCTTCTCTCCATCACATCAGCCAGCTCTCTACCTTTCCCTGTCATAGTACCAACATTCAGAGTTCCTATTCTCAGTCCTACACTCTTACCTTTCCTCTTCTCTCTCTGTCTGTGCACTCTCCTCCCTCCTCTACTTCTTCAACCAACAGTAGCCCAATTTCCACCGGCGCCCTGTAGGTCAACGGCGCCGATGGCGGTCGTTGTTAACCCGGGCCTCGACCGATCCGGTATGAAATTCGTACTGACGATTCGCATGGTTAAATTTGGCAATGTTTTACGCCGGATGCCCTTCCTGACGCAACCCTCTCTATTTATCCGGGCTTGGGACCGGCACAGAAGTCACTGGACTGTGACCTCCATGGCTAGATTCTGTATAAAACTACGCCTATTTTTTATTTTTATTTTTATTTTTTTTTTATTTTATTTTTTTTACGAGCATTATTTCCAACATCAGCTTGTGCACTTTATTCAATTTTCTCACCATCATACGGGATTTTGTGTTGTTTAATAAATCTTATTCATCATATCAAATGTCTTAATATATGTACAAATGTATAAAACTCTACGCGTATTTTTTTTGGAATAGCAACCTTGTGATTCGTGTGTTGTATTTATTTATACGGGTACGATATTTTATGGTGGTGATTTGACGCCACAGAGATCCACGGGCACTTCCGCATGAGGATAACGCCGTCACGTGACCCATGCTGACGCGGCCCCGCCCCCCCCCCCCCCTCCCGCTCCACCTCCACCGGTTACTCTTAAGTTAGGGGACGTGGAAGCCATGATTTTTGTTGACAGAAAGCGTCAGGACGGAGAGGAGGCCGAGCTGGAGAACGAGAGGAAGAAACGCCCTGCAGCGGAGCGAGAAATCCAAGAGATGGTGGCTTCCTGGAAAGAGCAGAGCAGGACGTGGCTTCAGCAGATGCAGGAGGAGGACAACATGGTGGAACAACTCAGAGAGGAGAAAAAAGAGATGGCCAAGAGGATACAAGAGCTTGAGAAGGAAAACAAGAGACAGGATGATCTCAGAAAGATGGAGCTGAATAATCTGCAAGGACAAATGCAGGGAGTATTTAGAGAATTTAAGAAAGAAGTGGAGGAGAGAGAAATCGCTTACCTGGAGCTGACAGAGCGATTACTGGCAAAGATAAAGTATCTGGAGCAGAACCAGGCTCAGAGAGAAGAGGAGAGAGAGCAGCTCCAGAACGAAAGACAGATAGACCTGCAGAAGAGCGAGACAGAGGATGAAGAAGTTGAGACGGAAAGTCTGTCTGATGCTAAGATGGACGCAGAAACGCAGACTGGAGAGTTTGAAGAGCAAGACAACCTGAAGGTGAGAGAGGTGGAGGGGCAATACAGCCTGAAGGTGAGAGAGGTGGAGGGGCAATACAGCCTGAAGGTGAGAGAAGTGGAGGAGAGGAACGCTGCACTTCTGCAGCACATCTATGAGCTCCAGACTTCCAACTCAGTCTTTAAGGAGCGAGAAGAAATAGCAGAGTTGATTATACATGTCCTGCAGAAAGATAAAGAAGATCAGATTAAAGAGAGAGAGAGATGGAAGAAACAGATAACGTTATGGGAGGAAGCGTCAGAAAGATGGAAGAAAGAGAAACAGAGCTGGAAGGAAGAGAGAGAGAGCCAGAGGAAAGAGAGAGAGAGCTTTGTGGCAGAGATACAGCGTTTTAGAGGAAGAGAGCGAGAGCCGGAAGAAAGAGAGAGAGAGCTGGGAGAAAGAGTTAGCGCTCTTACAGAAAGAGAGAGAGAGACGAAAGAAAGAGAGACAGAGCTGGAAGAAAGAGAGAGAGAGACAGAAGAAAGAGAGAGCGAGCTGGGAGGACGAGATTGTGCGCTTAGAGGAAGAGAGAGAGAGTCGGAAGAAAGAGAGAGAGAGCTGGGAGAAAGAATTAGAGCACTTAAAGAAAGAGAGTGAGAGCCGGGAGAAAGAGAGAGAGAGCTGGGAGGAAATGAAGAGGAACTGGCAGCAGGAGAAAGAGGACTGGGAGAGAGAGAGAGACAACTGGGAAAAAGAGAAGCGGCTGATTGCGAAGGAGAGAAAAGCGGCGAGAAAGATGTACGATATTATGTGGTTCTAGAGAGAGAGAGCGGCAGACACAGGAGAGAGAAACTTTACTGCAGTCTTTTTCCGTGTGAAAAACTTTAATAAAATCCTCAACTTCACTTCTTGTGTCTTGTGGTGTTTTCTTTTTAAGTATAACAATAATAATAATAATAATAATAATAATAATAATAATAATAATATTAACAATAATAATAATATTAACAACAACAACAACAATAATAATAATAATAATAATAATAATAATAATAATAATAATAATAATGATAATAATAATAATAATAATAATAATAATAATGAAATATCATTATAAAATTCGACATTATTATGTATGAGGGCAGTTTTGTGTTACACGGCTCACAGAGGGCAGTGGGGGTGTTTTGGGTGTTTTGGTCAGAAAACACGATGCATTTCTGATGAAATTGCAGACCAACAAACTACTCTAGATTTCTGCTAAAGCTCAGGGACGTCCATATCACTACATTTATCCTCTCTAATGTCAGCACGTGAACATAGAGAACATGAACACTTTACCTTTCACGTTATCAGAAATTAAATGTGTGTCCTTGTCATGAAATGAAGTAAGAGTCATATGATGAGAGAGAGAGAGCGAGAGAGAGAGAGAGAGAGAGAGAGAGAGAGAACAGGGAATTAAAGAGTGAATGCAAGGTCTGTACAACACACATACTTGTGAAATATCTGTTTGAAATGTTAAGAAAAAGACAGAATGTGTCTGTTTTCTGATGCTGAAATGTTTAGGCCAGTTTCTGTGGTTTGCCACAAATGAGGATTAAAATATCTTTTTTGTCCTGATTTGCTCTGACGTAAAATCCTTTCAAATCAGCCCTTTAAAATCCCTCCAGCAGATCAGATCGTGCTAAACTCTTTTCAGCTCCAGTAACACCTGACAGCAGTGTGGGATTCGCACAGTTGTTGTTGTTTTTTTTTGTCCTGAAGAGAAAAAAAAATCCTGAAATTTGTGTCTGAATTTTCATGTCAAATAAAATTCTTTCTTTCTTTCATTTCTTTTATTCACAAAAGTGCACAACAGCGGAGCAGCCAAGCAAACAAGACGAGTTCTGCCGGAAACCAGGTTAGTATTCTCGTGTGTGTGTGTGTGTGTGTGTGTGTGTGTGCGTGTGTGTGTAATCTAAAGTAATTCAAGAACCAGTTTCTTTTCCCGCATTATAAAAAGCTGAAAGCATTTTCACCTCTGTCTGCCTGGTGGCTTATTCTTTTCTTCTTCTCAAACCTCATCTCAGTCTCTCCAGCACACACACGGTGTATTATTGTCCTACTGTATTATTCTGCTTTGATATGTGATTGAATTAGACTTCTGCTTCTTGTTCATTATTTTGCCATTGCTGTAGTTCTGCCTGCTGCATGACCGCTTTTGAGTTCAGTTAGGAGTGGGAGATATAAGCAGTGTATCAGTCAATACTGCGATTATTATTAGTGTATTATTAGGGTTTGAAAGAAAGTAAAATAAATGGACTTTTTAGACATCACGAAGGTCAGAATCATCAAACTTCAAAGCACGAAGCATTAGTGTTGGCCGTGGTGACTGACCTTGGATTGTACTAGGACTTTTTCTCCCACTCCTAAACTGCAGTTATGTTTTCATGAACTGTTTTATGTTATCATGGCCAGCATCTTGTTTTCCACCCCTACTCCCCCTCTCTGTGCTGTGAGCGAGCCGTCCTCATGCATGCCCACGTTTACGGAGATCTGCCATGTTTTCCTGCTCTGACAGGACATCCAGGTAAGAAAGGAAGCGTTTCTCAGGCCTGCTTTCCAAAATCTTCTCCTAGCAGTAATGCAGAATCAATATGGACTGAGTGAAAAGGATAGAGGGAGAGGTTTCATGGCTAAAACCCTCATATTAGGGGTGCAAATAAATCATTTATTAAGATTAGTTGGAGATTAAAGCGTCCGAAATGAGAACTTTTTGTTGTCGTTGTTGTTTTAGCTTCACAGTCCCACAGGATCACACACAAGTCATGCAAACACACTTAAATGCAAAGTTTTAAAGAATGGCTATAATGGAAGGATGGGTTGCCAGATTTTAAACATTCCACTCCAAAACTCATGAAATTATCCCCCGAACGTTGAAATAGTAGATGGATTTATCATTTTCTCAGTCTGTTCATGGGGAAGCAGACAAGCGAGGTTCACATATGCTGAGTTTCAGTGTGTCTTATACTAGAACCTGGCAACCGTGTACCCCACATAATAAATATCATTAAAATTATATTATTATGATTATTATTTTTTTTTTTAATCAGTGGTTTGCTTCAACAGCTGGAGCTAAAGGCAGCATCACTGACCGAGCTCCGAAATAAAATATTTCTGTCATTTACTCTGTCTAAACTGATCGAAATGGTTTTATTTTATAGAGCTGCTTTTACATATAACCTATGGAAACCATGCAGTGTGTGTGTGTGTGTGTGTGTGTGTGTGTGTGTGTCCAGCGAAGGAAAGCTTGGCTGCTCTTCAAAAATACTCGTTTAATTAATCTAGGGAAATAATAGCTAAAGCATTTTGGGAAAGAGCTTGATGTTATGAAACATGTTTAATTTGTAGGTCACATGCGGTTTAGAAGCTGAATTAAAAATAAAGGAAGGAAAGGAAGATATAACTTGTAAATAAAAAAAATGACGTAGTTTTCGTGTGGCTGCATTATTTCACTGTTTTGCAGCTATTACAGCAGATAGGGATAATGTTAAAAAAATAATAATTAAAAAAAATCCGAGGAAAAGATGGAGAACTATTGAGGAGGAGTTTAAAAAAGGAGGACCCCAAAAAAATCCAAAATGGCAGATTTCTTCTTTTTTTTTTTTTTTTTCCATAATGGGAATGAAATCGGAGATACGCGCCTATTTGTCCGTCTAAAGCCACCTCACATCCTGTGGTTTGCGTTGTCTTTACCTTATTCGATGATATTACACGGTTTTATTCTTTAAAATCCGGCTAATAAAAACACCTTTCCTCTTTATGATGAACTCCTGTGTGATTATCTCCAGCCCATCAGTTGCTGGTGTCGTCATGGTTACGAACAGTATCTCAATATACTGGTACGGTTTAATCAGCTGTAGCGCATGAAGCCTGGGTCATTTTAACAAGTCCTAGATGTAACACACACACACACACACACACACTTTCTGCCATTCTGAGCTAGTGTTCAGTTTGTTGCGGTTCTGTGGAGATCACAAGCGCTTTATTATTGTTATTATTATTAGCGTTATTATTTGGCTTCGCCACTCAGGCATCTCTGTTGTCCTTCACAACCACCACCACCCTTTACATGTTACAACACTTTTATTAAACCACTCTATTCACACACAACCGTCTTGTGTTTCCAAAACCTTTTATTTTCTTCTGTGTTTTGACTTTTGCCCCTTTCACCCTTCATTAGGTCATTCGCAAAGGATGGTTGACCATCAACAACATCAGCATCATGAAAGGAGGAGCTAAGGAGTACTGGTTCGTGCTGACGGCTGAGACCTTGTCCTGGTTCAAGGATGACGAGGTGAGGAACGTCCTCGGTCTTCAGTCCTGAAATAAAGCGGAGTTAATGATTTGCATCGCCCTCTAGTGGCGGTGAGGTGCAATGCCATTGTAATGAAAACACTGACACGCAGATCTTTTTCTGCAGCTGATCTCTAACATCATGCTTCACTTCACAGACATTCTGTCTGGGGGTGGAGCTAATTTCAGGGTCAGAAAAATGTTTAGAATTAAAGAAACTCACCAGATCCTATCCATAACACACACACACACACTATCACAAAAACACAGCTTTTCTTAGGTATACTTAAATATACGTACATATGTCCACACAGCTTAAGATCTTTCCAGAAAAATCTGAAAATGTGAGAAAAAAATGATTTAAATCATTCCAGCTTGTTATGTGACTTGCATGTTAAAGCACTGCACTGGAGACTCCTTCCAAAAATGTTAAATAAACACCAGAACATGTGTGTGCTGCAGATACACGCTGCTGGATTTTATACACAATTCTCCCATAGCTGCATTTTAGCTGCAAGAAAACTCACTAGTTGCTCCACCCACTGATAATTGTTACTATGGCAACCAGTGCTAGTACAGAGACTGAAGACTTGCAGTGTGTGTTTTTTTTCCCTCCTGTGATTTTATTGGACTCAGTTGAACACGTGGGCGTGTCAGTGGACGTGAGGTCAGTGGATTCGTCCGTCTGTCCTTCCTGGGAGGTTGCTGTCTGTCTGCCTGTCTGTGCCTGCTGTACAGGCTCCCTGATGTTCTGCACAGCAAGTGTAGACAGGCAGACACACCACAACTCAGTGTTACACACTACACACACTACACACACTACACACACTACACACACTACACACACTACACACACCACAACTCAGTGTTCACACACTACACACACTACACACACCACAACTCAGTGTTCACACACTACACACACTACACACACCACAACTCAGTGTTCACACACTACACACACTACACACACTACACACACCACAACTCAGTGTTCACACACTACACACACTACACACACCACAACTCAGTGTTCACACACTACACACACTACACACACCACAACTCAGTGTTCACACACTACACACACTACACACACCACAACTCAGTGTTCACACACTACACACACTACACACACTACACACACCACAACTCAGTGTTCACACACTACACACACTACACACACCACAACTCAGTGTTCACACACTACACACACTACACACACCACAACTCAGTGTTCACACACTACACACACTACACACACCACAACTCAGTGTTCACACACTACACACACTACACACACTACACACACCACAACTCAGTGTTCACACACTACACACACTACACACACCACAACTCAGTGTTCACACACTACACACACTACACACACCACAACTCAGTGTTCACACACTACACACACTACACACACCACAACTCAGTGTTCACACACTACACACACTACACACACTACACACCACACTCAGTGTTCACACACTACACACACTACACACACCACAACTCAGTGTTCACACACTACACACACTACACACACCACAACTCAGTGTTCACACACTACACACACTACACACACCACAACTCAGTGTTCACACACTACACACACTACACACACCACAACTCAGTGTTCACACACTACACACACTACACACACCACAACTCAGTGTTCACACACTACACACACTACACACACCACAACTCAGTGTTCACACACTACACACACTACACACACCACAACTCAGTGTTCACACACTACACACACTACACACACCACAACTCAGTGTTCACACACTACACACACTACACACACCACAACTCAGTGTTCACACACTACACACACTACACACACCACAACTCAGTGTTCACACACTACACACTCTACACACACCACAACTCAGTGTTCACACACTACACACACTACACACACCACAACTCAGTGTTCACACACTACACACACTACACACACCACAACTCAGTGTTCACACACTACACACACTACACACACCACAACTCAGTGTTCACACACTACACACACTACACACACCACAACTCAGTGTTCACACTACACACACTACACACACACAACTCAGTGTTCACACACTACACACACCACAACTCAGTGTTCACACACTACACACACTACACACACTACACACACCACAACTCAGTGTTCACACACTACACACACTACACACACTACACACACTACACACACCACAACTCAGTGTTCACACACTACACACACTACACACACTACACACACCACAACTCAGTGTTCACACACTACACACACTACACACACCACAACTCAGTGTTCACACACTACACACACTACACACACTACACAACCACAACTCAGTGTTCACACACTACACACACTACACACACCACAACTCAGTGTTCACACACTACACACACTACACACAGTACACACACAACAACTCAGTGTTCACACACTACACACACCACAACTCAGTGTTCACACATTACACACACTACACACACCACAACTCAGTGTTCACACACTACACACACTACACACACTACACACACCACAACTCAGTGTTCACACACTACACACACCACAACTCAGTGTTCACACATTACACACACTACGCACACCACAACTCAGTGTTCACACACTACACACACCACAACTCAGTGTTCACACACTACACACACTACACACACCACAACTCAGTGTTCACACACTACACACACCACAACTCAGTGTTCACACACTACACACACCACAACTCAGTGTTCACACACTACACACACTACACACACCACAACTCAGTGTTCACACACTACACACATGACAACTCAGTGTTCACACACTACACACACTACACACACCACAACTCAGTGTTCACACACTACACACACTACACACACTACACACACCACAACTCAGTGTTCACACACTACACACACTACACACACCACAACTCAGTGTTCACACATTACACACACTACACACACTACACACACCACAACTCAGTGTTCACACACTACACACACTACACACACCACAACTCAGTGTTCACACATTACACACACTACACACACTACACACACCACAACTTAGTGTTTACACACTACACACACTACACACACTACACACACCACAACTCAGTGTTCACACATTACACACACTACACACATCACAACTCAGTGTTCACACACTACACACACTACACACACCACAACTCAGTGTTCACACACTACACACACTACACACACCACAACTCAGTGTGCACACACTACACACACTACACACACCACAACTCAGTGTTCACACACACTACACACACCACAACTCAGTGTTCACACACTACACACACTACACACACCACAACTCAGTGTGCACACACTACACACACTACACACACCACAACTCAGTGTTCACACACTACACACACCACAACTCAGTGTTCACACACTACACACACCACAACTCAGTGTTCACACACTACACACACTACACACACCACAACTCAGTGTTCACACACTACACACACTACACACACCACAACTCAGTGTTCACACACTACACACACCACAACTCAGTGTTCACACACTACACACACCACAACTCAGTGTTCACACACTACACACACTACACACACTACACACACCACAACTCAGTGTTCACACACTACACACACTACACACACCACAACTCAGTATTCACACATTACACACACTACACACTACACACACCACAACTCAGTGTTCACACATTACACACACTACACACACTACACACACCACAACTCAGTGTTCACACATTACACACACTACACACACTACACACACCACAACTCAGTGTTCACACATTACACACACTACACACACTACACACACCACAACTCAGTGTTCACACATTACACACACTACACACACTACACACATCACAACTCAGTGTTCACACACTACACACACTACACACACCACAACTCAGTGTTCACACACTACACACACTACACACACCACAACTCAGTGTTCACACACTACACACACTACACACACCACAACTCAGTATTCACACACTACACACACCACAACTCAGTATTCACACACTACACACACTACACACACCCCAACTCAGTGTTCACACACTACACACACTACACACACTACACACACCACAACTCACAGTGTTCACACATCACACACTACACACACTACACACACCACAACTCACAGTGTTCACACACTACACACACCACACACACCACACACACTACACACACCACAACTCACAGTGTTCACACAACATCACACACTTCACACACTACACACACCACAACTCACAGTGTTCACACAACATCACACACTACACCCACTACACACACTACACACACCACAACTCAGTGTTCACACACTACACACACCACAACTCAGTGTTCACACACTACACACACCACAACTCAGTGTTCACACACTACACACACTACACACACCACAACTCAGTGTTCACACACTACACACACTACACACACCACAACTCAGTGTTCACACACTACACACACTACACACACCACAACTCAGTGTTCACACACTAACACACTACACACACCACAACTCAGTGTTCACACACTACACACACCACAATTCACAGTGTTCACACACTACACACACTACACACACCACAACTCAGTGTTCACACACTACACACACCACAACTCAGTGTTCACACACTACACACACTACACACACCACAACTCACAGTGTTCACACACTACACACAATACACACACTACACACACCACAACTCAGTGTTCACACACTACACACACTACACACACCACAACTCACAGTGTTCACACACTACACACACCACAACTCAGTGTTCACACACTACACACACCACAACTCAGTGTTTACACACTACACACACTACACACACCACAACTCAGTGTTCACACACTAACACACGACACACACCACAACTCAGTGTTCACACACTACACACACTACACACACCACAACTCAGTGTTCACACACTACACACACTACACACACCACAACTCACAGTGTTCACACACTACACACACTACACACACCACAACTCAGTGTTCACACAATACACACACTACACACACTACACACACCACAACTCAGTATTCACACACTACACACACTACACACACCACAACTCAGTGTTCACACACTACACACACCACAACTTAGTGTTCACACACTACACACACCACAACTCAGTGTTCACACACTACACACACTACACACACTACACACACCACAACTCAGTGTTCACACACTAACACACTACACACACCACAACTCTGTGTTCACACACTACACACATTACACACACTACACACATTACGCACACTACACACACTACACACATTACACACACTACACACACCACAACTCACAGTGTTCACACACTACACACACTACACACACCACAACTCAGTGTTCACACACTACACAAACTACACACACCACAACTCAGTGTTCACACACTACACACACTACACACAGCACAACTCACAGTGTTCACACACTACACACACCACAAATCACAGTGTTCACACACTACACACACTACACACACCACAACTCAGTGTTCACACACTACACACACCACAACTCAGTGTTCACACACTACACACACCACAAATCAGTGTTCACACACTACACACACTACACACACCACAACTCACAGTGTTCACACACTACACACACTACACACACTATACACACCACAACTCAGTGTTCACACACTACACACACCACAACTCAGTGTTCACACACTACACACACTACGCACACCACAACTCATTGTTCACACACTACACACACTACACACACCACAACTCAGTGTTCACACACTACACACACTACACACCACAACTCAGTGTTCACACACTACACACACTACACACACCACAACTCAGTGTTCACACACTACACACACTACACACACCACAACTCAGTGTTCACCCACTACACACACTACACACACCACAAATCACAGTGTTCACACACTACACACACTACACACACCACAACTCAGTGTTCACACACTACACACACCACAAATCAGTGTTCACACACTACACACACTACACACACCACAACTCAGTGTTCACACACTACACACACTACACACACCACAACTTAGTGTTCACACACTACACACACCACAACTCAGTGTTCACACACTACACACACTACACACACCACAACTTAGTGTTCACACACTACACACACCACAACTCAGTGTTCACACACTACACACACTACGCACACCACAACTCATTGTTCACACACTACACACACCACAACTCAGTGTTCACACACTACACACACTACACACACCACAACTCAGTGTTCACACACTACACACACCACAACTCAGTGTTCACACATTAACACACTACACACACTACACACACCACAACTCAGTGTTCACCGACTACACACACTACACACACCACAAATCACAGTGTTCACACACTACACACACCACAACTCAGTGTTCACACACTAACACACTACACACACTACACACACCACAACTCAGTGTTCACACACTAAACACACTACACACACTACACACACCACAACTCAGTGTTCACACACTACACATACTACACACACCACAACTCAGTATTCACACACTACACACTCTACACACACCACAATTCAGTGTTCACACACTACACACACTACACACACATTACAACTCAGTGTGCACACACTACACACACTACACACACCACAACTCAGTGTTCACACACTACACACACTACACACACCACAACTCACAGTGTTCACACACTACACACACTACACACACCACAACTCAGTGTTCACACACTACACACACTACAACTCAGTGTTCACACACTACACACACCACAACTCAGTGTTCACACACTACACGCACTACACAAAATACACACACCCCAAGTCAGTGTTCACACACTACACACACCACAACTCAGTGTTCACACACTACACACTCTACACACACCACAACTCAGTGTTCACACATTACACACACTACACACACTACACACATCACAACTCAGTGTTCACACACTACACACACTACACACACCACAACTCAGTGTTCACACACTACACACACCACAACTCAGTGTTCACACACTACACACTCTACACACACCACAACTCAGTGTTCACACATTACACACACTACACACACTACACACACCACAACTCAGTGTTCACACACTACACACACTACACACACCACAACTCAGTGTTCACACACTACACACACCACGACTCAGTATTCACACACTACACACACTACACACACCACAACTCAGTGTTCACACACTACACACACTACACACACCACAACTCACAGTGTTCACACACTACACACACCACAACTCAGTGTTCACACACTACACACACTACACACACCACAACTCAGTGTTCACACACTACACACACTACACACACCACAACTCAGTGTTCACACACTAACACACTACACACACCACAACTCAGTGTTCACACACTACACGCACTACACACACTACACACACCCCAAGTCAGTGTTCACACACTACACACACCACAACTCAGTGTTCACACACTACACACACTACACACACCACAACTCAGTGTTCACACACTACACACACCACAGCTCAGTGTTCACACACTACACACACTACACACACCACAACTCAGTGTTCACACACTACACACACTACACACACCACAACTCAGTATTCACACACTACACACACTACACACACCACAACTCAGTGTTCACACACTACACACACCCCACCTCAGTGTTCACACACTACACACACTACACACACCACAACTCACACTGTTCACACATCACACACTACACACACCACAACTCACAGTGTTCACACATCACACACTACACACACTACACACACCACAACTCACAGTGTTCACACACTACACACACCACACACACCACACACGCTACACACACCACACACACTACACACACCACAACTCACAGTGTTCACACATCACACACTTCACACACTACACACACCACAACTCACAGTGTTCACACAACATCACACACTACACACACTACACACACTACAAACACCACAACTCAGTGTTCACACAACATCACACACTACACACACCACAACTCACAGTGTTCACACATCACACACTACACACACTACACACACCACAACTCACAGTGTTCACACAACATCACACACTACAAACACCACAACTCACAGTGTTCACACAACATCACACACTTCACACACTACACACACCACAACTCACAGTGTTCACACAACATCACACACTACACACACTACAAACACCACAACTCAGTGTTCACACAACATCACACACTACACACACCACAACTCAGTATTCACACACTACACACTCTACACACACCACAACTCACAGTGTTCACACACTACACACACTACACACACCACAACTCAGTGTTCACACAATACACACACTACACACACTACACACACCACAACTCAGTGTTCACACACTACACACAATACACACACTACACACACCACAACTCAGTGTTCACACACTACACACACTACACACACCACAACTCACAGTGTTCACATAACATCACACACTACACACACCACAACTCACTGTGTTCACACAACATCACACACTACACACACCACAACTCACAGTGTTCACACAACATCACACACTACCCACACTACACACACCACAACTCACAGTGTTCACACAACATCACACACTACCCAAACTACACACACCACAACTCACAGTGTTCACACAACATCACACACTACACACACTACACACACCACAACTCACAGTGTTCACACAACATCACACACTACCCACACTACACACACCACACACACCATATCTCACAGTGTTCACCCAACTCTCCTCAACATCACACACTACACACACTACACATGCTTCACACACCACAACTCGCAGCTTTTGACACAACTTTCCTCAACACTTCACATGCCACAACTCACAGCGTTCCTCGACAACTCACACACCTCGCATACATTAAACACCTCACGCACTACGCGAATCAAAACTTCCATACACCTCACGCACCACGACTCGTAGCTTTCACGCAACTTTCAACACCTCACACGCACATTTTTTAAGAGAAAGGGAATCTTGAATATAGCTGAATTTCTGAGCCGTTGTTACACAACGAGTGCTGAATACAACAGAATTTTACACGTCTTTCTTTCTTTCTATCTGAAAAATGAACAGTAAAATAAAAAGCAGCATGTCACATGGCTCTTAAACTCTTCTGTCCTGAAGACCGCTCCAAAGCACTGACAGTGGAGCCTCCTTCCATAAATGTTATGAAACACTACCTCAGAGAAAACGTCATCGTTTCGACGATAATAAAAAAAAAAAATGTTCATCATGCGTCAGCGCTTTGTAGCAGTCTGTGGGTTTTCTAACGCAGGAGAGTTTTTAAGATGGATGAGTGACATCATCAGTGACATCAACACTGACACTGGAGACTCCTTCCATTTAACATAATGAACTTTCATACACTTTAAATATTCCATATTTTCCATAACTATTTATTTACTCAGTTAAGCTCATTACCACTTTATTGCCAAATATACTTCCTTACATATATATATATATATATACGATTTAATTTCATTTTATTTCTGTTCCTATCTTACAGTTAATTCTATTTTTGACTCTATTATTTAACAGTCAGACTATTTTTAGTACAACAGTCGTAAAAAGCTAACTTCGCTAACTTCGCTAAATGTCGCCCAGTTTAGGATCGTATATGCGTGTGTCAGAGGAAATCTGAATTGGTTAGCGCTAGGTACAGCGTAGAAGTCCCTGTGTCAGTGGTTTCCATAGAAACCGTCTTTGAGTCCTTTATTAAAAAGGAGACGCTTGCCGTTTGAAGCAGAATGACTCACCAGTGATGATGTCGTTAAAGACAGGTTTCATGAGCTTATTGTCTAAACGCATTTTTAAGGAATGTTTACTTGTTGCGGTTCTTTTTTTCTTTTTTTTTTTCTTTTTTGTCAGTGTGTCTACAGCTTCATTTACAGGAATTCAGTTTTCATGAATCACTTTTCCTCTCATTAAATCTCTCTCTCTCTCTGCTTCTGACTCCATTTGGGAGTTGAAGCATTCGCTCCGGGTCTTTAACACAGCTGGAGGCTCGCCAAGTCAAACTAGCAGTCTCTCTCTCTCTCTCTCTCTCTCTCTCTTTCTCTCCCCCACACACACACAGATACTGACATACAGTCATTCAGACACACATTTTGTGTTTTTTTTGTTTTTGTTTTTTTAAAGCACCCTCTGCCAAACTCTTACGCACATTCTTGGCTGAAAAAATGACATTTGTGTGTGTGTGTGTGTGTGTGTGTGTGTGTGTGTGTGAAAACACAAGCAGCCAATCAGCTCTCTTCAAGCAAATCCTACACAGCCCTCCGCATCTCTTTGCTTCTTCCCCTCAGAGCACTAAAAGTGTCTCTCGTACACTCCTGCACACACTCGGCACTCAACACACACTCTGAACTTGGCGAACACATGCAGATAACATGAAACCAGCCGTCTAAAACCTGTCTCTGCGAGGATGAGAGGCTGACATGATGGATACTTTTGAACCCCATAGAACCCCAGAATTCTTCACTCCGCTCACTAGCTTTCATTGCACCAAGAAGCATCAGTATTTAAAGTGTTCCTTCTTGTAAAATTCCTCAGCCAAACCTTCCCCACAGCTCTGATTGAGTCCTTTTCCTTTCATTTTTATAGAACAGAAGACTAAAAACAAGCAGTTGCATTTCTTGCAATCCAGCACCGAAACATGCACCATAACTAACACACACACACACACACACACACACACACACACACACACACACACACACACACACACACACACCTTTCCACACATTCTATAGGCCAAACAGCAGCAGCAGGAGATTCCACTGACTGCTAATAACACAGCAGCCGGGTCTGAGCTGATTTGCTGTCCCTGATGTGTGGGAATCATTACACACATCCTAAGAAGAATCTTTGAAATCATATCGGAACGGATTCGGAAACTCCTAGCGAAGCCGCGTCGCGCTCATGTCCACGTTTAAATGTGTACGTAATTTGAACCGTGTTTATTTCTACGCTGCAGTTAATAGCAAAGACGCAACACTAACAAGGAACTTTTCCGAAGTCGCTTTGCATCGAAATATTATTCCTCACTGTGGTTTAAGACTCTATCTGTGCTTTTGTTAGCAATAAAAATTTTTCCCTGTGTTTGAGTTGGCTCCAGAATCGGCGAAGCCCGCTGACATTTGTGAAACCGCAGCATTCCGAGGCTTTTTTTGTTGTTGTTGTTGTTGTTGAACCGACGATCGACGAAAGACTCTCAAACCAGTACATGCGCCGGTATTTCCAGCCTGAGAAGCTTGCGTGCTTTGAGACTGTCTTTTAAAATCGTGTTTAAACCCATGCATCATTTAAGGAAGTAGTAGCATGTTAGTTTCTGCTTAAGTGCAAAATATAACATGTTGGAAAAAAAAAAAAAGCCAGACTTTTGTCCGGTAACAAAAAGAGAACTGCAAAAGATTGACATACAGTTTAGAAACAGTGACGAACCCGAACGAACGCAGGAGCTTAGCGATTAGCGATGTGCATCCTCGCCCAGTCTAACCAATGTGCAGACTACTGTACACTCACATGTCCATGAACAGGTAGTCTGAACACTGGGCAGACGGAGGAGAGCAATAAAACGCTGCCCTTTATGTTGGGAGAGATATGATTCCTTCGTCCTCCTTCCTCCTCCTTCTCCTCTTGCTATGGGGCTCAAAAAATCCTGTTAGTAGTCCATTTTTTTTCAGCTGCTTTCTGGCCTCTAAAATGAACAATCATTTGTTTGGTTGGTTGGTTTATTCTGCAGCAACAGAATACTTATTTTTTTTGTCCTGGTCCTAAAAGCGTCCCATGTTGCACGAGCCGTATCCAGCCTTGACGTGGCACATTTGTTCAGACGACCGCCGGGAATTCGGGGCGTGCTTTCGTGGAAGAGATATTAGCGAGGGAAAAAAGGAACGTCCAAAAGGCAGTGAGGGAAGGGAGAGGAGAAGAGACGCGAAGAGAGGGAGGGACCCTAGGTTCCATATATGGAACCGACGTTCCGGGGTCCTTCTAAGAACCGGACGTATTTTTGCAGAGTCGAGTACAGCGAGTCACTCCCGAAAGCTCGGATCCCAGATCTCTGAGAAGTTCCTTATCTTCGAGGAGTTTCTAGTGGCTTCTCTGGTGTTCGTCTGTCCAACCTCAGCACTCGTCCTTTGCCTGCACTCTTTCTCCTCCTCTCTCACGTTCCTCCTGCTGTTAAGTACTACCAGATGTTTAGCCTTAATGCCAGGCTGTCATTTAATCTCCCTGCCTTTCTCTCGCTCACTCTTCATTCTCCTCAAGAAAAAAACTTGAGGCAGGAAGTGGGGCCCTCTGGAATGGGGGGGGGGAATATGTAAGAAATAAATAAAGAGGGTGGAGGAGAATTTCTGAACTGCACAGCGTCATTAATATTTTCATGTGGACCTTTTTAACTCTGGGGAAAAAAAACGCCTTCACCTATTTGCTGCGCCACATTCTTTACCTCCATCCTCGTAAGCACAGTAAAATCAGAAGGCTTAAACTGAGCCTTCAGATACATGGAGGGGAAATAATAGTGTTCTTAGGCCACAGCATGTTTTAACGCCTTCCATATATGCTACTTCTCCTCGTTTACTCCCGTGCCTTTTATGTCTGTGCCATAGCTCACCCCTTTCTTATTTCATACAACTCTATCTTTGGTTCTCATACTGTCTCTGTGTCTGTGTAGACTAAATGGGGCAAAATTATGCACCCCTGGCACGTGTATATACTGTTCTCACCAAGTTGGAAGCACATGATTGCATAGAAAGTCTTTGTACGCTGTTGCACAATTGAACCCCACTGAACGTCAACTGTATGTCTGACCTCACTTACGCTCCTGTAGCTGAAGGTCTATAATTCATAATGTAATGGAAAGTCTTTCCAGACGAGCGGAGGTTATTATACCAGCAAAAAGGAGAATGTTCTGTGACCTGTGTTTTTTTACTCAAATCATATCAAAGTGACAGACTGAACTAATCAATCAATCATGTTTACTTCTATGAAAATGTCTCACAAGCCCTAGTTCAGGAATGCTAGATTTTTAAACAGGACCTACTCATGGATTCTGTAGCAGACCCTCCATCATTACCTCCATCACAATCCCCCTAAAGTGCACAATGGTTAAGGCTCTGGGTTACAAATCAGGTGGTCAGGTTTTCAAGCCCCAGTACCACCAAGCTGCCATTGTTGGGCCTTAGAGCAAGGCCTTTAACCCTCTCTGCTCCAGGGTGCTGTATCAATAGCTGACCCTGTGCTCTGACCCCAACTTACTAACTAGCTTGGATATGTGAAGAAAAGAATTTCACTGTGTTAACCGACTGAAAGATTTAGAGTTCAAATCCTGACACTGTTGGGCCCTTGAGCAAGGTCCATAACCTTCAACTGCACAATTGTACAATGGAGATAAATGTAAGCTGTTCTGGATATGGAAGTCTGCCAAATGGCATAAAAGTAAAAACGGGATATTTAAGGGAGATTGAGATCTTTTCCCATTTAAAACATATATCTCGTTTCAGAATCTGCGAAACTTCGCTACGAGAAGAAACGTCATCATTTTTATGTGATGCATCTTATTTATAGCTATAAAATAAAATAAAAAAAAGAGTTAAGCATTAAAAGGTGAATGTCATCACAATTCGGTCTCATAAATTGCATTTCCAGGTAATTTTCCACATCTGGACCTCATATGGACACGATCCCGTGCTGATTGCATTTGGTCCTATTGCAACAGACCGAGACTGACATGCAGCAACATTTGTTGAATTACAGTCAGCGTTTAATTCTTAGAAAGCAACCTCCCGCTGTTGTTTTTTTAGACTAGAGACATTAAAGGAATGTCAGAGCAATGCAACGAAAGCTGTTTCTATTAGACTTCCTCATGTCGCAAATGAAAAATCGCATCATACGCAGTGCCGGTTCACGATATTTCCGTCCATAGAAGTTTTATCCAGGGCAATCATGCCTTCAGATTTTCCTTCCAGACTGATACTGTAGGAGAAACACCTGGTAGTCATTAGCAGATGCAGAACAATGAGAGTGAAATCAGGTGTGACTCCTGATTGGCTGGAATGCAAACCTGCAGCTACACAGAGTCTTGGGATAAAATTAGAGACATCTGTTAGAGACATTTCATTTAGATCAGGAAATCATACATCTTTTGTGGAAAGTCCCTTTCCGAAAAAAAAAAAAAAAAAAAAAAAAAGTACAAGTCACAGATTCCCCACAGTTCTTTTTATCCAATTTTAAAGAAAAAAAAAATATATATATATATAAAATTGAATATTATATTTACCCTCCAAAGCCATTAGAACCTTTATTTGAGTACTTTCCACCATAGTAAAAGAATTACATTGTGTTGGATCATTAAAAGGTTTTATTTCAGGTCACACAATCTCATATAGATTAGGAAATGAACAAATGGCATGGTTCGTAAGCCACAAATAGTAAGCTAGAAAGCTGGACTAGGGGTCTGTGGTTGGTAAAGAATACAGAACTGCTGTCACTCACCACGTCACATTTATTCACGGGACTTTGTGTAATATTTCAGGTTCTGGGAAGAATAAGTCGAATCTGTCTAGGGTTTGTGATATTTTTTTTTTTTTCAAAACATGTCACTGTCACTCTTGCTGAGGTTCCTGGTTTTTATTTTACAGGAGAAAGAGAAGAAGTACATGCTGCCCCTGGACAACCTGAAGGTCAGGGATGTGGAAAAAGGCTTTATGTCCAGCAAGCACATGTTCGCCATCTTCAATACAGAGCAACGGTAAGCTTACAGTACAGCCTGCATTCTGATTTCTAATGATATCTAGAATAGGAGTTAGGAGGAAAAAAGTCTTTTGAGTTTTTTAAGTTTTAATGAATAGTATGTATGTGTTTGTTAAAGTTTTGGGTCATTTTAGAGCTGACTGTTGACCAATCTCTGCTTTTCAGAAACGTCTTCAAGGACAATCGCTTCCTAGAGCTGGCTTGCAACACGCAGGAAGAGGTGGACAGCTGGAGAGCGTCCCTGCTCCGCGCTGGTGTTTACCCCGAGAAATCTTCGGTCAGTGACCGCTTGTGGTGCACAGGTCTAGAAGCAACAAAGCTCATGCAGCTCCTTAATCTTCCACAGCCGACAAGATAACATCATCAAATTCAATACTGCACAATGTACTGGTGCTGTGCAGGGATATAAATTCCTGAGGAGAGTTCCTTGGCAAGGTTCCAGTTAACCTCCTTTCCTAAAAGCACTCAATTCTCTTTTTGTTTTACCCGTCTATCTTTCTTCTATTTAACAGGTGGAGAGTGAGAGCTCTGGTACCACAGAGAACTTCTCCATGGATCCTCAGCTGGAGAGGAAGGTGGAGACCATTCGGAACCTGGTGGACTCCTACATGGCCATTGTCAACAAGTGCATCCGGGACCTCATGCCCAAGACCATCATGCACCTTATGATCAATAACGTAAGAGCCTTTCCTTTATAGTGTGAAGGAAGTTCTTGTGCTGTAACGTTTAAAGTAGACTCTGTTGACTCTGTTGTCATATATTTTATATGATGTACATAATGTGTATATTGTATTGTAAGTAAGATCTGCAGAATGTGAGAATGTTTATGAAAATACTGTAATATATTAAATCTTTACGCTAGAATGCTCAAATTGCAGCTAAAGGTTATTCTTCCTGAATAAATAACAATGCTACTGGAACCTGGAGGACTTCCACTGAGTCATCATTAGCAAGTGCATGTCCAGGACCATCATGCAGCTTATGATCAATAGCGTAAGGTCCTTTTTAAAAAAAAACTGCATCGTGTATAGCAGCAACGGGAAAGTCTACCAGTGCACTGGTGTTCGAAATCAACTTTCATTCAGTATAAACAAATGAATGATGTTCTGGCAAAGAATTTTACTGGGTGAAGATGAAATTTGAGCTGCTTTTTAGATCAACAAGCACTTGGAGCATCTCAGAGAGCAGAAATAGGTTTGATATCAACATTTACTTTGAAGACAGAAACATTTGTGTGGAAAAAAACTAACTTTTCTATGAATATATCGCTCCTAGCAGTCTAGGGGAAAACAGAAATACTTATTAAACACTACGAAGTCCTGAGTGTCTACTTTCATATGAGGTTCATATTAACCTCCACTGTGGAGTGAGACATGACAAAGACATGGAAGTAGGAAATTCTGTTTTAATCCTAGCTTCTACAGTATACAAGTGGTGGTGGTGGGAAACATATTTTGATACCTGGAGATAATGCCTGGGCTGAAAAAAAAAACGTAACCAGATGCTTGATATTAAGAAACTAATCCAACACTTTGAGAGATCCTTCTGAAAGAATACAGAAAGTGATCTGAATCTTTTTGGCAGGTGAAAGACTTCATCAACGCAGAGCTGCTGGCTCAGCTGTACTCGGCTGGGGACCAGAACATGCTGATGGACGAGTCTCAGGAGCAGGTGCAGCGCAGGGAAGAGGTGTTGCGGACCCACCACTCGCTGAAGGAGGCACTAGCCATCATCGGAGACATCTCCACCACCACCATCACCACCCCTCTGCCTCCTCCTGTGGACAGCTCCTGGCTTCAGGCTGGTTCTGGGGGCTCCCGCAGGTGACCTCACTGCTCCACCATATAGTGATTAGGTTTTACCTTCCAACGAGCCTGATGTACTCAATAAACAGGTATTGACTTCTGCCTTAAGGAAGCAGTTTTGATTGGACATGAAGGTAACGTTCAATGAAAACAGACTCAAAAAACCCCCCAAAAAACCAGTACCAACATGGCACACTAGGGGCCGCAATTCACATCTATTTTACAATGATGGCAAACTAATTGCAAAAAAACTTTGTCTTTATTTTTGGGTATTTAGGTAATCCTAAATATCTTATAGGAATAGGGATTACATTTAGTATAATTTTAAAGTATTTCATAGCCACAAAAAAGCCCTTCACAAGTTTCCAGGATTTATATTTTTGTGATTATCGTGGCCAGAAATGCTTGAATTTGTTGAGCCTTTCTGTCTTTTTTACTTGAATTGGCAAACCCACAAGCACAGGACTCCTAGCAATGAAGACACATATGCACTGACTTTCTCTGAGAGCTATACTCATGGTACAGAAGAAGTATTTTAAACATATTCTGATGAATGTAACATTTTCGTGTAGTTCCATGAAACAAACCTTTTGAACAAACCATACAGTCAGGACATACAACATCAAGTCCTCAAGATGCAAATTAATTACATTACTCACAGTCTCATCATTCAAATCACTTAATAGCTTCCATTGAACGTGCTTTATCTATGATAGAAAGTTAAGCTGCTTCCTCGCTTCCATCACACGCTGTCCACGTTCATTTAGGATGAATGAAACGCTCACTACTGGTGCTTGTGCCCCTTCAGGTCTCCTCCTCCAAGCCCCACTGCCCCACGCAGAATGTCGGCAGGTCAGAGACCAGCAGGCAGGGGGGCTCCTCCTCCTCCCTCACGCCCAGGGCCTCTTGGGCCTTTTAACAACAGCGGTGATAGTCCACAGGTTCCCAACCGCCCAAACCGTGCTCCTCCCAGCATTCCCAGGTGAGATCTTACCTGAGTCACAGGCATGGCTTCATATCTTTCCCCTGAAAGAAGGGTTAGGATATATATACCCCCTCTCTCTCTCTCTCTCTCTATATATATATATATATATATATATATATAGGGAAAAAGAGAGAGAGAGAGAGAGAGAGAGAGAGAGAGAGCTGATTTGTAGTACAGAATCATTCAGCTTTAGCCAGACGATGTCTCTAGAGGCAAGTTTTCACTAAAGAAAAAACAAAACATGTTGTGGTCGACTGCTTACATTTTCTGTGAATGCAAGGTCATAAGATTGTAGTCTACATTAGAATTCTACAATGTTTCTTCTAAGCTGCTGTTACAGCCGTAACCCAATTTTTTTCAATTAATTGTCAACATTCGGAGGTGAACTGAGACATAGTAAGTATTGAAGATTAAGCAGAGTGAAACAGTATGATGACCGAACAGACTGGAAACATGGTGCAACATAAACATACAACCATTAATATCAGAGCAGACCATTTTCAGCTGAGCAAAAGTATAGGAGCACATAAGTCTTGAAATAAATGGAAAAAAAAAACACTTAATATTTGGTTGCAACATCTTCATACGTGTAAATATCAGCAAATTAAATTTAAAAGTCGAAACGTTCGTCTTATATTTGGTTTTTGGTCTCAAACCCAAATGTCTTCAGTCTACAGCAAAAAGAAATGAAGTGGTCTTGCTTTTCCAATAGTTTTGGAGGGGACTGCTTTTAAAGGGCTAATTTTTTACCTAATTTTTTCCCCAGTATTTCAGAGACTACTCACGTGTACATTTGCTTTCTCTGCACTGTTCTTTTCTGTTCTTCCAAAAACACTGGTTAGGTAGATTTATTAACATTTATTGCAGTGCTGGATTTTGCAAAACATTATTATTATTATTATTATTATTATTAGTTTGTAGTAGTAGTAGTAGTAGTAGTAGTAGTAGTAATAGTAGCAGCAGCACCAGTCTGTCCCCTAATGGTGTGCATTCACATCACATTTGTATATTTGCTCTGGCGATCTCTCGGTAAGTCACATGAAGCTACTCTGACTCAACAAGCCGCTTAATTCGGATACCGCTTTGAAATCTTCCTTAATCTCCCTTTCAGAGAAAACAGATCGTATCTGTAATCTACTCGAGGATAAACTAGTGGCTCTAAGCTCTGCTTTTAACACATAAATATAAATATATATTTGTATAACGTATAATTGTTTAGTGTTATTGTAATATTTTGTTCAATTGGCTGCATTTAAGCTGGATATTACTGCACAGATTTGTGGAAATCGCTGTCTCATGTAGAGATTTGTAGAGATTACGAGTTTATTATAAGAGCCAAACTTCTTCGGTGAAAATAAGTAAAAAAAAAAAAAAAGTGAGCATCTTTCCCTAATTTTGCTGTGTTTCAGGTTGCAATACTTGAAGCCTTGATATTTGTCCTATTTAACAAAAAAGTGTTCTGTGGTGTTTTTTTTTTACTAATGAACTCACTAACCTACAGTATGTGTGAACTGAAACGAATCTTTTCTGCTTCAGCTACTACTTTCCAGCCTTCACTCACTAATTCTCTCCTCTTTTTTCTCTCTCCCCCCCATCTATCACTTCCTTACTATCTTCTACCCTCACCCATTCTCCTTGTTTACCTTCCAGCCGCCGACCCCCACCTTCCCCTACCAGACAGGTCCCGTAAGCTGCCCAGCGGGATCCCTTCCTCCTGGACCAAGCACTCACACGCTCCTCAGCTCTTACATCTCACAACATTCTGATCTCCGAGCTTCAGCTCCTGCATGTCCCAGTCTTTATCTTCACTGCTTCCAGATCATTCCTAGACTCACCTTGTGTGTGCACATAACCCCTGCAGTGCTAGTGTCCGTGTTTAGCCATGCTTGTTTCGTGCCGTCTCTGTGCCTGCGATCTGGATCGGCTAAGCAGGACTCGGTGCGAGTCCTACCCACAATCCCTCTAATACACACATGCTTTTTAGCTTCACTTCTCTCTCTTTGTCTGTGAAGTCCGTAGTGACCGTGCCGCGCTCGCTGATCTCGGATCAGAGCAGGGAGGCTCCTCGTAGTGCATGTTTTGTTTTTAAGAGTATATTTTTATGCGTGTGTGTGTGCGTGCTCAGGTGTGTGCAGGTCGTGCTACCTTGCTACGTGAATAATATTTTTAGTGAGAGTGTGAGTGTGTGTGTGTGTATGTGTGTGTGTGTGCTTACATCACAGTCTCCCCTGAATGAAAAGCCAATGTGTAAAATAGTGTGTGTGTATCCATGTTGGAGTTAAGACCCGTCTGGTGCAAAAACACAGTCCAAGACCAAATGTCTTGAACTGACTTGTCCACTCGCAATATTCACGATTCCACTAAAATAATAAAAGAAATAAAACAGCCAGCAAGCTCTAGGTCTGATGATAATCTTCTTGTGTTGTTATAAAATTAAGACTAAGTTAAAATGTTATTGATCTACAAGTTCTGCACTAGTGCCTTTGAGCGCTATTAAAAAAAGAGATATTTTAATAAAAGGTGTAGCTCGCTGTAATTATCGATCTCATTAGTTGTTAAGGATTGCACATGGACACAAATGGGTGACAAGCTAAAGGAAAAACCTGAACAAACAAGTGAAGAATCATGACGAATGCACAGACAGCGGTTAAGTATCATGATACAGTTATCTTCCTTCATCAAGAGGAAGGTTAAATTAAGAAGAAACGTCTATGTTGAAGGCATAGAGTCACTGTAGGGACCAATCCACAGGATACAAGGGCTCAGTGAATGGTTAATGAGGAAGAAAACCGTGTCCATTACATGTTATGACCTTTACAGTAGCCACATCATCGACCAAAATGAACACATATTAGAGATTTTTTGGGGAGTGTTTAAGAGAGTTCTCCACAACCATCATCAAAAATGTGGAAGTATCTTGCGGAGTTCATTCATCCGGACTTGAGGACCCAAAGCTATGTTGCATTGAACCTGTTCTAGACTGGTTTTTCCTTCTTATTTGCCGTCCATATGTTTATGTTGGATGTTTGTCAAGCAGTGAGAACAAAACCCAGACCAAAATTTGGAGTATAGAGGCCAAGATCCAGGCCAAGACTCTAGAGTAATGATACCAAAGAACCAAACAAAGATCTAAATATCAAGACTATAAGTAAGTCACCAATTCAGACCGAGATCCAGATTGAGTCAGATTTCTGAGCTATGAAATTTGTATCATGAGGCAGACCAAGATTCAGAATAATGAAACAGAGATCCAGATGGACAATTGAAAAGTAAGATGACCAAGATTCGGACCAAAAGTTTTGAGACCAAGATCTAGACCAGCACTCTAGGTGGAGACAGAAATCCAGAGCAGTACTGACAAAGACTGCGGATACAGATCAGACTCTCAGATCTGGATGTCGAGTTGGTGTAGTGAGACCAGATGAAAATTCTGAGTAATTAGAGAGGAATTCAGGTTATGAAACACAAGTCTGAAAGAATAAGTCTGAGTAATAAGCAGACCAAGAATTACAGAGTAAAAGTCACTTCGAGACCAAATTTCAGAGTCGTGAGTCGAGCACCCAGACCGGGATTCTGAGCAAATTCTGATCAGACCTAGATTTTGTTTGTCAGCTCAAAGTCCATGAGATCTCAACTCTAGCTCTGGTGTCTGGTATGTGTTCTGCACGTTGATTCATGGTGTGCATGTTGTGTTTGATGGTGCGTCCGTTTTGGCAGCGTGTTTGTTCATGTGTTCTTGCCGTCAGTGATCGGCACCGATGTACCGCTGATATTGAAACGAAGCCCTTACCTCATCTAGTCTTTATTCTGTCCATGTGCCTGTGTCGTATAAGCAGCCCTGCCTACAAGCGGGCTGATTTAGCAAATCCTGGGACATACCTAACCTTCCAACTGAACACACAACACACACTGAACATGACAACAGCTTAATAAAATACACTATCCTCTCAGCTATACAGTAACTGTGCAACGTGGAGATGTGTGTTTGTTAATTGAAGTTTTAAAAGTAGTAATATTTGATTTTTTTTTTTATTTTTATTAGAAGCCGGATAGGTAATTAATTCCGACCAGACTGCCATAAAGTCTTCAGGATGGATGTACAGGAAGTGTGAATGTTATTTCTGTTCTACTCTGACGTTCTTTAACAAAGATGTTTGAATGTTGTCGGTGAAATCCTTAACATCGTGTCAAAAAAGGTATCCACTTGTTTTTCAGCATCCTGTCTGTTCAAAAATCTGTGTTTATTCCACAGTGGCGTCGCGCCCCTAGAATTTACATTATGTAAAATTAAGAGAAAAAAAACTAACAAAAAAACCCCAAAAAGGGTTCAATAAAATGTGTACTAAAAGCTGAAATTAGATATGTACCCATTTCAGTGGGCAGTTGATGTGTTGTTTCTGTGGGTCTCTGTCCATTTTAGTGTACTGCCGAGTCAAGCGGGTGGTTTTTGTTTGTACTTGGGATCCGTTTCGTTCTTATCGTCTCTTATTGTATCTCCGAATCCTGATTCATACTACTATAATGGCATGTATAAATCTGTATTGCCAAAGCTAGTCATAGAATCAATCTATATATAATTATGCAACAGAACATTACAGTGTTACATACACACATGCATACATACATTATATATACATACATACACATATATATAAAGAAATATTATTGTTCACTGGAGGAAATCAAGACACTTGCCTCCGTTTTGTAAATGTGGTTCTTTTGAGGGATATGTAAACTGTATTAGTGATTATATTCCTTATGTAATTCAATAAAACATGTGTTGGAGACCGTTATCAGTGTGTTTTCTTTACAATAAGAGAATTTTTTAAGTTGCAGAGAGAATAAGACCTTCCTAAGGCTACACGGTCGACCCACCTCTGTATTGTCCTACGATCACGTTAGCAAGTGACAAAGAATCAGACGTGGGTTTTTAAAAAAACTTTTTTTATAAGTAAAAACCTTTGCTCCAAAAAAACACATCAGATCTCAATGGGGAAAAATATCATGCTGGACATCTAGACTGATATGGACTGGGTAATGTGTTAGGAATGAAAGGATGCCACATCGTTTGATGGAAATGAAAATGATCAACCTACAGAGGGCTGAATTCAAAGACACCCTGAAAAAACAAAGTGGAAAAATGATGTAGCAGGCTAGCACATTTTGCTGAAATTTCATTGCAGCAACTCAAATGGTAGTCAGTAGTTTGTATGGCCCCCACGTGCTTGTATGTTTGCCTGACAAAGTTGGGGCATTCTCCTAATAAGACGACGGATGGTGTGCTGGGGTATTTCCTCCCAGATCTGGACCAAGGCATCACTGAGCTCCTGAGGTGCAACCTGGCAGCATCGGATGGACCAAAACATAATGTCCCAGAGGTGTTCTATTGGATTTAGGCTCTGGCAGTGCTCATCCTGTTCCTCCTTGCACAAAGGAGCAGATACAGGTCCTGCTGATAGCTGAAGGACCTTCTACAGCCCTGTCCAGCTCTCCTAGAGTAACTGTCTGTCTCCTGGAATCTTCTCCATGCTCTTGAGACTGTGCTGGAAGACACAGCAAACGTATTGATGTGCCATCCTGGAGGAGTTGGACTGCCTATGTAACATCTGTAGGGTCCAGGTATCACCTCGTGCTACCAGTAGTGACCCTGACCCTAGCCAAATGCAAAACTAGTGAAAAACAGTCAGAAAAGATGAGTATGGAAAAAATGTCAGTGGCCTCCACCTGTAAAACCTAAAAAACACCAAAGCAGCTGAAACTGATTAAAAACCCCCTCTGCTACTTAACTGACCAGATCAATATCCCGGGAGTTTAACTGACCTGATGCTATACTTCAATTAAAAAGTTTTTTCCCTTTAACATTTTTTGCCAATATAGTGTAGGTCTTTAGGGTTACAGGGCAGAGAAGAGTCGTGATGTGTACCTTGCTTGTACCATGAGAGATGGTGGACCCAGACGAGCAGATGATGCTGGAGGATCAGAGGGAAGGAGAGGGGTGCAGTGTGAGGTGTGTTAACTGTCTGCTGAAAGAGCCACTTCACAGTTTACAGGACTTAAAGGATCTGCTGCTAAAGACTTCATGCAAGATCACCTTCATTGACACCACGGAACACCTTCAGATGTCTTATGGAGCTCATGTCTCAACGGTTCAGAGCTGTTTGATGGCACAAGAGCAGGTGGTTTTAATGTTATGGCTGATTGAAAAAATATATATATATATATATATATATATATATATATATATATATATATATATAAAAATATCAGGTTAAATAAAGCATACATTTTCCTGTGGTGTATTTAATAAATGTACATACAGTATATACTAATTGAGATTTTGGGGGCATATTCCATTTAGCTTTTAATTTCCTCGGGGTAAGATTTTCAATTTGTAAAAATTCAGAACCTTAAATACAAATCCAATGATTGAAATCGTAAAAACACAGAGGTTCCCAGGAAAAAGTAGTCACTTTCAGAGTGTTTCATTTAACCGTTTAACACAGAGCTGTTTCAGCAAGGGAGATTTTTTAACACAAAACAAAAAAAAGAGAGAGAAACTGCAATGGGGTAAGTACATTTAAAGCTTTCTATGTTCTAATTAAGTAGCTGGTTTTCTACAGTAATTGTAAAAACGTAATGTTTTAAAGGTGTGTAAATAAATGACTAGTGTGCAGGACAGTGAAGCTGATTCATCATTTGTGCTCAAATCACTGCTTGTCTTGTGTTTTATGAATCTCAGACTGATTTTTTTTCCTCATCCCAGACACTCAAATTGCATTTATTTCTCAAATACATGCAATTTGATGGATGTTCAAATGCATCATCATCATCATCATGAAATACTCAAGCAGAATTCAAAAGCTTAACGGTTTAATGTATTTATATCACACCTGAATTCTCAAATTAACTCTTCAACTGGTTAAAAAAGGTGTTAATCAGTTCTCTGTAATAGCAGGTCTTACAGCAGGTCAGTAATCCAGAGCTCATACCCATGTAGTGACCATACTGCATAAGTTAAAATATAAGAAGAAAAAGAAGCCAGAAATGCTGAGATTTAACAAAGAAAGGGTTTAATCATTGAGATGGCGACATTTTCTGTGAACAGATGTTTAACATATACAAGTGCATCTCAATAAATTAGAATGTGGTGGAAAAGTTCATTTATTTCATTTAATTCAACACAAATTGTGAAACTCGTGTATTAAATAAATTCAGTGCACACAGACTGAAGTAGTTTAAGTCTTTGGTTCTTTTAATTGTGATGATTTTGGCTCACATTTAACAAAAACCCACCAATTCACTCTCTCAACAAATTAGAATATGGTGACATGCCAATCAGCTAATCAAATCAAAACACCTGCAATGTTTTGGAGTGTGTTTATGGTGATTTTGACCGTTCCTCTAGAAGCACATTTGTGAGGTCAGGCACTAATGTTGGATGAGAAGGTCTTGCTCACAGTCTCCACTCTAATTCATCCCAAAGATGTTCTGTGGGGTTGAGGTCAGGACTCTTTGACGTTCCTCCACACCAAACTCGCTCATCCATGTCTTTATGGAGCTTGCTTTGTGCACTGGTGTGCAGTCATGTTGGAACAGGAAGGGGTCATCCCCAAACTGTTCCCACAAAGTTGGGAGCATGAAATTGTCCAAAATGTCTTGGTGTGCTGAAGCATTAAGAGTTCCTTTCACTGGAACTAAGGGGCCGAGCCCAACCCCTGAAAAACACCAGAATTAAATTATTTGGAGGGCTGTCCCAAAACTTTTGGCAATATAGTGTATGTATAAATATACAGTATATAGGTTTTGCCTTGAATTTATATTAATCACTGCTGAACATGACTGCACTAAAATTATTAGATTTTTTTTTTTTAAGTTAATAATTTCTAGTCTTAAACTGCCCCTTTAACATGTTTGAAAAATAACCCATTAGATTAAAAACATTAACAAAGGACAAAACATTGCATCTTGTTTTTTCCATTTAACTGAATTTCTGAAACAAATTCTGTTTTTATTTGCATTTCACATATTCTAACTTTTTTTTGTTTGGGGAGGTGTCAGAAAACTGGAAATCCCATAGGTAGCCTGCGCCCAAGTGTAAACTCTGGCTCAGGATCGAACTTGGAACCTGAACCTCTGAGACACCTCTGACACACTCTCGCAATCACACACTACGGACAATTTAGAGATGCCAATCAACCTACCATGCATGTCTTTGGACTGGAGGAGGAAACCGGAGTACCCGGAGGAAACCCCCGAGGCACGGGGAGAACATGCAAACTCCACACACACGGCGGAGGTGGGAATCGAACCCCCAACCCTGGAGGTGTGAGGCAAACGTGCTAACCACCAAGCCACCGTGCTTAAAATGCTTTTAAATATTTACTGACGACATTACTGATGCTGATTAGTTGTAGAAGAGAGCTGTAAGATATTGTTACCAGTTTCTCAGCTCTGCCTGCTGCAGCTGATACTGTATCATGTCCTTTATGTTCATCCATGGTACACAACATGCAGACACACTGCTGGTCAGTGCGACAGTAAACCTCCAGCAGTTTGTCATGCTGAGAGCAGATCTGCTCCTGGAGTCGTCCGGAGGCTTCGACCAGCTTGTGCTTCTTAAAGGCAGGAGATTTATAGTGAGGCTGGACATGAGTTTCACAGAAAGAGGCCAAACACACCAGGCAGGACTTGATAGCTTTGGATTTATTCTCAGTGCAGGAATCACACTCCACATCTTCAGGTCCAGATGAAGACTGAGCAGGACAAGGTGCGCCGGACAAACGAGTGTGTATGTGGTTACGTAAACCTTTGATAAGCATGTGACTTGAGGCTGAGATCTGATTGGCTTGTTTCAAGTTGTCTAGGTGCTGCACCCCGGACCCTCCCACTTTTGTTGTTAGCGAATCAATATTGTTTATATATATTTGTCCTCATGTGATTGGACCATTCTCAACGAGTCTCATTACCGCTCAGCAGATGGTCAGTTAACGGACAGGTACTGAGTAATGTGGAAGCAAGTGAAATATCTCGAGATGAAAGAAAATTCGGTTATATCTTTACAAAAATACCCTTTCACAAGGCGTTCGGGTGAAGAAAAGAAAAGAAATCAAGGAGCTTGGACCAGATCGACCCAATTTACAAATTCAGCAGCAGTCACGTGATTAGGCAGCTGTCCAGTGTGTGTGTGTGTTTAATGATTACCTTCATTACTGATAATAAACCCACACTGAATTCACATTCACTGATTCATTGTAGATTTATTGTATGCTTTAACAATTGACATTTTCAATATTTTTCCTTAGCAGTAATGATACACCTAATCACCCCCCCCCCCCGAATTTTTCATCACCAGCTGCCATTGAATGTAATACATAGTGTTTAGTAAAATGACCCAAAAATAAATAAATAAAACAAATAATAAAACCTCACCCTTACTATCCGTCTTTGGCCTCCAGGCCTGATTAGAGTATGGCTTGTATGTAAGCTGGTGAGAAATCCTAATGTAACAATACAAAAAAAAAGCATTTAATAATGTGACGGTCCTTAGGGATGTCAAATTAGCTTTTAATTGTTTTCATCCATGAGCAGAATTTCTTTTATTATTTTCTTTAATAAAGAATAAATTCATATTAGGGATGACTGTATATATGTGTTTTTTGTATGTGATATTTGTTAAGTACTGTAGTAGGATTTATTTTATTTATGTATTTATATATGATATATGACACTTTGTTCATTGTGTTTTTGGGCCCGGTCCTGCCCTTAAGCCCTTTTTAAAGCTTGCCTTTTGGGTTAAATCTTTTTTACCTGAAGATCTGAAGCTCTTGGTTCACTGGTACTATATGATTTTTGAATTTTTTTTCTTTCCTCATTACCTTGCTTCCCCTACCCCTAGACTGGGGGATTATGTAAAATAACAGTGGAGTCAGGGAGAAGGCATCAATTATGCAATTCTAGTAAAGTTTATTGGTTATAGTAAAGTACATTTCAGCAAGAAATAAGATGCTAATGCATTATATAACAGCATCTGCAGTACTGGTATTTCTTGGATCTTGAGTTATATGTTTACCAGACCTGATATTAAACACAATGAGCAGTTTCAGGCTGTAGAAGATCAAAAAACACAGATAAAGAAGCAAAACACACAGAAAAATACAGAACAGCTTGGTATTACTCATAAAGTTTTAACATGATTGGGACCTAAATGATGAAAATATAGCAGCCCAATCTCTCCATAAGATGTTTAAATGCGTGTTTCTGCAAAATCAAAACTCACAGCTATTCTCACTAAAATCCTGTAGGATATATTGGAGCATAATATTTTATCAAAATAAAAAAAATGCTTGCTTTGCATTTAAATCATTAAAACATGCGTGGTGATAATTATAGCTAAAGTAAAATGAGTTTTTTAATGAATTAAAAGGTATAACAATAAAATAGAAAATAACAATTTTTTTCGCAAAATCTGGATAATAAAGTTTAAACAATGTTAGCAAAAAGCATTGATACACAGACATGGATTACACAGATGTGGGTATTTATTAGCTCAGAAATCCCTCAATTGTGTGATAATGTACAAGCTGAAGCGCTGCTTTGGGCTGGGAACCTTCTTGTTTTACTTCCTGATGACTGTAGCTGTCTAGCAGCGTTCACTATGTCAGCGTTAATTATATGTACATATGGCAAATCAGGCTGGGTCACTATGTGCTTGTGTCCAGGAGCTTGCTTGACACATTTACACTTGTTTTAACATACAACAACTGCATTATACATCATCCAAGGTGCCCCCCAAACATGCACAATTGGGTATCACTACAAACAGCTGACATGTTACAGAGCAAGTTCCATTTATCAGATTTTTTATACAACTGAGCAGTTGAGGGTTTGTCAAGTGGTAACACTAGTAGTTGAACTCAAAACCTTGCAATCAGTAGTACAACACCTTTACCACTGAGCTACCACTACCCAATGCTGATGACACCAGTGTGCCAAGTCTGATCACCAGTAATAATAAATTAGTCTACCTGGAGGAAGTGGAAACCCTTTGGAGAGTGTACCTGAATGCTCTGAGGATTGGAGGTGGACACATGATACTGAGACGCTAGTGAAGAAGCATAACAGCACCTGTACTATCTCTGTGTGCTGAAAAACTCTCACAATTTTTTACCAGTTCATCTCAGAGAGCATCCTGTGTGGCAACATTACTTCCTGATATTTATATCAAGCAAGGCAAAGACAAAGTAAGAAGTCAAGAAAATCATTGTACAGTGGTACAGTCAAGCCCAAAATTATTCATACCCCTGGCAAATTCTGACTTTCTTGATTAGAAATGACACAGGCGTCTCCCAGAAGATAATAAGACGTTGTACAAGAGGCATCATTGTGGAAAAAATTATTACTCATCTTTTATTTACATTTGAACAAAAAGTGGCATGTCCAAAATTATTCATACCCTTTCATAATGTTTTTGTCTGCTAACCGTTTCTTCACCACTTTTGCTGTGTGTTTTGGGTCGTTGTCGTGCTGAAATGTCCACTGGTGCCCATGGCCAAGTTTCTCTGCAGACTGCCTGATGTTGTTGTTGAGAATTGTGATGTATTGCTCCTTTTTCATGGTGCCGTTTACTGTGATTAGGTTCCCTGGTCCACCGGCTGAAAAACACCCCCAAAACATTGGGTTCCCACCACCATGTTTGACAGTGGGGATGGTGTTCTTAGGGTTGAAGGCTTCTCCTTTTTCACGCCAAATGAAGGCTACATCATTGTGGCCAAACAATTCAATTTTTGTTTCATCTGACCATAAAACAGAAGACCAGAAGTCTTCTTCTTTGTCCAGATGAGCATTTGCAAAGGCCAAGCGTGTTTTTGTGTGCCTTATCTGGAGAAGTGGTGTCCTCCTTGGTCTGCGTCCGTGGAACCCAGCGGTGTGCAGTGTCCGTTGGACTGTCTGCCTTGAGATGTTTCCACCAGCAGAGCCCAGATTCATCAGGATGGCCTTGGTGGTGATCCTTGGATTCTTTTTTTACCTCTCTCCCCTATCCTCCTGGCCAGCACAGGTGTCACTTTTGGCTTCCGACCACGTCCTCTGATATTTTTCACAGTGGGGAAAACGTTTTGGGTATTTTTTAATAATACTTTGCACTGTAGCCACTGGAACTTCAAAACATTTAGATATGGTCTTATAGCCCTTTCCTGACTTGTGAGCAGCCACAATGTGCAGCCGCAGGTCCTCAGTGAGCTCCTTTGTCTTAGCCATGACTGTCCACAAACCAACAGCAGAGAGCTTCTGTTTTTCACCTGTTGAGTTGTTTAAAAACAGCTGTTCCGAGTGAATCAGGGTAATTAGGATGCTTTAGAACAGTTTGGGAAACTATTTGGAATGGTATAGAACTTTGGATTTTCCCATAGACTGTGGCAGTTTGCAAAGAGTATGAATAATTTTGGACATGCCACTTTTTGTTCAAATGTAAATAAAAGCTGAGAAATATTTTTTTCCACAATGCTGCCTCTTGTACATCGTCTTATTATCTTTTGGGAGACGCCTGTGTCATTTCCGGTCCAAAAAAACCTTGCTGGTTGAATAAAAGGGAACTTTAAGTCAGAATTTGCCAGGGG
The DNA here is from genome assembly GCA_033459395.1 of Hemibagrus guttatus. Classification (NCBI taxonomy): domain Eukaryota; kingdom Metazoa; phylum Chordata; class Actinopteri; order Siluriformes; family Bagridae; genus Hemibagrus; species Hemibagrus guttatus. Next base: position 9,948,439 of record JAUCMX010000005.1, on the reverse strand, counting down.
TATGAATAATTTCGGGCTTGACTGTATGCATAAACACTACGCTGTACTTTTCATTCACATTTAATACAATTCATTTTCAAAGATCGTGAGCATGAAATATAATTGTGTTTATTTAGTTTTCAACTCACTATTTTTTTTTTTTAATTAAACCTGATAATATAGATTTTAAACAAAAGATTTTGAACCAACTTTTTTAATTTATTGCCATTTTTAAAGCTAACATGCTTGATTGTTATATTTTTGTTATGTGAATCACTCAGTGCTAAACTAATCCAAAATCATCTATTTTTGGTAGCACAGTTTTACTGTTGAATGGGTATTTAGTTTGAATCCAGGGTAAAGCGGCTGAGTGAATGTGGTGTAAACTCTGTGGAGGAGCGTCATCGTGTCAGAGACACTGTAGAAAGACAGAGATCCTGCCTTGTGATCCACATAAACTCCTATTCTAGAGGAGACGGAGTTTATGGGGATATTAGTTTTTTGGTTATTGTGTATAAATGAGCATCTAGATGATTTGCACAGCAAACTCCAGGACTTATCATTACGTCCAAACACACATTCATTATTATTTCCCTTCCTGCTCATGTCTTTATATGACACTGCTATATTCACCCCATTTTTCCCGCTCCACTCCACCTCCCAGTAACAGCATCCAGACACACTCTCACTACACAACACCTGGGAGTAATAGTTAAAGCTCTCTGGATGTTCATACCACGGTTCATAATAATCACAATCAAATAAACCTTGTAACTGGTCATCTCCGTTATTCGCCATTCTGTTCGAATCAGACAGTTGGATGCGTTTATGTGCTGTGTTGCGATCCAGTGTGAGTTTACAGGAATCTAACGAGGAAAAAAAAAAGAATTAAAAAATCTTTTGTGCTTTTGTCTTCGTGTCGGTGTAACGGTCAGCTAAATATTTCATGAAAACATAATCCTACTACAATACTTTTTTGTGGAGTGGGGGAGGGGGTGTGGGGTACGGTGTCCCAGATTCCCTTCCACCCCCAGAGCACAGCTAATTTTTTTCTCTATGTCTGTGTCTGGAAGTTTGGACACTTACATTGTAGAAAGTCCTCTCTGCTTTGGGGTGACAGGATCAGGATTTTCTTCACTAAGAAACAGTTAAAAAGGTTACAGGTACAATTAATAAGACAAATTAACATACTATTTTAACATAATGTTTTATTAAGAAAAAATGGCTCTGGTGTCTCTCATCTTCTTAACAATACCCCATCCATTACCTATAGGGTTCAGGTCAGGTGAGTTGGCCAGCCAGTCAAGTACAGTAATACCATGGTCAGCAAACTAGTTCAGAGTAGTTTTGGCACTGTGGGCAAGGGCCCAGTCCTGCTGGAAAAGGAAATTAGCATTTCCATAAAGCTTGTCGGCAGATGGAAGCATGAGGTACTCTAAAATCTCTTGGAAGATGGCTGTATTGACTTTGGATATAATAAAACACAGTGGACCAACACTGTCAGATGACATGGCACCCCAAATCATCACTGACTGTGGACACATCACAATGTACTTCAAGCAGCCTGGATTCTCCGACTCTCCTCTCTTTCTCCAGACTCTGGGACCTTGATTTCCAAATGAAATGCAAAATCTACTTTCATCTGAAAAGAGGACCTTGGACCACTGAGTTATGCTCTAGCTTTTCTTCTCCTTAGTCCAGGTAAGACTCTTCTGACATTGTCTATGGTCTAGGAGTGGCTTGACACTAGGAATGTGACTCTTGTAGCCCATTTCCTGGACACGTCTATGTGTAGTGGTTCTCCATGCACTGACTCCAGCCTCAGTCCACTCCTTGTGAAGCTCCCGCAAGTTCTTGAATCGACTTTGCTTGACAATCTTCTCAAGACTATGGTCATCCCTGTTGCTTATGCATCTTTCCTAATACACTTTGCCCTTCCAGTCAACTTTCCATGGATATGCTTTATAAAGAACTCTGTGAACAGCCAGCTCTTTTAGCAATGATCTTCTGTGGCTTACCATCCTTATGGAGGGTGTCAATGAGGACAACCTTCTGGACAACCGTCTTCCCCATGATTGTGGTAGTGTGTACTGAAGCTGACTAGGAGATTCATGGTATTTATAATATTGTATTAAAACTTTTCCTTGATATTGTAATTTTTTGAGATGCATTTTAAATTAACAAAGTATTTAAACAGAAAGCAATTTGTGGACATAACTGTATTTAACCCCATGAACCCTTCTGGAAAGCTTTTATCCGTTATCTTCGGCCTAATGCGGGGAAGTTAACTACTGTATGTTTCAAAGCAACAATGTATTTCCCAAATCAAGAAACGGTTACTCAGGCTACAGTTACAACAAGAGCCACCTAATAATACTGTATTTTTTATATTCCAGAAAAGCGCAGCATCAGAATCCACTATAAAACTGGGATTATGAATCTACTGTAAGTCCAAATGGGATCCTTTAAGCATTTAAAGGATTAAATTTAAATCCTTTTATTGTCTTTTAGTATCATTGGAGAACGATTGATTAAGAATGACGAAAAATATGCACACTGAACAAATGAGACCTGAAGAGGTATGCATGTCAATGAACAGTGTGACTTGCTCTATTGTTCTGCGAGCAGGGTTGCCAGGTTATGCCAATTAACCTTCACGTAGAGCAGACATTTTTCCTGCAAATCAGTAAGTTTGTTTCCCTCAAAAATTAGGAGAAAACAATGCTTTTTAAAATTATTTTTGTTCTTGGGCTAGTTGAAACACTTTCTATGCTCTTGGAGTGGGAATTTTGCTGAAACCTGGCAACTCTCTCCACATGCTTCTATGACGACCTTTTTTCAGTCACAACATTAATGTAAAAACATCACACTCTTAGCTTTTTTTGGTTGATCTGAGAGGATCCCTTAAAGAACCTGATCAGCCTTCAACAAAAGAATTCCTAGTTGGAAGAACCCTCTGTGTGTGTGTGTGTGTGTATTTGTGTCTGCGAGCTTAGGGAAAACACTTATATTATTCTAAAAATCTTTTCTGCTTTGCGGAGGAATAACTTGAACTTTCTTCACTAGATAAACACAGTTACAGGCACAGAGATATAGGCCACTGAACAGAAACTGTAGTTTTTAAGGGAATTGTTCAGCCAACGATGTAATTTTTTAAACTAATACACTCAATCATACAGAACACATTTTTACGTCCAGTGTAGAGGGGGTCATTTCAAGTGATCCCAGTGAATTTATATATATACTGAGCCAGTGAGTGTCTGTAAAGCTATAGCTTACCTTGACTTGACACCTTCTCAGTCTCCTTTTTGCAATGGTTTTCTAGCTCCTGTCTCATTTGAGACACAGATTTTATTACGTCTTCAAATGTGTGGAGAGAAAGCATTGTGATGGTGGGTAGTTCTGCATGTCCAAGAGGAGCTGAGACAGACTGGAAGTTCTACACAGAGAATCGAAGAGAAACCCAAGCTTTGCAGGTCATACGTCATGGAATTCTGCTTGTATGCAATCAAATACAAATATGTGTAGTTTTGTGTGTCAATAGATCTTAGACCTTACATATTAAATGCTGTCACATGTTGAACTGAGAATTATGGTTAAGAAGAGGAATTTTGTATGATGGTAATTGTGGTAATAAAATCATAGGATGCACTAAGACAGCTCATCAGTGATCTGAGGTTTCTCCAACTCATCAGGTGTTTCATGACTTTGCTCATTTGACAGCTAGGATGCTGACTTCAGCTTGTATCACTCAGAATTCAACCCCAGATAACCTCTACTGATCCAAAGCCATTGAGCCCCCAATTTCACCCTATTTCTGTTGCTGAAAAGTAATGCAGCTATCCTTAAATTTGTTACTCTTTAAATACTCAATGGGGGTAGTGGTGCCTTAAGGCGTTAAGGCTCAGGGTTGTTGAACAGAAGATCAAATTTCAAACAGAACCACACACTGAGAGTAAATGATGCCGTCTTGTCTAAGTATGTCATTGGCTAGGTCACAGCTTAAAGCACATCATCATGAAGTATTAACTTGTCACATTTTTTAAAGTCATACTTTTCATATGGAGTTACACACACAATATAACAAGCTTCTTCATTTGGATGGGCTTGGATAATTTGTTTGAAAAATTGGATGCACATTTTGGCCAGTTAGCATGTACATCAGGTGATACCGGTCTTAGTGACTCTACCTGGAGAAAATAAATGGGATCCTCGACATGTGAAAGCTCCTCCATCTCAGCATTTCTTCTCTTCAGCTCTGCAATCTCCTGCTCCAGCTGCTTCATGATTTCTTCTGCTCGACTCACTGCAGCTTTCTCCTGAGCTCTGATCAGTGCTGTGACCTCAGAGCATCTTCTCTCAAGTGTTTTGATTATATCAGTAAAGATCTTCTCACTTTCCTGCACTGCTGTTTGAGCAGAGAGCTGTTAGGAGACCAGAAGAGAGAAAATGTTTCTTACTCAGATATTTTCCTGGAGGCCCAGAAGTGTGACTGTGATTAGGTTTCTGTACAAAGAGTCTGACTGATAATGAAACAGCTCTTCTAGCATCCATATCTTGTTGTTCCCGAAACTCACCTTGTGAGACTCCACAGCTTTTGTTAGCTCCTCAAGCTCCTTCTCTCTTTGCTGGATTCTCTGCTGCTGTTTTCCCTGCACCTCCATCAACTGTTTCTGTGCAGGAACAATGCATATATTTCAGCAGTGTCCAGACTACAGGTGTATTCAATAGGAATTATTAGCTGCAAATAAACTCATATTATATTTTAAAATAGACTAAACTGAAACACATATAATGAGAAAGGGCACTATTTATTCTTGTCAAATGTAATCTCAAATGTAATAAAACATAACATAAAAGTTAAAAAAAAACCTACTGCTTAAAACATCCAAAAGAACGTGAATTTTTGTAACCGGGCCCCATAATTCAACTTGCCTACATCATAGAGCCTTTGCCTCCTGACATCACACCAAACATGGCCAACATTGGGCATACGAAAAGATAAAATTAATATTAAAACAGAAATGACGACAACACTATAGGTTTTCTGACAATTTGATAACTATGGGGATGTGGTAACTTAGTGGTTAAGGTATTAGACTACTGATTGGAAGGTTGTGAGTTCAAATCCCAGGTCCACCAAGCTGCCACTGCTGGGTCCCTGAACAAAGCCATTAACCCTCAATCGCTCCGTTGGATAAAATGAGATAAAATGTAAGTCGCCTTGTATAAGGGTGTCTGCCAAATACCAGAACTGTAAATATATCACCATCCCTGCAGTTAATCAGCAATTTTCTTATACTGTCATCTGAAGCCTACAGCAGAATTTGGCTTGCTGTAGTCATCTTGAAATAAGTATGGACACTATTATGAAAGAGAGAACTGGAAAACGCAGCTCAGTAAACCAGAGCTCAGGCTCAAACCTGGAACCTGTGAGGCAACAACGCTATCTACTGTACCACGGTTTCACAGTGAACAGATTCTATTCAATCGAAATACTTTTATAAATATTTACAGACCTCACTACTGATGCTACCTCTGATTCGTTGTAGAAGAGAGCTGTAAGATATTGTTACCTGTTTCCCATCTCTCCCTGCTGCAGCTGATACTGTATCATGTCCTTTATGTTCATCCATGGTACACAACATGCAGATACACTGCTGGTCAGTGTGACAGTAAACCTCCAGCAGTTTGTCATGCTGAGAGCAGATCTGCTCCTGGAGTCGTCCGGAGGCTTCGACCAGCTTGTGCTTCTTAAAGGCAGGAGATTTATAGTGAGGCTGGACATGAGTTTCACAGAAAGAGGCCAAACACACCAGGCAGGACTTGATAGCTTTGGATTTATTCTCAGTGCAGGAATCACACTCCACATCTTCAGGTCCAGATGAAGACTGAGCAGGACGTGTAGCTTGGAGTCCTGTCTTCTTCAGTGTCTCCACTACTTCAGCCAGCATGGTGTTTTTACTCACAGCAGGTCTTGAAGTGAAGGTTTGTCTACACTGAGGACAGCTATAGACTCCCTGCTGATCCTCCTGATCCCAGCAGCCATTAATGCACACCATACAGAAACTGTGTCCACATGAAAGAGTTACTGGATCCTTGAGTAGATCCAGACAGATTGGACAGCTGAACTGATCCAGAGCAACGGAAATATTCGCTTCTGCCATTTTACTGAACACTCGCAGTCAGTAACAGCAGCTCACACTTCCTGGTTCAGTTTATAAAAGCCGTGTGGAAGACAGGTGTGTGTAAAGAAAAGGGAAAAGGCATGAAAAGATCTGCACGTACTACACACTCGGACTGAAAGGAGGAAGATAAACTTCCGGGAAAGTAAAAGCAGAGTTGCCAGATATGCGTGATAGAGGCGCTTAATCTGCTTTAAAAAACAAAAAACAAAAAACAAAACAACAACAACAAATAATAATCTATAAACTCAGCCTTGTTTCAAAACTTTCATTATTAACCTCTCAAGTCCTGTATTAGACAGCAAAATAAACTAGTTCAACATACACACGGATTTCGTAATCCGTGCTTTTATTAGGGGATGAAAATAATCTTGAAAAACATTTAAGAACATTCTTTAAAAAAATGTGGTCTACTTTATTCATTCATTTACTACAAACAGAAAAACCTCCAATCTTCCAGCCAAGCTGGCTTGCAAAACCACAATCCAAAATTAAATGAACCTTGATCAAATACTTGATGACACAGTGGGATAATACACACATCTGGCAACCCAGAGAAGCAGCAAGGTGAAAAAGTGGGAAGAAAAGTAAGAGCAGTTGACTTAAATGTAAACCTTACAGTCTATTACTTGTAATGATGACGTACATAATGTTTAGTAAAATTACATACAAAATAAATAAATAAAACAATTAATAATAAAACCTCACCCTTACTATCCGGCTTTAGCCTCCAGGCCTGATTAGAGTACGACTTGTATGTTTCTGAGTAATATTGGGAGGGACAACAGGTCTCATTGATTTATTATTATTTTATAGAATTAAAAAAATTAATCAGCAAATATATTCTGTATTGATTATTTCAAGCACACTTCAGCAGAATTTTCAAAGCAGAAGCTGGTGAAAAATCCTAATGTAACAAGAAAAATCTTATGTTTAATAATGTGATGGTGCTTAGGGATGTCAAATTAGTCATAATTGTTACATCCATGAGCAGAATTTCTTTCATTATTTTCTTTAATAAAGAATAAATTCATATTAGGGATGACTGTATATATGTGTATTTGTATGTGATATTTGTTAAGTACTGTAGTAGGATTTATTTATTTATGTATTTATATATGATATGATATATATGATATATGACATGACACTTTGTTCATTGTTTTTGGCCTGGTCCTGCCCTTAAGCCCTTTTTAAAGCTTGCCTTTTGGGTTAAATCTTTTTTACCTGAAGATCTGAAGCTCTTGGTTCGCTGGTACTATATGGTTTTTGCATTTTTTTTCTTTCCTCATTACCTTGCTTCCCCTACCCCTAGACTGGGGGATTATGTAAAATAACAGTGGAGTCAGGGAGAAGGCATCAATTCTGTAATTGCAAAGTTTATTGGTTAAAGTAAAGTACATTTCAGCAACAAATAAGATGCTAATGCATTATATAACAGCATCTGCAGTACTGGTATTTCTTGGATCTTGAGTTATATGTTTACCAGACCTGATATTAAACACAATGAGCAGTTTCAGGCTGTAGAAGATCAAAAAACACAGATAAAGAAGCAAAACACACAGAAAAATACAGAACAGCTTGGTATTACTCATGAGTTTTTAACATGATTGGGACCTAAATGGTGAAAATATAGCAGCCCAATCTCTCCATAAGATGTTTCAAGCGTGTTTCTGCAAAATCAAAACTCACAGCTATTCACACTAAAAACCTATAGGATATATTGGAGCATAATATTTGATCAAAATAAAAAAAATGCTTGCTTTGCATTTAAATCATTAAAACATGCGTGGTGATAATTATAGCTAAAGTATGAGTTTTTTAAACGAATCAAAGGTATAACAATAAAATATAAAATAACATTGACAATTTTTTTCGCAAAATCTAGGTAATAAAGTTTAAACAATGTTAGCAATAAAGCATTGATACACAGACATGGATTACACAGATGTGGGTATTTATTAGCTCCGAAATCCCTCAATTGTGTTATAATGTACAAGCTGGGGTGCTGCTTTGGGCTGGGAACCTTCTTGTTTTACTTCCTGGTGACTGTAGCTGTCTAGCAACGTTCACTATGTCAGCGTTAATTATATGTACATATGGCAAATCAGGCTGGGTCACTATGTGCTTGTGTCCAGGAGCTTGCTTGACACATTTACACTTGTTTTTAACGTACAACAGTTGCATTATACATCATCTATGTTGCTCAAACATGCACAAACATGCACAATTGGTATCACTACAAACAGCTGACATGTTACAGAGCAAGTTCCATTTATCAGATTTTTTATACATCTGAGCAGTTGAGGGTTTGTCAAGTGGTAACACTAGTAGTTGAACTCAAAACCTTGCAATCAGTAGTACAACACCTTTACCACTGAGCTACCACTACCCAATGCTGATGACACCAGTGTGCCAAGTCTGATCACCAGTAATAATAAATTAGTCTAGCTGGAGGAAGTGGAAACCCTTTGGAGAGTGTACCTGAATGCTCTGAGGATTGGAGGTGGACACATGATACTGAGACGCTAGTGAAGAAGGCATAACAACACCTGTACTATCTCTGTGTGCTAAAAAAACTCTCACAATTTTTTACCAGTTCATCTCAGAGAGCATCCTGCGTGCCAGCATTACTTCCTGGAATAAAAACAGCACACCTCCCTGCTGAGTCATGAAAGGTAAAGAATGCATTGCTGGAATGGTGTTTCTGACACTGCAGGATATTTATATAAAAAAAAATCAAAGTCAAAGTTAAGAAAACTATTTTACAGTGGTAGACATTAGACTATACTTTTTAATTCTATTTCATTTTTAACACAATTTTCAAGGATCACGAGCATACAATGTTATTGAATTTGAATTTTTTTAAATTTATTTAGCTTTCAACTGTTTCGTTTTTTTAGTTGAATTTCTTTATAGATATTTCTCACCATTATGAAAATGGTCAGGAACAGGAACAATCTATTCCAAAATCTATTTTTGGTAGCACAGTTTTACTGTTGAATGGGTATTTAGTTTGAAACCAGGGTAAAGCGGCTGAGTGAATGTGGTGTAAACTCTGTGGAGGAGCGTCATCGTGTCAGAGACACTGTAGAAAGACAGAGATTTCCTGCCTTGTGATCCACATAAACTCCTATTCTAGAGGAGACAGAGTTTATGGGGATATTAGTTTTTTGGTTGTTGTGTGAGAATGAGCATCTAGATGATTGGCACAGCAAACTCCAGGACTTATCATTACATCCAAACACACATTCATTATTATTTCCCTTCCTGCTGATGTCTTTATATGACACTGCTATATTCACCCCATTGTCCCCGCTCCACTCCACCTCCCAGTAACAGCATCCAGACACACTCTCTCTACACAACACCTGGGAGTAACAGTTAAAGCTCTGTGGATGTTCATACGTCTCTTGATGCCTTGCTGTCTGGTTACCATAAGCAACCAAATAATTATATGATTGGACGTCTCTGTCAGTCGCCATTCTGTTTGAATCAGACAGATTGAGGCGTTTATTTGCTGTGCTGGGATCCAGTGTGAGCTGACAGGAATCTGATGGAAAAAGAAAAGTTTAATCTTTTATGCTTTTGTTGTTCTGTTAGTGTAACTGTCACCTAAATATTTAGGCTGAGAAGTTGGTGTTTTATTGCCAGTTCCCCAACCAATCAATTTATCACATGATTCCTCTGAAACCAGCTGACTACATATTTTTGAACTGCTGCTTGTGCAACAGGTGCAAGCTTGAGCTCATATATGCTCATAATATAATAGCTTTGTATAAATATATCTGCCCATGAAAGCTACTGCCTTTCTGATGAACAGCTGAGAGAGAGTATACCCCTCCTATCCTGCATGTCGTGAGGATTTGCACTTGCAACGTGGATGTTAGGCGAATGCTTTTCTGTTGTGCGTCTTTGCCTGTTTTTATGGGAGAGACACTTACATTGTAGAAAGTCCTCTCTTCTTTCAGGAGGCAGGATCAGGATTTTCTTCACTAAGAAACAGTTAAAACAGACATTTAAATACAAACACAATAAGAAAAATGAAAATCAATGTTTTTTTAAACTACCTGTCCAGCTAAACATGTAATATACACAAATGCTTCCAGTTAACCAATACATTTATGTCCACGGTTCAATTCTTGATATTTGGACTGTAGCTACAAGGATAATAGAACTAACAAGCAAGTGCAGATTTTATTGCAAACAGCATTAGAGGAACAGCACCAACCCCTTAGAGTTGATCAGCATCACAATGTAATACCATGACCTGTTCAGCAGAGAAAGCCAGAAAGCACAAGACCAACCTCCTCCTGCTTTCCTAGTTCATTAACCATTATTATATCAGTGAGATCACATGTGACTGGCTTGTTAGCATGTATATAACCCTGCATTTAAGACCTTCTGTGAAGTTTGTATTCATGAGTTGAGAAGACATAATTATGATGTTGGTCAGTGTGAGATGGCGGTGAATCTTCTGATAATTAACTACAAAAAATACAGCAAGAATTTTTAAGTCTACTTCTAGAAAATGAAGAACAAAGAAGTGGCTTAGTGGTTAGCATGTTTGCCTCACACCTCCAGGGTTGGGGGTTCGATTCCTGCCTCCGCTGTGTGTGTGGAGTTTGCATGTTCTCCCTCTGCCTGGGGTTTCTTCCTCCAAAGACATGTGTGGTAGGTTGATTGGCATCTCTAAATTGTCCGTAGTGTGTGTGAGTGAATGAGAGTGTGTGTGTGCCCTGCGATGGGTTGGCACTCCGTCCAGGGTGTATCCTGCCTTGATGCCCAATGACGCCTGAGATAGGCACAGGCTCCCCGTGACCCAAGAATCGTTCGGATAAGCGGTAGACAACGAATGAATGAATCAATGAAATATGAGCCTAACTATCAATACCATGCAGTCAAATAATATTTCCACTATTACTACAATCTAAAACCAGCTTGGTCAGTAAGTCACAATTTTGCAAGCTTGATCACAACATTCTTGAGAAAACAGGCTGGCCACTGCAACTTTCAGACTCTACCAACAGAGTAAAACAGCTTGTAGAGTATCAAGGCTACAGTTGTCAACCTGTTTCATCAAGAATTTTGTGACCAAAATTGTAGTATCAAGGCTGCAGGCTTATGACAAATCTTTTATTTTTTAAATTGCTAACATGAATTATTTAAAACTGAAGTCACATTCTCAAATGGTCTATGTTAATTAAAATATTGGGAAAGTAGCTGAAATTATATTTATTATAGGAACTACTGGGTCAAGCACAAATACATCTACCGAAATATTGTCTTGAAAACTGTACAGTGTTCATTGTGCTAAATGTATTTGGAGAGAATGTAACATTGGGGACTCAGTCTTACCTTCACTTGATGTCTTTTCAAACTGCTCTTTTAAGCGTGCTTCCAGCTCCACTTTTGACTTAGACAAAGAATGTACTGCATCTTTAAATGAGAGTAAAGAACTGATGGTGATGGTTGGTGAAACTGCAGATACAGGAGGGGTCATGAGAGGCTGAAAACACTACACAGAGACAAAACCACAAAAGAAACAACTTCAGTAAAAAAAAAACAAAAAAACACTCAAATTCCAAATTTTTGCAAAATAACAGAAGAAGAGAAAGTAAAAATTGTCTTATGAGAAAAATACACTTCAACTGTTTATGCTGTTTGTAAAGTTTACACTACTTGTACTATTGGTACAAACAAGAATCACGTATGCTCCATTATAACTCGCTAATACCCCAGGATTCCTGCCGCACAGTCTGACTAAATATAATAGTTAAGATTCAGTTTTCTTTATTAATCTGATATAAATCCATGATTATCGTGAACCAGGTGCTTGCTCCTGAGAGAGTGTGGCACTTCTGTGGTTTCCAACCTTGTACTTTACAATATTATAAATGATATCTTCTTTAATGTTCAATATTCGTTCATTGTCTACCGCTTATCTGAACTATTCTCGGGTCACGGGGAGCCTGTGCCTATCTCAGGCGTCATTGGGCATCAAGGCAGGATACACCCTGGATGGAGTGCCAACCCATTGCAGGGCACACACACACTCTCATTCACTCACGCAATCACACACTACGGACAATTTAGAGATGCCAAAAAACCTACAATGCATGTCTTTGGACTGGAGGAGGAAACCGGAGTACCCGGAAGGAAACCCCCAAGGCACGGGGAGAACATGCAAACTTCACACACACACGGCAGAGGCGGGAATCGAACCCCCAACCCTGGAGGTGTGAGGCAAACGTGCTAACCACCAAGCCACCGTGCCCCTATGTTCAATATTAAGAAATCTAAATTTTAAACACACAGGAAGGACAGTAACCCAAGATCTAAGCAGGGACCCTGTAGCTGTGAGACAGCAATGCAACAACACTGCTGTCACTGCTATATTCTCATGGCAGCAAAATTTTGCTACAAATTGATTGTAGCAAAAGTCTACACAGTGGTCCTTTGTCCAGTTAGCATCTTTACATCATTTTATGTGGACTTATTAGTATTATATATTATATTGTTACAATTATCCATACTATTATGGTCTCAGTGATGTTACCTGGAGGAAATGGATGGGATCTTCTGCATGTGAAAGCTCCTTCATCTCAGCGTCTCTCTTCTTCAGCTCTGCAATCTCCTGCTCCAGTTGCTTCATGAGTTCTTCAGCTCGACTCACTGTGGCTTTCTCCTTAGCGCTGATTAGCTGTGTCAATTCACAGCATCGCTTCCTAATAGATTTGATCAGGTCAGAAAAGATCCTCTCAGTTTCCTGAACTGCTGTCTGTGCAAAGTGCTGTTAGGAGCCAGAAAGAATGAGAGACAGATACAGATTTTACTTTTCCCTAGATATCACTGAGATTATTAATAGATGATTAAATAAGAGTGTGACTGATCCTGAAACAGCTCTTCCAGCAGCCAGATAACTGTTCTTCTTAAAATTCACCTTGTGAGACTCCACAGCCTTTCTTAGCTCCTTAAGCTCCTGCTCTCTCGCCTGGATTTTCTGCTGGAACGTTCCCTGCAGCTTCAACAACTGAATCTATGAATAAAGGACAGAATTTACATTGTTGTAAAGTAACACATTCAGTACATTTCTAATCTATAGATACACTTTACACTCTTAGATACTCATCCCATCTCTAGAACTATTAAAGTTTCATTTATTTTGACCTCTGGGGGAAACAGTTTATAGGTTATATGGTTATATGCAGAAAAGGTTTCAATCTAGAGCATTTTTAAAACAGCAAGAACTCTTAGTATGAAAATGCCTGAAATGAAATGCTCTGTAAAAACATTGTTTGCAAAATTTGAGAAACACCATAAAGATTTACTATCGTCTAAAGAAAGCAATTCTTCCTCCATCTTCATCCAATGCCCTATCCCAGTAAGTCCTAAGCCTAAAAAGACTGGGCATGATGTGGGACTACACCCTTGTAAGGATGCCAGTCCAGTTTAAGCCACCTTGCATATTAACACACATATTAACAGAAAGATAACATGCACAGAAACCCAAAACAGGCAATAACAGAAACTCAGTATTGAACTGGTGATGCTACACCACTTTACCACCTTAAAGCTATTTCATTCAAGCTAAATCTGTTTTTACATTAAGTGTACCTGCCATTGCGTTTCCTCCCTAATTGTAGAAGAGAGCCATGAGATATTGTTACCTGTTTCTCAGCTCTTCCTGCTGCAGCTGATACTGTATCATGTTTTTTATGTTTATCTATCATACACAACATGCAGATACACTGCTGGTCAGTGCGACAGTAAACCTCCAGCAGTTTGTCATGCTGAGAGCAGATCTGCTCCTGGAGTCGTCCGGAGGCTTCGACCAGCTTGTGCTTCTTAAAGGCAGGAGATTTATAGTGAGGCTGGACATGAGTTTCACAGAAAGAGGCCATACACACCAGGCAGGACTTGATAGCTTTGGATTTATTCTCAGTGCAGGAATCACACTCCACATCTTCAGGTCCAGATGAAGACTGAGCAGGACGTGTAGCTTGGAGTCCTGTCTTCTTCAGTGTCTCCACTACTTCAGCCAGCATGGTGTTTTTACTCACAGCAGGTCTTGAAGTGAAGGTTTGTCTACACTGAGGACAGCTATAGACTCCCTGCTGATCCTCCTGATCCCAGCAGCCATTAATGCAGACCATACAGAAACTGTGTCCACATGAAAGAGCTACTGGATCCTTGAGTAGATCCAGACAGATTGGACAGCTGAACTGATCCTGAAGTCCTAAAATACTCGCTTCTGCCATATTACTGAAGAACAAACCCGCACACAGTTACTTACAGCAGCTCACACTTCCTGCTTCAGTTTGGAAAAGCCGTGTGGAAGACAGATGTGTCCGAAAACCCTGAAACGAAACAGATTAAAATCCCGATTTAAACATGAACAGATAAGTTTCGTTTCTGCTAAAAAGTTAGTGATGAGCTTCCGGGTCTTTGTTTGTCTGGATTGGCTTTGAATAAATGAAAAATATTAGAAAAAATAATCTAATAATAAAATCTTAAAATCTTCAAAAAAAATTCTAAAACCTTGAACAGACAGCGATATTCAAACAAACTTGGTTTGTATAATAAGCAAAAAGCCTTCCGGCGTTTAGGAGAAAATGATCTGGCAACCCAGAAAGGGGGCGAAAGTGTATGTGTGTGTGTGTATGAGAGAGAGAGAGAGAGAGAGAGAGAGAGAGATTAATATTTAGTCTAAAACAACAATATTGAGTAAAAATTACATTAGTTTACCTATTTTACATAATGTACATTTTTTTTACAGTTATCATTTCTAATTATAGTGTAGCTATAGTATATTTATAGCATTTCTTAATCTAGTATAAGTGTATTAAATCTTAAATAATCTGTATCCTTTATAAATTATTATTTTTATATAAATGATCTCTTAATTCACCACATTACTACAGAGTCAGAGGTTTAACGTGATGACGTGTAGTGTTGTTTTATAATGTGCTGCCCTTTGCTGGACACTAACATACACTTAAATTCAATTCATTCAACTCAAATCACAAAGTTTTTTAGTGTAGCTTTTTAGTCTTTTACAGAAAAATAGCTGTAAGTGACTGTGTACTACCCAAATAATTAGACTACATGAGGAAGAAACTCCCAACAGTGAGGAAACAGTGAGGAGACTTCAACTTCAACTCCACTTATATTTTGTATCACCAGCAGTTTTATATCGTCACACAATCTCTAACTCTTGTCTCACTTTTGTAAACAAAAAGCAGACCTACTATTTAATAACATAAAATAAATTCTACTACAACATTTATTAATAAAATGGACCACAGGGAAGGCTGTTAAAACCTTGAAAGCCTGTAAATCACAGCTGAATTTTATTGTATATTTTTAGTAGAACGTGTGAATCAGTACAAATGAATTGTTCAATACTGATTACAGATAAACTGCATCACGGTCAAAATTTAACAAAAAATTATTTATGTCACCTGATGATGACAAATTAATAAAACTAAAAAAATTATTAAGAATTTATCTATAAGCAAACCTTTAATTTAGTCTTGGCAAAAATATATTATTAAATGTATTTGAGTCAGAATAACACAAAGTACACTTGCTGAACCAACTGCTTTAAATACGTATGAAAAGTTATTACATCTTATAAAACCAGAGGATACAATTTTATAGGTGAAAAGATGATTTTCAGACGGTCTTCTGATCCACTGTGTGACTTTTCCTAACATAAAAAAATGATTACAACTTTCAACAAAAAGATAGTTAGATGGGGAGAGAGAGAGAGAGAGAGAGAGAGAGAGAGAGAGAGAGAGAGAGAGAGAGAGAGAGAGAGAGAGAGAGAGAGACTGTAGGCTGAGGAGTGGTGTAGAATGAGAGTTGTCACAAAATGTCAGTATTTGCCAGCTCCTGAACGAGGGTAAAGAGGATGAACTAGAGTTGTAATAAAATCTAGCATTAAATATAATCTTTAATAAATTAAAGACAGAGATTTTCTTGTTGAGGACCTGACAAAAAAGTAGGACTTTATCTCAAAGTCTTGATTATCATCAGTCTTAATTAATAAATCAGTCAAAAAGAGAACCTCAAGAGTAGGCTTTAACAAGAAAAAAGCTCCAAAAACATTATAATAACACGTGTAAAAATTACTACAACATATGTAATCTTTGTCTATATATACTACAACATATGTAATCTTTGTAATCTTTATATATATATATATAATATATATATATATATATATATATATATATATATATATATATATATATATATATATATATATATATATATATATATATATATATATATATATATATATATATATATGCATTTATAAACATTTTAAAACATTTCAAATGTAACAGACTGTAACAAACTATAAGATTAATTAGGGAGTGTTTGGTATTATACATATACAGTATGAGGTAAATTGGGGCATGCAATATTCATAAGGTGGTAGGGATGTGGTAGCTTAGTGGTTAAGGTGTTGGACTACTGATCAGAAGGTTGTGAGTTTGAAACCAAGGTGCCACTGCTGGGCCCCTGAGCAAGGCCCTCAATTGCTCACTTGTATGAAACGAGATGAATTGTAAGTCGCTCTGGATAAGGGTTTCTGCCAAATGTTCTCATCTTCTTGACAATACCCCTTCGATTCTCTATAGGGTTCAGGTCAGATGAGTTGGCCAGTCAGTCAAGTACAGTAATACCACGGTCAGCAAACTAGTGCAGAGTAGTTTTGGCACTGTGGGCAAGGGCCCAGTCCTACTGGAAAAGGAAATCAGCATTTCCATAAAGCTTGTCAGCAAATGGAAGCATGAGGTACTCTAAAATCTCTTGGAAGATGGCTGTATTGACTTTGGATATAATAAAACACAGTGGACCAACACTGTCAGATGACATGGCACCCCAAATCATCACTGACTGTGGACACATCACAATGTACTTCAAGCAGCCTGGATTCTCTGACTCTCCTCTCTTTCTCCAGACTCTGGGACATTGATTTCCAAATGAAACTTCCCCATGACTGTGGTAGTGTGTACTGAACCTGACTAGGAGATTCATGGTATTTATACTGCATAAAAAGTGATTTGTTCAAAGTGGAAATCAAATGTTCTAATGTTTTGAGATACACTTTTTCAATGTCCTTAAGCTGTAGGCCACTTCTTCTTTTCTGCTTTTCCCTTTAGGGGTCGCCACAGCGAATTATCTCTCTCCACCTATCCCTATCTTCTGCATCCTCAACACTTGCACCCACTAGCTTCATATCCTCATTAATTCCATCCATATACCTCCTCTTTGGCCTTCCTCTTTGCCCTCTTCCTGGCAGCTCCATGTCCAACATTCTCCTACCAATATACTCACTCTCCCTCCTCTGAACATGTCCAAACCATCTTAATCTGGCCTCCCTAACTTTGTCCCCCAGACATCTACCATGAGCTGTCCCTCTGATGTACTTGTTCCTAATCCTGTCCAACCTTGTCACTCCCAAAGAGAACCTCAACATCTTCAGCTCTACTACCTCTAGCTCTGACTCCTGTCTCTTTCTCAGTGACACTGTCTCTAAACCATACAGCATGGCCTCTCTCACCACTGTCCTGTACACCTTCCCCTTGATTCTCGCTGATATTTTCCTATCACACAGAACTCCCGACACCTTTCTCCACCCATTCCAACCTGCCTGCACTCGCTTCTTTACCTCTTTCCCACACTCTCCATTACTCTGGACTGTTGACCCCAAGTACTTAAACTCCTGTACCTTCTTCACCTCTTCACCCTGTAACCTTACTGTTCCACTTCCCTCCCTTTCATTCACACACATGTACTCAGTCTTACTACGACTGACTTTCATTCCTCTTCTCTCCAGCGCAAACCTCCACCTCTCCAGGTTTTCCTCCACCTGCTCCCTGCTCTCACTACACATCACAATGTCATCTGCAAACATCATTGTCCAAGGAGACTCCTGTCTGACCTCCTCTGACAACTGGTCCATCACTATAGCAAACAGGAAGGGGCTCAGAGCCGATCCCTGATGCAGTCCCACCTCCACTTTGAACTTCTCTTTCTGACCTACAGCACACCTCACCACTGTCCTGCTCCTCTCATACATGTCCTGCACCACTCTGACATACTTCTCTGCTACTCCTGACTTCCTCATACAGTACCACAGCTCTTCTCTTGGCACCCTGTCATACGCTTTTTCCAAGTCTACAAACACACAGTGCAACTCCCTCTGACCATCCCTATACTTCTCCATCAAAATTCTCAGAGCAAAAATTGCATCTGTTGTGCTCTTTCTGGGCATGAAGCCATACTGCTGCTCACAAATTTCCACTACCTTCCTTAACCTAGCTTCCACTACTCTTTCCTATAGCTTCATTATATGGCTCATCAACTTTACCCCCTATAGTTGCTGCAACTCTGCACGTCACCCTTATTCTTAAAGATCGGCACTAATACACTTCTTCTCCATTCCTCAGGCATCCTCTCATTCTCTAAAACCCTGTTGAACAAACTAGTTAAAAATTCCACTGCTGCCTCTCCAAGACACTTCCAGACCTCTACCGGGATGTCATCAGGACCAACTGCCTTTCCACTTTTCATCCTCTTCAAAGCCTTCCTGACTTCATCCTTTCCAATCTTATATACTTTCTGTTCCACATAGTTCTTTTTTCCCTCTCATTTTCCTCATTCATCAGCTCCTCAAAGTACTCCTTCCTTACTCCTCCTGTACACTCTCCTCACTTGTGAGATCCCTTCCATCTCTATCCTTAATAACTCTAACTTGCTGCACATCCTTCCCATCTTGATCCCTCTGCCTAGCTAACCTGTAGAAGTCCTTCTCTCCATCTCTAGTGTCTAACCTAGTGTACAACTCGTCATATGCCTTCTGCTTGGCCTTGACACCTCTTCACTCTGCGCTGTAACTCCTTGTATTCCTGTCTATTCTCTTCAGTCCTGTCCATGTCCCACGTCTTCTTGGCTAACCTCTTCCTTTGGATACTATCCTGAACTTCCTCATTCCACCACCAAGTCTCCTTATCTTCTTTCCTCTTTCTAGATGACACACCCAGCACCGTTCTCCTTGTCTCCCTGATCACTCAGATTCCAAGTCATCCTACAGCACTACCTGACCACCCAGAGCCTGCCTCAACTTCTGTCTAAATTCCTCACAACATTCCTACTTTTTCAGCTTCCACCACTTGGTTTTCTTCTCTATCTCTATCTTTGACCTCTTCTTCTTACAGACCATCAAAGTCATCCTACACACCACCATCCTATGCTGTCTGGCTACACTCTCTCCCACTACCACTTTACAGTCACTAATCTCTTTCAGATTGCGTTTTCTACATAGGATGTAGTCTACCTGTGTTCTCCTACCTCCACTCTTGTAAGTCACTCTATGCTCCTTCCTCTTCTGAAAATAAGTGTTAACCACAGCCATGTCCATCCTCTGAGCAAAGTCCACTACCGTCTGTCCTTCAAGGTTCCTTTTCTTAACTCCAAACTTGCCCATCACCTCCTCATCACCTGTGTTCCCCTCACCAACATGTCCATTAAAATCCGCTCCTATCACCACTCTCTCACCCGTGGGAATACTCTCCATCACCTCATCTAATTCACTCCAGAATCTCTCTTTCTCCTCTAACTCACAACCTACCTGTGGGGCATAACCACTAACAACATTCAACATCACCCCTTCAATCTCTAACTTCAGACTCATCACCCTGTCTGACACTCTCTTCACCTCCAGAACATTCCTCACAAACTCCTCCTTCAGGACCACACCTACCCCATTTCTCTTACTATCCACACCATAATAAAACTGCTTGAAACCTGCTCCTATACTACGAGCCTTGCTACCCTTCCACCTGGTCTTCTGTACACACAGTATATCCACCTTCCTTCTCTCCATCATATCAGCCAGCTCTCTACCTTTCCCTGTCATAGTACCAACATTCAGTGTTCCTACTCTCAGGCCTACACTCTTACCTTTCCTCCTCCCTCCTCTACTTCTTCGACCAACAGTAGCCCAATTTCCACTGGTGCCCTGTAGGTCAGCGGCGCCGATGGCAGTGGTGCCTCGACTGATCCGGTATTAAATTCGTACTGATGATTCGCATGATGAAATTTGGCAATGTGTTATGCCCGGATGCCCTTCCTGGTGCAACCCTCTTTATTTATCTGGGCTTGGGTCCGGCACAGAAGTCACTAGACTGTGACCCCCATGGCTAAATTGATATGATTATGATTATGATTATGATATGATATGATATATGATATGATGTGGTTTTCAAGCTCTCTGGCTTAATGCACTACAGCTAACTCTGCATCAACTGCAGGTCTGCTCTGGCTGGAGGTGGAGCCACAACATAAAGCTGGAAAGAGAACTCTTTTTGCTGGATTTTCAGGGAGAGGTTCAGGGAGGTCTTTTTGCAGGATTTTCTCCTTGTATTAGTTTTTTTTTTTGGCAGCAGTAGGGAGGTGGATTCCATTTTTGTTCCTGTTTGTTTTCTCCTGTTTTTTCTTAGAAAGAGATTAAGATACAGTAATGGCTTTGCTGTTAATTTGAATTTTGCAAATGTAGGATAACTCCTCTAAAATGTTCAAACAACTTTGTTGTGTTTGGCCTGGTCCTGTCCTGAAGCTCTTTTTTCAAGCTTGCCTTTTGGGTTAAATCTTTTTTACCTGAAGATCTGAATCTCTTGGTTCACTGGTACTATTTCATTTTTCTTTCTTTCCTCATTACTTTGCTTCCCCTACCCCTAGACTGGGGGATTATGTAAAATAACAGTGGAGTCAGGGAGAAGGCATCAATTATGTAATTCTAGTAATGTTTATTGGTTAAAGTAAAGTACATTTCAGCAACAAATAAGATGCTAATGCATTATATAACAGCATCTGCAATACTGGTATTTCTTGGATCTTGAGTTATATTAATTTACCAGAACTGATATTAGACACAATGAGCAGTTTCAGGCTGTAGAAGATCAAAAAACACAGATAAAGCAAAACAAATAGAAAAATACAGAACAGCTTGGTGTTATTAGTTTTTAACATGATTGGGACCTAAATGGTGGAAATATAGCAGCCCAATCTCTCCATAAGATGTTTCGTGCATGTTTCTGCAAAATCAAAACTCACAGCTATTCACACTAAAAATCTGTAGGATATATTGGAGCATAATATTTTATCAAAATAAAAAAATGCTTGCTTTGCATTTAAATAATCAAAATATGTATGGTGATAATTATAGCAAAAGTAAATATTATTTTGAAAAATGTAGATAATAAAGTTTAAACAATGTTAGCAATAAAGCATTGATACACAGACATAGATTACACAGATGTGGGTATTTATTAGCTCCGAAATCCCTCAATTGTGTTATAATGTACAAGCTGAAGCGCTGCTTTGGTCTGGGAACCTTCTTGTTTTACTTCCTGGTGACTGTAGCTGTCTAGCAACGTTCACTATGTCAGCGTTAATTATATGTACATATGGCAAATCAGGCTGGGTCACTATGTGCTTGTGTCCAGGAGCTTGCTTGACACATTTACACTTGCTTTAACGTACAACTGCATTATACATCATCTATGTTGCTCAAACATGCACAAACATGCACAATTGTGTATCACTACAAACAGCTGAAATGTTACAGAGCAAGTTCCATTTATCAGATTTTTATACAACTGAGCACTTGAGGGTTTGTCAAGTGGCATCACTAATAGTTGAACTCAAAACCTTGCAATCAGTAGTACAACACCTTTACCACTGAGCTACCACTACCCAATGCTGATGACACCAGTGTGCCAAGTCTGATCACCAGTAATAATAAATCAGTCTACCTGGAGGAAGTGGAAACCCTTTGGAGAGTGTACCTGAATGCTCTGAGGATTGGAGGTGGCCACATGATACTGAGACGCTAGTGAAGAAGGCATAAAAACCTCTGTGTGATGAAAAAACTTTCAGAAATCTTTACCAGAGAGCATCCTGCGTGGCAACATTACTTCCTGATATTTACATCAAGCAAGGCAAAGACAAAATGAAGAAAACCATTGTACAGTGACAGGTATGAACACTAGACTATAATTTTTAATTTAATACAATTAATTTCCAAAGATTATAAGCATGAAATTTAATGTTTGTGTTTATTTAGTTTTTAATAGTATTGAAAATATATATTTTACACAAAAAGACAGCTGTTTTAATTTCTTGCCATTTTTAAAGGTAAAATGTTTAATTGTTATATTATTGTTACATGAATCATACAATGCTAAACTAATCCAAAATTATCTATTTTCAGTAGCACAGTTTTACTGTTGAATAGGTATTTAGCCCGAATCCAGGGTAAAGAGGTTGAGTGAATGTGGTGTAAACTCTGTGGAGGAGCGTCATCGTGTCAGAGACACTGTAGAAAGACAGAGTTCCTGCCTTGTGATCCAGAAAAACTCCAATTTTAGTGGAGCTGGAGTTTATGGGGATTTTAGTTTCTTGGTTGTTGTGTAAGAAAGAGTAACCAGATGATTGACACAGCAAACTCCACGACTTGTCATTATGTACAAACAGATATTCATTCTCACTTGCCTTCCTGCAGATGTCTTTATATGACACTGCTATATTAACCCCCTTTTCCCCGCTCCAGTCCACCTCCCAGTAACAGCATCCAGACACACTCTCACTACACAACACCTGGGAGAAACGACTCTTTAGATTTAACTGATTATTAAACAAGTCAAACATGTTGAATCTGCGAGTCGCCATTCTGTTTGAATCAGACAGTTGGATCAATTCATTTGCTGTGTTGGGATCCAGTGTGAGTTGACAGGAATCTGATGGAAAGAAAAATGTTCTTTTAATCGTTTATGCTTTTGTATTTCTGTTCATGTAACTGTCTCCTAAATATTTAGGTTGAGGGGTTGGGGTTTCATTTCCAGTTCCCCAACCTATCAACTTATCACATGCTTCCTTTGAAACCAGCTGACTGCTGATCTTTTTGAACTATATGCCCATGAAAGCTACTGCCTTTCTGATTAACAAGTGAGAGAGTATACGCCATTCACCCTAAGAGCACAATCAAGTTTGCTCATTTGGACTCCTGGCCATGCATGATGTCAGGACTCGAACTTGCAAGCTCTGGATGTTGGGCGAATGCTATTCTTTTGTGTGTTTGTATGGAAGAGACACTTACATTGTAAAAAGTCCTCTCTGCTTAGCAGGATCATCTTTTTCTTCACTAGAAAACAGTTAAACAGAAATGTAGGTACAATCACAAAAAGACAAATAAACACAGCAGGTTTTTTTTTAAATTAACTGTCCAGCTAAACATGTAATATACAATATAAATGCTTCCAATTAACCAATACATTTAAGTCCATCGCTTAATTCTTGATTTTTGGATAATATAACTAATAAGCAAGTGCAATGACAATATAACTAATAAACAAGTGCAGATTTGATTGCACATACTGCAAACAACATGCCTGCACCATCACCTTAAAATTGTACAGTATAACAATGTCATACCATGACCTGTACAGCAGAGAAAGCCAGAGAGCACAAGACCAACCTCCTCCTGCTTGTTAGCATGTATATAACCCTGAATTCATGGCCTCCTAGGAAGTATGTACACTATATTGCCAAAGGTTTCAGGACACCCCTCCAAATCATTGAATCCAGGTGTTCAAAAAACTTCCATGGCCACAGGTGTATAAAATCAAGTGCGGGGTAAGTGCATGCTGAGGCGCACAGTGCGCAGAAGTTGCCAACTTTCTTCAGAGTCCATAGCTACAGACCTCCAAACTTTGTGTGGCCTTCAGATGCATCCAAGCCTTACATCACCCAGTGCAATGTATAGCATCGTATGCAGTGGTGTAAAGCACGAATGGAGCAGTGGAGATGCTCTCTGGAGTGACGAATCATGCTTCTCTGTCTGGAAATCTGAGGGATGAGTCTGGGTTTGGCGGTTGCCAGGAGAACAATACTTGCCTGACTGCACTCTGCCGAATGTAAAGTTTGGTGAAGGGGGCATTATGGTGTGGGGATGGTTTTCAGGGGTTGGGCTTGGCCCCTTGGTTACAGTGAAATGAACTCTTAATGCTTCAGCATACCAAGATATTTTGGACAATTTCATGCTCCCAACTTTGTGGGAACAGTTTGGGGATGGCCCCTTCCTGTTCCAACATGACTGCTCACAAGCAAGGTCCATAAATACATGGATGAGGGAGTTTGGTGTGTAGGAATTTGACTGGCCTGCACAGAGTCCTGACCTCATCCCTATAGAAAACCTTTGGTATGAATAATAGAGGGGACTGTGAGCCAGGACTTCTCATCCAACATCAGTGCCTGACCTCAAATTCCCATAACACACTCCTAAACCTTGTGGAAAGCCTTCCCAGAAGAGTTGAAGCTGATATAGCTGCAATGGTCAGGCCAACTCCATATTAAACCCTGTGGGGTTGGGAAGACATAATTATGATGTTGGTCAGAGTGAGATAGCAGTGAACCTTCTGTTAATTAACTATGAAAAATGCAGTAAGAACTTTTAACTCTACTTATAGAAATCAAGAATCACATCATCAATAAGACAGACTCACTGATGGACCCTCTGCAGTTTGCATATCGCACCGGCAGGGGAGTTGACAATGCCAAAGTATTCATCATAGACACTATTCACAAGCACCTTCTGTTTGCAGATTTTTCTTCAGCTTTTAACACTTTGCTGTCCCATATTCTGGCCTGGAAACTCTCCAGCCATTTCCACTTGACAACCAGCTCATCTGGTGGATAATCGATTCTATCACCAACCGAACGCAGAGAGTCAATAACAAAAAAAAGGTCAATAACAACTTTTCTGGACTCCTTCACACCTCAAATGGCTCACCACAGGGCTGTGTCCTCTTACCGCTGCTTTTTATCCACTACACTGGTGACTGCAGAGCCTCTCGTCCAAACTGTCAACTGGTCAAGATTGTCTCTGCTTTCAGGACCAATACAGCACCATGACTCAGCCCTGCAGGAGTCAGTGGAGTGATGTGACAGCTCCTGTTTGCAAATGAACGTGTAGAAGACCAAGGAGATGGTGGTGACGTTTTCCAAAAAGCAGCGGGAATTGGCTGCAGCAGTCACCACAACCATCCACGGAAGATCGGTGGAGATCGTCGAGGAGCACCGGTATCTGGACACTGTCTTCAACAAGCTGCTAAGGTTTGCCTCCAACACAGAGGAGATCCTCAGGAAATTCCAACAGAAGCAGTATCTCCTGAGGAAGCAAAACTCATTTGGAGTCAGCAGGGCCATCCTCCAAACATTCTACTATGCCTTTAATGAAAGTGTACTCACCTTCTCTTTTATATGTTGGTTTCATTCTATTAGTCTCCAAAATAGAACTCGTCTGCAGAACACAGTCAAGGTGTGTTCCAGAATAACTGGACTACCAGTCAGAGCCCTCTCCACCCTCTGTGAGCAGCAGTCACTGAGGTCAGCTGGCAGGATCTTACAGGACCCCTCTCATGTCCTGTTCCCTGCATCTGAGTGGCTGCCATCAGGACGATGGCTACAATGCCCCAGCTGTAGGACTTAGACAAGGAGAACAATCTTTGTTCCCAGGGCTGTTCAACTCCTCAACTCACAAGAATTATTGTCACAGCAGAGTCCAGCTCTCTCTATGAATGTGAATTTGAGAGTCCATGAGTCTGTCTGAAGTGTGGGTTAGTGTGGAGAATGGTGGTTACTGAGTTGATAGGAGGGGAGGGAGGGACGAGGATATGTTAATGTATTAACAGTGTTAATGTATTTATTTTGATAAAATGAATAATCACAAATATTCATAGGTGAAGGTCAGCTAGTGGGCAGCTAGTAATACCTAGAATCCAAACTTTTCATGCCCAAAAGTACTACAACTTTTTTTTTTAGATCTGTCTTTTTTCATGTACCAATAGTAGAGCTTTTAGGACTACATTAGGTAACTAACAAGGCTTTAATGAATATTTATTTATTTTCTTATTTATTCTAGTTTATTAAAATCACAAAAGGTTAAAACAGCTGCTGCACAAAAAGCAGC
Source organism: Hemibagrus guttatus (assembly GCA_033459395.1). NCBI lineage: Eukaryota > Metazoa > Chordata > Actinopteri > Siluriformes > Bagridae > Hemibagrus > Hemibagrus guttatus. The sequence goes on along the minus strand of JAUCMX010000005.1, from coordinate 9,922,228 downwards.
TGTTTAGACTACCTTATATTACAGAATGAGTTCTAAAATGTTGACAAATCTCTGAAACTATTCAAATATAAACATCTGTAATGGAGCACTCGTAGGATCCATATAAAGAGAAATGGCAGTTTTAATAATAAAAACACAAACCAAAACAGATAATCCAAACGGCAACAACAAGGCAGAGTCGAGAAAAACGGACAAAGAGTCCAGTAATCTAATCAAGCAGTCCGCGAAGCTAACAAAGTCCAACGAGAGCTAACCAAAACAGCAATAAATCCAAAACACAGAACGAAAACACAATACACAATATCGAAAACACAGAGAACAGAATAATGGCTCAGTATGCAACGAGTCAATATTCTGACGAGGGTTCCCTCTGGTGAACGTGTAACATCACTTTAATCTGGCAAAATATTTAGACGAGTTCTCAACATTTCTCGAAATATAAGCAACTGTATAGCTTACAAAGACGTTGTAAACTAATGCAATTTACATGGATTTTACTCTCTGATTTATGGATCCATGCTCAAAAAGAAATATCTAAGCTTTTAGGGGTCTTACACAAAATGAATGTTGTATTTATTTATTTTTTTTATTTCTACAGTGTGATAACAGGAAAAACAGTGTTTTACAGGTATTTAGTAGCTTAAGTCATATTTATTGCAAGAACTACTGGCTCAAGCACAAATAAAACTACTGTGATATTGTGTTGAAAATGTTGAAAATGGAGAGAATGTAATGTTAGTAAATCTGTCTTACCTCCACTCAATATCTTCTTAAGCTGCTCTTTAGAGCATGCTTCCAGCTTCACCTTTAACTGAGACACAGAATTTACTGCATCTTTAAATGAGAGTGCTGAAGGACTGGTGTTGATGGTTGGTGATACTGCAGATACAGGAGGCGTCACAGCAGGCAAAAAACACTAAACAAAGAAAAAACACAACCGAAACAACTTCAATAAAACAAAGATCATTCAAATTCCTAATGCTTCTGCAAATTGACAGAAGAACTGAAATGAAAAACGTAAATGAAAAATCATCTTACGAGAAGGACACACTTAATTGTCTTTATTCATCTGATGAAAATCCAAGATTACATTAGCAGTGTTCTGTTTAAAGAGTGAGCCAGGTGCTTGCTCCTGAATGGGCAAGACACATAATGGCAGGAGATGCAAAACAGCAAAACAAGCTCCAGGCTCAAATGATTTGAATGCTCCAGGCTCAAATGTCTAGCCTTGGGTAACTAAGATGTTAACTTTTGTGTTGAATTTTGTGTTGAAAACTGAATTATTCAATCTGAATTTGTGAATATTTAATTATGTGAACTCATAATAAGAATTTAAATGTAAAAATTTATAATACACAGTGTGGGCAGTAACCTAAGCTCATGATTAAACCAGGGACCATGTAGATGTGAGACAGCAATGCAACTTCACTGCTGTTTCTGCAAAATTTTGCTACCAGTAGACTGCAGTAACCTTTTATAGTTTCTTTTTTAGTCTGGTCTTTAGTAGTCTACATAGTGGTCCTTTGGCCAGTTAGCATCAGAACATCATTTTATGTGCAGCTCATATGGTTATGCTCTCAGTGATGTTACCTGGAGGAAATGGATGGGATCTTCTGCATGTGAAAGCTCCTCCATCTCAGCGTCTTTTCTCTTCAGCTCTGCAATCTCCTGCTCCAGTTGCTTCATGAGTTCTTCAGCTAGACTCACTGTGGCTTTCTCCTGAGTTCTGATCAGTGCTGTGACCTCAGAGCAACTTTTCTTAATAGATATGATCAGGTCATAAAAGAGCCTCTCAGTTTCCTGAACTGCTGTCTGTGCAAAGTGCTGTTAGGAGCCAGAAAGAGAGAGAAAGAATGAGAGACAGATATAGATTTGACTTCTTTTCCCTAGATAATATCCCTGAGATTATTAATAGACGACTAAATAAGAGTGTGACTGATCCTGAAACAGCTCTTCCAGCAGCCAGATTGCTGTTTTTCTTAAAATTCACCTTGTGAGACTCCACAGCCTTTGTTAGCTCCTGAAGCTTCTGCTCTCTCTCCTGGATTTTCTTCTGGAATTTTCCCTGCACCTCCAACAACTGAATCTATGAATGAAGAACAGAATTTACATTCTAACATGTAATATGTAACATAAGTAACACATTCAGTAAATTTCTAATCTATAGATACATATAGTCCCACTGTCTCTCAGTGTACACATCTAGACTGTTCTCTGTTCTGGCACCGAGCAGGTGGAATGAACTGCCCCTAGATGTCTGAACAGCTGAGTCATTTGCTGTCTTCAAACTGCCCCATGTTCCCCTTGGGCTCCTTGATTTAGAATAATGTTAGCTCACATGTGTATCATGATCATTTCTCAGCCCTTGTATTAACAGGCACATGAGTAGAGTGACAGATTCTTCTCACATAAAATGAATAGTTAATTACAAAACATGACAACATTAGAGCTAGGATCAAGTACTTTCGGATACAAGTACTTTTGTACTATAACTCAAGTAGAAATTCGAATTGAGGACTTCTACTTTTACTGGAGTAACATTTTAACTAGTGTATCTCTACTTTCACACAAGGACAGGAGATGTGTACTTTGCCCACCACTGCTCTTATTTTCCCTGTCTTATGTATTCTTGTATGTTGTATGTCATTAAAAGAAATAAAAACCTCTCAACACAAGTTTTTAAGCTGATGGTATCTTAAGTCTGTGACCTATTGAACCTGTGTTAATGTATTCATTGATAGAGACTTCAAAGCACTCTTAGATCCTATACCACTTTACTACCCTGAAAGCAATTCTATTCAAGCTTAATCTATCTCTACAGTAACTGTAGCTACCATTGCTTTTACCTGTAATTGTATGGGGAAATTTATTGAGATATTATTGCACTCTTTATTTATTGAGATATTATACACACTCCACATCTTCAGGTCCAGATGAAGACTGAGCAGGACGTGTAGCTTGGAGTCCTGTCTTCTTCAGTGTCTCCACTACTTCAGCCAGCATGGTGTTTTTACTCACAGCAGGTCTTGAAGGGAAGGTTTGTCTACACTGAGGACAGCTATAGACTCCCTGCTGATCCTCCTGATCCCAGCAGCCATTAATGCACACCATACAGAAACTGTGTCCACATGAAAGAGTTACTGGATCCCTGAGTAGATCCAGACAGATTGGACAGCTGAACTGATCCAGAGCAACGGAAATATTCGCTTCTGCCATTTTACTCAAAAGCAATCACTCGCAGTCGCTAACAGCAGCACAGAGAGAGAGAGACAGACAGAGAGAGATAGAGATGATGATGATGATGATGATGATCTAAATACACACAAAGTCAAAACAAATTCAAACTTGGCATGAACAGAGACAGATTAATTTAACTTACATCTCCGATAAAGTAGGAGCAGAACTGTCAGTTCCTTGTGAAAGAACCCCGTTAATTCACGTTTAAAACTAAAGTGGCACAACAGCAACACGTTCACGCTTTGGTCCGGAGATACACCGCCCCGTGACGCAGCGTACCTGCTGGTGGAAAACACTTTCATATTGCATTCACCAGCACGGACACTGTTTCCGGTTCATTCAGTCACTAAGTGTTGTATTTGTGCTATTTTAGTGCCGTATTTCCGAAGATGAATAGCTGTCAGAAAGACTGTATGCTTCATGATCATAATAATATTATTATTATTATTATTATTATTATTATTATTATATTATTATCATCATCATCATCATCATCATCATCATCATCATCATCATCATCATCATCATCATTATTATTATTATTAATAATAATAATAATAATAATAATAATAAATGTTTCTTGTATTTGTTATTTTCCAGTACCTTTCTCTGCCACCCAGCCACAGAGAGAAACCACTGTTAACATTTTAATCACAGTCACAGCCCACATTCTATCGTGGAGTATTGGCGGCTCAAGGTCTAAAGCGCTTGCTTACTGACCGGAAGGTACAGTGTTTAAAATGAATAATAATAATAATAATAATAATAATAATAATAATAATAATAATAATACTAATAATAATAAGAATAAGAATAATTATAATTAAGGCTACTGCAGTGGCTTACTAATCTTAGCCAAATCCAAATGTTAAACAAAATACATAATTGACTTTAAAATAGACATTCCAACAAAACTCTAATTTTAAAAATATCCAATGTTTTTAAAAAAAAAATAGACATCAGTTCCATCATTAATCCTTTACGTTTTGCATTCAGAAGACAAAAGTAACTCAAAAAAGCATCATATATTAATTTCTATAATACTGATGTTAAAATGTACTTTAACACCCTTTCATACACGAGAAAACAAAACAAGACACTCATAAAAACAATTTTTTAAATGTAACGCTGTTCAAATCCATGTAACTGCCCAAACATTCATATTTTGTATATCATTTTCTGTTAGTTTTTTATTTTTGTTCTATGTTTGATTTCACATTCTTCGAACTGTTAAACAATGTATTCGAATTTTTTGCTCAGAAAGTTTTCTGATCAGTAATCTAAACAAAACTAAAAGGAAAGAAAAACAAAACAAACAAAAACGGACCCTTGAGCAAGGACCTTAACCTTCTTTACTCCAGAGATGCTGTATTATGGCTAACCCTGTGGTCTGGCCTTCATTTCCTAACAAGAACCGGACACTGAAGGAAAGTCATGAGAGAGATTAAAATATAAAACAATGTTTTAAAGAATCAAAGCATATGAAATATAAGATAATCCTTTAAAATCTAAGCAACGCTTTTAAGAATATCAGTTACCAAAGGTATTTATTTTGGAGTAGATGAAATCTTTAGTGATTCTGTACAGCCGTTTGCATGTCATAGTGAAATATCTAGCAACCCGAATAGTGTGATGCAAAATAAAAAATAAAAACAAAATGTATCACGTGTGTGATTGTAGTTTATTAGTCACATTTCAGCAGTAGGTCAGAATGCACAATAAAATCTGAAAATCAAAACCAACAAATCTGTAAACACTTGCTGTTTGTATTTCCTGTCTACAGCATATTACTTGCCTAAATAGTAACTTGTTTCCTCATGCCTCATCTCAGCACAACTGTGGCTGTAATAAAGTGCCAGAATTCATTCACTGTCTACGGCTTATCCGAACTATTCTCGGGTCACGGAGGGGCCTGTGCCTATCTCAGGCGTCATTGGGCATCAAGGCAGGATACACCCTGGACGGAGTGCCAACCCATCGCAGGGTACACACGCACTCTCATTCACTCACGCAATCCCCACACTACAGACAATTTAGAGATGCCAATCAACCTACCATGCATGTCTTTGGACTGGGGGAGGAAACCGGAGTACCCGGAGGAAACCCCCGAGGCACAGGGGGGAACATGCAAACTCCACACACACACGGCGGAGGTGGGAATCGAACCCCCAACCCTGGAGGTGTAAGGCAAACATGCTAACCACTTAGCCACCGTGCCCCTGCTAGAATTCAATAATTCAGAAATCAAGATTGATTATTAATAATAGGTAGTAGGATTACATAGATAGGAGCAGGGAGGAGTACATTTAATTGAACTTAATAAAATCTATTTGATAGTCGTTATTAAAAAATGAAAAAAATCCACTGGCATCAAAAAGCTGATTTTAAACGACATAGTTTAGCTTTCGATCCCAACCAAACCATAAACCCGGGGTAAAGAGGCTGAGTGAATGTGGTGTGAACTCTGTGGAGGAGCTTCATTTTGTCAGGGACGCTGTAGAAGGACAGAAATCCTGCCTTGTGATCCACAAACACTCCTATTCTAAAGTAATCATGCTTCATGGGGAGTCCAGTTTTTTCATTATTGTGAAAGAATGTTAATTCAGATGGAGAGCAAAACAATCTCCAGGACTTATCATTGCACCCAAACACACACTCATTACTGTTTAACTTCCTGCCTATATCTTTATATGACACCGCTATAGACACGCCATCATGTCCAGTCCACTCCACCTCCCAGTAACAGCGTCCACACACACTCTCTCTACACAGCACCTGGAGATGATGGTCAAACCTCTCAGCATGAACAGGATATGACTGAGAACTTGTACTGCAGGTGACCACCATATCCTCATCAGTCAGGCAGAGGAGTTTATTAGCTGTGTTGGGATCCAGTCTTAATTGACAGGAATCTGATGGAAAGAAAAAACACCATTTTATTTAAAAAAAGGAAATTCCAGACTTAAACATTATACAAAGAATCAAGCAGTAAATAGTTTTTTCTGTTGTGTTTCTTAATGCTAACATAACTTTACAACCTCATGATGTACTGTATGTGTGGTGATAATAAAGACTTCCTCTTCAATACGTGTGTGTTTGTGTCTGAAGGAGGGAAAGACTTACATTTTAGAAAATCTTCTCTGCTTTGGGGTTCAGGGGGAGGGAACATACAGACATATCTCACTATGGAAACACAGTTATGGGAACTTTATTCAAATAAAGCCAGAGAAGAGACGTTTTTTATTACATTAAAACTAAACAAAAATCAACTGTTCAGTACAAGGATTATGCCTAAGTTTTCCTTCTTATATTTTGTGCAGGACCTACCAGATCTACATCTAGTAAAGAAAAGATTAAGGATACCAGCTTGGTATGATCCAAGCTGCATCAGTGAGTTGATTTCTAAATAATCAAATCCCTTGGAGTTGTTTAGTATGTTAAACATGCATACTGACATTTTAGGACATACAGTTACGATTAGAGAACAGCTTATAACCTAAAACTTTTTTTGCTCAAGAAATATTAGCTTTGAGGTATACCACTGTTCTACTAGCTTGGTTTACAAATTAACCAAGGTACTTCAACAAAACCCTTTATGTTAAAAATATTACAACATAAATCTTTGTGGGTTACATTTATAGATAAAATAATATTCAGAGCTAGTGCTTACCTCCATCTAATATTGTCCCAAACGCCGCTGTACTGCATTCTTCTACTTTATCTCTCAGATGAGACACAGACTTTACTACATCCTCAAAAGTGAGATATGAACTGATGAGGGGTAAATCTGCAGATATAGGATCAGCCAAGACAGACTGAAAACTCTACATATAGGGGGAAAAACCAAAGTATTATAAATATATTGATGGATATACATAACAGTTTGATTACGTAGCTGCTTAGTCAAAACTGTTTGCACATCAAAATTGTGAATTTTATTTAATTTATCCTACATTGCTTGATTAAGACCTACTTTATTGTGAATATACTTTCAGGGTCTGTTACCTGGAGGAAATACACAGGATCTTCTGTAAGTGAAAGCTTCTCAATCTCAGCATCTCTCCTCTTCAGCTCTGCAATCTCCTGCTCCAGTTGATTCATGAGTTTTTGAGCTTGACTCACTGAAGCTTCCTCCTGAACTCTGATGAGCTCGGTAACTTCAGAACATTTTCTCTCAATGGCTTTGATAAGATCAGTAAAGATCCTCTCAGTTTCCTGCACTGCTGATTGTGCAGAGTGCTGTTAGGAAACAAATGTTTCTTACCAATCTCTTTTCTAGGAACCCCAGATGCTAACACAGTAACTTGATAAAAAGAGGAGAGTCCTAAAACAGCTCTTCCAGCATCAGACTCACCTTGTGAGTCTCAACAGCCTTCCTCAGCTTCTGAAGCTCCTTTTCTCTGTCCTGGATTCTCTGCTTGGATTTTTCCTGTGTCTCCAACAACTGCCTCTACACAGAAATACAGCACATAATACACACTCAGTGTGTTAAAGGTGAAAAGAAATTATATAAATGGCTTGATAAATATTCATATTAAAGCAGTTCTACTACAGCTAAAATGATTTCCCAATTATTTTTTAATAGAAAAAAAAAAACGTTTGAGACTTTCAAGGAGACTAAAATATTGCTGTAAGGTATTATTACCTGTTTCTCAGCTCTGCCTGCTGCAGCTGATACTGTATCATGTCCTTTATGTTCATCCATGGTACACATCATGCAGATACACTGCTGGTCAGTGCGACAGTAAACCTCCAGCAGTTTGTCATGCTGAGAGCAGATCTGCTCCTGGAGTCGTCCGGAGGCTTCGACCAGCTTGTGTTTCTTAAAGGCAGGAGATTTATAGTGAGGCTGTACATGAGCTTCACAGAAAGAGGCCATACACACCAGGCAGGACTTGATAGCTTTGGATTTATTCTCAGTGCAGGAATCACACTCCACATCTTCAGGTCCAGATGAAGACTGAGCAGGACGTGTAGCTTGGAGTCCTGTCTTCTTCAGTGTCTCCACTACTTCAGCCAGCATGGTGTTTTTACTCACAGCAGGTCTTGAAGTGAAGGTTTGTCTACACTGAGGACAGCTATAGACTCCCTGCTGATCCTCCTGATCCCAGCAGCCATTAATGCAGACCATACAGAAACTGTGTCCACATGAAAGAGTTACTGGATTCTTGACTAAATCCAGACAGATTGGACAGCTGAACTGATCCTGAAGTTCGAAAATACTCGCTTCAGCCATTTTACTGAAAAACAAACACACTCACTCACAGCAGCTCACACTTCCTGGTTCAGCCGTGTGAAAAAATAAAATGAATTAATTCATAATTTGTGCATATATTTCACAAAATAAACAACACACGACTGTTCTCAAAAACAGATAATAATCCTGCACATGAATAGCTTAAAACCCTCACATGAAACAGATCACAATCTCGATTAAACAGATCAGGAACAGAAATGTTTCGTTTGTACTAAAGTGACAGCTGAGTTGCCAGGTCTTTCTTTCTTGAATACAAATTAAAAGTAAACCAGGCGTCAAAAAGGCGGAAAAAACAGTCCATTAATAAAACTTAAAAATATATATAAAGTTTGAACATCCAGAAATATTAAAACAAATTTGGTTTGTATAACATGACAAAAAGTGTCCGGGCGTTTAGGGCGAATGATCTGGCAACCCATAAAGAGGTCGAAAGGAGAGTATTTATATGATAATAAAATGTGATGAATTGGTGTCTACGACATTTTCGGTAGGATAAGTAAATTCTAGTCTATAAGGAATAAATAAACCCAAGAACTTTTAAACAACATTATTAAGTGAAAATTACATTAGTCTACTTATTTTGCACAAGATGCATATTCTTTACAGTTAGAATTTCTAATTATAGTGTAACTATAGTATATTTATAGTATTTCTAAATACAGTATAACTGTATACAAATCTGAAATGATCTGTATCTAGAAATGTTAATTTCTATATATACAATTAATTCACTACATTACTACAGAGTCAAAGGTTTGGTGATGACGTGTAGTGTTGTATCATATTATGTACTGCCCTCTGCTGGACACTAACGTGCATTAAAATCAAATCATTCTCAAATCACAAAGTTTTTTTGTGTGTACCTTTTCGTCTTTACTATTTAATAATACAGACCTACTATTTAATAATCTAAAATAAATGCTACAACATTTCTTAATATAATGGACTAGAGGGAAGGCTGTAAAAACCTTGAAAGCCTGTAAATCACAGCTAATTTTTATTGTATATTTTTAGTAGAACATGTGAATCAGCACAAAATGATTTATGTCACCTGTTGATAAATAAACAAAACTAAAAAAATAAAAATAAAATAAGCTATAAGCAAATCTTTTATTTAGTCTTCACCAAATATATGATTAAATGTTCTGGAGTCAGAATAACACAAAGTACACTTGCTGAACCAACTGCTTTAAATACGTACGAAAAGTTATTACATCTTAGAAAACTGTAGGATAAAATTTTTTAGGTGAAAAGATGGTCTTCAGATGATCTTCTGATGCACTGTGTGACTTTTCCTAACATAAAAATTATTACACCATTCTTCAACAGATGAACAGTAGAAAGCTTTCTTTTTATTATGTTCACGCTGATTATACTGATTATTCCACAATATGCACATGTGAGAAAAGAAATTATGATAAATTAATGTTATATGACAAAAAGCAAAAAGATAGTTAGAGAGAGAGAGAGAGAGAGAGAGAGAGAGAGAGAGAGAGAGAGAGAGAGAGAGAGAGAGAGAGACTGTAGGCTGAGGAGTGCTGTAGAATGAGAGTATTTGAGTATCTTCAGGTTTCTCATATTTGCCAGCTCCTGAATGCGGGAAAAGGGAAAAGGGTAAAGTGAATGAACTAGAGTTATAATAAAATTTAGCATTAAATAAAATCTCTAATAAGTTAAAGACAGAGATTTTCATGCTGAGGACCTGACAAAAATCTCAAAGTCTTGATTATTATCAGTCTTATTTAATAAATCAGTCAGAAGGGGAACTTCAAGAGTAGGCTTTAACAAGAAAAAAGTGCCTAAATGTCATAATCAAACATGTAAAAATGATTACAACATGTGTAATCTTTAATGATTTTTCATTCAGGGGCAAAGTATTCGTATATTTCAATTTAAATCTTTTTCAAAATAATCTAGCCATGGGGGTCACAGTCCAGTGACTTCTGTGCCGGCCCCAAGCCCGGATGAATAGAGAGGGTTGCGTCAGGAAGGGCATCCGGCGTAAAACTTTGCCAAATTTATCCATGTGAATCGTCAGTACTCTGAATTTCATACTGGATCGGTCGAGGCCCGGGTTAACAACGACCGCCATCGGCGCCGTTGACCTACAGGGCGGCGGTGGAAATTGGGCTACTGTTGGTCGAAGAAGTAGAGGAGGGAGGAGAGTGCACAGATAGAGAGAGAAGAGGAAAGGTAAGAGTGTAGGACTGAGAATAGGAACTCTGAATGTTGGTACTATGACAGGGAAAGGTAGAGAGCTGGCTGATATGATGGAGAGAAGGAAGGTGGATATACTGTGTGTCCAGGAGACCAGGTGGAAGGGTAGCAAGGCTCGTAGTATAGGAGCAGGATTCAAGCTGTTTTATTATGGTGTGGATAGTAAGAGAAATGGGGTAGGTGTGGTCCTGAAGGAGGAGTTTGTGAGGAATGTTCTGGAGGTGAAGAGAGTGTCAGACAGGGTGATGAGTCTGAAGTTAGAGATTGAAGGGGTGATGTTGAATGTTGTTAGTGATTATGCCCCACAGGTAGGTTGTGAGTTAGAGGAGAAAGAGAGATTCTGGAGTGAATTAGATGATGTGATGGAGAGTATTCCCACGGGTGAGAGAGTGGTGATAGGAGCGGATTTTAATGGGCATGTTGGTGAGGGGAACACAGGTGATGAGGAGGTGATGGGCAAGTTTGGAGTTAAGGAAAGGAACCTTGAAGGACAGATGGTAGTGGACTTTGCTAAGAGGATGGACATGGCTGTGGTTAACACTTATTTTCAGAAGAGGGAGGAGCATAGAGTGACTTACAAGAGTGGAGGTAGGAGAACACAGGTAGACTACATCCTATGTAGAAGAGGCAATCTGAAAGAGATTAGTGACTGTAAAGTGGTAGTGGGAGAGAGTGTAGCCAGACAGCATAGGATGGTGGTGTGTAGGATGACTCTGATGGTCTGTAAGACGAAGACGTCAAAGATAGAGAAGAAAACCAAGTGGTGGAAGCTGAAAAAGGAGGAATGTTGTGAGGAATTTGGACAGAAGTTGAGGCAGGCTCTGGGTGGTCAGGTAGTGCTGCCAGATGACTGGGAAACTACAGCAGAAGTAATCAGGGAGACAGGGAGAAAGGTGCTGGGTGTGTCATCTGGAAGGAGGAAAGAAGATAAGGAGACTTGGTGGTGGAATGAGGAAGTTCAGGATAGTATGCAGAGTTACAGCACAGAGTGAAGAGGGAGGTGTCTAAGGCCAAGCAGAAGGCATATGACGAGTTGTACACTAGGTTAGACACTAGAGAAGGAGAGAAGGACTTGTACAGGTTAGCTAGGCAGAGGGATCGAGATGGGAAGGATGTGCAGCAAGTTAGAGTTATTAAGGATAGAGATGGAAGGGTGCTCACAAGTGAGGAGAGTGTACAGAGGAGATGGAAGGAGTACTTTGAGGAGCAGATGAATGAGGAAAATGAGAGGGAAAAAAAGAGTAGAAGGGGTGAACTCTGTGGAACAGAAAGTAGATAAGATTAGAAAGGATGAAGTCAGGAAGGCTTTGAAGAGGATGAAAAGTGGAAAGGCAGTTGGTCCTGATGACATCCCGGTGGAGGTCTGGAAGTGTCTAGGAGAGGCAGCAGTGGAATTTTTAACTAGTTTGTTCAACAGGGTTTTAGAGAGTGAGAGGATGCCTGAGGAATGGAGAAGAAATGTGTTAGTGCCGATCTTTAAGAATAAGGATGACGTGAAGAGTTGCAGCAACTATAGGGGGATAAAGTTGATGAGCCATACAATGAAGCTGTGGGAAAGAGTAGTGGAAGCTAGGTTAAGAAAGGTAGTGGAAATTTGTGATCAGCAGTATGGCTTCATGCCCAGAAAGAGCACAACAGATGTAATTTTTGTTCTGAGAATTTTGATGGAGAAGTATAGGGATGGTCAGAGGGAGTTGCACTGTTTGTAGACTTGGAGAAAGCGTATGACAGGGTGCCAAGAGAAGAGCTGTGGTACTGTATGAGAAAGTCAGGAGTAGCAGAGAAGTATGTCAGAGTGGTGCAGGACATGTATGAGAGGAACAGGACAGTGGTGAGGTGTGCTGTAGGTCAGACAGAGGAGTTCAAAGTGGAGGTGGGACTGCGTCAGGGATCGGCTCTGAGCCCCTTCCTGTTTGCTATAGTGATGGACCAGTTGTCAGAGGAGGTCAGACAGGAGTCTCCTTGGACAATGATGTTTGCAGATGACATTGTGATGTGTAGTGAGAGCAGGGAGCAGGTGGAGGAAAACCTGGAGAGGTGGAAGTTTGCGCTGGAGAGAAGAGGAATGAAAGTCAGTCGTAGTAAGACTGAGTACATGTGTGTGAATGAAAGGGAGGGAAGTGGAACAGTAAGGTTACAGGGTGAAGAGGTGAAGAAGGTACAGGAGTTTAAGTACTTGGGGTCAACAGTCCAGAGTAATGGAGAGAGTGGGAAAGAGGTAAAGAAGCGAGTGCAGGCAGGTTGGAATGGGTGGAGAAAGGTGTCAGGAGTTCTGTGTGATAGGAAAATATCAGCGAGAATCAAGGGGAAGGTGTACAGGACAGTGGTGAGTCCGGCCATGCTGTATGCTTTAGAGACAGAGTCTCTGAGGAAGAGACAGGAGTCAGAGCTAGAGGTAGCCGAGCTGAAGATGTTGAGGTTCTCTTTGGGAGTGACAAGATTGGACAGGATTAGGAACGAGTACATCAGAGGGACAGCTCATGTTGGATGTTTGGGGCACAAAGTTAGGGAGGCCAGATTAAGATGGTTTGGACATGTTCAGAGGAGGGAGAGTGAGTATATTGGTAGGAGAATGTTGGACATGGAACTGCCAGGCAGGAGGCAAAGAGGAAGGCCAAAGAGGAGGTATATGGATGGAATTAATGAGGATATGAAGGTAGTGGGTGCAAGTGTTGAGGATGCAGAAGATAGGGATAGGTGGAGAGAGATGATTCGCTGTGGCAACCCCTGAAGGGGAAAGCCGAAAGAAGAAGAAGAAATCTTTTTCAAAATGCAATTTATTAACAAATGTAAGCATATATATTGGAGAAATAGTGAAGTAAATGTGAAGTTTTTATTCATAAACAACATTTCAAAAGTAACATACTATAGCCGTAAGATTGTAAGATTAATTAAGGAGTGTTTGGTATTAATTATAAATATACAGTACAAGGTAAATTTGGGCATGTGATATGCATGAGGTGTGTAAATAAATGACTAGTGTGCAGGAGACTGAAGTTGATTCATCATTTGTGCTCAAATCACTGCTTGTCTTGTGTGTCATGAATCAGACACTGATTTTTTCTCATCCTGGCACTCAAATTGCATTTATTTCTATGTGACTCAAAGGCTTCTGAAAGAGAGATCACACAAGAAAGATCTCTCACACACACACACACACACACACACACGCTCCTGTAAAGACTAAAGCTTTGTGGAGCAAAATGTAAAAGGATTTCTGGTGGAATTCAAATGCATCAACATCATGAAATACTCAAGCAGAATTCAAAAGCTTAACGGTTTAATGTATTTATATCACACCTGAATTCTCAAAGTAACTCTTCAACTGGTTAAAAAAGGTGTTAATCAGTTCTCTGTAATAGCAGGTCTTACAGCAAGTCAGTAGTCCAGACCTCCTACTCATATAGTGACCATACTGCATAAGTTAAAATATAAGAAGAAAAAGAAGAATTTCTGAGATTTAACAAAGAAAGGGTTTAATCATTGAAATGGCGACATTTTCTGTGAACAGATGTTTAACATTTATATAAATAGTATTCAGAGACAGTCAGAAGTAAAGTTGTAACTTAAACAGAGACAAAAAAGGGAAAGCCTAGTGAGAAAACAATGGTTTACAGCCTGGTGCAATCACTGTAATATTCATCTTACAGGGTTCTAGCTTCCAAACATATCTATTTTAGACGGCACAGCTTTAGAGTTGACCTGTAATTGACTGTGAACCCTGGATACAAAGGCTGAGTGAATGTGTTCTTGATTTTGTAGAGGAGCTTCATCGTGTCAGAGACACTGTAGAAAGACAGAAATCCTGCCTTGTGATCCACAAACACACCTATTCTAGAGGGAATCAAGATCATGGAGATAATGGTTTCTTGGTTGTTGTGTAAGAATGAGCATTTAGATGATTGACACAGCAAACTCCAGGACTTATCGTTATGTCCAAACTGACATTCATTACCGCTTCCCTTCCTGCTGATGTCTTCATATGACACTGCTATATTAACCCCTTCATACCCGCTCCACTCCACCTCCCAGTAACAGCATCCAGACACACTCTCACTACACAACACCTGGGAATAATATTCAAAATTCCCAGATGAATAAGAATATAACCTTGATTGAGGATTGGTCACAACTGTGTTCCCCTCAGACAGACGGAGGCCGGAATTTGTAATGGGATCCATTGTGAACTGAGCAAAATCTGATGGAGGAAAAAAAACATCATTAACATTTCAGGAAAGAAATGAGTAACAAATTCATACAATTATCTGTACAGAATTATTGAATATACAGGTGCATCTAAAAAAATAGAATATCAAGGAAGCATTCATTTTTGCCCACAATTTAATTCAAACATTGAAACCTTATTATATTTTAGATTTATGAACTAAAATATTTCAAGCCTTTTTTTTCTTTTAATTTAGATAATTATGACTCACAACTTATAAAAAATAAAAAATTCAGTATCTATATACAGTATTATAAAATATTAGAATATTTCATAAGATAATCAAAGAAATGATTTATAATACAGAAAAGTCAAACTTCTGAGTAAAGTATGTTCATGTATGCACTTCATATCTGGTTGGGGCTCCTTTTGCACAAATTACTGCGTCAATGCAGCGTGGTATGGAGGTGATCAGCCTGTGGCACTGCTGAGGTGTAATGGAAGCCCAGGTTGGTTTGATAGCGGCTTTCAGCTCATCTGTATTGCGGGCTCTGGTGTCTCTCATCTTCTTAACAATACCCCATCCATTACCTATAGGGTTCAGGTCAGGTGAGTTGGCCAGCCAGTCAAGTACAGTAATACCACGGTCAGCAAACTAGTTCAGAGTAGTTTTGGCACTGTGGGCAAGGGCCCAGTCCTGCTGGAAAAGGAAATTAGCATTTCCATAAAGCTTGTCAGCAGACGGAAGCATGAGGTACTCTAAAATCTCTTGGAAGATGGCTGTATTGACTTTGGATATAATAAAACACAGTGGACCTACACTGTCAGATGACATGGCACCCCAAATCATCAATGACTCTGGACACATCAGAATGTACTTCAAGCAGCCTGGATTCTCTGACTCTCCTCTCTTTCTCCAGTCTCTGGGACCTTGATTTCCAAATGAAATGCAAAATCTACTTTCATCTGAAAAGAGGACCTTGGGCCACTGAGTTATGCTCTAGCTTTTCTTCTTCTTAGTCCAGCTAAGACTCTTCTGACATTGTCTATGGTCTAGGAGTGGCTTGACACTAGGAATGTGACTCTTGTAGCCCATTTCCTGGACACGTCTATGTGTAGTGGTTCTCCATGCACTGACTCCAGCTTCAGTCCACTCCTTGTGAAGCTCCTGCAAGTTCCTGAATCAACTTTGCTTGACAATCTTCTCAAGACTATGGTCATCCCTGTTGCTTATGCATCTTTCCATAATGCCCTTTGCCCTTCCAGTCAACTTTCCATGGATATGCTTTATAAAGAACTCTGTGAACAGCCAGCTCTTTTAGCAATGATCTTCTGTGGCTTACCATCCTTATGAAGGATGTCAATGAGGACAACTTTCTGGACAACCGTCAAGTCAGCAGTCTTCTCCATGATTGTGGGAGTGTGTACCGAACTTGACTAGGAGATTCATGGTATTTATAATATTGTATTATAAGTTTTCCATTCATTCATTCATTGTCTTCCGCTTATCCGGAGCCGGGTTGCAGGGGCAGCAGTCTAAGCAGGGATGCCCAGACCTCCCTCTCCCCAGACACTTCCTCCAGCTCTTCCGGAGGGGCCCCGAGGCCCTCCCAGGCCATCCAAGAGACAGTCTCTCCAGCGTGTCCTGGGTCTTCCCTGGGCCTCTTCCTAGTGGGGCATGCCCGGAACACCTTCCCAGGGACACGTCCTGGGGCATCCGAAACAGATGCCCAAGCCACCTCAACTGTCCCCTTTCGATGTGGAGGAGCAGCGGCTCTACTCCGAGCTCCTCCCGGGTGACAGAGCCCCTTACCCTATCTCTAAGGGAGCACCCTGCCACCCTACAGAGGATGCTCATTTTGGCCGCTTGTATCCGGGATCTTACCCATACGGTCATGACCCAGAGCTCATGACCATAGGTGAGAGTTGGAGCGTAGATTGACTGGTAAATCGAGAGCTTCGCCTTCCAGCTCAGCTCCTTCTTCACCACAACAGACTGGTACATAGACTGAATTACTGCTGCCGCTGCACCGATCCATCTGTCAATCTCATGATCCATCCTTCCCTCACTCGTAAACAAGACTCTGAGATACTTAAACTCCTCCACTTGAGGAAGGAGCTCCCCTCCAACCTGGAGGGTGCAACCCACCTTTTTCCGGTTGAGAACCATAGCCTCAGATTTGGAAGTGCTGACCCTCATCCCAGCCGCTTCACACTCAGCTGCAAAATGCCCCAGTGCATGCTGTAAGTCCAGGCTTGAAGGAGCCAACAGGACAACATCATCTGCAAAAATCAGCAATGAAATCATGTGGTCCCCAAACCAGACTCCCTCCAGCCCCTGGCTGTGCCTAGAAATTCTGTCCATAAAAACAATGAACAAAACCGGTGACAAAGGACAGCCCTGTCGGAGTCCAACATGCACTGGGAACAGATCTGACTTACAGCTGGCAATGTGAACCAAGCTCCTGCTCTGGTTATATAGAGACCGAACAGCCCTTAACAGAGGGCCACGGACCCCGTACTCCCAGAGCACCTCCCACAGAATGCCACGAGGGACACGGTCGAATGTCTTCTCCAAGTCCACAAAACACATGTGGACTGGTTGGGCAAACTCCCATGAAACCTCGAGTACCCTGTGGAGGGTATAGAGCTGGTTCAGTGTTCCACGACCAGGATGAAAACCGCATTGCTCCTCCTGTATCCGAGGTTCGACTGACGGTCGGCATCTCCTCTCCAGTACTCTGGAATAGACTTTCCCTGGGAGGCTGAGGAGTGTGATCCCCCTATAGTTGGAACACACCCTCCGGTCCCCCTTCTAAAAAAGAGGGACCACCACCCCGGTCGCCCAGTCCAGAGGCACTGTCCCTGACCGCCACGCTATGTTGCAGAGACATGTCAGCCAAGACAGCCCCACAACATCCAGAGACGTAAGGTACTCAGGGCGAATCTCACCACCCCCGGTGCCTTGCCACCAAGGAGCTGCTGAATTACGTCAGTGACCTCAGCTTGGGTGATGAATGAATCTACCTCTGAGTCCTTGGCCTCTGGTTCCTCTTCCTGTCAGTGGGATTGAGGAGTTCCTCGAAGTATTCCTTCCACTGTCCAACAATATCCCCAGTTGAGGCCAGCAACTCTCCACCTCCACTGTAAACAGTCTTGGCAGAGAGCTGCTTACCCCTTCTGAGGCGTCGAACAGTCTGCCAGAATTTCCCCAAGGCCGATAGTCCTTCTCCATGGCCTCACCGAACTCCTCCCAGACCCGAGTTTTTGCTTCCAAGACTACCCGGGCTGCAGCTTGCTTGGCCTGCCGGTATGCCTCAGCTGCCTACCAGGCTTGATAGGACTCCTTTCTTCAGCTTGACGGCATCCCTTACTTCCAGTGTCCACCACTGTGTTCGGGGATTGCCGCCAATGACCGGCACCAGAGACCTTACGACCACAGCTCCGGATGGCTGCGTCAACAATGGAGGAGGAGAATATGGTCCACTCAGACTCAATGTCCCCAACCTCCCTTGGGATCTGATTGAAACTCTCCTGTAGGTGGGGGTTGAAGACCCCCCTAACAGAGGGATCAGCAAGACATTCCCAACAGACCCTCACAATACGTTTGGGTCTGTCAAGTCTGTCCGGCATCCTCATCTGTAAGCAGATCCAACTCACCAACAGGTGGTGATCGGTTGACAGCTCTGCCCCTCTCTTCACCCGAGTGTCCAAGACATGCGGCCGAAGGTCAGATGACACAACCACAAGGTCGATCATTGATCTCCGGCCTAGGGTGTCCTGGTACCATGTGTACTGATGGGCACCCTTATGCTTGAACATGGTGTTTGTTATGGACAGGCTGTGACTAGCACAGAAATCCAGGAACAGGACACCACTCGAGTTCAGATCAGGGGGGCCGTTCCTCCCAATCACGCACCTCCGGGTATCACTGTCGTTGCCCACATGGGCGTTGAAGTCCCCCAGCAAAACTATGGAGTCCCCAGTCGGAGCACCTTCCAGCACCCCTTGCAGGGTCTGCAAGAAGGTTGGGTACTCCACACTGCCATTCGGCCCTTAAGCCAAAACAACAGTGAGACACCTATCCCCAGCCTGAAGGCACAGGGAAACAACACTCTCGTTTACCGGGTAAAACTCCAGCACATGGCACTGAGCTGGGGGGCTATAAGCAAGCCCACCCCAGCCTGATGCCTCTCACTATGGGGCAATCCAGAGAAGAAGAGGGTCCAACCTCTCTCAAGGAGTTGGGTTCCAGAGCCCAGGCTGTGTGTGGAGGCAAGCCTGACTATCTCTAGCCGGTAGCACTCAACCTCCCTCACCAGCTCAGGCTCCTTCCCCCCAGTGAGGTGATATTCCATGTCCCAAAAGCCAGATTCTTCGTCCAGGGTTTGGGTCGTCGGGGCCCCCGCCCATGACTGCTACCCAAAACACACTGCACCAGACCCTTATGCTCCTTCCTGCGGGTGGTGGGCCTATGGGAAGGTGGGCCTACGTACTTCCTTCGGGCTGTGCCCGGCCGAGTCCCGCAGGCAAAGACTCGGCCACCAGGCGCTCGCCTGCATGCCCCAATCCCAGGACTGGCTCCAGGGTGGGGCCCCGGTGACGCCAGTCCGGGCGACGTAACGGTCCTTGATTTTACTTCCATAAAGGTTTTGAACTTTTCCATGATATTGTAATTTTTTGAGATGCACCTGAATCTATCAATTTCATTACATGTTGTGTTTTTTTTTTTTAAATTAACAAAGTATAAAAACAGCTATCCTTCTGGATAGCTTTTATCAATTATCTTCGGGCCTAATGCAGGAAAGTTAACCACTGTATGCTTCAAGGCAACAATGTATTTCCCAAATCAAGAAACTATTATTTATGCTACAGTTACAACAAGAGCCACCTAACAATACTGTATTTTTTTACATTCCAGAAAAGAACGGCATCAGAATCCACTATAAAAGGTCCAAATGGTAAAAGTCCAAATGGGATCCTTTAAGCAGCAATTCTAATGACTGTATGAGTTTCTGAGAACATTTTCTTTAGTATCATTGGAGAGTGATTGTTTAAGAATGATGGAAAATATGCTTACTGAACAAATGAAACCTGAAGAGGTATACATGTCAATGAACAGTGTGACTTGCTCTATTGTTGTTACAGACACGCCAGGCTCTGCACATACACAGTCACAGCGCACACCCTCCCCTGAGTTCTAATTAGTCTCACCTGAATGTCATGATCACCTTCACCACCACACACTACATATAGCACCACAACTCACTCTATCCCTGTCCGGTATCGTTAGCACATACCTGAGTGTTATGTTTCACGCTACGGACTTTGCTGCTAAACTCAACTCTCGTCTTCTAGAGATTTCTGCCCCTGCCTGTTCCCGCAGCTCGCGGTTTCACCTCCGGGTTTTACCTGCCCGCTTGATCTACAGATCTCCTCGCGTCAGCTTCCACGCCTTCCGTTTCTGCCTGCCTTTCTCTCTGCTCCCAAGACTCAATAAACAACTCAAGTGCATCCTCGTCTCAGTCCCTGTTCTGTTCATAACAGAATACCGGACCACACCATCTGAGCAGCGGAGCATGAGCGCGCCGGATCCCCTCCACGAGCTGGTCGAGGCGCTCCGCCGTGCGCTCGCCAGCATGCCCGGCTCCACAGCTCCGACGAACTCTTCCGCTTCTGCTGCGGCTTCTCCTTCGCTGCCGGTGATCGCGAGTCCCGTGGCCGCTCCGGCGCTCTACTCTGGCGCGGCGGAGGACTGCAACGGGTTCCTGCTGCAGTGTTCGTTGGCCCTGGAGATGCAGCCGCACTCGTACCCTGACGAGCGTGCCAAAGTCGCGTTCATTGTCTCTCACCTCGGCGGGAAGGCTCTTCGTTGGGCCGAACCGCTCTGGACTCAGAACCACCCCATCATGTCCTCGCTGCCCCGTTTCATCGAACACTTTAAGGAGGTGTTCGGGCAACCAGAGCGGGACTCGTCGTTAGGTGAGAGACTATGCCGGCTAAAGCAAGGTTCCATGTCTGTCTCCGAATATGCCCTTCAGTTCAGGACTCTCGCCGCAGCCAGTGGATGGAACGAACAGGCGCTAATTACCACGTATCGTCAGGGTCTCGATCCTCGCGTGCGGTTGCATCTCGCTGCATACGAGGATTCCATCGGGCTGGAGAGATTCATCCAGCTATCCATCCGATTCGCTACACGCATGCAGCTGTGCTTGGAGGAGCACCAGGGCCAGACCGCTACCGTCACCCTCGCCCGCCCGCCGGAGACGGTCAGCGACCCAGAACCAGACAGTGAGGCCATGCACCTGGGGCACTCGGGCGTGTCGGCTGCGGAACGCCAGCAGGAGCGGCAGAGACGGCTGACCCAGAACCGGTGTTTCTACTGCGGTGGCTCGGGGCATTTCGTGGGGGAATGCCCCATTCGCCCGGCCAGGCCGATGGTAAGTGCGCTTCTACCTGATTTGAAGGTCATGAAACCCCTTTCAATTTGGGTCAGTCTTGCTACCTCTGGTTTTTGTGTTGCAGCCACTGCACTCCTCGACTCTGGGTCAGCGGGGAACTTCATCTCCGGGAGTCTCTGCCGTCAGCTCCACCTCCGCACCACCGCCACGCCGAAGGTCTACCAAATTCATGCGGTGACCGGGAGGTCCCTTCGGCAGGTGTGTCGGCTAGCCGGGCCCCTCCACCTCCAGATCGGGGCCCTGCATATAGAAGAGATCCACCTGATGGTTCTGGAGGACTCCAA
The DNA here is from genome assembly GCA_033459395.1 of Hemibagrus guttatus. Classification (NCBI taxonomy): domain Eukaryota; kingdom Metazoa; phylum Chordata; class Actinopteri; order Siluriformes; family Bagridae; genus Hemibagrus; species Hemibagrus guttatus. The sequence goes on along the minus strand of JAUCMX010000005.1, from coordinate 9,900,607 downwards.
GGCAGACGTGGTGCTCGGCCGCCCATGGCTGGAACAGCATGACCCCATCCTTTCGTGGAAGACAGGAGAGGTCCTGAGGTGGGGGGAGCAGTGTTTCGAGGGATGTTTTCCGGAACGACCAAGCCCAAGGTTCTCTCGAGTCCAAAAGATTCAAATACACGCCACGTCAGTGGAAAGCCCTTTCAAGAGCCGTTCGGTTGATATCCCCGCATGCTACTCTCACTTCAGAGACGTCTTCTGTCCCAGGAAGGCCTCCAAGCTGCCTCCACATCGGCCATGGGATTGTGCTATTGACCTCGTCCCAGGTGAGCCAGTGCCCAGAGGGAGAATATACTCCCTCTCCCTCCCAGAAGAGAAGGCCATGGAGGAATACATCGCGGAAGCCTTAGCCCAGGGTTACATTCGCCCCTCCACGTCCCCTGCTGCCTCGAGTTTTTTTTTTGTAGCCAAGAAGGACGGCGGCCTGCGGCCCTGTATTGACTACCGAGCCCTGAATAAGATCACTGTAAAATTCAGGTACCCCCTTCCTCTCGTCCCTGCGGCGCTGGAGCGCCTCCGCGGCGCCACTGTGTTCTCGAAGTTGGACCTCCGTAGCGCCTACAACCTCATCCGGATACGGGAGGGGGATGAATGGAAGACCGCGTTTGTGACCCCTACCGGCCACTATGAGTATTTAGTGATGCCTTATGGATTAGCCAATGCCCCCTCCGTATTCCAAGATTTCATGCATGAGGTACTCCGGGACTTTCTGCACAGGTTCGTCTTAGTTTACATAGATGATATTCTGATCTACTCCCGGAGTATGGCTGACCATCAACGCCACGTTACGGAGGTCCTTCGCAGACTCCGGTCTCACCATCTCTTCCTCAAGGCGGAAAAATGCCTCTTCCACCAACCCTCGGTGCAGTTCCTGGGGTATGTCATTGATCGCAGTGGCGTCCGCATGGATGAGACGAAGGTAGCCGCCGTCCGCGACTGGCCCAGACCCACATCTGTAAAAGAGCTCCAGCGATTCTTAGGCTTTGCAAATTTTTATCGTAGATTCATCCGAGGCTACAGTTCCGTCACCAGTCCGCTCACAAATCTCCTACGAAATAAACCCAAATCACTCACCTGGAATCCAACTGCCTTGCAAGCCTTCGACACTCTCAAGCAAGCCTTCACTACCGCTCCCCTCCTCGTTCACCCCGACCCTGAGCGCCCCTTTGTCGTCGAGGTCGACGCCTCAACCACCGGAGTGGGGGCGGTCTTGTCGCAGCAGCAGGGGACGCCACCGAGACTCCATCCATGTGCCTTCTTTTCACGCAAGCTCAACCCGGCAGAAGTGAATTATGACATCGGCAACCGAGAGCTGCTCGCAGTCAAGCTTGCCCTGGAGGAGTGGAGACATTGGCTCGAGGGAGCTAAACACCCCTTTACTGTCCTCACCGACCACAAGAACCTCGAATACCTCCGGGCCGCTAAGAGGTTAAACCCCCGTCAAGCCCGCTGGGCCCTATTCTTCACCCGATTCAACTTCACCTTATCGTACCGCCCCGGGTCAAAGAATATCAAGGCCGACGCCCTGTCTCGTCTTCACAGTCCAGACATCCCCACCGACGATCCTGAGCCCATTCTCCCTGAAAGGCTCTTCGCAAACCCCATCTTGTGGTCGGAAGAGACACTCCCCGAGCCGAACACCTCCACCGAGGGCCCACCCGGGTGCCCACCAGGACTACAGTTTGTCCCACAGTCCCGCCGCACCAACCTCATTCACTCCACTCACACGTCCCTGGGCACTGGCCATCCCGGAATCACTGGGACCCTCTCGCTTCTGCGACAACGTTTCTGGTGGCCCCACATGGCGACGGAGGTCAAAAGGTACGTCCAGGGGTGCAGGGAGTGCGCCATGGCCAAGACCCCACGTCATCTCCCGTCTGGAAAGCTCCTGCCCCTGCCAGTTCCAAACCGCCCATGGTCACACCTAGGGGTGGACTTTATCACCGATCTCCCAGCCTCTGGGGGTTATACGTGTATCCTCGTCATCGTAGACCGGTTCTCCAAGTCATGCCGGCTAATTCCCCTGCCTAGACCACCCACAGCCCTGGAAACGGCCGCGTACCTTTTCAATCATGTCTTCAGGTACTACGGGCTCCCTGAAGACATAGTGTCAGACAGGGGACCACAGTTTACTTCCAGAGTCTGGAGAGCGTTCTGCAAACGTCTAGGTGTGACCGTCAGTCTCTCCTCGGGCTATCATCCGCAGACCAATGGACAGACCGAGAGAAAGATCCAGGAGGTAGGCCGCTTCCTACGTACCTTTTGCCACAGCCACCAGGAATCCTGGAATCAGTTCCTGGGTTGGGCTGAGTACGCCCAGAACTCCCTACGGCAGTCCACCACAGGCCTCACCCCGTTTCAGTGCGTGCTCGGCTACCAGCCCCCACTGTTCCCCTGGGATGGGGAACCATCTGACGTCCCAGCGGTGGACTACTGGTTCCGGGAGAGCGAGAGGGTCTGGGGCGAGGCGCATCGACAACTGCAACGGGCCGTGCGGAGACGCAGGACGACAGCGGACCTTCGACGATCCCAAGCTCCAGATTATCAGCCGGGGCAGAAGGTCTGGCTGTCCACTCGAGACATCAAACTGCGTCTCCCCTGTAGAAAGCTAAGTCCCAGATTTATTGGTCCCTTCACCATAGTCCGTAAGATCAACCCTGTAACCTATCGCCTACAGCTTCCCCCCGAGTACCGAATACATCCAGCTTTCCATGTTTCGCTACTAAAACCTCACCACCCTTCTGTTTCTCCTTCCACAGGGCCTGGCGCAGTAGAGGAACCCCCCCTTCCACTGCTCATAGACGACGGACCTGCGTATCTGGTGAAGGAAGTGTTGGACTCCCGGCGCCGTGGTGGTCGCCTGGAGTACCTGGTCGACTGGGAGGGATATGGTCCCGAGGAACGGTCTTGGGTCCCCAGAGACGACATCCTTGATCCCAGCCTCCTCGGGGATTTCCATGCCAGCCACCCCGACCGGCCGGCTCCTCGGGGCAGAGGTCGACCACCACGACGTCGGGGTCCACGGTCCTCGGGAGCGGACCGTGGAGGGGGGGGTAATGTTACAGACACGCCAGGCTCTGCACATACACAGTCACAGCGCACACCCTCCCCTGAGTTCTAATTAGTCTCACCTGAATGTCATGATCACCTTCACCACCACACACTACATATAGCACCACAACTCACTCTATCCCTGTCCGGTATCGTTAGCACATACCTGAGTGTTATGTTTCACGCTACGGACTTTGCTGCTAAACTCAACTCTCGTCTTCTAGAGATTTCTGCCCCTGCCTGTTCCCGCAGCTCGCGGTTTCACCTCCGGGTTTTACCTGCCCGCTTGATCTACAGATCTCCTCGCGTCAGCTTCCACGCCTTCCGTTTCTGCCTGCCTTTCTCTCTGCTCCCAAGACTCAATAAACAACTCAAGTGCATCCTCGTCTCAGTCCCTGTTCTGTTCATAACAATTGTTCTGCGAGCAGGGTTGCCAGGTTATGCCAATTAACCTTCACATAGAGCAGACATTTTTCCTGCAAATCAGTAAGTTTGGCTCCTTCAAAAAGTCAGAGAAAACAACGCTTTTTAACATTATTTTTGTTGTTTTGTTTAGTGGGAATTTTGATGAAACCTGCCAACTCTCTCCACATGCATCTATGACAACCTTTTTTCAAGCACAACATTAATGTAAAAACATCATACTCACTTAGCTTTTTGGTTGATCTGAAAGGATCCCTTAAAGAACCTGATCAGCCTTCAACAAAAGAATTCCTAGTTGGAAGAACCCTGTGTGTGTGTGTGTGTGTGTGTGTGTGTGTATATGTATGTATGTATGTGTGTGTGTGTATTTGTGTCTGCGAGCTTAGGGAAGAGACTTACATTCTGAAAAATCTTCTCTGCTTTGCGGAGGAATAACTCGAACTTTCTTCACTAGATAAACACAGTTACAGGCACAGAGTTATAGGCCACTGAACAGAAACTGTAGTTTTTAAGGGAATTGTTCAGTCAATGATGTAATTTTTTAAACTAATACACTCAATCATACAGAACACATTTTTACGTCCAGTGTAGAGGGGGTAATTTCAAGTGATCCCAGTGAATTTATATATATACTGAGCCAGTGATTGTCTGTAAAGCTATAGCTTACCTTGACTTGACATCTTCTCAGTCTCCTTTTTGCAATGGTTTTCTAGCTCCTGTCTCATTTGAGACACAGATTTTATTATGTCTTCAAATGTGTAGAGAGAAAACATTGTGATGGTGGGTAGTTCTGCATGTCCAAGAGGAGCTGAGACAGACTGGAAGTTCTACACAGAGAATCAAAGAGAAACCCAAGCTTTGCAGGTCATACGTCATGGAATTCAGCTTGTACACATTCAAATACAAATATGTGTAGTTTTGTGTGTCAATAGATCTTAGACCTTACATATTAAATGCTGTCACATGTTGAACTGAGAATTATGGTTAAGAAGAGGAATTTTGTATGATGGTAATTGTGGTAATAAAATCATAGGATGCACTAAGACAGCTCATCAGTGATCTGAGGTTTCTCCAACTCATCAGGTGTTTCATGACTTTGCTCATTTGACAGCTAGGATGCTGACTTCAGCTTGTATCACTCAGAATTCAACCCCAGATAACCTCTACTGATCCAAAGCCATTGAGACTCTTAGCATACTCCATGATGGACTTGCTGCCTGATTCGCAGGTCCAGTGATGCCAAGCAGTATGTGGACTCAGTTTTCAGGCAGCAGCTTAGTATATGTTCTCTAGAATGTGACCCTCTTCTAGGGCCAATATGTAGCACAAAGGTGTCACGATTTCCCTAATTATGGAGATTTGACAGACTTGCCAGCATCAAGAACGTTATGTGGCCTTTTGATACATAGGGTCTCAAGGCAGCTTTATCCACTCCCACTACCCTGTGCCTTATCTATGCTTCTGCCAACTCTAAATCATGGTGCACCCTCCATTTCATCCCAATCTGGATCTCTATGTCTGCCATCAAGACCTTAGATTCCCTGCACTGTATCACTTCTCTTACACAAGATACCATGAACAACATGGTGATTCTGCTGCCAAGGATAGATACCGTTGTGGCAGTAAAATCAACCATGAAGGCTGTAATGAGTAGATGCCACACTCCAGGCTTGGTCAAGGGGGGACAGTGCACTCAATCTGAGCTGCCCTGATGAAAGAGGATTGTGCACCCTCTAATGTCCTTGCTTTGATATAGAGCAATGACTCTTAGGTTAACGGTGGTGTGGCAACCCATGATGGGGTATAAATTCATAAGGACATGATTTAAAGTCTTAATGGGTATTAACCCATACATCTATGTTGGCAAGGTCTAACCACAGCACAAGAAGATCTTATTTCCCTCCCCTGCTTCTTGACCAGCTGTGTGATTAATCCTGTGTGATTTGGTGGTATCTCCTCCCTGGGCAGCACTGTGTCAAAATGGGCATTCAGGAGGAGAAAATTTAAAACAGAACCACACAATGAGAGTAAATTATGCCGTCTTGTCTAAGTATGTCATTGGCTAGGTCACAGCTTAAAGCACATCATCATGAAGTATTAACTTGTCACATTTTTTAAAGTCATACTTTTCATATGGAGTTGCACACACAATATAACAAGCTTCTTCATTTGGATGGGCTTGGATAATCCAATTTGATTTGTTTGAAAAATTAGATGCACATTTTGGCCAGCTAGCATGTACATCAGGTGACACTGGTCTTAATGACTCTACCTGGAGAAAATAAATGGGATCCTCGACATGTGAAAGCTCCTCCATCTCAGCATTTCTTCTCTTCAGCTCTGCAATCTCCTGCTCCAGCTGCTTCATGATTTCTTCTGCTCGACTCACTGCAGCTTTCTCCTGAGCTCTGATCAGTGCTGTGACCTCAGAGCATCTTCTCTCAAGTGTTTTGATTATATCAGTAAATATCTCCTCACTTTCCTGCACTGCTGTTTGAGCAGAGAGCTGTTAGGAGACCAAAAGAGATAAAATGTTTCTTACTCAGATATTTTCCTGGAAGCCCAGAAGTGTGACTGTGATTAGGTTTCTGTACAAAGAGTCTGACTGATAATGAAACAGCTCTTCTAGCATCCATATCTTGTTGTTCCTGAAACTCACCTTGTGAGACTCAACAGCTTTTGTTAGCTCCTCAAGCTCCTTCTCTCTTTGCTGGATTCTCTGCTGGTATTTTCCCTGCACCTTCATCAACTGTTTCTGTGCAGGAACAATGCATATATTTCAGCAGTGTCCAGACTACAGGTGTATTCAATAGGGATTATTAGCTGCAAATGAACTCATATTATATTTTAAAATAGACTAAACTGAAACACATATAATGAGAAAGAGCACTATTTATTCTTGTCAAATGTAATCTCGCAGACACCAGCTGTGGTGACCATTTGATCCAATGCCGGAGAATATGCAGGAGCCTGGTTCGGATTGTGCACTCTCACCACTTTCACCTCTTTCATGTGTCCTTAAAATTATTTATTTGATGGTTTCCATAAAAAAGATGAATGAAAAGTGGTTGCAAATTAACCATAAAAGATAACATAAAAGTTAAAAAAAACCTACTGTTTAAAACATCCAAAAGAACATGAATGTTTGTAACCGGGCCCCATAATTCAACTTGCCTACATCATAGAGCCTTTGCCTCCTGACATCACACAAACATGGCCAACATTGGGCATACGAAAAGATAAAATTAATATTAAAACAGAAATGACGACAACACTATAGGTTTTCTGACAATTTGGTAACTATGGGGATGTGGTAACTTAGTGGTTAAGGTATTAGACTACTGATTGGAAGGGTGTGAGTTCAAATCCCAGGTCCACCAAGCTGCCACTGCTGGGTCCCTGAACAAAGCCATTAACCCTCAATCGCTCCGTTGGATAAAATGAGATAAAATGTAAGTCGCCTTGTATAAGGGTGTCTGCCAAATACCAGAACTGTAAATGTATCACCATCCCTGCAGTTAATCAGCAATTTTCTTATACTGTCATCTGAAGCCTACAGCAGAATTTGGCTTGCTGTAGTCATCTTGAAATAAGTATGGACACTATTATGAAAGATGTCTAGATGCCAGGTGAGGTTGCTTAGAAATATGTATAAATATTCAGTATGTCAGTGTTGCTTTATATTTATCTTAATCACTGTTGATGTAAAGTAATGAAAATCACAGTTTTAAACTTTTCCACTGCTCACTGATGAGTCTATGGTGTGAGTATTGAGCCTCGAATTGAATCTTGCTCATAATGACTATAGCTTTCCCTTCTATGGCCTTTTTTACCCAAACATGACTGCATTCTTTTTTTGTTCTTTTTTTTACAAAGGTTTTTAATAATTTCTAGTCTTAAACATGTTTGAAAATATAAGCCATTAGCAGATCATTGGATTCTGTCCGTAAGATCATTTTTTGTAAAATAAAAAGCTTTGTTTTGCTAAAATCACAAAATATACTTTATACGTATAAGTATAAGTATACGTAGCAGTGATTTGCACATAATTTAGGAATGTGGCAGAAAACTGGAAAGGCCACTGGTAACCTGCGCCCAGGAATAAACCCGAGCTCAGGCTCAAACCTGGAACCTGAACCTGACCCGTGGTTACCTCTGATTAGTTGTAGAAGAAGCTGTAAGATATTGTTACCTGTTTCCCATCTCGTCCTGCTACAGCTGATACTGTATCATGTTTTTTATGTTTATCTATCATACACAACATGCAGATACACTGCTGGTCAGTGTGACAGTAAACCTCCAGCAGTTTGTCATGCTGAGAGCAGATCTGCTCCTGGAGTCGTCCGGAGGCTTCGACCAGCTTGTGCTTCTTAAAGGCAGGAGATTTATAGTGAGGCTGTACATGAGTTTCACAGAAAGAGGCCAGACACACCAGGCAGGACTTGATAGCTTTGGATTTATTCTCAATGCAAAAATCACACTCCACATCTTCAGATCCAGATGAAGACTGAGCAGGACGTGTAGCTTGGAGTCCTGTCTTCTTCAGTGTCTCCACTACTTCAGCCAGCATGGTGTTTTTACTCACAGCAGGTCTTGAAGTGAAGGTTTGTCTACACTGAGGACAGCTATAGACTCCCTGCTGATCCTCCTGATCCCAGCAGCCATTAATGCACACCATACAGAAACTGTGTCCACATGAAAGAGCTACTGGATCCTTGAGTAGATCCAGACAGATTGGACAGCTGAACTGATCCAGAGCAACGGAAATATTCGCTTCTGCCATTTTACTAAACACTCGCAGTCAGTAACAGCAGCTCACACTTCCTGGTTCAGTTTGGAAAAGCCGTGTGGAAGACAGGTGTGTATAAAGAAAAGGGAAAAGGCATGAAAAGATCTGCACGTGCTACACACTCGGACTGAAAGGAGGAAGATTAGCTTCACTTTCATTTCCGGGAAAGAAAAGGAGAGTTGCCAGATATGTGTGATAGAAGCAGCTTAATCTGCTTGAAAATAAACCAAAACATAATAATAATAATAATAATAATAATAATAATAATAATAATAATAATAATAATATAATTAATAATAATAATAATCTATAAACTCAGCCTTCTTTCAAAACTTTCATTATTAACCTCTCAAGTCCTGTATTAGACAGCAAAATAAACTAGTTCAACATACACACGGTTTTCTTAATCCGTGCTATCATTAGGGGATGAAAATAATCTTGAAAAACATTTAAGAACATTCTTAAAGAAAATGTGGTCTACTTTATTCATTCATTTAGTACAAACAGAAAAACCTCCAACCTTCCAGCCAAGCTGGCTTGCAAAACCACAATCCAAAATTAAATGAACCTTGATCAAATACTTGATGACACAGTGGGATAATACACACATCTGGCAACCCAGAGAAGCAGCAAGGTGAAAAAGTGGGAAGAAAAGTAAGAGCAGTTGACTTAAATGTAAACCTTACAGTCTATTACTTGTAATGATGACGTACATAATGTTTAGTAAAATTACATACAAAATAAATAAATAAAACAATTAATAGTAAAACCTCACCCTTACTATCCGGCTTTAGCCTCCAGGCCTGATTAGAGTACGACTTGTATGTTTCTGAGTAATATTGGGAGGGACAACAGGTCTCATTGATTTATTATTATTTTATAGAATTAAAAAAATTAATCAGCAAATATATTCTGTATTGATTATTTCAAGCACACTTCAGCAGAATTTTCAAAGCAGAAGCTGGTGAAAAATCCTAATGTAACAAGAAAAATCTTATGTTTAATAATGTGATGGTGCTTAGGGATGTCAAATTAGTCATAATTGTTGCATCCACAAGCAGAATTTCTTTCATTATTTTCTTTAATAATTCATGTTAGCGATGAATGTATATGTGTATTTGTATGTGATATTTGTTAAGTACTGTAGTAGGATTTATTTATTTATGTATTTATGTGATATGATATGATATGATTTGATATGATATATGACACTTTGTTCATTGTTTTTGGCCTGGTCCTGTCCTGAAGTCCTTTTTAGAAGCTTGCCTTTTGTATTAAATCTTTTTTACCTGACGATCTGAAGCTCTTGGTTCACTGGTACTAATTGATTTTTGCACTTTTTTTTTTTTTCCTCGTTACCTTGCTTCCCCTACCCCTAGACTGGGGGATTATGTAAAATAACAGTGGAGTCAGGGAGAAGGCATCAATTCTGTAATTCTAGTAAAGTTTATTGGTTATAGTAAAGTACATTTCAGCAACAAATAAGATGCTAATGCATTATATAATAACATCTGCAATACTGGTATTTCTTGGATCTTGAGTTATATGTTTACCAGACCTGATATTAAACACAATGAGCAGTTTCAGGCTGTAGAAGATCAAAAAACACAGATAAAGAAGCAAAACACACAGAAAAATACAGAACAGCTTGGTATTACTCATGAGTTTTTAACATGATTGGGACCTAAATGATGAAAATATAGCAGCCCAATCTCTCCATAAGATGTTTCATGCGTGTTAAATAATCAAAACATGTATGGTGATAATTATAGCTAAAGTAAAATGAGTTACAAATGCATTTTTTTTTTTTTTACAAGAGTTAAAGGTATTACAATAAAAATAGAAAATGACATTGACAATCATTATTTTGAAAATTGTAGATAATGAAGTTTGAACAGTGTTAGCAATAAAGCATTGATACACAGACATGGATTACACAGATGTGGGTATTTATTAGCTCTGAAATCCCTCAATTGTGTGAAAATGTACAAACTGGAATGCTGCTTTGGACTGGGAACCTTTTTGATTTACTTTACTTTTGACTCACGCCGTCTAAATCCTGTTCACTATGTCAGCGTTAATTATGTACATATGATAAATCAGGCTGGGTCACTATGTGCTTGTGTCCAGGAGCTTGCTTGACACATTTACACTTGTTTTAACGTACAACAACTGCATTATACATCATCTAAGGTGCTCAAACATGCACAAACATGCACAATTGGGTATCACTACAAACAGCTGACGTTACAGAGCAAGTTCCATTTATCAGATTTTGTTTTTCAAACAACTGAGCAGTTCATTTTTATTCATAGCATAGTTTATTTTTATTTTTTAATTATGTAATTATGTATTTATGTGTGTTTGATATTTATTTAAAATTTTTTACATAGCTTTTTGTACTTGTCTGGCATTCACTGTGGACAGCAAAGAAAGTCATTGTAAAAAGTAATTTCAACAGAAAAACTTGTTTCCTCACTGTACACATGACAATAAAAGCTTTGAATTTGAGGGTTTGTCAAGTGGCTGCAGTGGGATTTGAACTCAAAACCTTGCAATCAGTAGTCCAACAGCTTAACCAGTGATGTGTCACTGCTAATGACACCAGTGTGCCAAGTGTGATCACCAGTAATAATAAATTAGTCTAGCTGGAGGAAGTGGAAACCCTTTGGAGAGTGTACCTGAATGCTCTGAGGATTGGAGGTGGACACATGATACTGAGACGCTAGTGAAGAAGGCATAGAAACACCTGTACTATCTCTGTGTGCTGAAAAAACTCTCACAATTTTTTACCAGTTCATCTTAGGGAGCATCCTGAGTGGCAACATTACTTCCTGATATTTGTACTATAAGTTTTCATTCTAACTTAAAACAATTAATTTCCAAAGATCCTGAGCATGAAATTTTGTGTTTGTGTTTATTTAGTTTTTAATAGTATTGAAAATGTAGATTTTAAACAAAAAGCAAGCTTTTTAATTTCTTGCCATTTTTAAAGGTAAAATGTTTAATTGTTATATTATTGTTACATGAATCATACAATGCTAAACTAATCCAAAATTATCTATTTTCAGTAGCACAGTTTTACTGTTGAATAGGTATTTATCAAGAAACCAGGGTAAAGCGGCTGAGTGAATGTGGTGTAAACTCTGTGGAGGAGCGTCATCGTGTCAGAGACACTGTAGAAAGACAGAGTTCCTGCCTTGTGATCCAGAAAAACTCCTATTCTAGAGGAGACGGAGTTTATGGGGATATTAGTTCCTTGGTTGTTGTGTAAGAAAGAGTAACCAGATGATTGGCACAGCAAACTCCAGGACTTATCATTACATCCAAACACACATTCATTATTTGCTCCCTTCCTGCTGATGTCTTTATATGACACTGCTATATTCACCCCATAATCCCTGCTCCACTCCACCTCCCAGTAACAGCATCCAGACACACTCTCGCTACACAACACCTGGGTGTAATAGTTAAAGCTCTCTGGATGTTCATAACCAAAATAATTGCCAGTGTTAGTCGCCATTCTGTTCGAATCAGACAGTTGGATGCATGCATGTGCTGTGTTGAGATCCAGTGTAAGTTGACAGGAATCTAATGAGGAAAAAAAGATTTAAAAAAATGTTTGCACTCTTGTCTTTGTGTTGGTTTAACTGTCACCTAAATATTTCATAAAAATTTAATCCTACTACAATACTTTATTTTTTCTGGAGTGGGCAGATGGGGACCCCCCCCCATATTTTTCTCAGTGTATGTATGTATGGAAGAAGAGATACTTACATTGTAGAAATTCCTCCCTGCTTTGGGGTGGCAGGATCAGGGTTTTCTTCACTAGGAAACAGTTAACAGGTTCCAGGTACAATCATAATATGACAAACTAGCATAACGTTTTTTTTATAGGAATTGTCCAGCCAAAGATAAAATATGAAACAAATGTTTTCAATTAGCTAAGAAAATTAAAGTCCATGGCTTGATTTTTGATTTCCTTTTGATTTGGGAAGTCATAATTGTCATTATGTAAGGTGTATTCAAGTCACTATGGTCAGAGCATGATGGAGTTGAAACTTCTCTTGATTACTCTCTTTGTTAGTCTCATTGTGTCAGTGTATGGAGCAGATAAATAGTTAAATTATTAAAAAAATTCCTTCATTTATATAAGTACACGACAGTGGTCATTGTGTTTGGCATCATGGAGAACTGACTCAGAGTTAGTGTACATTTCAACTCCAGGAGGGTAAAACCAATGACTAAATTTGCAATCTCAGGCTTTTACAAGATTCAGATCTGACATTTATCAGCCATATTAAAGTTGTCACCAATACAGCATCTTTTGAGAAGGGATTTATTATTGGCACACATCACATTACAGCAGAATTCTTTTCTTCACTTATCCCAGCAGGACACAGGGTCAGCTATGATATAGCAGATGTGGCCACGCAGGACTACTTCACTACTGCAGTGAGCATTGGGGCCAGCCCTGCAACCTGCTAGTGGTTCCCAGAGCAAAGACTCAACTCTTGATGCACCTGGCACACTCTCACTCACTGAGTAGCTATATGGGGGCCCACAACACATTGGAAAAGCTATCTGGCCTGGCATGAACATGGAAGTGTGAGTTTTCTGTCAGTACCACCCACAGTGCCAGCGCACCGCACCCTGGAAACTGAAAGGACACCCTAACAGACCAAGGTAAGCCCTTTGCATCACATTTAATGATTTAATGATCTGTGTCAGATGTTTCAGGTGACGCACTTGAGGACACCCATCTACCACCACAAGTCTAATGGCCTCGTAGAACACTTTAACCGGATGCTTAAGCAGATGTTGCAGCAGATGGTGGATGAGGAGGGAAGAAACTAAGACATTCTGCTGTCCTAAATCTTTTTACCATCTGAGAAGCCCCACAAGCATCTAGAGGCTACCCTTCTTTCAATTTCTTCTTTGGACGGTGGCCTTCTGATTGTTGGACATGGAGGCCTTCTGATTGTTGGCAGGAGTGGATTGACTGAGAGGCTCTGATCGTCAGGGGGCACAAGGAAACCAAACAAAGGGACCAGTAGCAGGTCTACAACATTCAGCCTAGCCCCAGGAGCTGCAGCCAGGTGATCAAGTGATCCTTCTACTACCAAACACCTCCTGTAAGTACCTGGCATGCTGGCTGGGCCAATACACAGTCCTTGAGAAAGCTGGCCCAGTAAGCTACCACTTTTGACCCAGGTAAGTGTGCAGACATCTAGTTATATTACATCAACCTGCTAACAAAAATGGTTTGAGCCAGGGCCAGTGGTGCCTGTGTTTGCTACTCTTCCCAAAGATCCCACAGGCCTAGCAGGGAGAAGAACTCACCTCCAGGCAGAGCCAAGAGCCGACAGAGCTGGTGGACCAGTTTGCTGATGTATTTTTGTCCAATTCAAGGCTGACTCTTCTGGTCCCTCAAGAGATCAAAATCCCTATGGGAATTGGGGTAAGACTGTTGTAACAGAGGCCCACTGTCAAGATATTGAGGAGGAAGTCAGCCTAATGCTATGAGATGGAATCACTGAGGAGTCTGCCAACCCCGGTCCAGCCCAATCATCATTGTGCAAAAGCCTGATGGAAGCATGTGGCTGTGTAATGAATTCCAAAAGCCTATTCAGTTCTCAGATTTTGACAGTTACCCCCTTCCCTGGGTGAACAACCTGTTGGAGTGACTGGGGATAGCTCATGTGTGGACCTCACACCTCAAACTTGAGGTGTGAGGCAAATGTGCAAATCACCAAGTCACTGTGCTGCCAAATTAAAGAAAGGGTTATTTCTTGTTCATATACTGTTGATGAAAAGACTGTGAAACTTTTAAAATATAAATAGACATCACTTCACAGATTTCACAAAATCTTAAACGCAAAAATTGACCATTTAAACAATTTTTAAAGATTTCTCAAGATGTAAGCAATTCTACGGGTTAGAAAGAAAGTGACCATTTGTAAACTACTGCAGACCAGGCCTACAGGGAAATACTGAGCAAATCCCAACGTCAGCCAACTCAGAGTAATCAATGCTGATCTAGAGGCGGACTTTAACTTTACTTTCTGATTTATAGATCCATGCTCAAACAGCAGTATTTATGCTTTTAGGTACAGTATATGCAACAAAATTAATCCGTTATGTTGTATAGATGTTATTTATACAATGTGATGAAAGGATAAACAGCGATTTACAGTTAAATAGTAGTTGAAATTACATTTTTGCAAGAATTACTGGTTCAAGAATAAATTAATCTATTGTGATATTGTGCTGAAAATGTCAGTACAGTTGAAACTGTTTTTGTTATCCTGAACGTATTTGGAAACAGTATAATGTTAGTTGCTCTGTCTTACCTTCACTGAAGATCTTATTAAACTGCTCTTCAAAGCATGCTTCTATCTGCACTTTTGACTGAGGCACAGACTTTACTACATCATCAAAAGAGAAGAAAGAATTGACCACGATGGTGGGCAAATCTGTAGCTCCAGGAGGGTTTATGAGAGACTGAAAACTCTACACAGAGAAAAGAGAATAAATAATAATAATAATAATAATAAAGAAGGGCTTTAGTAGTCTACTTAAAAATCCATATCTACTGTTAAGTTATTTATGTTATTAATACATTATTTTTCTTATTCCATGTAAAATTTTGGCATCTTGATGTATGTTTAGGGTCTCAGTGATGTCACCTGGAGGTACTGAATGGGATCATCAATGTGTAAAAGCTCCTTCATTTCAGCTTCTCTCCTCTTCAGCTCTGCAATCTCCTGCTCCAGTTGCTTCATGACTTCTTCAGCTCGACTCACTGCAGCTTTCTCCTGAGCTCTGATCAGTGCTGTCACCTCAGAGCATCTCTTCTCAGTGGATTTGATCAGGTCAGTAAAGATCCTCTCAGTTTCCTGAACTGCTGTCTGTGCAGAGCTCTTTTAGGAGAAAGAGAGAGAGAGAGAGAGAGAGAGAGAGAGAGAGAGAGAGAGAGAGAGAAAGCAAGAGTTCTTTTCCTCAGAAAATGTCAATGAGATTATGACTAGATAGGAGTGTGACTGATCCTAAATACAGCTCTTCCAGCAGCCAGATAGCTGTTCTCAAAATTCACCTTGTGAGACTCCACAGCCTTTGTTAGCTCCTGAAGTTCCTGCTCTCTCTCCTGGATTTTCTGCTGGAATGTTCCGTGCACCTCCGCGAACTCTTTCTATGAATGAAGAACAGAATTTACATTGCTATAAAAGTAAGACATGCATTACATATCTACTTTGTAGTAGACACTCTACAATATTAGATACTCTTAAAATGTAATCTCATCTCTAGTTTCTTTAGGTTCTATGCAGAAAAGGTTTCAAATTAGGATATTTTTAGAAAACCAAAACGTCTGAAATGAAATGTCTGAAATGAAATGCTCCGTAAAAATGCTATTTGCAGAAATTATGAAACACAATAAAAATGTACTATCATCTAAAGAAAACTATTCTTCCTTTAGATTCAGTCAGTGCTCTATCCTCATAAGTCCTGAGCCTAAAAAGACTGGGTGTAAGACTGGGGGTGGGGGGGATACCACTTTATCACCCTGAAATCAATTTTATTTAAGCTAAATCTACTTTTAAATAAACTGTGCATGCCATTGCTTCCCCCGTGCTTGTAGAAAAGGGCAATGATATATTGTTACCTGTTTCTCAGCTCTCCCTGCTGCAGCTGATACTGTATCATGTCCTTTATGTTCATCCATGGTACACAACATGCAGATACACTGCTGGTCAGTGCGACAGTAAACCTCCAGCAGTTTGTCATGCTGAGAGCAGATCTGCTCCTGGAGTCGTCCGGAGGCTTCGACCAGCTTGTGCTTCTTAAAGGCAGGAGATTTATAGTGAGGCTGGAGATGAGTTTCACAGAAAGAGGCCAAACACACCAGGCAGGACTTGATAGCTTTGGATTTATTCTCAGTGCAGGAATCACACTCCACATCTTCAGGTCCAGATGAAGACTGAGCAGGACGTGTAGCTTGGAGTCCTGTCTTCTTCAGTGTCTCCACTACTTCAGCCAGAACACTGTTTTTACTCACAGCAGGTCTTGAAGTGAAGGCTTGTCTACACTGAGGACAGCTATAGACTCCCTGCTGATCCTCCTGATCCCAGAAACCATTAATACAAACCATGCAGAAACTGTGTCCACATGAAAGAGCTACTGGATCCTTGAATAAATCCAGACAGATTGAACAGCTGAACTGATCCTGAAGTCCCAAAATACTCGCTTCAGCCATTTTGATGAAAAACAAACACACTCACTCACAGCAGCTCACACTTCCTGGTTCAGCCGTGTGAAAAAATAAAATGAATTAATTCATAATTTGTGCATATATTTCACAAAATAAACAACACACGACTGTTTTCAAAAACAGATAATAATCCTGCACATGAATAGCTTAAAACCCTCACATGAAACAGATCACAATCTCGATTAAACAGATCAGGAAATCAGTTAAATCAGGAACAGATAAGTTTCTGCTAAAGTAACAGCTGAGTTGCCAGGTCTTTCTTTTTCAGAACTGAATAAAAATTAAAACTAAACCAGGCGTCAGGGAAAACAAAAACAAAACAGTCCATTAATAAATCTTAAAATCAAAAACTTTAAATAAGCAGCGATATTAAAACAAAATTGGTTTGTATAACATGCAAAAAAATCGGTTAGAGCAAATGATCTGGCAACCCAGAAATAGGTCGAAAAATTAATCGAGTAATTATATGATAATAAAATGTGATGAATTGGTGTCTATTTTCGGTAGGATAAGTAAATTCTAATCTATAAGGAATAAATAAACCCAAGAACTTTAAACAACATTATTAAGTGAAAATTACATTAGTCTACTTATTTTGCACAAGATGCATATTCTTTACAGTTAGAATTTCTAATTATAGTGTAACTATAGTATATTTATAGTATTTCTAAATACAGTATAACTGTATACAAATCTGAAATGATCTGTATCTGGAAATGTTAATTTCTATATATACAATTAATTCACTACATTACTACAGGGTCAAAGGTTTGGTGATGACGTGTAGTGTTGTATAAGAATATGCTGCCCTCTGCTGGACACTCACGTGCATTTAAATCAATTCATTCTGAAATCACAAAGATTTTTGTGTACCTTTTAGTCTTTTACACAAAAATAGCTGTAAGTGACTGTGTACTACCCAAATAATTACTACATGAGGATAAAACTCTGACAGAATCCCAACAGTGAGCAGACTTCAACTCCACTTATATTTTGTATCACCAGCAGTTTTATATCGTCACACAATCACTAACTCTTGTCCCACTTTTGTGAACAAAAAAGCAGACCTACTATTTAATAACATAGTATTTACCTACTACAACATTTATTAATAAAATGGACCACAGGGAAGACTATAAAAACCTTGAAAGCCTGTAAATCACAGCTGATTTTTATTGTATATTTTTAGTAGAACATGTGAATCAAAACAAATGAATTATACAGCACTAGTGATTACAGATAACTGCACCAGGGTACAAACAAAATCAAAATTTAAAAAAACAAACAAAATAATTTGTCACCTGTTGATAACAAATGAACAAAACTAAGATAGACTTCTGATCCAATGTGTGACTTTTCCGAACATAAAAATTATTAAAACTTTTATCAACAGGTGAACACCACCAGTAGAAAGCTTTCTTTTTATTACGTTCATCTGATTACAATAGCTATTCCACAAAATGCACATGTGAGAAAAGAAATTGTGATAAATGAGAGAGAGAGAGAGAGAGAGAGAGAGTGTGAGAGAGAGACAGAATGAGAGATACTGTAGGCTGAGGAGTGCTGTAGAGTGAGATTGTCAGTATTTTTGGTGATCTTCAGTTTTCTCACATTTGCCAGCTCCTGTGTCCACTCTGTGAACGACCTTGACTGGGTTATGACCTGAATGAGTAGTACTGCCGCTTTGAAAGACAATGGAACAGTCCTGACCCCCCCCAATCCTCCCCCCATAAGCTATTGATCAGAAGTAGCTCCTCCTCCTACACTTTCATACCTATATCACCCACACAGCTCCACACCTTAGCGACACACCACCCCCCACCCCTCACACCTCTCGCCATCAAAGAGGAAGAGGTGAATAGACTGTTTAAATGTCTGAACACCCGCAAAGCTACAGGCCCGGACTCCGTCTCCCCCTCCCTCCTGAAGCACTGTGCCAATCAGCTGTCCCCAGTGTTCACAGACATTTTTAATACCTCACTGGAGACCTGCCATGTGCCAGCCTGCTTCAAGATTTCAGCCATTGTCCCAGTCCCCAAAAAGACAAAGATCACAGGACTTAATGACTACAGACCCGTCGCCCTGACTTCTGTGGTCATGAACTCTTTTGAGCGCTTCGTGTTGTCCTACCTCAAGGACATTACAGACCCTCTCCTGGATCCACTACAGTTCGCCTACAGAGCCAACAGATCTGTAGACGATGCTGTGAACATGGCTCTCTACTTCATCATTCAGCATCTGGATTCCCCAGGATCCTATGCCAGGATACTGTTTGTGGACTTTAGTTCCGATTTTAATACGATCGTCCCAGCTCGGCTCAGAGAAAAGCTCTTCCAGCTGAATGTGCCTGACTCCATGTGCAGTTGGATCACGGACTTCCTGACAGACAGACGGCAGTTTGTGAGGCTGGGAACGCATGTCTCTGACCTCCAGCACATCAGCACTGGATTTACATTTACATTTACATTTCTGGCATTTGGCAGACGCTCTTATCCAGAGCGACGTACAAAAGTGCTTTAGTTCTCACTCATTGAATACATTAACACTGGTTCAATAAGACACAACTTGAGATACCATTAGCCTAACTTTTTTTTTTTTTTTTTTTTTTTTTTTTGTTGCAACATATTACGTAAACTGGAAAAATAAGAGCTAGTTTAAGTACTTCAGGAAGAGGTAAGTCTTCAGTTGCCGTTTGAAGACAGTCAGAGACTCGGCCGTACGGATACCTAGGGGAAGTTCGTTCCACCACCTCGGTGCCAGAACAGAGAAGAGTCTAGATGTATACCTACCTTTTTCCCTGAGAGATGGTGGGACCAGTCGAGCAGTGCTAGTGGATCCCCCCAAAGCTGTGTCCTTTCTCCACTGCTATGGGGCAGTGGTGGCTCAAGTGGTTAAGGCGCTGGGTCGTTGATCGGAGGATCGGGGGTTCAAGCCCCAGTACCACCACTGTTGGGCAATTGAGCAAGGCCCTTAACCCTCTCTGCTCCAGGGGCGCTGTATCATAGCTGCCCCTGCACTCTGACCCCAACTTCCTCAGCTGGGATATGCGAAGAAAAAAATTCCACTATGCTGTAATGTATGTGTGGCGATAATAAAGGCTTCATGCCCCCACTTTCTTTCTATATATAGACTATATCCCTTTATACCAACAGCTGCACATCTGGTCACCAGGCTGTCAAACTCCTGAAGTTTGCTGACGACACCACCCTCATCGGCCTCATCTCTGATAGGGACGAGTCGGACTACAGGGGTGAGATGGTGTCATGGTGCAGCATGAACAACCTGGAGCTCAACTCCCTAAAGACAGTGGAGATGATAGTGGACTTCAGGAAGGACCCAGCCCCCCTCCCCCCTGTCATCCTCTGTGACTCTCCGGTGACATCTGTTGAGTCCTTCCGTTTCCTAGGCACCACCATCACCAAGGAGTGCAAGTGGGAGCACAACATCAGGTCTCTCACCAAGAAGGCTCAGCAGAGGATGTATTTTCTGCGCTAGCTGAAGAAGTTTCTCCTCCCTGTGAAGATGTTGGTTAACTTCTACACCGCCATCATTGAATCTATCCTCACATCCTCCATCACGGTCTGGTTTGCTGCAGCTACAGCCAGGGACAAGGCCAAACTGCAGCGTGTCATCCACTCAGCTGAGAAGGTGATTGGCTGCAGTCTCCCATCTCTCCAAGAGCTGTACGTCTCCAGGTCCTGGAGACGTGCAGCCAAGATCGCAGCTGACCCCTCTCATCCCAGAAATGAACTCTTTCGGTCCCTCCCGAAAGTTTTGGGACACGCCTCCAAATCATTGAATTCAGATGTGGAGATGGAGAGGTGTGGAGATGGCCAATAATATATTGTATATTTAAGCCATATTTTATTCATTCATTGTCTACTGCTTATCCGATCTATACTCGGGTCACTGGGAGCCTGTGCCTATCTCAGGCGTCATTGGGCATCAAGGCAGGATACACCCTGGACGGAGTGCCAACCCATCACACGGTACACACACACACTCTCATTCACTCACGCAATCACACACTATGGACAATTTAGAGATGCCAATCAACCTACAATGCATGTCTTTGGACCGGGGGAGGAAACCGGAGTACCCGGAGGAAACCCCCGAGGCACAGGGAGAACATGCAAACTCCACACACACATGGCGGAGGTGGGAATCGAACCCCCAACGCTGGAGGTGTGAGGCAAACGTGCTAACCGTGCCCCACTGCCATATTTTATATATATATATAAAATATAATATTTTTATTTTATTTTTATTTTTTTATATATTTATATTTTTTTATAAATATATATATATATATATATATATATATATATATATATATATATATATATATATTTTTATACACACGTTTGCTTCACACCTATATATATATATATATTCATTCATTCATTCATTCATTCATTGTCTTCCGCTTATCCGGAGCCGGGTCGCAGGGGCAGCAGTCTAAGTAGGGATGCCCAGACCTCCCTCTCCCTAGCCACTTCCTCCAGCTCTTCCGGAGGGACCCCAAGGCGTTCCCAGGCCAGCCGAAAGACATAGTCTCTCCAGCGTGTCCTGGGTCTTCCCCGGGGCCTCTTCCCGGTGGGGCATGCCCGGAACACCTCTCCAGGGAGACGTCCTGGAGGCCTCCGAAACAGATGCCCGAGCCACCTCAACTGCCCCCTTTCGATGTGGAGGAGCAGCGGCTCTACTCCGAGCTCCTCCCGGGTGACAGAGCTCCTTACCCTATCTCTAAGGGAGCGCCCTGCCACCCTACGGAGGAAGCTCATTTCGGCCGCTTGTATCCGGGATCTTACCCTTTCGGTCATGACCCAGAGCTCATGGCCATAGGTGAGAGTAGGAGCGTAGATTGACTGGTAAATCGAGAGCTTCGCCTTCCGGCTCAGATCCTTCTTCACCACAACAGACCGGTACATAGACCGCATTACTGCTGCCGCTGCACCGATCCGTCTGTCAATCTCACGATCCATCCTTCCCTCACTCATGAACAAGACCCCGAGATACTTAAACTCCTCCACTTGAGGAAGGACCTCCCCTCCAACCTGAAGGGTGCAAGCCACCTTTTTCCGGTCGAGAACCATGGCCTCGGATTTGGAGGTGCTGACCCTCATCCCAGCCGATTCACACTCAGCTGCAAAACGCCCCAGTGCATGCTGTAAGTCCAGGCCTGAAGAGGCCAACAGGACAACATCATCTGCAAAATCAGCGATGAAATCCTGTGGTCCCCAAACCGGACTCCCTCCAGCCCCTGGCTGCGCCTAGAAATTCTGTCCATAAAAACAATGAACAGAACCGGTGACAAAGGACAGCCCTGTCAGAGCCCAACATGCACTGGGAACAGATCTGACTTACAGCTGGCAATGCGAACCAAGCTCCCAAGCGAAACCCCGTACTCCCAGAGCACCTCCCACAGAATGCCACAAGGGACACGGTCGAAAGCCTTCTCCAAGTCCACAAAACACATGTGGACTGGTTGGGCAAACTCCCATGAACCCTCGAGCACCCTGTGGAGGGTATAGAGCTGGTCCAGTGTTCCACGACTAGGTCGAAAACCGCATTGCTCCTCCTGTATCCG
Source organism: Hemibagrus guttatus (assembly GCA_033459395.1). Taxonomy (NCBI): domain Eukaryota; kingdom Metazoa; phylum Chordata; class Actinopteri; order Siluriformes; family Bagridae; genus Hemibagrus; species Hemibagrus guttatus. The sequence goes on along the minus strand of JAUCMX010000005.1, from coordinate 9,878,446 downwards.
AGGTTCGACTAACGGTCGGACTCTCCTCTCCAGTACTCTGGAATAGACTTTCCCTGGGAGGCTGAGGAGTGTGATCCCCCTATAGTTGGAACACACCCTCCGGTCCCCCTTCTTAAAAAGAGGGACCACCACCCCGGTCGCCCAGTCCAGAGGCACTGTCCCTGACCGCCACGCTATGTTGCAGAGACGTGTCAGCCAAGACAGCCCCACAACATCCAGAGACTTAAGGTACTCAGGACGAATCTCATCCACCCCCGGTGCCTTGCCACCAAGGAGCTGCTGAACTACCTCAGTGACCTCAGCTTGAGTGATGAATGAATCTACCTCTGAGTCCTCGGCCTCTGGTTCCTCTACAGAAGGCGTGTCAGTAGGGTTGAGGAGATCCTCGAAGTATTCCTTTCACCGTCCGACAATATCCCCAGTCGAGACCAGCAACTCTCCATCTCCACCATAAACAGTGTTAGCAGAGAGCTGCTTACCCCTTCTGAGACGCCGAACGGTCTGCCAGAATTTCCCCGAGGCCGTCCGATAGTCCTTCTCCATGGCCTCACCGAACTCCTCCCAGACCCGAGTTTTTGCTTCCGAGACCACCACAGCTGTAGTCCGCTTGGCCTGCCGGTATGCCTCAGCTGCCTCCGGAGTCCCCCGAGCCAACCAGGCTCGATAGGACTCCTTCTTCAGCTTGACGGCATCCCTTACTTCCAGTGTCCACCACTGTGTTCGGGGATTGCCGCCGCGACCGGCACCAGAGACCTTACGGCCACAACTCCGGATGGCTGCGTCAACAATGGAGGTGGAGAACATGGTCCACTCGGACTCAATGTCCCCAACCTCCCTCGGGATCTGGTTGAAACTCTCCCGGAGGTGGGAGTTGAAGACCCCCCTAACAGAGGGATCAGCAAGACGTTCCCAACAGACCCTCACAATACGTTTGGGCCTGCCAAGTCTGTCCGGCATCCCCCTCCGGAAGCGGATCCAACTCACCACCAGGTGGTGATCGGTTGACAGCTCCGCCCCTCTCTTCACCCGAGTGTCCAAGACATGCGGCCGAAGGTCAGATGACACGATCACAAGGTCGATCATTGATCTCCAGCCTAGGGTGTCCTGGTACCACGTGTACTGATGGACACCCTTATGCTTGAACATGGTGTTTGTTATGGACAGGCTGTGACTAGCACAGAAGTCCAGCAACAGGACACCACTCGAGTTCAGATCAGGTGGGCCGTTCCTCCCAATCACGCCCCTCCAGGTATCACTGTCGTTGCCCACATGGGCGTTGAAGTCCCCCAGCAAAACTATGGAGTCCCCAGTCGGAGCACCTTCCAGCACCCCTCTCAGGGTCTCCAAGAAGGTTGGGTACTCCACACTGCCATTCGGCCCATAAGCCGAAACAACAGTGAGACACCTATCTCCGGCCCGAAGGCGCAGGGAAACAACCCTCTCGTTTACCGGGGAAAACTCCAGCACATGGCGGCTGAGCTGGGGGGCTATAAGCAAGCCCACCCCAGCCCGACGCCTCTCACCATGGGGCACTCCAGAGAAGAAGAGAGTCCAACCTCTCTCAAGGAGTTGGGTTCCAGAGCCCAGGCTGTGTGTGGAGGTAAGCCCAACTATCTCTAGCCGGTACCGCTCAACCTCCCTCACCAGCTCGGGCTCCTTCCCCCCCAGTGAGGTGACATTCCATGTCCCAAAAGCCACATTCTTTGTCCAGGGTTTGGGTCGCCGGGGCTCCCGCCCATGACCGCTACCCAAAACACATTGCACCGGACCCTTATGCTCCTTCCTGCGGGTGGTGGGCCTACGGGAAGGTGGGCCTACGTCGTTTCTTCGGGCTGTGCCCGGCCGAGTCCCGCAGGCAAAGACTCGGCCACCAGGCGCTCGCCTGCGTGCCCCAACCCCAGGCCTGGCTCCAGGGTGGGGCCCCGGTGACGCCAGTCCGGGCGACGTAACGGTCCTCGATTTTATTTCCATAAGAGTCCAATATATATATATATATATATATATATATATATATATATATATATATATATATATATATATATATATATATATTTTATATATGTATATTTAAGCCATAATTTATATATATACAAACCCGATTCCAAAAAGGTTGGGACACTGTACAAATTGTGAATAAAAAAGGAATGCAATAATTTACAAATCTCATAAACTTATATTCTATTCACTATAGAATATAGATAACATATCAAATGTTGAAAGTGAGACATTTTGAAATGTCATGCCAAATATTGGCTCATTTTGGATTTCATGAGAGCTACACATTCCAAAAAAGTTGGGACAGGTAGCAATAAGAGGCCGGAAAAGTTAAATGTACATATAAGGAACAGCTGGAGGACCAATTTGCAACTTATTAGATCAATTGGCAACATGATTGGGTATAAAAAGAGCCTCTCAGAGTGGCAGTGTCTCTCAGAAGTCAAGATGGGCAGAGGATCACCAATTCCCCCAATGCTGCGGCCAAAAATAGTGGAGCAATATCAGAAAGGAGTTTCTCAGAGAAAAATTGCAGAGTTTGAAGTTATCATCATCTACAGTGCATAATATCATCCAAAGATTCAGAGAATCTGGAACAATCTCTGTGCGTAAGGGTCAAGGCCGGAAAACCATACTGGATGCCCGTGATCTTCGGGCCCTTAGACGGCACTGCATCACATATAGGAATGCTACTGTAATGGAAATCACAACATGGGCTCAGGAATACTTCCAGAAAACATTGTCGGTGAACACAATCCACCGTGCCATTCGCCGTTGCCGGCTAAAACTCTATAGGTCAAAAAAGAAGCCATATCTAAACATGATCCAGAAGTGCAGGCGTTTTCTCTGGGCCAAGGCTCATTTAAAATGGACTGTGGCAAAGTGGAAAACTGTTCTGTGGTCAGACGAATCAAAATTTGAAGTTCTTTTTGGAAAACTGGGACGCCATGTCATCCGGACTAAAGAGGACAAGGACAACCCAAGTTGTTATCAGCACTCAGTTCAGAAGCCTGCATCTCTGATGGTATGGGGTTGCATGAGTGCATGTGGCATGGGCAGCTTACACATCTGGAAAGGCACCATCAATGCTGAAAGGTATATCCAAGTTCTAGAACAACATATGCTCCCATCCAGACGTCGTCTCTTTCAGGGAAGACCTTGCATTTTCCAACATGACAATGCCAGACCACATACTGCATCAATTACAACATCATGGCTGTGTAGAAGGATCCAGGTACTGAAATGGCCAGCCTGCAGTCCAGATCTTTCACCCATAGAAAACATTTGGCGCATCATAAAGAGGAAGATGCGACAAAGAAGACCTAAGACAGTTGAGCAACTAGAAGCCTGTATTAGACAAGAATGGGACAACATTCCTATTCCTAAACTTGAGCAACTTGTCTCCTCAGTCCCCAGACGTTTGCAGACTGTTATAAAAAGAAGAGGGGATGCCACACAGTGGTAAACATGGCCTTGTCCCAACTTTTTTGAGATGTGTTGATGCCATGAAATTTAAAATCAACTTATTTTTCCCTTAAAATGATCCATTTTCTCAGTTTAAACATTTGATATCTCATCTATGTTGTATTCTGAATAAAATATTGAAATTTGAAACTTCCACATCATTGCATTCTGTTTTTATTCACAATTTGTACAGTGTCCCAACTCTTTTGGAATCGGGTTTGTATATATAAAATATGGCTTAAATATGCAATATATTATTGGCTATGTATATATATATATATATATATATATATATATATATATATATATATATATATATATATATATATATATATATATATATACACTGCTCCAAAAAATGAAAGGAACCCTTTGAAAACACAACAGATCTCAATGGGGAAAAATATCATGCTGGATATCTAGACTGATATGGACTGGTTAATGTGTTAGAAATGGAAGGATGCCACATCGTTTGATGGAAATGAAAATTATCAACCTACAGAGGGCTGAATTCAAAGACACCCTGAAAAAATGATGCAGCAAGCTAGTCCATTTTGCTGAAATTTCATTGCAGCAACTCAAATGGTAGTCTGTAGTTTGTATGGCCCCCATGTGCTTGTATTCATGTCTGACAACGTCGGGGCATGCTCCTAATGAGACGAAGGATGGTGTCCTGGGGTATTTCCTCCCAGATCTGTACCAGGGCATCACTGAGCCCCTGGACAGTCTGAGGCAAAACCTGGTGGCGTCGGATGGACAAAGCATAATGCCCCAGACGTGTTCTATTAGATTTAGGTCAGGCAAGCGTGGGGGCCATTCAATGGTATCAATTACTTCATCCTCTAGGAACTGCCTGCATACTCTCGCCACATGAGGCCGGGCATTGTCATGCACCGTCTGTCACATGTGCTCTGGGTGAACCTGCTCTCATCTGCGAAAAGCACAGGGTGCCAGTGTCGGACCTGCCAATTTTGGTGTTCAATAGCAAATGCTATTCGAGCTCCATGGTGCCGGACAGTGAGCATAGGGCCCAGCAGAGGACGTTGGACCCTCAAGCCACCCTCATGAAGGCTGTTTCTGATTGTTTAGTCAGAGACATTCACACCAGTGGCCTGGTCACTTTGTAGGGCTCTGGCAGTGCTCATCCTGTTCCTCCTTGCACAAAGGAGCAGATACTGGCCCTGTTGATGGGTTAAGGACCTTCTCCCTGTCCAGCTCTCCTAGAGTAACTGTCTGTCGCTTGGAATCTTCTCCATGCTCTTGAGACTGTGCTGGGAAACACAGAAAACCTTCTGTCAATGGCACGTATTGATCTGCCATCCTGGAGGTGTTGGACTGCCTATGTAACATCTGTAGGGTCCAGGTATCGCCCCGTACTACCAGTAGTGACACTGACCCTAGCCAAATGCAAAACTAGTGAAAAATAGAAAAGAAAAGATGAGTAGGGAAAAAATGTCACTGGCCTCCACCGTAAAACCATTCCTGTTTTGGGGGCATCTCATTGTTGCCCATCTAGTGCACCTGTTGTTAATTTCATTCACACCAAAGCAGCTGAAACTGATTAACAACCCCCTCTAACCCCCTCTGCTACTGAACTGACCAGATCAATATCTCAGGAATTTAACTGACTTGATGCTATACTTTGATTAAAAAGTTTATTTTTTTTAGAAACATAACTTATAATATATATATATATACATGGCCAATACACTATATTGCATATTCAAGCTATATTTTTTATGGCTTAAAATACTGAATGTGTATGTGTGTGTGTGTGTGTGTGTGTGACAGAAAGAGAGAGATATACTTACTTGGGTTACATGTTTCAAGTACAAATTGAGAACGGGAAGGCTTTTGGGAAAGGAATTGTCCTATAGAAATACAATTAAAGTCAATTCAGTAAACCTTTGAAAATTTCAATTAAAAACTGTGGCTGATATTCAACCTAAATATAGACAATTGGCCAAAATAATCAGTGTGTGTGTGTGTATGTGAGAAAGACAGATACAGAGAGAGAGAGAAATACAGTTACATACCTCCTTTTTCTTTAGTGCTGCAAGCATAAAGATCAGAGTCCACTGAAGAACAACCATACACAGCTACAATTACAGAGGGAGAGATAGCTTTTAATTCCCAACCTCCAACCAGGAAGCAGGGACATCACAACAATTTTTTCCCTTTTTTTTTTTTTTTTTTTTTTTTGCTGCATTCCAGTAAACTATTTCTGATAAATAATTTTCTGATGAGGTGGACTACAGTAGATAAGTCTGTAAATAGGCTTTACTATTCACTGAACATAATTATTTACAGAATTTCAATGATTTCAAACATGAAGGCTGATGGTAATGCCAGCTGAACCAAAAATATTCAGCACATCCTCCTCAGTCATAGGCTATTTTTTGTTAATTTCTTGGTTGGCCTGTGTCCAAGTAGTGATCAAACTCTTGAAACGCCCCAGCCCCAGAAGGTAAAAGTCAACATCCCCTTAACTTCCTGCTTGCCCCTTCAAGTTCCTTCCCTGTTTACAGAATGACATCAAATGAACAAAGCAGCACTTCTTACCTTTAGATAAGTTCAAATGCATGTGTAAATACTTGCTTTAGATCCATCAAGACAGACATATTCATTTGTTAAATCTATAACACTGACTTGTATTCCTTCCCAAATCTCATTCCATCAGCTCGTCTACTGGTTCAGGGGTGGCAGCAGGAACCGGAGGTGGAAAAATCCAGACATCACTCACTACAAAAAGACAGTTAAATACAAGGACAACTACAATCAAAACAATTGCAAGGCCAATGGGATTATTTTTTCTCTTTAAAATACAATGCTCAAAGTGAAATCTACCAGGTTCATATGATATGTATGTAAAGAATTTCAGTGGATTTGTCTCAAACAGGCTCTCTGACATGAGGAAATGTGGAACTGTTTTGTTTTCAGTCTCCATTTGTCTTTATGTTTACTTACATGCTTTTTTTTGTTCTATTCTGCTATTTGTTTAGATAATGATTGTTCTAATTTATGTTTATGATCATGGATTAACCTCTGTTGTTGTTGCCTGCCTGTTATGTGACTACACCATATGGTTTATCACACCTACAAACATGTGGCTCATCCCCAAAACTGTTGACAGAATCACACACTTGACGCACATGAAGCACACAATTGTGTAGAATGTCTTTGTATGGTGTAGCATTCCATTTTCCTTTCAATGGAACTAAGAAGCTCAAGACACTTTTTCCAGCAATGTCCCTGTGCACAAAGTGAGTTCAACCCAATGATGACCTATAGGATGATACGGAATACTGACGTCTCTCGCCCAACATCAGTGCCTGACCTCATTAGTTAAATAGTGCTTAATTAGTGCATAAATATTTACTGATACAACCGATGCAAAATTCAAATTATCTACAAAATTTCACAAATGTTATAATCACTTAGTCTTTGTTTCACATCAATTCTTTGTTGGTTCTTCAAATGTTAGAAAAGGTTACATTTCATTTTTTTAGTCACATGACAGAATTCCTTGTATTAGGTGTCCGAGATCGACAAGTGCCTGGAGAGCAGTAGATGGATTTGTGATTGATATAATCGCAGTAGCTATCCATCGAAGGAAGAACCTTAAACCAGTGGAAGTTTTGGAGACATATGGCAGGCAAAAGGTACACAATTTGCAATAGATACAAAAGTAGGGAAACAGCTCAAGGGCAGATTTCTTTTGTGATTCACCAAAATGTATGCAACAGTTTTGTATTTTCAGGGTTTTTTTTAAGAATGATGTCAGCAGAATACCATTTCAGCATAAAAAGGCCAATTGGATGAAACTAGGTAAACATTTTAATTAAGCATTTTGCATCCCAATAGAACAATGCAATGAGCGGATGGAAACTTGGCTATTAACGCTCTTGTAGCTGAAATCCCCACAACCAGATGTCCCAGAGGAGTGTAGCTTATAATAACAGCAAAGGCCCATTATTTTGAGGTATTCCTAACTTTTTCAGACCTGCAAAGAGCTAAGTGATGTGTTTTACGTGAAATTTTGATTTACCCATGGAGTTTAAAGAATGTTACAGTCTCTTGATGCTTTCCTGATGCCTTGTAGCTGTGGTACAAAATGAAAGAATCTTCAGACCAACCATGTTTTGGCTTATCAATTTATTTCTCTGGGGAAATTGTGTACTTTAGATTTTTTGGCCATAAAATGTAAAAAATGTAAAAACCGGCAATGAGCGGCAGTTTTCAGATGTGCGATGAGAGTGCAAGCAACCCCAGTAACATCAGAAGTCTAGTATAGAAGAATAACCTCATATTCTATATTAACCAATAGGAAACTAGAACATGGTAGGGAAATAAATACTTAAAGGGTCTCTTTACTAGAGTATTAAACAAGAGAAAATGTATAAACAGCACAATGACGTTTCACTGGCATCAGATAAATACAATTTTCCCACGATAAATGTATTTTTAAAAAATAAAATATTTAATAAGAAAGAGTTTATATGTTTTCTTTTCTAGTTATGGTTGAAAGATGTAAGATTTTTATTTACCTGTTTCTCAGCTCTTCCTGTTGCAGCTGATACTGTATCATGTCCTATATGTTCATGCAGATACACTGCTGGTCATTGCGACAGTAAACCTCCAGCAGTTTGTCATGCTGAGAGCAGCTCTGCTCCTGGAGTCGTCTGGAGCCCAGAAAAATGGGAGGGTTGCGTCAGGAAGAACATCCGGCGTAAAACCTGTGCCAAGTTGTTGTGTGGACCAGTTGGTCTGCTGTGGCGACCCCGAACAGGGAGCAACTGAAAGGAACTTATTTATTTGAGATATGATATGATATATGATACATGATATATGGTTTTCGAGCTCTCTGGCTTAATGCAGGGAAGTCTTTTTGCTGGTCTTTTCTCCTGCCCCAAAATGTTAGTGAGTGTGGTATTGCTGCATTTGCAGGTTATGTAGTTTTTGCCTCAGTCCATGCACAAGTTTTTGTTTATTAAAGTTTCTATTGTTCTGATTGTGTAACAAAAATGAAGACTTGAATTGTGTTAGTTTTTTTTGGCAGCAGTAGGGAGGTGGATTCCATTTTTTGTTCCTGTTTGTTTTCTCCTGTTTTTTGTTAGAAACAGAGTGAGGTACAGTAATGGCTTTGCTGTTAATTTGAATTTTGTTTTGCAAATGTAGGATAACTCCTCTAAAATGTTCCAACAACTTTGTTCATTGTTTTTGGCCTGGTCCTGCCCTTAAGCCATTTTTGAGTCTTGCCTTTTGGGTTAAATTTTTTTTACCTGAAGATCTGAAGCTCTTGGTTCACTGGTACTATTTGATTTTTGCATTTTTTTTTCTTTCCTCGTTACCTTGCTTCCCCTACCCCTAGACTGGGGGATTATGTAAAATAACAGTGGAGTCAGGGAGAAGGCATCAATTCTGTAATTCTAGTAATGTTTATTGGTTATAGTAAAGTACATTTCAGCAACAAATAAGATGCTAATGCATTATATAACAGCATCTGCAATACTGGTATTTCTTGGATCTTGAGTTATATGTTTACCAGACCTGATATTAAACACAATGAGCAGTTTCAGGCTGTAGAAGATCAAAAAACACAGATAAAGAAGCAAAACACACAGAAAAATACAGAACAGCTTGGTATTACTCATGAGTTTTAACATGATTGGGACCTAAATGGTGGAAATATAGCAGCCCAATCTCTCCATAAGATGTTTCATGCGTGTTTTCTGCAAAATCAAAACTCACAGCTATTCACACTAAAATCCTGTAGGATATATTGGAGCATAATATTTTATCAAAATAAAAACATGCTTGCTTTGCATTTAAATCATTAAAACATGTATGGTAATAATTATAGTGAAAGTAAAATGAGTTGCAAATGTGACTTTCTTTTTTATTTTGTTTTACAAGAGCTAAAGGTATAACAATAAAAATAGAAAATAAAATTGACATTCATTATTTTGAAAATTGTAGATAATAAAGTTTAAACAATGTTAGCAACAAAGCATTGATACACAGACGTGGATTACACAGATGTGGGTATTTATTAGCTCAGAAATCCCTCAATTGTGTGATAATGTACAAGCTGAAGCGCTGCTTTGGTCTGGGAACCTTCTTGTTTTACTTCCTGATGACTGTAGCTGTCTAGCAACGTTCACTATGTCAGCATTAATTATATGTACATATGGTAAATCAGGCTGGGTCACTATGTGCTTGTGTCCAGGAGCTTGCTTGACACATTTACACTTGTTTTAACGTACAACAACTGCATTATACATCATCCAAGGTGCTCAAACATGCACAATTGTGTATCACTACAAACAGCTGACATGTTACAGAGCAAGTTCCATTTATCAGATTTTTTATACAACTGAGCAGTTGAGGGTTTGTCAAGTGGCAACACTAGTAGTTGAACTCAAAACCTTGCAATCAGTAGTACAACACCTTTACCACTGAGCTACCACTACCCAATGCTGATGACACCAGTGTGCCAAGTCTGATCACCAGTAATAATAAATTAGTCTACCTGGAGAAAGTGGAAACCCTTTGGAGAGTGTACCTGAATTGGAGGATTGGAGGTGGACACATGATACTGAGACGCTAGTGAAGAAGCATAACAGCACCTGTACTATCTCTGTGTGCTGAAAAAACTTTCAGAAATTTTTACCAGTTCATCTCAGAGAGCATCCGGTGGGACAGCATTACTTCCTGATATTTATCAAGCAGGGCAAAGACAAAGTAAGAAGTCAAGAAAATCATTTTACAGTGACAGGTATAAACACTAGACTATAATTCTTCATTCTAATTCAATATAATTAATTTCCAAAGATCTTGAGCATGAAATTTTATGATTGTGTTTATTAGTTTATATGTTTATAGTTTTTAATAGTATTGAAAATGTAGATTTTAAACAAAAAGCCAGCTTTTTTAATTTCTTGCCATTTTTAAAAGTAAAATGTTTAATTGTTATATTATTGTTACATGAATCATACAATGCTAAACTAATCCAAAATTATCTATTTTCAGTAGCACAGTTTTACTGTTGAACGGGTATTTATCAAGAAACCAGGGTAAAGAGGCTGAGTGAATGTGGTGTAAACTCTGTGGAGGAGCGTCATCGTGTCAGAGACACTGTAGAAAGACAGAGTTCCTGCCTTGTGATCCACATAAACTCCAATTTTAGTGGCGCTGGAGGTTATGGGGATATTAGTTCCTTGGTTGTTGTGTAAGAAAGAGTAACCAGATGATTGGCACAGCAAACTCCAGGACTTATCATTACGTCCAAACACACATTCATTATTTGCTCCCTTCCTGCTGATGTCTTTATATGACACTGCTATATTCACCCCATTGTCCCCGCTCCACTCCACCTCCCAGTAACAGCATCCAGACACACTCTCACTACACAACACCTGGGAGTAACAGTTAAAGCTCTCTGGTTGTTCATAACCAAAACCTTTAAGAGACTGGACAGCCGCCATTGTGTTAAAATCAGACAGTTGGATGCATTTATGTGCTGTGTTGGGATCCAGCTTGAGTTGACAGGAATCTAAAGAGGAAAAAAAAACATTTAAAACATCATTTGTGCTTTTGTCTTTGTGTTGGTGTAACTGTCACTTAAATATTTTATAAAAATTTAATCCTACGACAATACTTTACTCTTTGTGGATTGGGCAGATGGGGAAGTGGGGTCCCGGATTCCCAGACCGCCCCCCCGGGGAGTACACACACATTTTTTCTCATTGTCTGTTGTCATGTATGGAAGAAGAGACACTTACATTGTAGAAATTCCTCCCTGCTTTCGGGTAACAGGATCAGAGTTTTCTTCACTAGGAAACAGTTAAACAGGTTACAGGTACAATCATAACAAGACAAACTAACATAATGTTTTATTTTACAGGAATTGTCCAGCCAAAGATAAAATATGAAAAAAATGTTTTTGATTTCCTTTTGATTTGGGAAGTCATAATTATGTCATTATGTCAGGTGCATTCAAGTCATTATGGTCAGGGCAAGATGGAGGTGAGTCTTCTCTTAATTACTCTCTTTGTTAGTCTCATTGTGTCAGTGTATGGAGCAGATAAATAGTTAAATTATTCAAAAAATTCCTTCATTTAAATAAGGACAAGACAGTGGTCATTGTGTTTGGCATCATGGAGAACTGACTCAGAGTTAGTGTACATTTCAACTCCAGGAGGGTAAAACCAACGACTAAGTCTGCAATCTTAGGTTTTTACTAGATTAAGATCTGACGTTTATCAGCCATATTAAAGTTGTCACCAATACAGCATCTTTTGGGAAAGGATTTATTATTGGCTCACATCACCGGGTGAGTGGGATCAATGGGATAAAGAGGACTGGGCTCACTGCTTGCTTTATATATCTCAGAAGAAGTCCAACTGGCATACTACAGCAGAGGTGGTCAACAACAACTACACGCAGGACTACTTTACTACTGCAGTGAGCATTGGGGCCAGCCCTGCAACCTGCTGGTGGAGGTTCCCAGAGCAAAGACTGATGCACCTGGCACACCCTCACTCACTGGGTAGCTACGTGAGGTACCACAACACATTGGAAAAAACATGGAAGTCTGAGTTTTCTGTCAGTATCACTAAGAGTGCCAGCGCATCGCACCCTGGAAACGGAAAGGACACCCTAACAGACCAAGGTAAGCCCTTTACATCACATTTAATGATCTGTGTCAGATGTTGCAGGTGAAGCATTTGAGGACACCCATCTACCACCCCAAGGCTGATGGCCTCGTAGAATGCTTTAAGCGGATGCTTAAGCAGATGTTGCTGCAGATGGTGGATGAGGAGGGAAGAAACTAAGATATTCTGCTGTCCTATATCTTCTTTCCCATCTGAGAAACCCCATAAGCATCTACAGGCTACCCTTCTTTCAATGTCTTCTTTGGATGTTGGCCTTGTGACTATTGGACATAGCCCAGGAGGCCTGGAAGGAGCAGCCCTTTATGTTCCACTCTTTCATCAATTATGTACTGTACAGGATATGCAGGAGTAGATTAACTAAGAGGCTCTGATCGTCAGGGGCACAAGAAAACCACACAAAAGGGACCAGTAGCAGGTCTAAAAAATTCCAACCTAGCCCTAGGAGTTGCAGCCAGGTGATCAAGTGGTCCTACTGTAAGTACTTGGCATGCTGGCAGGGCAAATACACAGTCCTTGAGAGTGCTGGCCCAGTAAACAAACATTTTTGACCCAGGTAAGTGTGCAGACACCCAATTATATTACATCAACCTGCTAACAAAAATGGGTTGAGCCGGGGTCAGTGGTGCCTGTGTTTGCTACTCCCCCCACAGATCTCACGGCCTAAGCAGTGAGAAGAACTCACCTCCAGGTAGAGCCAAGAGCTGACAAAGCTGGTGGACCAGTTTGCTGATGTATTTTTGTCCAATTCAAGGCTCATGAGATGGACCCTCATGAGATTAAAATCCCTACGGGAATTGGAGTAAGACAGTTGAACAGAGGCCCGCTGTCAAGGTATTGAGGAGGAAGTCACCCTAATTCTATGAGACGGGATCACTGAGGAGTCTGCCAGCCCTTGTCCAGTCCCATCATCATTGTGCAAAAGCCTGAGGGGAGAATGTGGCTGTGTAATCACTTCTAGCAGCCTATCCAGGTCTCTGATTTTGACAGATACCCCTGGGTGAACAACCTGTTGGAGTGACTGAGAATAGCTCATGGGGGATCCCTGTGACTTCAATCTTCCCTTCACATTCCACATGGACACCTCTGAAAAAGGTCTGGGTTCTGTAATGTTGCAGACCTTTGAAGGTGAAGAGCACCAGGTCCGTATTTCAGCTAAAAGCTAATCACTGCAAGGAGCTCTCCAGTCCCCATGCCAGGATGACAGTGATGACAGCGTTCTTCTTTTTTTCCCCTTTATTCCCTCACCACCACTTTATCTACTTTTTCTAAAATAAAAGAGCACTTATTTTTACCTCTACCTCTTGCATGTCTGTGTTCAGACCTGGACAAGGTGTCAACCAATTAGCTAGGCACAATCACACACCTGACAATTTTGAAATGCCAATCAGTTTGCAAAACGTGTCTTTGGACATAATCAGAATACCCAGAGGAAACCCCAGAAGCACATGGAGAACATGCAAACCCTATACACACAGGCCAGAAGCAGAAATAAAACCCCCAACACTTGAGGTGTGAGGCAAATGTGCAAAGAAGCAGTTCTTTCTTGTTCATATAGTTGATGAAAAGACTCTGAAACTTTTAAAATATAAATAGAATCACTTCACAATTTCACAAAATCTTAAACGCAAAAATTGACCATTTAAACAATTTTTAAATATTTCTCAAGATGTAAGAATTCTATGGGTTAGAAAGAAAGTGACCATTTGTAAACTACTGCAGACCAGGCCTACAGGGAAATACTGAGCAAATCCCAACGTCAGCCAACTCAGAGTAATCAATGCTGATCTAGAGGCGACTTTAACTTTACTTTCTGATTTATAGATCCATGCTCAAACAGCAGTATTTATGCTTTTAGGTACAGTATATGCAACAAAATTAATCAGTTATGTTGATAGATGTTATTTATACAATGTGATGAAAGGATAAACAGCGATTTACAGTTAAATAGTAGTTGAAATTACATTTTTGCAAGAATTACTGGTTCAAAAAAAAAATTAATCTTTTGTGTATTGTGCTGAAATGTCAGTACAGTTGAAACTGTTTTTGTTATCCTGAACGTTTTTGGGAAACAGTATAATGTTAGTTGCTCTGTCTTACCTTCCCCGGAATCTTATTAAACTGCTCTTCAAAGCATGCTTCTATCTGCACTTTTGACTGAGGCACAGACTTTACTACATCATCAAAAGAGAAGGAAGAATTGACCACGATGGTGGGCAAAACTGTAGCTCCAGGAGGGTTTAAGAGACTGAAAACTCTACACAGAGAAAAAAGAATAAATAGTAATAATAATAATAATAATAATAATAATAAAGAAGTCTTTAGTAGTCTACTTAAAATCCATATCTACTGTTAAGTTATTACATTATTTTTGTTATTCCATGTAAAATTTTGGCATCTTTATGTATGTTTAGGGTCTCAGTGATGTCACCTGGAGGTACTGGATGGGATCATCAATGTGTAAAAGCTCCTTCATCCCAGCTTCTCTCCTCTTCAGCTCTGCAATCTCCTGCTCCAGTTGCTTCATGACTTCTTCAGCTCGACTCACTGCGGCTTTTTCCTGAGCTCTGATCAGTGCTGTCCCTCAGAGCATCTCTTCTCCGTGGATTTGATCAGCTCAGTAAAGATCCTCTCAGTTTCCTGAACTGCTGTCTGTGCAGAGCTCTTTTAGGAGAAAGAGAGAGAGAGAGAGAGAGAGAGAGAGAGAGAGAGAGAGAGAGAGAGAGAGAGAGAGAAAGCAAGAGTTCTTTTTCCCCAGAAAATGTCAATGAGATTATGACTAGATAGGAGTGTGACTGATCCTGAAACAGCTCTTCCAGCAGCCAGATAGCTGTTCTCAAAATTCACCTTGTGAGACTCCACAGCCTTTGTTAGCTCCTGAAGTTCCTGCTCTCTCTCCTGGATTTTCTGCTGGAATGTTCCGTGCACCTCCGGAACTCTTTCTATGAATGAAGAACAGAATTTACATTGCTATAAAAGTAAGACATGCATTACATATCTACTTTGTAGTAGACACTCTACAATATTAGATACTCTTAAAATGTAATCTCTCTCTAGTTTTTTTAGGTTCTATGCAGAAAAGGTTCCAAAATTTGGATATTTTTAGAAAACCAAAACGTCTGAAATGAAATGTCTGAAATGAAATGCTCCGTAAAAATGCTATTTGCAGAAATTATGAAACACAATAAAAATGTACTATCATCTAAAGAAAACTATTCTTCCTTTAGATTCAGTCAGTGCTCTATCCTCATAAGTCCTGAGCCTAAAAAAACTGGGTGTAAGACTGGGGTGGGGGGTATACCACTTTTTCACCCTGAAATCAATTTTATTTAAGCTAAATCTACTTTTAAATAAACTGTGCATGCCATTGCTTCCCCCCGTGCTTGTAGAAAAGGGCAATGATATATTATTACCTGTTTCTCAGCTCTTCCTGTTGCAGCTGATACTGTATCATGTCCTTTATGTTCATCCATGGTACACAACATGCAGATACACTGCTGGTCAGTGCGACAGTAAACCTCCAGCAGTTTGTCATGCTGAGAGCAGATCTGCTCCTGGAGTCGTCCGGAGGCTTCGACCAGCTTGTGCTTCTTAAAAGGGAGGAGATTTATAGTGAGGCTGGAGATGAGTTTCACAGAAAGAGGCCAGACACACCAGGCAGGACTTGATAGCTTTGGATTTATTCTCAGTGCAGGAATCACACTCCACATCTTCAGGTCCAGATGAAGACTGAGCAGAATGTTTAGCTTGGTGTCCTGTCTTCTTCAGTGTCTCCACTACTTTAGCCAGAACACTGTTTTTACTCACAGCAGGTCTTGAAGTGAAGGTTGTCTACACTGAGGACAGCTATAGACTCCCTGCGATCCTCCTGATCCCAGAAACCATTAATACAAACCCTGCAGAAACTGGTCCACATGAAAGAGTTACTGGATTCTTGAATAAATCCAGACAGATTGGACAGCTGAACTGATCCTGAAGTCCCAAAATACTCGCTTCAGCCATTTTATGAAAAACAAACTCTCACAATTTCTGGTTCAGTTTCTAAAAGGCTTGTAGAAAACAGATGTGTCTGAAAAAAAGGACTCGCTTAATTTATATTATTCAAAATAAACAACACAGGACTGTTCTCAAAAACAACTAATGATAATAATCCTGCACCTAAAAACCCGAAAACCCTCAAAAGAAAGAGATCAAAATCCCGATTAAACAGTCAGGAACAGATAAGTTTCGTTTCTGCTAAAGTAACAGCTGAGTTGCCAGGTCTTTCTTTTTCAGAACTGAATAAATTAAAACTAAACCAGGCGTCAGGGGTAAAAAACCATTGGTTAAAATATTTTTAAAAATATTCTAAAACTTTAAATAGGGAGCGATATTAAAACAAATTTGGTTTGTTTAACATGCAAAAATGATCTGGCAACCCAGAAAGAGGTCGAAAGGAGAGTATTTATATGATAATAAATGTGATGAATTGGTGTCTACGACATTTTCGGTAGGATAAGTAAATTCTAGTCTATAAGGAATAAATAAACCCAAGAACTTTTAAACAACATTATTAAGTGAAAATTACATTAGTCTACTTATTTTGCACAAGATGCATATTTTTACAGTTTCTAATTATAGTGTAACTATAGTATATTTATAGTATTTCTAAATCCAGTATAACTGTATACAAATCTGAAATGATCTGTGTCTAGAAATGTTAATTTCTGTATATACAATTAATTCACTAGAGTGAGTCAGGTTTAACGTGATGACGTGTAGTGTTGTATCATAATGTGCTGCCCTCTGCTGGACACTAACGTACATTTAATTCAATTCATTCTCAAATCACAGTTTTTTTCTGTACCTTTTACTCTCTTACACAAAAATAGCTGCAAGTGACTGTGTACTACCCAAATAATTAGATTACATGAGGAAGAAACTCCCAACATCCTCCTGAAACAGTTGAGGAGACGTCAACTCCACTTATTTTGTATCACCAGTAGTTTTATAGCGTCACACAATCTCTAACTCTTGTCTCACTTTTGTAAACAAAAATCAGACCTACTATTTAATAATCTAAAGTAAATTCTACAACATTTCTTAATATAATGGACCACAGGAATGGCTGTAAAAACCTAAAAAGCCTGTCAATCACAGCTGATTTTTATTGTATATTTTTAGTACAACATGTGAATCAATACAACTGGATTCTACCACACTACTGATTACAGTTCAAGTGCAATCACAATACAAACAAAATCAGAATTAAACCAAACAAGCAAAAATTATTTATGCCACCTAAATGAATACAACCAAAAATTAAATGTATACATATAACGTTTTAAGGAAACTTTTTTTTAATCTTGGGAAAATACATTATTAAAAGCTATTGGGTCAGAATAACACAAAGTCCATTTTGGTGAACCAACTGCTCTAAATATTTCAAGAAATTTATTGCAAGAACCTCTTAAAAAATATGGGGATAAAATTATATAGATGTACAGATGGTCTTAAAATGGTCTTCTGATCCACTGTAAGACTTTTCCTAACATAAAAATGATTAAAACGTTCATTAACAGATGAAAACCATGAGCAGAAAGCTTTTTGATCAGTCTGTTTAAAGATACATATAGACTGTGATCTACTAGAACATAAATATATATTTTGTGAAAGAGATACCAAAACCACAGCAGCTATATGTTTGTTTAAGCATCGGTTATATCAATAATATAAAACACTTCCATTATAAACAGCCTTTATTCTAATTCATTCCTATAAAGATTGCATTGATTATTCCATTATTCATCAACAAAAAACTGTGAGATAGAGATATATGATATATACATATTATATATATATATATATATATATATATCAAGACAGAGAGAGAGAGAGAGAGAGAGAGAGAGACTGTAGGCTGAGGAGAGCTGTAGAATGAGACTGTCAGTGTTTGGTGAATTTCGAGTTTCTCACTTTTGCCAGCTCCTGAATGAGGAAAAAGGGAAAAGAGTAAAGAGGATGAGAGTTAAAATCTCTAATTAATTAAAAACAGAGATTGTCTTGTTGAAGATCTGAAAAAAAAAAGTAGGACTCTATATCAAAGTCATGATTATGATCAGTCTTATTTAATAATCTAAATTATATTTAGTAAAGAAGGAGAACCTCAAGAGTAAGCTCCAAAAACATTATTACAATGTACTTCATGTATACTGAAGTTTGTTCTCAGGGCAAAGTAGGGTAATAACCAATTTTTTTTCCCTATTTTCTTTGCAAACAGTATTTCACTTTAAGCCTTATTGTCCCTGAAAAAATATAAAGCAGTCTCATACCAATGACTACTCATTAAAATGACAGTAAAGTCATGTACCATCATAAATCATGGTTTAAAAATGTTTGATTTTACAATTTGAATGAAATGAAATAGGAATTATATGAACTATATGAACTATAAGCAAACGTTGTGATGTCTGAAATACTTCTAAATGGTCTTGTCATGTCTTGATATCCAGTAGGCTATGAACAAGTCTGGAAAAGACATGTCAGTTCAACATGGAGACCAAGAAAGCCCACATTTTATATACTGATAAATCACTTATTACTTTGAAAGATGACATGCAGGTGTTGTTGATATTGATGCTATTTTCTTTATATAAAAGCTTATTTCACATAAGTCAGATTGTAGACGGCTTTTTGCACGTTGATTAAAGGTCATTACCTTCCGTTTTGAGCGGATGTCAAGTTTTTTCCATTCCATAATCTTCCATTTTTTGCTGTCAGAGAAAAGAAATACAAATAAGTGGACTGCTGTGGTGCACTTAGATATTTAGCTAGTGTATCAGCGCCTTAAGCATAAACCCTTGGGCTAACACATGCCCCCTTCAGTGAGACAGAGGTACTAGCTACCTCACCTCCTGCTTTTTAAGTGCAGTTTTATTTCGGATCAGCAGAACTAGATATGTAATACACATACAGAAACATACAGTACCTAGCATATTGAAAGTGTTGAAAACTCATTGCTGTCTCATCACGTCTCTCCACTGTGTTTGAGCAAGAAATTTTTATATTTCTTATATAATAAATATATATGGGTGGAGAAAGGTGTCGGGAGTTCTGTGTGATAGGAAAATATCAGCGAGAATCAAGGGGAAGGTGTACAGGACAGTGGTGAGAGTGGCCATGCTGTATGGTTTAGAGACAGTGTCACTGAGGAAGAGACAGGAGTCAGGGCTAGAGGTAGCAGAGCTAAAGATGTTGAGGTTCTCTTTGGGAGTGACAAGATTGGACAGGATTAGGAACAAGTTCATCAGAGGGACAGCTCATGTTGGACGTTTGGGGGACAAAGTTAGGGAGGCCAGATTAAGATGGTTTGGACATGTTCAGAGGAGGGAGAGTGAGTATATTGGTAGGAGAATGTTGGACATGGAGCTGCCAGGCAGGAGGCAAAGAGGAAGGCCAAAGAGGAGGTATATGGATGGAATTAATGAGGATATGAAGCTAGTGGGTGCAAGTGTTGAGGATGCAGAAGATAGGGATAGGTGGAGAGAGATGATTCGCTGTGGCGACCGCTGAAGGGAAAAGCCGAAAGAAGAAGAAGAAGATATATAATTATTATTATATATATTTATTATATTATATATATATTGTTTTTATTTTTTATTTTTCATGATGACCGCAGGTCCCTGCACGAGGGAGCCTGAATGGACAGGCTTTAACAACCAAATGTGATCTGATTTGAAGAAGAGCATGATCATAATATTGTAATAAGGTTAGGATTGAGCAACAGTGTCCTTTATTTCTGAGGAGACTGACGTAAATTCATGTCTCTCGAGATTTTCAATCACTGCACCATTGAAAGCCTCCAGACACATGTATCACAGGTGTCTGAAAGAAAAGCCCTATAAAGAGTTGTGAAAACCCCATACATCATTGGTGCCCAACTCCCAGCCAGTGAAAATCTTCACCACAGTCTGTGTACAACAAGCAACATCATCAGGGACGCGTCCCTCACCAGTCCAATGAGTTCATCCTCCTTACCTTCCATTTGTATACCATACACAGTTTACAAATTCATTAAACTATTGGTAAGTATTTTAGCTTGCTAATGCTACTTAAACTGCATTAGAAAAAAAATAGCAACTAGCATGCTAACTAAATTAGCCAATGGTAACATAATGGCACAATATCTCATTTTAATTAGCCCTAGAAAATGCAGACAAAAATCACTTAATTCAGACAAAATGAATCCAATTAATTTTGTTAATGCAGAAAACAAGATGGATCGTGTTTCTGCTACATGTTACATGTAGAGGAACACACAAACAGACAAAAAGATACACTTACCAAAAAGTTCATCTCTTCTTTCAAAATTAGCAAGGTGAGAGTTACGAATAATCTCCCCTACAGAAACACAAATAAGCACAGTTACAGCTATGGCGCTCTGTCTGTCTCTGTGTGTGTGTGTGTGTGTGTGTGTGTGTGTGTGTGTGTGTGTGTGTGTGTGTGTGTGTGTGTGTGTGTGTGTGTGTGTGTGGTGTGTGCATGAGAGAGACAGAGAAGAGAGAGAGAGAGAGAGAGAGAGAGAGAGAGAGAGAGAGAGAGAGAGAGAGAGAGAGAGAGAGAGATTGCAATTGTCTCAACTGCTACTTGACTTGTAATTCCTCTCTACTTCCTTTTTTTTTTTTTTTGCTGTGCCCCAGTAACTATTTCTATGGACTACAGTAGATATGTCTGTAAATAGGAGAGCGAGAGTTACGAGAGAGAAGGACTTACGTGGATGATCTTTACTGATTTTGGGAGGGGGAGATTGACGGGTTGATGATGAGTAACTCCCTACAGGAATACAATAAAATCAATTCAGTAAACCTTTTAACTTATAAAAAAAAAAGAAAAAGACTAATATTCACACCAAAAGTAGACAATCAGCCAGAACAATTGGTATGTGTGTGTATTTCTATGTTTGCACTGTGTGTGACAGAGAGAGAGAGAGAGAGAGAGAGAGAGAGAGAGAGAGAGAGAGAGAGACTGACTTACCTCGCTTACCTTCACTGGGAGGGAAAGCAATACGGGAATGGAAACTCCCTACACAAATAGAATTAAAGTCAATAGCATAAACTTTTTAACTTTAAAAAGCTCAGCTACAAAATCAGACATCAGAAGACTACAGAGAACGCTTCGGACTGCTGAAAGGATTATTGGTGCTCCTCTGCCCACCCTTCAAGAACTGTATACAACCAGAGTGAGGAAAAGGGCTCTGAAAATCACTCTGGACCCTCACATCCAGGACATCTCCTTTTTGACCTTTTGCCATCTGGCCGATGCTACAGAGCAGCAACTACCAGGACAGGCACAAGAACAGTTTCTTCCCCCAAGCAATCTACCTTTTGAACAGTTGAATGTTCCCAACATTGGGCAATAAAAAAAAAAGTGCAAGAACCTCATATTTATTTGTTACGACCCCCACATCCCTACATCTCAATTCATTCTATTCTATTCTGTACATTCAAATTACTTTATTTTCCTATTTAAATATGTGTATTTTTATTTATCATCCTATTTTTTGTTGTTGTTGTTTGTATTGTTTGTGTTTTGGGTAGCAGTCATGGGCGGGGGCCCCGACGACCCAAACCCTGGACAAAGAATCTGGCTTTTGGGACATGGAATGTCACCTCACTGGGGGAAAGGAGCCTGAGCTGGTGAGGGAGGTTGAGCGGTACCGGCTAGAGATAGTCGGGCGTGCCTCCATGCACAGCCTGGTCTCTGGATCCCAACTCCTTGAGAGAGTTTGGACCCTATTCTTCTCTGGAGTGCCCCATGGTGAGAGGCGTCGGGTTTGGGGGTTTGGGCTTGCTTATAGCCCCCCAGCTCAGCCGCCATGTGCTGGAGTTTTCCCCGGTAAACGAGAGGGTTGTTTCCCTGTGCCTTCAGGCTGTTTACAGTTACACTGATTGTATCAGGTGAGTCTGTGAGGACACAGTTGTTCTCTACAGATTCAGCATAACTGTAATAAATAATAATCGTGGCAGTAGAGACTCTGGAGTCAAATATATAGTCTCAGTCTTGCTGCTCTTAAACACACAGTTTATACACTTCAACTATGAGAGACAGAATGAGAAAAAAAAAAATCCACTAACTTACATTGATTTTTAAAGAATTTATTTGCAAGTTATGGTGGAAAAAAAGTATTTGGTCAATAACAAAAGTTCATCTCAATACTTTGTTATATACCCTTTGTTGGCAATGACAGAGGTCAAACGTTTTCTGTAAGTCACCACAAGGTTTTTACACACTGTTGCTGGTAGTTTGGCCCATTCCTCCATGCAGATCTCCTCTAGAGCAGTGATGGTTTTTGGGGCTGTCGCTGGGCAACACGGATTTTCAACTCCCTCCAAAGATTTTCTATGGGGTTGAGATCTGGAGACTGGCTAGGCCACTCCAGGACCTTGAAATGCTTCTTACGAAGCCATGGTGAGATCTTGCGTGGAGCCCCAGATCGAGGGAGATTATCAGTGGTCTTGTATGTCTTCCATTTTCTAATAATTGCTCCCACAGTTGATTTCTTCACACCAAGCTGCTTACCTATTGCAGATTCAGTCTTCCCAGTCTGGTGCAGGTCTACAATTTAGTTTCTGGTGTCCTTTGACAGCTCTTTGGTCTTGGCCATAGTGGAGTTTGGAGTCTGACTGTTTGAGGTTGTGGACAGGTGTCTTTTATACTGATAACGAGTTGAAACAGGTGCCATTAATACAGGTAACGAGTGGAGGACAGAGGAGCCTCTTAAAGAAGAAGTTACAGGTCTGTGAGAGCCGGAAATCTTGCTTTTTTGTAGGTGACCAAATACTTATTTTCCACCATAATTTGCAAATAAATTCTTTAAAAATCAGACAATGTGATTTTCTGGATTTTTTTTTTCTCATTCTGTCTCTCATAGTTGAAGTGTACCTTTGATGAAAATTACAGGCCTCTCTCATCTTTTTAAGTGGGAGAACTTGCACAATTGGTGGCTGACTAAATACTTTTTTGCCCCACTGTGTGTGTGTGTGTGTGTGTGTGTGTGTGTGTGTGTGTGTGTATATATATATATATATATATATATATATATATATATATATATATATATATATATATATATGTACTGATTAATCTATAATTCAGTGTAGTGTAGACAGTTTTCTGTGACTTGAATTAAATACCTGCAGACTCCAAAGGTTTAGATGGTTTTACGTTATATACAGCTAAATTAGAATAAAAAATAAAATAAAAATATAAATAAAATAAAAATTAAAAAATAATGATTTCTCATTGTAATGTCATGTTTTCATCTGCTCAGGATCTTATAAACACCCTCACTGTTCTGAATGGATTTGTTTAGCTAAAGCCTGTAAACCTCCTCATAAGGTGAAAGTGATCATGTGTGTAGTGTTCAATAAAACCTACATCCAGCTTCGTATGCAATATAAAAACAATTTTATTGACTGTTATCTAAAATATTGTGCTGAACAAATATTGTGTTTTGAGTTTTCTCAGTATTACTTCTACCACTACTGTATTTGTACTGCTGTGCTTTCTTCTATTTATTTGTGAGATTTTCTCTAGGTTAATAATGAGGAATAGACTTAAATAGAAATCTCAGTTAGATGCTGATTTTTTCAGTTAGATGCTAGTTTTGTTTGACTTTTCAGCTGTGTGAACTTTAATTGTAGTTGACATTGTAGAGGAGGTCTATGGATGAAATGTTTGATCAATTAAATAAATGCATCATTATCGATTCACTACTATTTTACTGTTATTTCTTCAGTGTCTTATATTTTCTCTTGCTCCCTGCTGTAACTTGATCCTGTAGTATTATTCACTGATTATTCAGAGAACCAGTGCGTTAAAATTCAGGAATAAATTTAGAAAAAAGTACGGACCAGTCAGGAGTGCCGCTGAACTCCTCACCACAACCAGAGCAAGGTAAGGGGATGGACTTATGGGACTAATGTGCCGTTTCTCTACAGATTCCACAAACTGACTGCTATGCTCTGCCTTTTGGATCCTGCCACACTCCTGGGACTACTCTACCAGACCGCCACTACCTTTAGCTTCTGCCAAATGGTCCCCTTCAGTACCCAAGACAAATGAGGCCAACCTTCCCCCTTTCTATGAGAAAAAAGCAACGCCAGTGCAATCTAAGTTTTGCTGCTTTCTTTTCTGGCTAAGAAAATAAAGCTTTTATTGGGACCAAATCCCCTGTCTCTGTGCTGGTCTCTGTTCCCTTGCTCTGCATGCTAAAATATATAGTGAAATTAATGAAGTTGATGTACCATACTCACTGTTAAATGTAATAAATCGCCGCAGATTCTTGGTTCTCCTAATTTTCTTAATATCTAGTTGTTGTATTGTGTCTTCTTCTCCAGCATCTGAGGAACAAATATAGAGCCAGAGAAAATGAGTGGTAAGAATCTACACCTGTATGGGATTACTGTAATAATTTTTTTTATGTAGTGACCAGGACAGGTAATAAAATGAATAGAGGCAAGAAGGACATGTTTTGTCATTGATGTACCATACTTACTGCTAAATACAGTAAATCGTTCCAGACTCTTGCTTCTTCTCATTTTTCGAATGCTTCCATTTTCTCTTTTGTCCTCATCTCTAGCATCTGATGGAGGAATATATTGTTTGTTAGGCAGATTGTTTTTGAAGTGGAGAAGCTAAATAAGTATTGTGAAAGATAATTTACAATGCCAGAGGTGGTCTTCATTTAAAATAAGCCTATTTCAAACCTCTCTTTTTGGGTTAAAGAGCAAATTCATACCCTGACTTCTCACAGATTTTCTTGTCCCACCAAATTCCACCCTCCTAATATCCAATGTTTTTTCAGTTTCTCTGACCACTGCAAAATAGAAAAGATTTAAATATTTGTACAAATTTACTCCTACACAATAAATAAAATGAAATAACTATACTGTAGCTTCTGTAAATTGATTTGATTAGGTGCAAATAGCCTTCTATTGTTAAATTACTTTCAGAAAGGTTTAATAGTTCACTGCAAAAAGCATAAATCTTCACAAGCGATGCTGTGATTCTGATTACCTTTATGATTTAGTTTGGATGAGGACAATGCATTCATCTTAGGAGACTGTTGACGTCTTTCCACTATGTTTGGGTTCTTCTTTCCATTTTTAGTGTCTACAGAGATGTTATAAGTTATTCACCAAAGAATGTACTGACAAACTATTATATAATCAAATAAACAGATGGGAAAAAATTCACAACAAATCTATTTTTAACTGAAAATCAAAATGATTAGAATTACTGTAGAATAATATCTGTACTAAATTAATTAATGTACATCAGTAACTAAAATTTTACATTTTGCATATTTTACTGGATTATTATTTTGCACATATCCACAAAACTAGAAAAAAAATGTTTACTTGATTGGATATGGAAGTGTGTGTGCGGCTTTCATTATGCACAACACATTACGAGTGTTGTGTATGGATTGTTTTCAATATTTCTTGTTTTGTGTCGGCTTTAGAGGTTAAGTCTCTCCCACTTTGTGTTTCTCAGTCTGGTGTATAGTTTGGGTTTATATAAATTACTTTATTAATCATCTCAGATTCTGCCAGTTCAGGCTTTATGAAGGCTAATGTTATAGCATTTACTAGTTTGCCTAATGCTAATCAGTGTATGTAAAAGTGAAAAGATGACACTTGCCTGCATTGTTATTGACATCTTTGGGGTTTCCCAATTCCCCATCTCCACATCCTGTGCTGTTTCTCTTAAGTTTGAGTTTCTCTTCCCCTTCATCTGCATTTCTTTGTTGGTGTGTCACTTCATTATCTCTTTTGTTATTCTGGAATATCTGTTTTTCATCCTTCTTTATGCTATGTTGGCGTGTGTGGTCATCAACAACCCTCTTTTTTTGCTGGAGCATATTTTCACCATCTTCATTATAGTTATGCTGGGGTAGCTCTCTCTTATCACCCTTCTTGCTCTGATGGGGTATCTCTTCATTAGCACCTTCGATTTGTTGAGATTGCTTTTCTTCTTCAGTGTTTTGGGGTAGCTCTTCATTTTCTTCACCTTTCTTACCATGTTGGGGTATTTCATCTTCATCTTCTTTATTATCTTTGTGAGTGTGTTGGGGTATCACTTCATCTTCACTTTGCTTATTCATTTCACCTTTACCTCCGGTGCTGTGTTGTGGGATTTGTTTATTATCCTCCATTTTGCTGCATTCGGTTATCTTTTCATCCAAACTCTTTGGCTTGTTGTTGGCAATCTGCCACAGCACTGAGTTAAAAGCTTCCTGGATTTCTTTGGTTGGCTCATGCTGGTGTTCGGCAAACCCAGAGACCAGTGTGTTCATGGTGTGATCACCTGTTTCTGTGGATACTTCATACGTTTTATATATCAGACATAAATATTTCACGAGCAGGTACAGAACCATGATAAATAGCCAAGTAATATTATCACCATACGCTGTGAAAAAGATCTGACCTGTCTGACATGATGGTTTTATTTTTCTCAAGCAGACAGAAACCTGAAGAACGTAAATCTCAATTGCTGAAAAGAAAAACGAGAGGTTATGCATAATACATGCCACTAATAAACAAATCGGAATTAAGTATGTAAGACATTCTAATGAACATTTACTAGCGTTTACTCACTTTGCTGATGACTGGAGATGACACAAGTAATAAAGTCGTCCCAGGTTTGAGGAGTGTTTCTTTGCAATGTTGCATGCTGTACATGTCTTTTGTTCTTTTCTTTATCTCCATCTCCAATTCTATCCATGCCTATTTCCTCTACTTCTGTACAGGTATTCTTTTTATTCGGATCTGCATAACTACTTTCTGTATCACAGTCATAATTGCTGCTCATAGTCAGACCTCTGTTTATTTCAGCAGAGCTCTCTGAGTAAAGGTCATGTGTAAATTCAGTATCGAGATCTTGGATGTGGGAGTATTCATGTGCAGCACCTTGCATGTCACCTGGATGTAACATCTCTTCATTTGATCGCAAAAGCTCCCATTGGTCAGTAGGATCTGGTGGTTCATTTTCCTCTGGTCTCAGGGATTTAAACATGTAGTCTTCCAACCTGAAACAGATTTCCCTCCTTATGGGTTCCTCCATCTTGAATTTCTCATTTCTTCTCAGTGTTTTTCTCTGTTCACTCATGACCAGCTGCAATGACTGACTGTCATTTTCTTGGACTACCTGCTCTATCTTTTCCAGCAGCTCTCTGACTTGCTTGTGATCATTCCATTTGTGATTGTCGAGCACATGGTACCTGCACTCACACTTTTCCACCAAGCTCTGGAAGGGCTGACCGCTGCCTTTCAGGTATCCCTCAAATCCTGTGGAATGCAGGAGGTCACCTCTGGTGAACAGAAGCATGGTGTGTTTCCAGATATCATTGTTGAAAAGACTCAGAGCGTTTGACAGCCTTTGGGCAAGTTTTTTGTTCCATTTTTGGTCTTGGGAAATGGGGATAGTGAGAAGCAGAATGTGGAACCCTTTACACGTCAACGATACAGAATTGTGTCCTTTCTTTAGTATTTTGAGTGGTACATCTGGGGAACATTCTGAATTCCATCCAGGTGTGTCTACCACAGTCACATTTCTACCCTCAATGACCCCAAAGCTCTGCATTACATGCTCTGTATCATTATCAACTTGGAATACTTTTTGGCCCAGCATGGTGTTACCAGCTGAGCTCTTTCCTGTCCACTCCTCTCCCACAAGGATGAGACACAGTCTTGAGATTTCCATCTTTGTTTCCATCCTCATGATGCCCCTAAATGAAAAGAAATTTCACAGTTATGCAGATCTGAACAGCGTCTTACAAACTGTAAACAACATACATGTACAAATGTTTGAATGCAAATCCAAAACATTCACATTTCAATATACAAGAGTAGATGAAATACACAAAATCTACAATGTGCAATGTTCCATGTGGGGAAGTGGTAGCTCAATAGTAAAGGTCTAACTACTGATCAGAAGGTAGTGAGATCAAATCTCAGCAATCTACCTCTGTTGGGCACCTAAGCAAGGCCCTTAACCCTTAATTGCTCAGTTGTGTATGTAAGTTGCTCTGAAAAAAGGGCATCTGCCAAGGGCAACAAATGAGAAAAGTAGTGTGCAATATATGGCAGTGTTTTTGTTGCCTGTTTAAGAGTCTGATGACTTGGCAAAAGTAACTGGTTTTGTAACTGGCTTCTCTGATAGACAGGAACAGCTGAAAGACTGAGTGTCCTGGGTGACTGCTGTGTATGGAATGTAGGAAGTATTTGTTATTTTAATTTACTGCTTGATTTAAAGACATAGAGTACATTTGTAATTTGATGTGCTCTCCTATAAATAAAGCCAAGATACGTTCCTACAGGAGTTCTCAATTCTCTTTAATTCTCTTTAACTCTCTTTACCAGAAGAAAAAAAAAAAAAAGGAATCTGCTCCTTTTTAAGAGGTGCCCATGTTCACCATTGAACAACTTAAATACCTCATTTTTTTTAACCTACCCTATGAGGTTTAAATGTTATTTCATTGTAACAGTTGTTATGGTGGAGGGCTGTGAATTGTTTGACCAGCAAGGGGCTCGCTCCCCTAATATTTCCAGAGTCAGGACTCTGGCTCGGCCACTGTAAAACGTTAATGTAATCGATACTCTAGCTACAGTAAGGGGCATTGGTGGCTCAGTGGTAGGTTGCTCGCCTATCATGCGGAAGGCCCAGGCTCGATTCCCAGCCAATGCCTCAACCCCAGCCACTGGACACAGTGCCGGTCCCAAGCCCGGAAAAATGGGAGGGTTGCGGCAGGAAGGGCATCCGGTGTAAAACATTTGCCAAGTTGATGTGCGGACCAGTTGGTCCGCTGTGGCGACCCCGAACAGGGAGCAGCCGAAAGCATTAACTAACTCTAGATACAGTAAATGTAAATGTAAAAAAAAAAAACAGCTGACCTTTTCAGGGATTTTACATGAGGGAAACAATTCATTCATTAAAGGGTCATATTTATGTGTTTATTATTATACAAAAATTGGCATTCTCTAGATTTTTATCCTGCGTTTTTGTGATCAAAATATTAGACTGTGGCACATGACTTGTAAGTGAGACATGCCTGTTTTCACCCTGCACATTAGTCTGAATAAGATTTACTCTCAACATAGCCCTAAACTTCTGACTTTTTAATTGGGCATAAAAATTTACCATAAAGTAAACTAGAATCTGCTGTATTTCCTTTGCTGTTGAGATGCATTTTGATGCTTCTCATAAAGATATTTAAAGATCCACTGGCCCTTTGTTTACACACACACACACATACACACACACACACACACACACACACACACACACAGAGATCTAAAATTTAAATAGCACTCATCTGAAACCTTGTATGTCATCAGAGCCTTTTATAAATAGCATACAGCTACTTTGAGGTTGAAACTAATCTTTACTGCATGTATTACAGAACAGCAGTTTTCCTAAACTCCTATTCAGGCTGTGATCTCATTTCCTGTTATTGTTCTATGTTTTGTTCGAGATTACAGCTTAATGATTACACACATCTCACAAATGGTGGAGTAAAAGCAAGTCTGATTTATCACTGTAGTAGTTTTATTTATTTTTAGTTTTACTTGTTACAGTAGTAGGCCTGCTACTCAAGGAAATACATGAAAAATCATATATAATCACTGTGTCCTAGCCTGGTGCAACAGTTGGCCTTTAACTTCTGTAATAGGCTGAACTTTAAAAAAAAAAAAAAAAAAAAATTGACATTAACAACTCTTTCCGACTCTAAACCGATTCCAGAATATAAAAATGATGAACAAATTATAATTATAAGTTCTGTCATTACCTTTTTGGAGCTTTTTTTCGTCGGTGATTTTCGCTAAGTAATTACTTCCCTCTCGATGAATTGTAAAGCTTTCACTTTCGTAATGAGTGCAAAGCCGGTGCCTTCCTATAAAAGCCTGTCAGTGTGTGTTGGGGGAGAAAAAATGTTTTTAATCTTCTACTTTGAAATTATTTTATGTTAGTAGCAAATAAATAGCATAATAAATGGTATAATAAACAGTAGTATTAATATTAATGAGATGCTTCATGACTACGAATAAACCATACGTACACTTATGAACATAACTCACATGCTGTGTAGGAAGAAGAAAATATTATATATTATTTAAATATGTAAGTATACTGAGTGATAAACGCAAACATTAAATCGCTGTAATATATATATATATATATTTTTTTTTTTTCTTCTAAATTTGGATAGTGAAATTATTTTTTATCAATGGGACAAGCTGCTTTTTAAAGGGCCAATCACAGCGCAGGAGGCGGGGCAACGAGATCACGGCGCATGTTAATGTTTACGTTTATTAACTTTTATTTGGAATATTGTATTGAACTAATATTGTGCAAAAGCAAAAATCCTTTACTTGTTCTAAAATTCATATTAAAAACACCATTTAAACTGTGTTTAGGACGATATCAAATGCAGGTTTTTTTTCTGTCATAAAAACCTGGAATAAAGTTTGGAATGAAAGAAATGACTTTTTTAATGTCTTTAACAGCTCACACACTGATGAAGACAGAATTGAGTATGCAGTCATAGAGGAGTGAGAAAAGTTCATCTATAAGAGAATGCGTTTACTTTTTGTCATGGATTTTAAAGTAATACTTTAACTTTGTGTATATACTTTGTCTGTTCTGAACACCCTCGCTGTTCTGAATGGACTTGTTTAGCTAAAGCCTGTAAACCTCCTCATGAGGTGAACATTATCATGTGTGTAGTGTTCAATAAGCTCTACATTCAGCTTTGTATGCAATATAAAAACAAGTTTATTGACTGTTATCTGAAATATTGTGCTGAAATAATATTGTGTTTTCTCAGGATTAGTCCTACTAGTCCTGTTTCTTTATGAGATTTTCTCTAGTTAAATAATGAGAAGACAATCTCAGGTAGACACTGATGTTAGATTTGTTTGACTTTTTCAGCTGTGTGAACTTTAATTGTAGTTGTTTGAGGAGATTTATGGATGAAATGTTTGTTCAATTAAATAAATGCATCATTATCAATTCACTGCTGCTATATTGTTGTCTTTTCATTGTCTCATAATGTTTCTTGTCTCCTGCTGTAACATTGGAATTTCCTCCATGGGATTAATAAAGTTTTATCTTAAAGGCAGATAAGTGGATCCTGCAGTATTATTCAGTGTCAGTAGAGGATCTCAGTGCAGTAAAGGTCAGGAGTAAATGAGGAATCAAACAGAAGTGTTATTACTCTTTCTGCATGTCTACACACTGGTACACTGATGTACAGGACTAACACAACACTGAAAACCAATCAGGAAATCAACATTACAGCCAATCAAAAGCTACTTATGAAGTGAAGTACATGGTTTCAGTGTAAAACTCTGCTAGACAACATCATCATAAGTGCATTTCTTCCCAGTCCTGGAAGAGGGAGTAAGACAGTCAGGGTTAGAGGTTTGTAAATCAAGCTTAGACCTAAATCAGTGTTGTATATGAGCACTAACACGGTCTACAGAATTGGGGTGAATTGTTGCTAGGTGTCTGCAGTGAAGAACATCACACACTTCCTCTAAGGGAAAACTGTAACATGAAAATAGTTTCTTGTATATTTTACTGTATTAATTAACGTTAAATCCTGTTTGTTTCTCTGAGACCATGCTACACCGACAGCAGCCAGCAGAGGGCAGCAGTGGTGCACACAGTGATAGCAGGAGAACAAATTGCAGACTTCTCCAGGCTGATTAACCTGGATTTCCTGCACCTGTCAAGCTGTACACTTAAGACCGGCCTTTGACACAGCCCTTTGCTACACCTTTGCAGAGGAGTGACAGATATGTTATGTTGGTGAAGGCTCTCTGCACAAGAATGATGACTCAGCTGTAATAAAATATCAGAGCAAGGATATTCATTTACAGTCTGTGATGTACAAATAGACCCAAAAGTGCACCAAAATATCTTAATATATAATGAAAAAAAGAAAATAATATCCAACTTCCAAATAGAAAAAGCACAAGCAGTACAAGCAGTAAGACATGTCTCACCCCCACTCACCTTCAGCATTGGAGCCCCCAGGGTTGTGTACAGAGCCCCCTGCTGTACTCACTGTACCCCTATGACTGTGTAACCAGTTATTTCCATTTTTATTGTATTTTATTTCATTAAAATTTTATTCTTAGTGTATTTTTATTCTTATTGATTCTATTTTCATGATACAGACAGATGAAAATAATGTCACTATGTCATACTGTGTATGGTTATGTATGTGAGAAATAAAATGTAAATATGAGAAGAAAAAAGAAAAGCTGATCTGTGAAAATACACATATATAAGTGAAGACCCTTTGAAGGAGTTGTGAAAGTCTATTTCCATTTAAATATTTTATTTAGTAAAAAGAGTCCACTGTGTGGATTTTCCCAACTTTATCTCAAATCAGAGTTGTAGCTGGACCTGCAGCACCTTTAGTGCACCTAACCCTGCCCTTAACCTTGTAGGTGTGTAAAATAAAGACACACCATACCAGTGTACAAACTCAGCCTTGGCTTGTTTATTGACCTGTACAGGTGTATCAGAGAGGTCAATAGATGGACTGTCCCATTAGTAGCACATGAACTACAAAATAAAGAATTAGCAAAGAGAATTAGTGAAAATCAAACAAAATACTCCACACACACCCCTATACAGTCTCAACCTTATATTAATCACATAAAAACATTTTTGATAAACACAAAGCAAAAGTTGCAAATATAATTTGAAAATAAAAAACAGCACAACACAATAAACCTTTGTGCAGAGCTCAGTGTATAATAATAAAGACAGAGAGAACGTAATGTATTTTTAGACATTTTGCCTTTTTTTTGGGAAAAAAAATATAATATAGTAAGAAGGATATATTGAGTATGAATGTGTTCAGTTATTTGAAATGTAATCGTTGTAATGGTTTTTATTTGATTGTCCAATAGGAAGTTTCTCCTGTTATGATGGATGTGTTATGAGCCAATCAGAAAAGATTAGTGTAGGGAAGAGACTGGTGTGAGAATAATGTGCTCCAGAACTGTGTAGAGTGTTGAAAAGAGCTGAAATGAGTTAAAATAAGGATTTCTTTGAGAATATTTCCATGTATCCAGTTACTAAACCATAAGTAAAGACTTTACACTCGTTGTTATGAGTGGACGTCATTAACTGGGACTCCAGGTCACTGGTGTTTATTCAAGTAGCTTTTATTGTCATTTGCAGCACATACAGCTGGTACAGTACACAGTAAAATGAAACAACGTTCCTCCAGGACCATGGTGCTACATAACACACACAACTACAGGAGACAACACACAACTCAGTTCACTACACAGACCTACACAGTACTACATAAAGTGCATGTGTGTAAACAGTGCAAGACAGTACAGTACAGTACAATAACTGACAAGGGACAGTGCAGCACTGACCACTACACAGTTTTGTAATGAATAAAGTGCAATAGTAAAATGCTGTGGATGTAAACACTATACACAGTTAACAGAAAAAAAGATCATTTTGTTTTATTGTTGTAGCAGCATTGTGTGTAAAGGGGGTGTAATGATGTGTGTGTGTGTGTGTGTGTGTGTGTGTGTGTGTGTAAGTAAAATAGTGACATGCATTTGAAGTAAGAGAAGGTGGTGAATAGCAGTAACTGAAAATAAATGCATCGTATTAACAGTGCTTGTATTTTAAGGTTCTGCAATTCAACATGGTTGCATAATTAAGCTGTGAATTTTTCAAGTAGAGACAAAATTGCAGTTTTTAATAATTTAATAATAATTTAATACTAAATATTCAGATTAAAATACAACCTTTAATAACTGACAGGACATTTCAGTGTGTATTATTTTGCTTCCACAAATTCAGTGATTCAAATTCAGATTAATCGAGTAATCAGATAAGAAGTACTTTTTCTTTATTAAAGAGGAATACTAAATATGTAAGAGGCCAGACTAAGATGGTTTGGACATGTTCAGAGGAGGGAGAGAGAGTATATTGGTAGGAGAATGTTGGACATGGAGCTGCCAGGCAGGAGGCAAAGAGGAAGGCCAAAGAGGAGGTATATGGATGGAATTAATGAGGATATGAAGCTAGTGGGTGCAAGTGTTGAGGATGCAGAAGATAGGGATAGGTGGAGAGAGATGATTCGCTGTGGCGACCCCTGAAGGGAAAAGCCGAAAGAAGAAGAAGAAGAAGAAGACTAAATATGTAAGAGAAAATAAGACAGGTCTCTTAAAATGAACAAGTAAGTTGTTTCCTGTTTACAGAAATGAAAATAAAATCTGAACCCATTTAGTGCATTTAATTAGGAAGGCGGCGGGACCCGATGGCATACCAGGACGTGTGCTGAAGGACTGCGCGGACCAGCTGGCTGGAGTCTTCAACAATATATTTAACCAGTCCCTGTCCCAGTCCACTGTCCCACCCTGTATGAAGTCCTCCACCATAATCCCTCTGCCTAAGAAACCCCACATCTCCAGCCTCAACGACTACGGGCCAGTTTCAGTCACTCCGGTGGTGATGAAATGCTTTGAAAAACTGGTCTGGGGTCACATCATGTCACTCCTGCCCCAGAGTTTTGACCCCCACCAGTTTGCTTATAGACCAAATAGGTCTACGGGGGATGCTGTAGCCACAGCCCTTCATGCTGCACTGTCCCATCTGGAGCAGCAGGGGAGTTATGTGCGGCTACTCTTCATTGATTTCAGCTCCGCGTTCAACACCATTCTCCCCTACAAACTGATGGACAAGCTAGGGGATTTGGGACTTCCACACTCCCCCTGCATGTGGATCTATAGATTCCTAACTGGTCGCAGCCAGAGAGTTCTCAGCATCAGTACTGGCTCCCCACAGGGCTGTGTGCTGAGCCCCTTGCTCTACACCCTCTTTACACACGACTGCACTCCCACCCACCACAGCAACAACATCTTCAAGTTTGCAGACGACATCACAGTGGCGGGACTCATTTCTGGGGGGGACGAGGTAGAGCGGCTGACAGTGTGGTGCAGGGAGAATAACCTGCTTCTCAATACTTCGAAGACCAAGGAACTGGTTATAGATTACAGGAGGAAGAAAACATATCTTACCACTAATCATCAGCGGGGACTGTGTGGAGAGGGTGGCCAACTTCCGCTTACTGGGAGTCTACACTGAGGAAGACTTGACCTGGAGCGTGAACACCTCTGAGCTGCTGAAAAAGGCCCAGCAGAGACTGCACTTTCTGAGGGTGCTCAGGAAGAACAACATCACCCAGAGACTGCTGGTGTCCTTTTATCGGTGCTCCATAGAGAGCTTACTAACGTACTGTATATGTGTGTGGCACACCAGCTGTACAGTGGCTCAGAGGAAAGCACTGCCGAGGGTCATTAACACGGCCCAGAAGATCATTGGCTGCCCACTCCACACTCTGGAAGAACTGCACAGCTCCAGCTGTCTCAAAAAAGCACAGAACATAATAAAGGACACCTCACAACATGGACACCATCTATTTGAACTTCTGCCATCAGGTAGATGGTACAGATCATTAAAAACAAGGACAAATAGATTCAGGAACAGCTTCTATCCCACAGCAATAACCACACTCAAAAGAACCAAACCATAACATGCTGCTAGTAAAAACAAGGGATTGTGCAATTGTCGTATGACAATGTATGATTGTGAGTGAACAATTTATTTTTTATCTATTTTTTTTATGCTCCTTTTTTAGTTTTATAATATAATGCACTGACAGGGTAGCATTTTTAATTTCATTGTACATGTTACAATGACAATAAAGACACTCAATTCATTCAATTCAACTACAGCTCAAGCAGGACATAAGCCTTTACTGTCTTCCTGGAAGACTTTGTGGCTTTTGTAAGAGGCAAAAATTAATGGACAGTAAAGTAACTTGGAAAAAGAGTATACACATAAAATTGCTTAACACATTTTTCTGTAACATGAAATTGGAGTTATTTGTAATGTAGCCACAATCTACATACATTTTTACGGGCCTTAATTTCAACTAGCGGTCACATCGATTTAAGCTAAGTGTGAATGCTAACGTTAGCTTGTGTCGACTCCGTGGACTGGGTGTTTTGGAATGAGATGTTGAAGTATGGAGCTTGTACTGTTGTGGTAAAGCAGTTCAATCTTACAGTAATCACACTGTACAGAGTTTTCTTTGTTTTAGTTTGAAATGATCACAAACATTGAAAACTTTCTGCCGTGTTCTTTGGCCTAAATCTTTTCTCCCCGAGTTTAGCAGGTTGTACGTCAGTAATAAAGGTCCGTGGGGAAACGCAGTGCTCTGTGTGTAGTTACAGTAAATGGACTAAATGAAGCTTCAAGACAACAAATTTGCCTCGATGATTTTTTGTATTAGAATTACTCGAGTTACTCGAGGAATCGTTTCAGCCCTAATCACATCACACTCAGGGCTTTGCCAAAATGGACCAAGATGTAAGCACTGTACCTTAAGCCAATGAAGACACGAAAGCATTGCTTACGCATATATTTGTTTTTATAAGCAGTTATTATTAACGTATCTCTGTTAACAACAAATGGGAACAATGCTTATGAAAATTAACAATGATTTAAAACAAAAAAAAATATGGCTACAGTTGAAACTAAAAAAAAAAAACATGATTAATATAATAAAACCGTGGTTTTGCCAATAGAAATCAATGCACCAAAAAAAAACAGTTATTACACTTTTACCACAAAAAAAAAAAACAGGGTTAATTTTTGTAAGCAATGTTCCGATTGTGCATCGATGTTCGATTGCTCTTCCTGCGATACCTGGATGTGTAATGTTGAATTTCTTGCCAAATTTGAATTACTGAATTTGTGGAAGCGAAATAATACACACCGAAATGTCCTGTCAGTTATTAAAGGTTGTCTATTTTACTTCCATATGTGTGTGTGTGTGTGTGTGTGTGTGTATGAAAATGCTGAAAATAAAAGTGAAGATTAACTCACAGTGTGGTGGATAACAATGAACAAATAAACACCAATCCCTCTCTCTCTCACTGCTGCATGATTAAGGAGCTCTGAAGCATGTTGTTTGATCGTCTCCTCGGCTGCGTCTTTGCTCCATTTCATTACTGCAGCTGCAAGAGTGGAAAAAGAAACAATTCTATATAGACCATTTCATAAATGTAAACAATAAGAAACACATTGCAATGCTACTTTACATGTCTGGTCCTGAAACAATTCCAGTGTCGTCATTTTAAATCAGAGATCTGTCAAAACTAAATGACAAGAGAGTTTTTCAGGTACAGTCACATTCACAGAGATATAGCCACAAACACGATTATACACCAATCAGCCATAACATTATGAACAGTGCCAGGTGAAGTGAATAACACTGATGATCTCCTCATCATGGCACCTGTTAGTGGGTGGGATATATTAGGCAGCAAGTGAACATTTTGTCCTCAAAGTTGATGTGTTAGAAGCAGGAAAAATAGGCAAGCGTAAGGATTTGAGCGAGTTTGACAAGGACCAAATTGTGATGTCTAGACCACTGGATCAGAGCATCTGAAAACCTGCAGCTCTTGAGGGGTGTTCCCGGTCTGCAGTGGTCAGTATCTATCAAAAGTGGTCCAAGGAAGGAACCGGAGACAGGGTCATGGTCGGCCAAGGCTCAGTGATTCATGTGGAAAGCGAAGGCTGTCCCGTGTGGTCCGATCCAACAGACGAGCTATGGTTGCTCAAATTGCTGAAGAAGTTAATGCTGGTTCTGGTAGAAAGGAGTCAGAATACACAGTGCATCACAGTCCTCATACATAAACAAAACTATACATTTTTCAATTCTGAATTCAATATTTTTTTTAAGATTTGTATTTTAAAATTCTATATTTAAAAAAACCACAAGAAGAACACACACTGCACAACATATGCACCTTTGAGTTTTGTAGTATACCCTTTTTAAAAAATAATACTTTTTCTGTTTCTCATTCTTCTTCTTTCGGCTTTTCCCTTCAGGGGTCGCCACAGTGAATCATCTCTCTCCACCTATCCTTATCTTCTGCATCCTCAACACTTGCACCCACTAGCTTCATATCCTCATTAATTCCATCCATATACCTCCTCTTTGGCCTTCCTCTTTGCCTCCTGCCTGGCAGCCCCATGTCCAACATTCTCCTACCAATATACTCTCTCTCCCTCCTCTGAACATGTCCAAACCATCTTAATCTGGCCTCCCTAACTTTGTCCCCCAAACGTCCAACAAGAGCTGTCCCTCTGATGTACTCGTTCCTAATCCTGTTCAATCTTGTCACTCCCAAAGAGAACCTCAACATCTTCAGCTCTGCTACCTCTAGCTCTGACTCCTGTCTCTTCCTCAGTGACACTCTAAACCATACAGCATGGCCGGTCTCACCACTGTCCTGTACACCTTCCCCTTGATTCTCGCTGATATTTTCCTCTCACACAGAACTCCTGACACCTTTCTCCACCCATTCCAACCTGCCTGAACTCGCTTCTTTACCTCTTTCCCACACTCTCCATTACTCTGGCCTGTTGACCCCAAGTACTTAAACTCCTGTACTTTCTTCACCTCTTCACCCTGTAACCTTACTGTTCCACTTCCCTCCCTTTCATTCACACTCATTCTTACTACAACTGACTTTCATTCCTCTTCTCTCCAGTGCAAACCTCCATCTCTCCAGGTTTTCCTCCACCTGCTCCCTGCTCTCACTACAGATCACAATGTCATCTGCAAACATCATTGTCCAAGGAGTCTTCAGTCTGACCTCCTCTGACAACTGGTCCATCACCATAGCAAACAGGAAGGGGCTCAGAGCCGATCCCTGATGCAGTCCCACCTCCACTTTGAAGTCTGACCTACAGCACACCTCACCACTGTCCTGCTCCTCTCATACATGTCCTGCACCACTCTGACATACTTCTCTGCTACTCCTGACTTCCTCATACAGTACCACAGCTCTTCTCTTGGCACCCTGTCATACGCTTTCTCCAAGTCTACAAACACACAGTGCAACTCCCTCTGACCATCCCTATACTTCATCAAAACTGCCAACTGCCTTTCCACTTTTCATCCTCTTCAAAGCCTTCCTGACTTCATCCTTTCTAATCTTATCTACTTTCTGTTCCACAGAGTTCACCCCTTCTACTCTTTTTTCCCTCTCATTTTCCTTATTCATCAGCTCCTCAAAGTATTCCTTCCATCTCCTCTGTACACTCTCCTCACTTGTGAGCACCCTTCCATCTCTATCCTTAATAACTCTAACTTGCTGCACATCCTTCCCATCTCGATCCCTCTGCCTAGCTAACCTGTACAAGTCCTTCTGTCCTTCTCTAGTGTCTAACCTAGTGTACAACTCGTCATATGCCTTCTGCTTGGCCTTAGACACCTCCCTCTTCACTCTGCGCTGTAACTTCTTGTATTCCTGTCTATTCTCTTCAGTCCTGTCCATGTCCCACTTCTTCTTGGCTAACCTCTTCCTCTGGATACTATCCTGAACTTCCTCATTCCACCACCAAGTCTCCTTATCTTCTTTCCTCCTTCCAGATGACACACCCAGCACCTTTCTCCCTGTCTCCCTGATCACTTCTGATGTAGTTTCCCAGTCATCTGGCAGCACTACCTGACCACCCAGAGCCTGCCTCAACCTCTGTCTAAATTCCTCACAACATTCCTCCTTTTTCAGCTTCCACCACTTGGTTTCTATCTTTGACCTCTTCTTCTTACAGACCATCAAAGTCTGTAAGTGTGTGTGTGTGTGTGTGTGTGTGTGTGTGAGTGAGAGAGAAAGAGAGAGAGAGAGAGACAGAAAGACTTACCTCGCTGGACTGCACTGGAATGGAAAACCCCACGGGAAACTCCCTACACAAATAGAATTAAAGTAAATACAGTAAAGCTTTTAATTTTGAAATTAAAACTGTATCGTGTGTGACAGAGAAAGAGAGAAAGAGAGAGAGAGAGAGAGAGAGAGAGAGAGAGAGAGAGTCAGACAGACTGACAGGCAGAAAGAGACAGAGAGATGCATGTACATACCTTCTGTCTTATCTTTAGTGAGAGGAGAAAAAAGGTGATTGTCATCCCCACCTAAAGCACAATTAAACACAGTTACAATTTCTCCAATTACAGCATGGCCAATGAACTAAATCCTTTTTAGGATTGAAAATACTGAACCAAAAATATTCTGAGCATCCTCTTCAATCATTGTCAACTTGGTGTATTGTAGAACATTTAAAAAAGAAGCATACTTTTTTTTTATTTTTTATAAATAAATAAATAAATAGGTAATGGTAAAACAAGATTAAAAAAGATGTTGTCTATTGTGATTTAAAAATGTCGTGTTCATGGGTTAAAAAGTTCAAATTGTGAAAATTGTTTATTTTATAAAGGTTGTTAATTTCAGAGCAGTCATTTTCTAGAAAAAGGGATTTGATTAAGCGTTTGACTTTTAAGGTTAAGATTGAGATCAAGATTGATCTCAAAAAGGATAAATGTGAGTGGATTTTTGTTTGAACTTGGAACTGTGTGATGTAGTTTAGAACACTGGTTTAGAGAAAAAAGTGTTTATATTTGTGTTTGCGTAATGTACTTTTAATTTTAAAGGGAAAAAATCATTTATTTCTAAAACCAGTTTATGGATACTGTCACTTTTATCCAAAGCATTCACTATATTGGTTTTAAAGGGAGTTTAAGGGTGTCTACATAGTCATTTGTTAAACTCTGTTCCTTCAGAAACAAGGTTTCTAGCATGACCCAAGTCCTACAATACTAAAATAATCAGAATTACCATAGGAGTAACTAGAATTAAGAACTCAGGCTATAGTAGTCCAATCAACTACAAGTTCCTTCCAGCTCACAGAGTGATGTCAAATTAACAAAGCAGCTTCTTGCATTTAAATGACCTTAAACGGTATGTGTAAATACTTGCTTTAGTAAACATATATCACATATCATGGTTAGCTGGCTAGCTTGCTGCTAACAAAGGATGAACATGTAGCTGTCTGTGTTTATTTTTCCCTCCTACTTTGTAAGTTTATTTTGCTGCGGTGGAAATTTCTTCATTTCACCTTGCAATGCGTTACTTACAACGCACGTCGATTGAAGAAATGCATTTTCTTATCTCCGATGATGGTGTACGAGTGGGAACTGGAGCAGGAACAGGAGGTGGAACAATCCAGACATCCCTCACTACATAAAGACAATTAAATACAAGAACAGCTATAATTACTAAAATTACAACAAGAGTAATGCAGTGATTTCTTTCTTAAAAATAAATATACGATTTCAATGTGATGTGTATATAAAGTGATGTGTATGTAGGCAAATATCTTCTTCTTCTTCTTTCGGCTTTTCCCTTCAGGGGTCGCCACAGCGAATCATCTCTCTCCACCTATCCTTATCTTCTGCATCCTCAACACTTGCACCCACTAGCTTCATATCCTCATTAATTACATCCATATACCTCCTCTTTGGCCTTCCTCTTTGCCTCCTGCCTGGCAGCTCCATGTCCAACATTCTCCTACCAATATACTCACTCTCCCTCCTCTAAACATGTCCAAACCATCTTAATCTGGCCTCCCTAACTTTGTCCCCCAAACGTCCAACATGAGCTGTCCCTCTGATGTACTCATTCCTAATCCTGTCCAATCTTGTCACTCCCAAAGAGAACCTCAACATCTTCAGCTCTGCTACCTCTAGCTCTGACTCCTGTCTCTTCCTCAGTGACACTGTCTCTAAACCATACAGCATGGCTGGTCTCACCACTGTCCTGTACACCTTCCCCTTGATTCTCGCTGATATTTTCTGATCACACAGAACTCCCGACACCTTTCTCCACCCATTCCAACCTGCCTGCACTCGCTTCTTTACCTCTTTCCCACACTCTCCATTACTCTGGACTGTTGACCCCAAGTACTTAAACTCCTGTACCTTCTTCACCCTGTAACCTTACTGTTCCACTTCCCTCCCTTTCATTCACACACATGTACTCAGTCTTACTACAACTGACTTTCATTCCTCTTCTCTCCAGCGCAAACCTCCACCTCTCCAGGTTTTCCTCCACCTGCTCCCTGCTCTCACTACAGATCACAATGTCATCTGCAAACATCATTGTCCAAGGAGACTCCTGTCTGACCTCCTCTGACAACTGGTCCATCACTATAGCAAACAGGAAGGGGCTCAGAGCCGATCCCTGATGCAGTCCCACCTCCACATTGAAGTCCTCTGTCTGACCTACAGCACACCTCACCACTGTCCTGCTCCTCTCATACATGTCCTGCACCACTCTGACATACTTCTCTGCTACTCCTGACTTCCTCATACAGTACCACAGCTCTTCTCTTGGCACCCTGTCATACGCTTTCTCCAAGTCTACAAACACACAGTGCAACTCCCTCTGACCATCCCTATACTTCTCCATCAAAATTCTCAGAGCAAAAATTGCATCTGTTGTGCTCTTTCTGGGCATGAAGCCATACTGCTGCTCACAAATTTCCACTAACTTCCT
Source organism: Hemibagrus guttatus (assembly GCA_033459395.1). Lineage (NCBI taxonomy): Eukaryota > Metazoa > Chordata > Actinopteri > Siluriformes > Bagridae > Hemibagrus > Hemibagrus guttatus. The sequence continues at coordinate 9,835,818 of JAUCMX010000005.1, read as the reverse complement.
TAACCTAGCTTCCACTACTCTTTCCCATACCTTCATTGTATGGCTCATCAACTTTATCCCCCTATAGTTACTGCAACTAACACACTTCTTCTCCATTCCTCAGGCATCCTCTCACTCTCTAAAATCCTGTTGAACAAACTAGCTAAAAATTCCACTGCTGCCTCTCCCAAACACTTCCAGACCTCCACCGGGATGTCATCAGGACCAACTGCCTTCCCACTTTCCATCCTCTTCAAAGCCTTCCTGACTTCATCCTTTCTAATCTTATCTACTTTCTGTTCCACAGAGTTCACCCCTTGTACTCTTTTTTCCCTCTCATTTTCCTAATTCATCAGCTCCTCAAAGTATTCCTTCCATCTCCTCTGTACACTCTCCTCACTTGTGAGCACCCTTCCATCTCTATCCTTAATAACTCTAACTTGCTGCACATCCTTCCCATCTCGATCCCTCTGCCTAGCTAACCTGTACAAGTCCTTCTCTCCTTCTCTAGTGTCTAACCTAGTGTACAACTCGTCATATGCCTTCTGCTTGGCCTTAGACACCTCCCTCTTCACTCTGCGCTGTAACTCCTTGTATTCCTGTTTATTCTCTTCAGTCCTGTCCATGTCCCACTTCTTCTTGGCTAACCTCTTCCTCTGGATACTATCCTGAACTTCCTCATTCCACCACCAAGTCTCCTTATCTTCTTTCCTCCTTCCAGATGACACACCCAGCACCTTTCTCCCTGTCTTCCTGATCACTTCTGCTGTAGTTTCCCAGTCATCTAGCAGCACTACCTGACCACCCAGAGCCTGCCTCAACTTCTGTCTAAATTCCTCACAACATTTCTCCTTTTTCAGCTTCCACCACTTGGTTTTCTTCTCTATCTCTGACCTCTTCTTCTTACAAACCATCAGAGTCATCCTACACACCACCATCCTATGCTGTCTGGCTACACTCTCTCCCACTACCACTTTACAGTCACTAATCTCTTTCAGATTGCCTCTTCTACATAGGATGTAGTCTACCTGTGTTCTCCTACCTCCACTCTTGTAAGTCACTCTATGCTCCTCCCTCTTCTGAAAATAAGTGTTAACCACACCCATGTCCATCCTCTTAGCAAAGTCCACTACCATCTGTCCTTCAAGGTTCCTTTCCTTAACTCCAAACTTGCCCATCACCTCCTCATCACCTGTGTTCCCCTCACCAACATGTCCATTAAAATCCGCTCCTATCACCACTCTCTCACCCGTGGGAATACTCTCCATCACCTCATCTAATTCACTCCAGAATCTCTCTTTCTCCTCCAACTCACAACCTACCTGTGGGGCATAACCACTAACAACATTCAACATCACCCTTTCAATCTCTAACTTCAGACTCATCACCCTGTCTGACACTCTCTTCACCTCCAGGACATTCCTCACAAACTCCTCCTTCAGGACCACACCTACCCCATTTCTCTTACTATCCACACCATAATAAAACAGCTTGAATCCTGCTCCTATACTACGAGCCTTGCTACCCTTCCACCTGGTCTCCTGTACACACAGTATATCCACCTTCCTTCTCTCCATCACATCAGCCAGCTCTCTACCTTTCCCTGTCATAGTACAAACATTCAGAGTTTCTATTCTCAGTCCTACACTCTTACCTTTCCTCTTCTCTCTCTGTCTGCGCACTCTCCTCCCTCCTCTACTTCTTCGACCAACAGTAGCCCAATTTCCACCGGCACCCTGTAGGTCAACGGCGCCGATGGCGGTCGTTGTTAACCCGGGCCTCGACCGATCCGGTATGAAATTCGTACTGACGATTCGCATGGTTAAATTTGGCAATGTTTTACGCCGGATGTCCTTCCTGACGCAACCCTCTCTATTTATCCAGGCTTGGGACCGGCACAGAAGTCACTGGACTGTGACCCCCATGGCTAGATTATATGTAGGCAAATATGTACAGTGTAAATCAAATGTGACTTTCTAAAATGTTGCAGCCAGAGACTTTTTGTAAAGTGTCTCTCTAACACTTCCTCCCAGATTTACATTTATGGCATTTGGCAGATGCCCAAATGTCAACTTACAATGTAGCTCATTTTAATTTTTTATACACCTGAGCAAACTCAGGGGCCCAGAAGTGGCATCTTGGCGGACCTGGGATTTGACCTTCTAGTAGTCCAATGCTACTAAACTACTGTACTAAAGTACAGGAAACCTTTTAACTTTAAAATTAAAAAATGTATCGGTGTGTGTGTGTGTGTGTGTGTGTGTGTGTGTGTGTGTGTGTGTGTGTGAGAGAGTTGGAGAGTGAAACTTACCTTGCTGAACTGCACTGGAAGGGAAAAAACTCCCTACACATAAACAGTTAAAGTCAATACAGTAAACGTAAACACTGTATCTGTGTGTGTGTGTGTGCGCGCTTGTGTGCGCGTGTGTGTGACAGAAAGAGAGAGAAAGAGAGAGTCAGACAGACAGAAAGGGACGTAGTAGTACTCATGTTTTACACTGTCATCAACATAATCTGATAGAGTCCAGACTTTCACAAGAGACCAGAAGTTCAAGTAGAAGTTCAGAGCACTTTGTGTACCTTCCAGAGACCCGCTCATCAGTACACCGAGGAGAATATAGCAATGTGAACACACAGAGGCAGCTAGCTAACCCAGCTCAACATGCTAATGTTGGACTGTTGTTGTTCTGGAGACAAGAGACAACTTCGCAAATATGGTCAACTGCTGTCAACCTGCTAGTGGTCAGAGACAGTTTGAGAAGCAGACTTCGTTGGACAAACCCCAAACGTGGAATAAGCTACTGCTCTGTTTTTTGTTTGTTCCTCCCATGTGAGTGAAATGATGACTGAGTTTTTGGCCTCAACAGCCCCAAGGTCTGAATCAGGGCACATCGCGACACCCCCTTTCGAGGTGGTGGTCATCGTGGACGGAGCACTTCCAGGTTCACCTCCTTTCAGCACTGTATAAACACACTGCCCACGTGCCATCTTTGCCAGATGATCTCTCTGCATTGCTGTTGAGTCATCCCGCACTTGGATTCTGCTATTCTATGTTGTTGTTTCTCGGCTGGACTTGGGACCATTTTGCTCACACTTTTTGAATTACCCTGTTTGGATTTGTTGCCTTGAACTTTTTTTGTGCGGAAGTTGCCGTGCTTTCAGTATTTTTTGGATTACCCTTTTCGGATTTGTTGTATTGGAGTTTGTTCGGTATTGATGTGGCTGCATTCCTGTCACTGTTCCTCCTCTCTTCATTAAAGACTCTTTCTCTAGCTCCTGTCGCGTCTCACACTTGGGTCCTAAATCCGTGCCCCCCTGACAATACTGTTTTAAAAGGAGTTTAAGGGTGTGTACATACATTTATTTGTTATACTCTGTTCCTTCAGAAACAAGGTTTCTAGCATGACCCAAGACCTACAATACTGAAATAATCAGAATTACCATAGGAGTAACTAGAATTAGGAACTCAGTATTTAGACAAGTACAAGTACAAGTATTACAAGTATTTAGAGTAGACAGGCTATAGTAGTCCAATCAACTACAAGTTCCTTCCAGCTCACAGAGTGATGTCAAATTAACAAAGTAGCTTCTTGCATTTAAATGACCTTAAACTGTCTGTGTAAATACTTGCTTTAGTAAACATATATCACATATCATGTTAGCTGGCTAGCTTGCTGCTAACAAAGGATGAACATGTAGCTGTCTGTGTTTATTTTTCCATCCTACTTTGCAAGTTTAATTTCCTGAAGTGGAAATTTTGTCATTTCACTTTGCAATGTATTACTTACAATGCACGTCGACTGAACAAATGCATTTTCTTATCTCCACAGATGGTGTAGGAGTGGGAACTGGAGCAGGAACAGGTGGAAAAATCCAGACATCCCTCACTACATAAAGACAGTTAAATACTAAAATTACAAGGCCAATGCAGTGATATCTTATTTATATTTTATTTATCTTAAAAATAAATATAAATAAATATATTTAAAATTAAATGTACAATTTCAATGTGATGTGTATGTAAAGTAATGTGTATGTATGCAAATATGTACAGTGTAAATCAAATGTGACTTTCTGTAAAGTGTCTCTCTACCACTTCCCCCCAGATTTACATTTACGGAATTTGGCAGATGCCCTTATCCAGATCAACTTACAATGTAGCTCATTTAAATTTTTTTATACAACTGACCAAACTCAGGGGCCCAGGAGTGGCATCTTGGTGGACCTGGGATTTGAACTCACAACCTTCCAGTCAATAGTCCAATGCCACAAAACTACTACATCCCCCTCCCATCCCCATGTCACATTTTGTACAATTGCAATATTTTTTTTTAAGTTAAATGTCAATATGCTGACCAATTTCAATTCATTTTGTCACTACTCCATTTTACAAAGATTTGAAAACATATGGCAATTGGTGACATACACAAAAGTATGTAAATGGCTCAAGTGCAATACTTTTGTAACTGTACACCAAAACTGTGCAAAAAAAATGCAACTATTTGTTTGTTTTAAGGATGACATCACACACCATTTTAGGGATAAAATCGTTTTTTATAGTTTATCACAAACATGCAATGGTGCACCTTGTGCTAGAGGCCTGGATAATGCTACATTCGGGAGGGGGCCCTGACTCCTAGAGGTGAAGCCATTTTTCAGCATGATATCAGACTGATAGCATCTGTAAAGATAAAGGTGCTGCTTGATGACTGCATTACCTCTGTTGCGAACGGCAAACTGGACCAAAAGATGGGATGATTTATGCCTTGAGTGTAGTGTTGTCTGTGTGGACCAACACATAGTAGCCCTTCAAAAGCAGCAAGAAGTGTTTCAATTTTAGAAACATTACCCTTATCTCTGGGCAGTTATGTTGCATGAAAGATGAGGGTGTCCTGAAAGTCCATGGGCCAGAAGAGAAACTTTCCTTTTCCAGAAAGGAAGGTACGAAGCCACAAAGAGTAACCCTTATGACCTTGGATGGGTGGTTCAGAGGGTGAAAATCTCGGATCTTGAAACAGAACTGGAATGGTCTAGTTAGCACCACTGTTCACTGAGGTGTTAACCAAAATATTCAACCTCTCCGTGGAATAGTCTTTAATCCCTACTGCTTCAAAGAGTCCACCATTGTTTCTGTTCCAACAAAACCCCAGCCCACCAATAACTATTGCCCAGTATCCTTCGTTGTGATGAAGTGCTTTGAAAGATTGGTCAGAGACTTCATCACGTCTTCACTAGCTAACACCCAGGACCCACTGCAGTTGGTGCACTGTCCCAAAGTTGGAGTTCCTGGGAGTTGACCCTGTGATGGATCAGACAGGACAGGACAGATGAGCTCCCCAGGGGTGGTGTGAACAGCTGAGCATACAATCGGCACTGAGCTACCTGACCTGGAGACTGAGTGCTGGACCAAGGCCAGGAATATAGTGAAGGACCTCAGTCATCCCAACAATGACTCCTTTCTCTGTTCTACTTCTTGAAGGCAACCACAGAGAGATTGAAGAGGAGCTTCATCCCACAGGCCATTGGAGCCCACAACCAGGAGAATACCTAGAGCCTGGACTTTTTCTGGACTTATGTCATAACACCCAGTACCTCAGCCAGACTTTTGCACAATAGCACATTTTATATTCATATTCATTTCATTTGTACTACATGACTCTTTTATATTGTGACGGCAGCACACAACCCACCGCACATAAGTGACAGAAAATTGCTCCTCACCACAAAACTGCTCCTCACTAAACTGGCGATACTGAAACAACAGTAGCACTTCAGCACCAAGGCCAGTGCCGCTGAGTATGACTACAAAAGCATGCCAAAAGGCAGTGGGCCAATTAGGAGCACACTATAGCTTGTCACACTCAAAGAGAAGACTCTTGGCGGGAGTCTGGTTCAGGACTAAAGTGATGTAAGCTTTGAGTTCCAGGTAGTGAATAATGCTACACTCTCTCTTCCTCCACCTGTGATTCCAGAGCTGATGCTGTGAGAAGTATGATGCACCTCAGTCAGCTGAACTGAGCCATGCCCCTGGGTCTACCTTGATACCTCGCACCTTTGTCACCTCACCAACACTCCACTGAAGCATCCAGTACTGCCTTATCTTCACCAACACCTGAGAGCTACCTAACTCTATTTTCCTTGCACAATTTTGCAAATAAAAGAGTACAATTTTCCCTAGATCCCCAGCTCTGTGCCTTTTTCTCTGTTTTATTCGCTGCTCAAATGTTAGACTGGTGGAGAATGTCTGTAGCAAACACACAGCTTGCACAAGGAGTCACAATAGAGCAGCTGCTCCAATGCCTACTGGAAATCAGCCTCCACCAACATGTGATGACCCAGGAGCTGACCCAAAGCCTAAAGACCACCACCAAGGAACTGCTGGACCTAAAGGTTTCCTAAGCTGCTGCAGTCCCTCCCCCTGACCCGAGTCCAAGATGACCACCAATAATGATGTGAAGACTTTTTTTTCACATGTTCGCAGACTGGGAGGGCTGATGACTGGGCAGACGTGCTAGCGGTGAGGCCCAGCTGGCCTACCATGCCATGTTGGTGGTCAAAGCACTAGACTACAGCACCGTGAAAAAAGAAATCCTCGTGCACTGTGATTGGTTTCCAGTTAATGCTGCAGCAGACTTCCATAAGTTGAAATACACTTTGGGCCACAGCCCATGCCCTCAGATGGAGGACCTGCTATGGATTACTTGATGCTGGTTGCAGCCCACGTACCTCAGTGCAAAGGAGGCAGCCGAGTGTCTGGCCACGGACAGGTTCCTAAAGGCTCTTCCACCTGATGAAAGAAAGGCAGTCAGCCTAAAAGGAACAGCCACACTTAAGGAGATGCTCAGTGCATTATAATGCACCATGGCTATGTTGAAGATTGGCTGGAAGCCCAGGTGTGACTTCCACTACAGCCCACACCGTCTCCCACATTTGAGCCAGTCTCAGCCAGAGTCCTCTGAGGAGAGGAGAAGATTCGGCAGCTGCCCCACACTGGGAACCGTCAATGAGCCCATGCCTACAGACCTGATCCCACCACTTTGGGCCAACAAACCTTTGCTGGCCGATTGCAGCCTACACACTACCCAGCTGGCAGTGGAAGTCAACAGGAGGCCGGTCACATGGCTATGGATGACAAGGACACCAACTCATCCTTCCCAGGTGAGCCTCCCACACCTACTAATCCAGTCTGTGCTCCAACAGGTCACCAGAAAAGGAGGGTTTGGAGGGAACAGAAGGAGGCCAACAGGCTGAAGCATTGTTACAGGTACACCAGGTCAACAGAGTAAACATCAATCTAACACAGCATTGACCTGTCTTCTATTTCTCTATCAAGAATGGTCTATTATCACACAGAGAAAAAAGGAGAACCGTGCGACCTGCAAGTAGTATCCCGACAACACATCCCGCTCCTCCTGCACCTGGTTTGTATTGCCCGCGATGGATGCAAAGGTAAAAGGCTTCTGTCAGAATTGTCCCCAGTGTCAGTGCATGGCCCCCCAGAAGCAGGCACCCTTAATCCCTCTTCCCATTATCAGCATCCCATTTCAGCGGATAGGCACGGACCTCCTTGGGCCACTACTGAAGTCATCCCAGGGCCAAAAACACATCCTTGTCATCATGGACTATGCCACCTGTTACCCTGAGGTGGTCCCACTTTGGAAGGCCACCTCCCATAACATCGCCAGGGATCCTCACTCTCTTCAGTCGAGTGGGCATCAAAGATAACATACTAACTGAACAAGGTATACCTTTTGTATCTTGACTAATAGTGGATCTGTGTTGGTTGTTGCAGGTTAAACACCTAAGGACATCCATTTACCACCCAAATATGGGCTTGTGCAGAGGTTCAACCAGACACTAAAGAGGATGCTACGAAACGGTGGTAGATGTGCTGGTAGACCTCCTCCTTCCTTACATATAGGCTTCCAGAAGCTTACTGTCATGCTATAGAGGAAGAAGTGGCCAAAATCGAGGAGTTCATAAGCCTGTGGTCCAGCTCCAAGCCAGATGGGACCCTCATTCCAGAGGCTAAACAGATCTAGATATTTGACAGCTACCCCCTCACCAGAGTGGACAATCTAGTGGAGCATCACAGGAGGGTCCAGTTTATATCCACACTGAACCACACTGAAGGGGTACTGGCAAGTAGCCCGCTCCCAAGAAGCCAAACTAAAAAATGCCTTCAGGACCTCTAGCAGCCACTGGCAGTACCAGCTTCCATTTGGGCAGCATGGTGCACCCATGACCTTTCAACTTCTTTTGGACATCATGCTCAGACCCCATTGCCAGTTCACGGCCGCCTATTTCAACATTGTGATCATACACTCCTCCACAATGGTTGGACCACTTGTTCCATCTGGGGGATGTTCTGGGACATTACCTGGGCTAGCACATTGGTCGAGGATTACTGAAGCCACAAGAGAAGATCAAGGCTATTAAAGAGTACCTCCAACCCCCAACGAAGAAACAAGTACATTCCTTTTTGGGGCTAGGTGGGTACTATTGTTGCTTCGTGCCTAACTTTGCCTCTATAGCTTCCTCATTTCAGATCTGACCAAGAAGGGTCAGCCAGACTGGGTGCAATGGAACAGCAACACAGAGCAGGCGTTACTCAAACTCAATGAAGCTCTGATCAACTACCCCACCCTGAGGAACCCTGACTTCGGCCTCCCATTCACACTTCACATGGATGCATCCGAAACAGGGCTAGGGGCCATCATGTCCCAGAGCTTTGAAGAGGAGGAGCATCCGGTCTCATCTCTCGTAAGCTGACCCCCACCAAGAAGTACACCACAGTGGAGCAAGAAGCCCACACAATCAAATGGGCCATTGAGGAACTCCAGTACTACCTGGCAGGCCAGCACTTCACCTTGGTCCCTGACCATGCACCCCTGCTTTGGATGGCCAAGGCAAAAGATGCCAATGCCAGGGAAACTTGATGGTTTTCTTTCTTTGCCGGGCTTCTTGTTTCAGGTCCAGCACAGAGCAGGAATCCAGCACAGAAACTATAATAGCTTGTCCCACAGCTACACCCTCTGGGCACAATTAACCCCCAGTCAATTGAACCAAGCCACACTCCTGGGTCCACCTCAATATCTAGATAGCACACCCCTTTTCGAGGTTCCACCTGAGCCCTAAACATCTGATGTGGGCAAGGTCCTCAGATCAAACCTTCCCTTAAATGGTTTGGTTTGTGTGCACAGCAAAGCGCCCCTATCTTTCCAAGGGGTGGTGCAACCTTCTGCTCCTCCCAGTGGGATCTAGGCCCTGGCTGGGAATGGCTTATGGAAGCCGCCATGTACTGCACCAACTAAATATGGTTGAAATGACAATAAAAGCTACTTCACTTCTTGACTTAACTTAAAAATTCCAATGTGCTAAGCGTATTTTAAGACAATAATACATCTTACCTCCACTTGATATTGTTTCAAAATTGGCTTTACAGCATTCTTCTATTTTCTTCATCAGTTGAGATATAGTCTTTATCACATCCTCAAAAGTTAGGAGAGAATTGATTGTGATGGTGGGCAAGTCTGAAGGTCCAGTCAGGGTCGAGACAAACTGAAAACTCTACAATATTTAGAAATGGAACAAAAAACAGTATACCATTACATCTTTGACCTTAGAAACAATTGAAATTTTTTTGTGATGTATCCACTATGCCTTTTCAGAATCTCTGGAATACAATTTTAGGGCCGCATTAAATACATTATTATGCTATTATATCATACCATCCATCCTGGATGGTCCAACATGGCGGCGCAGCATTAGCATGCAGTCAGCCATCTACCATCTACTCCCATCCATACTACTTTCAAACGTTTGCTCCCTGGACAATAAAGTAGACTACATCTAACTTCAGCGTACTACATGGCAAGAATTAAGACACTGCTGTACCTTTGTTTTCATGGAAATGTGGCTCAGCAGCAGAGGTTCGGATGCCTCCAGCTACATTTAGTTACATGGACTCACCTCATTTTGTGCAGAAAGAAATGCAGCTCTGTGCAGTAAGGCTCGCGGTGGTGGCTTGTGTGTTAACATCAATATGGAACTGTGCTTGTTTCTAATTACTGCTCATCACTAGTGGAGTTTGTGACTGTTAGATGCAGACCATTCTATTTACCAGAGGAATTCATCACTGTTTTCATTGTTTGAGTGTACATTCCCCCCAGCGCTAATGCTAAGGAGCAACTCTGTGAACTCTATGGGGCTATTAGTGATCTCCAAAATGCTCACCCTGGTGGACTGCTTTAAACCATGCACTTGCAACTCCTAACAATGAACAGAGTATTTTTCTGACTAAACTTCATGTCATCAAATTAAGAACATTCATAGTTTGTCTATCAGTTTGTGGAACTTTGTCAGTATAAAAAGTGTCGTAACCTTTAAGGTTTTTACATATGAATATGGCACCTTGTGGTATGGTTCTAGTGATCTACATACAAGTGCTGGAATCCCCCACTTTTTAGTTGAAGTTTAACACTGAAAGTCATTGTGACTTGTAAAATTCACAACATGCTGAATACTGAAGGGTTTCTAATCTGGGCAATTAGGAGCAGATTTGTAGATCAAATTTGATCTGAATATACTGTTTTTACACTGATGTTACCTGGAGGTACTGGATGGGATCTTCTGTGTGTGAAAGTTCCTCCATCTAAGAGTCTCTTCTTTTCAACTCTGCAATCTCCTCCTCCAGTTCCTTAATGACCTCTTCAACTTGACCCACTGCAGCATCCTCCTGAGCTCTGATCAGCTCTGTCACCTCACAATGTCTTCTCTCAATGGACTTTATCAGCTCAGTAAAGATCCTCTCACTTTCCTGCAGTGCTGTTTGTGCAGAACACTGTTTAGAAGACAAGAGGGTGTTTCTTAATCAGCTCTTTCTTAGAACTCCACTCAATGAGACAGTAAATAAAAAGCAAGAGGATATTCTAGGTAATCCCAAAAGAGTTGTTTCAGGTCAAAACACACCTTGTGAGTCTCCACAGCCTTCCTGAGCTTCTGAAGCTTCTTCTCTTGTTCCTGTATTTTCTGCTGGGATTTTTCCTGTGTCTCCAACAACTGCTTCTACATGAAAACACAGCACATAATTCACTCAGTGTGTTAAATGTATTAAAAAAAAAAAAAAAATGCTTTCGGCTGTTCCCTGTTCGGGGTCACCACAGCGGACCAACTGGTCCGCACATCAACTTGGCAAATGTTTTACGCCGGATGCCCTTCCTGACGCAACCCTCCCATTTTTCTGGGCTTGGGACCGGCACTGCATCCAGTGGCTGGGGATTGAACCCGGGCCTTCCACATGATAGGCGAGAAACCTACCACTGAGCCACCAATGCCTCAAAAAAATAAATTCTATAAACATTATGATGACATTTTACAGTCATCAAATAAAAGCAAATTTACCAAAAATAACTAAATTTAAATTATACATTTAATAAAATATGTTTTGTACACTAGTTGTGGATCTAAAATATTGGTACCTGTTTCTCAGCTCTTCCTGCTGCAGCTGATACTGTATCATGTCCTTTATGTTCATCCATGGTACACAACATACAGATACACTGCTGGTCAGTGTGACAGTAAACCTCCAGCAGTTTGTCATGCTGAGAGCAGATCTGCTCCTGGAGTCGTCCAGAGGCTTTGACCAGCTTGTGCTTCTTAAAGGCAGGAGATTTATAGTGAGGCTGTACATGAGTTTCACAGAAAGAGGCCAAACACACCAGGCAGGACTTGATAGCTTTGGATTTTCTCTCAGTGCAGGAATCACACTCCATATCTTCAGGTCCAGATGAAGACTGAGCAGGATGTGTAGCTTGGAGTCCTGTCTTCTTCAGTGTCTCCACTACTTCAGCCAGAACACTGTTTTTACTTACAGCAGGTCTTGAAGTGAAGGTTTGTCTACACTGAGGACAGCTATAGACTCCCTGCTGATCCTCCTGATCCCAGCTGCCATTAATGCACACCATACAGTAACTGTGTCCACAGAGAAGAGCTACTGGATCCTTGAGTACATCCAGACAGATTGAACAGCTGAACTGATCCTGAAGTCCGAACATACTTGCTACTGCCATTTTACTGAAAAGCAAACTTGCGCTCAATTACTTACAGCAGCTCACACTTCCTGGTTCAGTTTGGAAAAGGTCTTAGAAAACAGGTGTGTCTGAAAAAATGACTTATCTGATTTTAATTGCACAAAATAAACAACACATGACTGTTTTCAAAAAAAGATAAGGATAATAATCCTGCACATGAAAACCTGAAAACCCTTAAACACAGATGAAACAAATCCACATACTGTTTAAACAAGAAAAGATTAATTTAATTTTGCTAAAGTAAGAGCTGAGTTGCCAGGTGTTTCGTCAGAACTGGCTTTGTATAAATTAAAACTAAACCAGTCATTAAAAACAGTTAATTAACAAAGCCATATTAAAACAAATCTGACTTGTATGACATGCAAAACACCTCCAGTGGTCTGCCAACCTAAAAACTGAAAGAGTTGGAGGGAGAGAGAGAGAGAGAGAGAGAGAGAGAGATCATCACACTATCACTATCACTACCACGGGGAAGGCTTTAAAATACTCAAAGGCTGTCATTCACAGCTGATTTTTATTGTATATTTTTATTAGAACATGTAAATCAATACAAATGGATTCTACAACACTACTGATTACAGATAAACTGCATCACAATACAAACAAAATCAAAAATAAACAAAATTATTTATGTCACCTGATGATGACAAATGAATAAAGATAAAAAAAAAAGCTAAAGCTAAAAAAAAAAAAACCTATAACCAAACCGTTTATTTAGTCTTGGCAAAATATATTATGAAATATTTTTGGGTCAGAATAACACAAAGTACACTTGCTGAACCAACTGCTTTATTCCACAAAATGCAGGTGAGAAAAGAAATTGGATAGATAGTAGCCAAAAAACTACATGAAAGATTGAATTATTGTATGTGCAAAAGTAAGTGAAGCCTGAGCTGCATTGGTAAAGTCAAGTGGGTAACAGTTTCAGGTGAAACACATTTGGGTGCTTAATTAATCAGTTAAGCAGACCAATCAAATTAGACATCCTTAGGAAAGTGGTTGGGCAACACTGATTAAAAGAGAGAGGAAACCAACCAAACCACTGTAGTGCCAAGGAGTCAAACAATGCCAAGAGGAAAGGATATATCCGAGGACATCAGGAAGAAGGTGGTCAGAAGAAGAAGCCCATCAGTCTGGGGAAGGCTATAAGACCATCTCCAAGAGATTCCAACTCCATCCATCCACTGTAAGACAAATCATCTACAAATGGAGGACATTCAACATGACCACAAGTGGACGCCCATCAAAACGATCATCAAGAAGCACCAGAAAAATAATAAATGAGGTAAAGGCCAACCCACACATCACCTCTAGAGAGTTACAGACCTCTGTGGCAGCATCTGGCGTAAATGTACATGTCTACAAACGAACATTGAACAGACATGACATTTAGGGGAGGGTTGCTAGAAAGAAGCCTCTGCTCTCAAAAAAGAACAAAGCTGCCTGTTTCAATGTTATCAGAAAGCATTTGGACAAACCAGAGGCCTTTTGGAAGTCCATTCTTTGAACAGATGAGTCCAAAATAGATTTATTTGGTCATAATCAAAGCCGCCATGTTTGGAGAAAAGCCAACACTGAATTCCAGGAAAAGAACCTCATCCCAACAGTGAAGCATGATGGTGGAAATGTGAAGGTCTGGGGCTGCTTTTCTGCCTCCGGGCCAGTGCGACTCCGGATTATTCAGGGAAACTTGAATTTGAAGAAAAAACTTGAAGACCTATCAACAAATTCTTGAAGAGAATCTCCTGCCATCAGTCAGAAGCTGAAGCTGGGCTGAAAATGGGTGATCCAACAAAACAACGACCCTAAGCATTTAAGCAAATCCACCAAGGAATGGCTTAAAAGAAGTTTCACACTCTTGATTGGCCTGGTCAGAGTCCAGATCTCAATCCAATTGAAATGTTGTGGCTAGACCTGAAGCGGGCGGTACATGCCAGATGTCCGTCCAACCTCTCTCAACTGGCTGAGTTCTGCAAGGAGGAGCAAAAATCCCCAAAGACAGATGTGAGAGACTGGTCAGTGGTTACAGAAGATGTTTAAAGTAATGTCTGCAAAAGGAGGTGCCACAAGCTACTAAATAAAAGGCTTCACTTACTTTTGCACATACAATAATACAATAATTCAATCTTTCATGTAATTTTTGGTTACTCGCAAAATTCCCTCTAAACAAACATATGCAATTGATCAACTTACATCTGACATTCAGTTTATAAAAAGCAGGTGATGATAAAATAAGAAAATCAAGGTAAAACCACAGAAAAGTCTGAACAGCTCAAGAGGTTCACAAACTTTCAAGCAGCACTATAGAAAGATAAATAGACAGATTTATATATATATATATATATATATATATATATATATATATATATATATATATATATATATATATATATATATATATATATATATATATATATATATATATATATATATATATATATATATATATATATATATATATATATATATATATATATATATATATATATATATATATATATAAATTTATTATATATATATAAATTTATTATATATATATATAATAAATTTATTATATATTATAATAAACTTATTTTATATATATAATAAACTTATTTTATATATATAATAAACTTATTAAAATATATATATAATAAATTTATTATATATATAATAAATTTATTATATATAAAATAAATTTATTATATATATATATTAATTTATTTATATATATATATAATAAATTTATTTATATATATATATATAATAATTAATTTATTATTATTATTAATATATATAATAATAATTAATTTATTATTATTATTAATATTTTTATATATATATATATATATATATATAATAATTAATTTATTGTTATAATAAATGTAGTATAATAATAATAATAATAATAATAATAATAATTATAATAATAATAATAATAATGTTTTATTTATTTAGCACCTTTCAGGAACCCAAGGATGCTTTACACCAAGTTGCTATATAAAATGAATACATATAAGTATATAGTCAGTATAGAACATGTAATCAACCAGATGGAACAGACAAAGAAGGTTAATCTACATTAAACTTACAAACATAGTACTGGAAAATTGAGACAGACAATCAATTAACAAAACATAAAATGAATAAATGAGTTTTGAGGGCAGTTTTAAAGGTCTGAAGAGAAGTGACATCACGAAGGTTTTGTGGTAGTTTGTTCCAGAGCTTAGAAGCTGATATGCTGAAAGCCCTACCACCCACACTAGGTAGACGGAACTTGAGTACTGCAAGCAAGTTTTCAGAGCTCAATCTCAGAGTATGGGCAGGGACATAGGGGGTAATCATTTCGCAGAGATAGAAAGGTGTTAAACCATGACGAGCCTTGAAAACTAAAGTAAGAATCTTAAACTGGATGCGGTAACTAACAGGGAGCCAATGTAGTGGCTGTAAGACAGGGGTGATGTGAGCTGATTTTTTGGTAGAAGTGAGGGCCCGAGCAGCTGAATTCTGAATGAACTGCAAGCGATTTATGACTTTTTTGGGTAGACCATAAAGCAAGGAGTTACAATAATCAAGACGTGAAGTTATGAAAGTGTGAACAACAGTTTCTGCATCTTTGAGATTTAGTGAGGGTCTTAGACGGACAATGTTGCAAAGATGGAAAAAACAGGACTTGACAAGCTGATTGATGTGAGGTTCAAAACATAGCCTAGAGTCGAACAACACACCAAGGTTTCGTATAGTGGAAGAAGGTTGAACCAGAACACCATCAATGTTAATAGAAAAGTCATGTTGGGTGAGATCAAGGGATTTAGGGGCTACTAGCAGGATTTCAGTTTTTTCCATATTCAACATTAAGTAGTTTTGAGCCATCCATATTTTGAGATCATGTAAGCAAGATGTTAAGGAAGGGGGAGGAAAAACAGAGTTAGGTTGTACAGTAAAATAAATGTGTGTGTCGTCAGCATAACTATGAAAATTGAAGCCATGGCGCCGGATGATCTGACCTAGGGGAAGTGTGTAGATTAAGAATAAAAGTGGACCAAGGACAGATCCTTGAGGCACTCCACGGGAGAAGGTGACAGAATGAGAATTGAATTTGTCAATGCTAATGAACTGTTGCCTGTCTGTGAGATATGAGTTTAGCCATTGTAAAGCCGTTTCTGAAATGCCGATTGCAGACAAACGTGACAACAGAGTGGCAGATGGTATCAAATGCTGAACTCAGGTCCAAAAGGACCAGAAGGCTGAGGGCACCAGAATCAGAGGCGAGGAGGAGGTCATTCACCACTTTGAGAAGAGCAGTCTCTGTACTGTGGAGGGGGCGAAAACCAGACTGAAATGGTTCCTGCAGATTATTTTTGTCCAAGTGAGTCTGCAGTTGTGTGGCAACCACTTTTTCCAGGACTTTAGACAAAAAAGGAAGATTGGAAATTGGTCTAAAGTTACTCAGTACTGTGTCATCAAGGCCAGGTTTTTTAAGTATAGGGGTGATCATGGCTATTTTCAGGCCAGGTGGTACATAACCAGTCATAAGGGAACTCTTTATCATGTGAGTGATAGGTATAATGAGGGAAGGGAGGAGGTTTTTGAGTAGATGTGTTGGTAACGGATCTAACTGGCAGGTGGAGGAGTTAGAGCTCATAATCAGCTGTTCGACCACAGATGTATTGGTGAGAGTAAAGTTAGAAATTGGGTAGGGTATCTGGAAAGTAGAAGTTTCTGAAGAAGTAGAAAAAGAAAAGGATTAATAAATATTGTCCATTATGTGTGTAAAAAAATGTCAGAAAAATTTTCACAAAGGTCAGAAGAACCATTAAGAATTGGAGATGGTGGTTTAACAAGTTTGTTGATCTCAGAAAAAAGGGTCCTGGGTTTACACTTTGCTCTGTTTATGATTTATGATATATAGAGAGAGAGATTGAAGGCTTAGGAGTGCTGTAGAGTGAGAGTGCCAGTATTTGGTGATCTTCAGGTTTGCCAGCTCCTGAATGAGGGGGAAAAAAAGAAAAGAGTGAAGTTGGAGTTATAATAAAGTCTAACATTAAACATAATCTCTAAAAAAAAAAATAATTAAATTAAACTGTCTTTGAGAATGTCTTGTTGAGGACCTGAAAAAAAAAAAAAAACATCTGCGAGGATCTGTTCCGGCACCATAATATTAAATCCTGGTTAGGAATGAGCAACAGCGTCCTTCCTTCCTGAGGAGACTGAAGTAAATTTACTACACAACTGGTAGCATCCTGATAAATGGTGGTGAAAACTGCCCCACATATTGGTGCCTAACTAGCAGCCGATGAACATCGTTGCCACAGTCTGCATAGAACATGTCCTTCACTAGTCCAAAGTGTTCATCCTCCTTACCTTCCATTCGTATGTCATGTATAGTTTACAAATTAATTAAACACAAGCCTGTATATTAGCTAGCTAATGTTACCTAAACTGCATTTGTCTTAACAGGAGAAACAGCAACTACTATGCTAAATAAATTAGCTAATGGCAACATAATGGCAAAATCTAGTGTGTCATGGCTACTATTATTAATAATAATAATCTGTGTTAATAATAATGTGTGTGTGTGCGTGTGTGTGAGAGAGAGAGAGAGATACACTTACAAGCCTGATCAAGTCTTTTAATCATATCTCTAACACTCAAGGATTTACTTGCTTGCTCATGGTCCGACTCTACAAAAACACAAATGCAAACAGTTATAGCCGTGCGAGAGAGAGAGAGAGAGAGAGAGAGAGAGAGAGAGAGAGAGAGAGAGAGAGCACAGATACTTACCTTGATCATCTGTACTGACTGTAGGAGGGGGAGGCTGACCGGAAAGGAAATCTCCTAAAGAAATACAGCTCCCATGTTTAGGAGCCATTTCAGGATGGGCCCACACTACTGAAACACAAATGCAAACAGTTATAGCTGTGGGTGGCTATGTAGCTGTGTGTGTTTGTGTATATATGAGAGCGAGAGAGAGGCAGGCTTATGGGAAAAGAAATTTCCTAACGAAATACAATGAAAGCCAATTCAGTAAACCTGTTAGATTTAAATTAAAAAGTGTGTCTGATATTTAACGTAAAAGTAGACAATCAGCCAAATTAAATCAGTGTGTGTGAGAAAGACAGAGACAGACAGGACGTCAGAGACAAAGAGATTACATACCTCTATTTTTGCACTCACATACCTTTTATTTTCTTCAGGGAAGGATTAAGTAGGAATGCCTAGTACAATACTAGGCCTAGTAAAGTACAATTAAACACAGCTACGGTTACAGCTACTGTGAGTGTACAGTTATTCCAGAGAGAGAGAGAGAGAGAATGAAGATATACTTACAAGCCTGATTATGTCTTCTAATACTATTTCTTAAACTCCTCAGATTAGAAGCCCGCTCTAGAGAATGGTCCCGCTCTACAAAAACACAAATGCACTGAATGCAAACAGTTGTAGCTGTGTCTATGTAGGTGTGTGTGAGAGAGAGAGAGACAGATACTTACCTTGATCATCTGTACTGAATCTAGGAGGGGGAAGCTGACAGAAAGGGAAGTTTCCTAAAGAAATGGAATTAAAGTCAATTCAGTACACCTTCAGTAAAATTGTGGCAGATATTTAACCTAAAAGTAGACAATCAGCCAAATTAATCAGTGTGTGTGAGTAAGAGAGACAGACAGACAGACAGGATAGACAAAGAGATTACATACCTTTATTTTTGCACTTACATACCTTTATTTTCTTCAGGGAAGGATGAAGTAGGAATGCCTTCATTCACTAAAGTACAATTAAACACAGCTACTGTTACTCCAGAGTGTACAGTTACTCCAGAGAGAGAGAGAGAGAGACACAGAGAGTGAGAGAGAGAAGAGAGAGAGAGAGAGAGAGAGAGAGAGAGAGAGAGAGAAAGAAAGAAAGAAAGAAAGAGAGAAGATATACTTACAAGCCTGATTATATCTTCTAATACTAACTCTTAAAGTTCTTGGTTTAGGAGTCCTTTCAAAATGGCCCGACTCTACATAAACACAAATGCACACAGTTATAGCTGTGGCTATGTAGGGGTGTGTGAGTGAGTGAGTGAGAGAGAGAGAGAGTGAGTGAATCCCTGTCTCCCAGTGGTGATCAAACTCTAGGAATGCCCCTGCCCAAACAGTAACAATTATATATTAAAAAAAAAACAAAAAACGCTTAAGTTCTTGCTTGCCCAGTCAAGTTCCTTTTCCCTGTTTAGAGAGTGACATCAAATCATCAAAGCAGCACTTATTACCTTTAAATGGGTTCAGTTGTATGTGTAAATACTTGCTTTAGCTCCATCAAGACAGAGATATTCATTTGTTAAATCTATAACACTGACTCTACAGGATGAATGGATGTCCCCCAGAGTTTTTTTCACTTTACTGAAGTCAATTCAGTACACCTTCAGTAAAATTGTGGCAGATATTAAACCTAAAAGTAGACAATCAGCCAAATTAATCAGTGTGTGTGAGTAAGAGAGACAGACAGACAGACAAAGAGATTACATACCTTTATTTTTGCACTTACATACCTTTATTTTCTTCAGGGAAGGATGAAGTAGGAATGCCTTCATTCACTAAAGTACAATTAAACACAGCTACTGTTACTCCAGAGTGAGAGAGAGAGAGAAAAAAGAAAGAGAGAAGAGTATACTTACAAGCCTGATTATATCTTCTAATACTAGCTCTTAAAGTTCTTGGTTTAGGAGTCCTTTCAAAATGGCCCGACTCTACATAAACACAAATGCACACAGTTATAGCTGTGGGTGAGTGAGTGAGTGAGTGAGTGAGTGAGTGAGTGAGTGAGAGAGAGAGAGAGAGAGAGAGAGAGAGAGGAGGAGGAGGAGGAGGAGGAGAGGAGTGAGAGGAGAGAGAGAGAGAGAGGAGGAGGAGAGAGAGAGTATCCCTGTGTCCCAGTGGTGATCAAACTCTAGGAATGCCCCTGCCCAAACAGTAACAATTATATATTAAAAAAACAAAAAAAACGCTTAAGTTCTTGCTTGCCCAGTCAAGTTCCTTTTCCCTGTTTAGAGAGTGACATCAAATCATCAAAGCAGCACTTATTACCTTTAAATGGGTTCAGTTGTATGTGTAAATACTTGCTTTAGCTCCATCAAGACAGAGATATTCATTTGTTAAATCTATAACACTGACTCTACAGGATGAATGGATGTCCCCTAGAGTTTTTTTCACTTCTCAAGTCAAATTTCTAAGGTGGAAATTTCCAATTTATTCCAACCTGAAACCAAGTTAGATCTGCATTGTAGCAGCTCCTCTGCTGCTGCAGGGTTGGAAGCAGGAACCGGAGGTGGAAAAATCCAGACATTCCTCACTACAGAAAGACAGTTAAATACAGGGACAGCTATAGTCAATACAATTACATTTCCAACCAAGGATGTTTTTCTGTGAAAAGGGTTAATGTGCTGAAATATTCACTGATACAACTGATGGAAATGCAAATTATTTAGAAAAGTTCACAAGTGTCAACATAATCATTTTTCACATACATTCTCTGTTGAAACGTTAAATGTTGCGAAAAGTTAATTATGAAACAGTTTTTGTCCAAATAGTCACATGACCGTGTTCCTTGCATCTTGCACGTGAGATCGATAAGTGCCTGGAGAGCGATAGATGGCTTTGTGATTAATGTAATCGCAAAAGAACCTGTGGCACACGATGCACCAAGGAATTACAGTATCCAGTTCCATTGGCCTCTGCTACATATGACAACCTGATATAATGGCATATTCTCTGTTCTTTAATAGTTGTACACACAGTATATACACATGGATGATCATTTTACTAACCCTGAAAGTCTCCCTCATTACTGTGTACTTGACCCAGGTTGACATCAAGGCTAATAACGTCTCAAACGAGAACTGTGACATTAAACATGTTGCAGCCAGAGAATTTCTGTGAAGTGTCCTTCCACCTTTACTTCCCAGAATGCCTTACTGTGTTGTCTCTTCCCACAGCCACTAGATAAAATGACACTGTCCATATGCTGAACAGTTTTACTTCATTTTATCACTACTCTGTGCATTTTTACAAAGTTATACAAAATGTGGCAAAAGGTACCCAATTTGCAATATACACAAAAGGAAGTATGGAAACAGCTCAAGGGCAGATTTCTTTTGCAATACACACAAGTTACAATTAGTTTTTGAGGTTTTTTAAGGATGATGTCAGCACACACACACTTTTTTTTGTGGAAAAGCCTGATTGTATGGAAACAGGCAAAAGTTTCTAGTTGTTATTTTAAATCCCCACAGCCATACGTCTCAGAGGAATGGAGCTCATTGTAACAGCAAAGGCCCATCATTTCGAGGCATTTCTAACATTTTCAGACGTGCACAGAACTAAATGATGTATTTTATGTGCAAGCTTTGATTTAGTTTTAAAGGTTGCTACATTTTCCCTGATGACTTGCAGCTTCAGTACAAACCTAAAGAATCTTCAGACCATCCATGTTTTGGCTATTCAATTGTTTTCTTTGTGTAAATTGTATAATTGAGATTTTTTTTTTTTTTTACAATAATGTAAAATTTATGGTGTGGCATAATTTAGAAATAAACAGACAAAGAAGTTACATCATGATGCAATTGAGAGTTCACAAAGTTAAATATTAGTGGATTTTTTATTTTCATGTGGCTAACTACCCCATTCTGCTAAATGGATTTTAAGACAATATAACATCTTACCTCCACTTGATATTTTCTTCAGTTCAGCAAAACAGTCTTCCTCTATTTTCATTTTCAGTTGTTTTACAGACTTTATTACACCCTCAAAAGTTAGGAGAGGATTGAGAGTGATCATGGGCAAGTCTGAAGGTCCAGTGAGGGTCGAGACAGACTGAAAAATCTACAATATGTAGAAAAGGAACAAGAAAAAGTATACCATTACATCTTTGAACTAGGGCAAAACTGAAAAAAAAAAAGATACTTAATTGAATCCAGAGTTGAGGTCAGATATAACTTTGAACTTCTGTCCACAAACTTAGGGAATAATTTTTGTGATAGTTTGATGTATCCACCATGTTCTTTTCTTAGATTTATAATTTGGACATAAATACACTTAGAATGTCTGGAATGGCATTGTGGGGCAATATTTAATATTGTATTATGCCATTATATCTTTTAATTGAGCATTTCTGTGTGATCAGAAAATATCAGCAAGAATCAAGGGGAAGGTGTACAGGACAGTGGTGAGACCGGCCATGCTGTATGGTTTAGAGACAGTGTCACTGAGGAAGAGACAGGAGTCAGAGCTAGAGGTAGCAGAGCTGAAGATGTTGAGGTTTTCTTTGGGAGTGACAAGATTGGACAGGATTAGGAATGAGTACATCAGAGGGACAGCTCTTGTTGGACGTTTGGGGGACAAAGTTAGGGAGGCCAGATTAAGATGGTTTGGACATGTTCAGAGGAGGGAGAGTGAGTATATTGGTAGGAGAATGTTGGACATGGAGCTGCCAGGCAGGAGGCAAAGAGGAAGGCCAAAGAGGAGGTATATGGATGGAATAAATGAGGATATGAAGCTAGCGGGTGTAAGGGTTGAGGATGCAGAAGATAGGGATAGGTGGAGAGAGATGATTCGCTGTGGCGACCCCTGAAGGGAAAAGCCGAAAGAAGAAGAAGAAGAAGAAGATCTTTTAATTGAGCATATAGTGTGTAGGACTTTTAAAAAGAGCACTATTTTGTATGCATGTACAGCAGCACTAGAGGTTGTTAATGCATTTTCTTTGTTGCACTGGATTTTAAATGGGTTTTGGAATTTAATTTGCATTTTAAATGGGTTGCAAGAAATCTGAAAATATTTATGCCTGTTTTCATTCATTTGAAAGTCATGTGTTTGGGAATGAACTCAGCTATTAATTATCCTATCTGTTATTGTGTCAAACCAATAGATTCCCTGTTTTACAAGGGATGGAGTAGTCATTACAGTGATTCTACTCCAATTTTGCATTGGCCATGGCCATTGAGGTCTCTTAAACATGGACAAGTTCAGAGGAGAGAATGCAGGACTACAATTTTATTGTAAATTCCAACCCATCATGCAGCCACATTATCTCGATTGCTCGAATAAACATTCAGAACACAATATATGAAATAATTTTTTTTCTGTGTCCAATCTGGTCACTTGCTGCAACTCCCAACAGTGAATGCAGTGTTTTGACTCCTGACTAAACATCATGTCATTGAATTGAGGAAATGCATAGTTTGGCTCTGAATTAGCAGGATTTTGTCAGTACGAAGATTGACGTAACCTTTAAACCGTAAGGAAGCGCCGGAGGTGTTGAGTTCAGAATCCATGCATGGTTTATTAATAGACACAACAGGGAGAATTGTAGTGAGAAAACAAATGCGGGTCAAAACCGGAAAAACACTAGTAAGGGAAAACAAATCCAAAGCGCAAAACAGAGAATCAAAGACG
The DNA here is from genome assembly GCA_033459395.1 of Hemibagrus guttatus. Classification (NCBI taxonomy): domain Eukaryota; kingdom Metazoa; phylum Chordata; class Actinopteri; order Siluriformes; family Bagridae; genus Hemibagrus; species Hemibagrus guttatus. The sequence continues at coordinate 9,812,339 of JAUCMX010000005.1, read as the reverse complement.
ATGAGGCAGGCAAGGTCAAACACAGTAAATCCAACAAACGCTAGGCAAAGGCAGTAGTCAAAAGGCAACTGACTCGGACCCAGAGGGAGTACCAGGATGGTAGTTTATTGTGCTTTGCAGAAACTTGGCTGCATACGGACTTCCCAGATCACAGTGTTTCCATACCTGGCTTTACGCTCATTCAGGCGGACAGAGATGCAACGCTCAGCGGTTAGAGCAATTAAGGCCATGAGTATGCACCCATATTATGTGAGCATAAGAAGTGGATCACGGAGCAATGGAAGAAGGTGGCCTTGTCTGATGAATCAAGTTTTCTTTCACATCATGTGGATGGCCAGGTGTGTGTCCATCACTTACCTGGGGAACACATTACACCAGGATGCACTATGAGAAGAAGGCAAGCCGGTGGAGGCAGTGTCATGCTTTGGGCAATGTTCTGCTGGGAAACCTTGAGTCCTGCCGTCCATGTGAATGTTACTTTGACATGTACCACATATCTACGATATTGCACCATGCTACAAAGCAAAAATGGTTCAGGAATGGTTTGATGAGCACAACAACCAGTTTGAGGTGTTGACTTGGCCTCCAAATTCCCCAGATCTCAATCCAATCGAGCATCTGTGGGATGTGCTGGACAAACAAATCCGATTCATGGAGGCCCCACCTTGCAACTTACAGGACTTAAAGGATCTGCTGCTAACATCTTGGTGCCAGATACCGCAGCACACCTTCAGGGATCTAGTGGAGTCCATGCCTCATCAGATATGGGCTGTTTTGGCAGCAAAAAGGGGCCCAACAAATTTTATATTTTTGTGTGTGTTGTATTTTTTAACTGACTAAGCTGCTATAATACAAGCATTTCCCTCTTTGGATCAACAAAGTCTTTCTGTCTGTCTGTCTGTCTGTTCGATCTATCTATCCATCCATCCATCGTGTATGGTTCTAGTGAGCTATGTATTAGAGCTGAAATCACCAACATTTTCTTAGGCGAATCTTAGCACTGTAATTCATTGTAAATTGTGTATTTGGACTAATATGCTGAATACTGAAGGGTATTAGGAGCTGTATCTATAACAATAAGCTGGTTTTATACTGATGTTACCTTGAGGAACTGGATGGGATCTTCTGTGTGTGAAAGTTCCTCCATCTTAGAGTCTCTTTTCTTCAGCTCTGCAATCTCCTGCTCCAGTTGCTTTATGAGTTTTTCAGCTTGACTCACTGAAGCTACCTCCTGAGCTCTGATCAGCTCTGTCACCTCGCTGTGTCTTCTCTCAATGGATTTGATCAGCTCAGTAAAGATCCTTTTACTTTCCTGCCGTGATGTTTGTGCAGAATGCTGTTAAGAGACACAGAGGGTTTTGAGGTTAAGAATGTCTCCAAATCAGCTCTCAGGGAGACAGTGAATACATAAAAGACATGAGTCTAATGCTGCATTCAACCAGAGGCCATAACCTGTACTTTAATCCCCAACCGCCAAACAGTAAAGGCTATAAAATGTCCATTCAACTTGAAATTCCTACTTGTGAACTTGGGGTAGTCTACTCAGCTTTTACTTTCTTCCAGTTCAAGGAGTTACACAAAACAAGTATTGGCTTTAGATCAATCAACATCCAAACATATTTACTTGTTAAACCTTTAACACTGATCACACCTCACTGTTTGAGGAGGAAAATAAACATCATCAATCACAGTTAGAAAGCTCTGACTTAACAACTACGAGGTAAGTCAAATTCAGTACATCTGAACTTGAAACAGCTTTTTCAGCTCTAAACACACCTTGTGAGTTTCAACAGCCTTTCTCAGGTTCTGAAGCTCCTTCTCTCTATCCTGGATTCTCTGCTTGGATTTTTTGTGTGTCTCCAACAACTGCTACACAGAAACACAGCAAATAATTTACCCTCAGTGTGTTAAATGTATTAAACAAGAGACATTCTACAAACAGAACAATGACATTTCACTGGCATCAAATAAAAGCTATTTTACTTTTTTAATATAAAAGTAAAATTGCTTAAGATGAGATAAATGTGGTTGAAAGATGTAAGACTTTAAAAATTTTTTTTACCTGTTTCTCGGCTTTTCCTGCTGCAGCTGATACTGTATCATGTCCTTTATGTTCATCCATGGTACACATCATGCAGATACACTGCTGGTCAGTACGACAGTAAACCTCCAGCAGTTTGTCATGCTGAGAGCAGATCTGCTCCTGGAGTCGTCCGGAGGCTTCGACCAGCTTGTGCTTCTTAAAGGCAGGAGATTTATAGTGAGGCTGGAGATGAGCTTCACAGAAAGAGGCCATACACACCAGGCAGGACTTGATAGCTTTGGATTTTCTCCCAGTGCAGGAATCACACTCCACATCTTCAGGTCCAGCCAAAGACTGAGCAGGACGTGTAGCTTGGAGTCCTGTCTTCTTCAGTGTCTCCACTACTTCAGCCAGCATGGTGTTTTTACTCACAGCAGGTCTTGAAGTGAAGGTTTGTCTACACTGAGGACACCTGTAGACTCCCTGCTGATCTTCATGATCCCAGCAGCCATTAATGCACACCATACAGAAACTGTGTCCACAGAGAAGAGTTACTGGATTCTTGACTAAATCCAGACAGATTGGACAGCTGAACTGATCCTGAAGTCCGAAAATACTCGCTTCAGCCATTATAATTAAGTAGAAACTCGCACACACTCACTTACAGCAGCTCATACTTCCTGCTTCAGTTTATAAAGCCGTGTAGAAAACAGGTGTGGCTGAAACAAAAAGTATTATGATTTTTATTATATTAAAAAACCTTATATTATAAAACACATGTACACGTAGATCTGTCAAGTTTCAAGAAATCTGAAAAAAAAAAAAACTACAGACGGAAAAAAAAAAGCCCGCGCTCAGTCCCAACGGCAGTGGAGATCACTTTCCCTTTCATTTCTGCTGAAGTGCCAAGCAGGAGGAGAATAAGAAAGCTATTAACAGTGATTGACGTTTTCTTTGTGATAATGACGTATTCTCTATATTTTACTCTATATTTCATATTGTAAAATGTTTTTTTTTTTTTTAAAGAAAATAAGTTAAATAAAAAAATGTACAAACTTATTCTTATTCTTGTATTTTGTATTTTTGGTCTCCTGGAAATAAAATATGGTTTCATTTAATTATGCGCTGTCCTCTACTGGACACTAAAAGAAATTAAAAATCAATTTTTTTTTTCAATTAAAAATTAAACAAAAATATGTTTTTAATAGCTTTATAAAATACGATAATGAATTTTGGTATACTTATAATGAAAATGATTTTTATGCTTTTTAAAACCACGTGATTAGTTGTGAATTTTGTTTTAAAAGTATTTTTTTTTTATTCTATTTCATTTTTAAAGCAGAGCTTCCTCCCTTTTTTTCAATGGTGCCATTATTTAAACACTTCCAACTAAATTCAATATTTCTAGATCAATTGGTATTTTCAAGAGAGGAATACAACACTCAATTAGAAAATCTCATACATATATTGAAGACGTGCCAACATTCAGTGACTTTTCTTCTGTGCGGAGTTTCTGTGCAGCATCATATAAACTACATGACTAAACGTATGTGTACACCCAACCATCTCAGACATATGTGAGCCTTCCCCCAAAATGTTGCCACAAAGTCAGAAGTGCAGACGAGCTCTCAGTTTGGTGGGGAAAAGTATGATATGAAAAACACCTACATGTTTAATCTGGACAGTGATGAAGTCATAGATAGGCTCCTGTAGAATAGGATCCTATGGAGCTTTATTCCTGAATAGTAATAAGGACTTTTATATGTTGTGGCATTGAGATTTTCCTTAACTCCAGGCCCCAACCTATTCCAGGGAGGGAATAAACGAGGGAATAAATTGGGAATGACAAGCAAATATTATTATTAGGTGTCCACAAACCTTTGGCCATATAGCGTACACTATATACACAACACTACTCCAGTAGATTCACTGCTGAAGTGAAGGGGTTAAGAAGGCAGAGTATTCCAAAAAGAAAAAAAAAAAACGATCTCCTCCTACGTCACGGATTTGCGCTATTCTGATTGGCTGAGCGGCAGTACACAGCCAGTCAGCTGCAACTCGGCGTTGTTTTCACTTGTCCACGTAACGCTGCTAATGCTAACGCTAAGGCTAAGTTCCTCACCTCGACTGCCTTGTTACAACGTTGTGATACTGTGATCTCCCGTCTAAAACAGCGTGGGATCACAGGACTCCGGTGTTTCCGGTGTAACTTTTGTAACTCGAGACTTCCGGGGACGCGCAACAATGTTGCTTCGCACTTTTGGTCGATAATGAAGAGGCTGAGAGCGGCACTATTCTGTCTGAGCGTCGTGCTGCTGTGTTACTGGTGAGGAGAACAGTTCATATCTCATGAGAACAGATATATCTCATGAAGTTGTATCATTTCACTGTAGGAGAGGAACTTATACAGAGAAACTGCTTCTCTCCGACACCTGCTAGCGTTAGTATTGGTATTAGCAGGTGACCTAATGCTGTAGCTAGTAAGACTATCTATGGTGTAATCCTTCATTTTTATTAGCTACACTAGTGTTTTTTATTTCAGTATCATTGTTCAGGATTGTAGCTTTTGGCAGAATAAAGCTAGAATGCTTAAGAACGCTTAGATATTGTATCACGCACAAACATAGATTAGATGATTAAATATTAAGCCCAAGTCTACACTGTGTTTATTTATATTTCACTTTTTAACTATGTGCGGTCACGAAGTAGTTTTACAGAAATGCAAAGATTTAGACCCCTAGTAAATAAGCAACAAGTCACAGCGGTGAGGAAAATCTCCCTGCGACGAAAACAGGGAAGGAAAGCTGAGAGGAGGAGACTCAAATGTCTTCTGTCCCTTCTTTTAGACGTCACTGCAGTGTGCAGGCGTAGAAGATTAAAGGCAAAGTGTGTTTACAGGGTGCTCACTTTGGTTATGTTGGGGATAAGTGTCCTGGGATGAGAAACAGGACTTGGTTATGATCTCCAGGTGAGATGAAACAGAGGTGTAGATGTTTATGTAGGACCATGCACAATCTATGATTATGTGCTGTTTAATCATGTACATATACTATATATATAAAAAAAAAAAGATTTATAATTGCTGACTCACTGTATTTAAGATTGAGTGAGTTTTAAAAAAAAAAACCCCTGATGTCATGATAAAGGAAAATAATCAGTGACAGCATGGTGTGATAAAGCAGAGGTACTTTAATTGCCCTAAAAGTGATTGTTTTTCTGAAGTGTTTTATTCCTCTCACACCACAGCAACTTGTCACTCATGAATAAAAAAAAAAAGACACATTTATCTGTTTTTGCTTACATGTAATGTTGTGAAACGTCATTGAATCAGGTTTGTTTCTGTTATCGCTTATGTTATAGCAGCTTTAAACAGCAGTCATACTCTCACCAGTCTTTCTTGAAATGAATAGTTACAGCTTTACCTCTGACTAACACTGACACTGGAGACTCCTTTCATAGATGTCTAAAAACAACAATAACAAAACCCCATATTGTTACAGAAGACTTCACCACTTTCGATAACGATTTTATTCATTAGTACGATAGAAACAATAGCACTATTGATGGAAAAGTAATCAGCCCCCTCTGACCAATCAGCATCGAGCATTTTACAGCATTGTGGTCTAAGGCAAAAATATCATGTTGTGAGAATTTGAAGTCTTTCGGATAGACAGTACAATATTTTACTGAGGCTAAAACAAAGATGAATCAAGTCATTGGTACTATAACAGTGGAGTTATAAAGCTCACATTTATGTATAATGAGGCCATTATGTTTCTATTAATGTCGCGTAGTTATGGCTATATCGCTGAGCTATACATGTGTCTTATACCTCGCTGATGGAGTGTGAAGTCATCTTTCTACCCATGCGAGTCCTGCTGAAAGCCAGCCATTATCTTATCTAAACTTTTTTATTTATTGCAAGTCAGAAGGTCGTATTGTGTGTTTCCTCACAGTTGTATCATACTCATTTCTCCCTATGCTCATTTCCCATGTCCTGACATGCCTCACATATTCGCAGACTAAATCTGGTATTAACTGTTATATGTTACTCCTAATTTAATAGATTTCACATAGCTGACCTGCAAGAATTAATTTCTTTCATGTTACTGAGCTTACGTATTCAGCTGAGCTGATATGACGTGGTTTATTGGTGCAGGCCAACGTGACAAGGTTCAGTCAGTTGCACATGTGCTTGGGTGAAGCTTCCTGTGACATCGATGTGGACTTCACGCCTGTCTTACAAAACCGCCTTAAAACAGCTGTTTGTGGAAAAGCAGATGATTTTGACAGCAGCTGCGTTTGTCTGGGTGGAATGTAGATGACATGCAGCTTCAGGATTTGGCTGTGTGTGTTAGGACAGCTGTGGCAGATGTTGTCTCAAGTTGCACACTGCATCACTGGAAGAGTCCAGATTAATGGTATTGCAGTGAATATGTGAAGTGTTAAAGACACATATCTGATGAAGTTTATTCTGTTCATTTATTTATTCATTTACACATTGGTGTTTGTTTAGGGATTGCTGTCTGTATGCTCATTTAATCATACATTAGTCTTTGGTTACTAAGGTTGCTAGGTGGCTTGCACACTCCAGGTTGGAGGGGAGCTTCTTCCTCAAGTGGAGGAGTTTAAGTATCTTGGGGTCTTGTTTACGAGTGAGGGAAGGATGGATCGTGAGATTGACAGACGGATCGGTGCAGCGGCAGCAGTAATGCGGTCTATGTACAGGTCTGTTGTGGTGAAGAAGGAGCTGAGCCGGAAGGCGAAGCTCTCAATTTACCAGTCAATCTACGTTCCTACTCTCACCTATGGTCATGAGCTCTGGGTCATGACCAAAAGGATAAGATCCCGGATACAAGTGGCCGAAATGAGCTTCCTCTGTAGGGTGGCGGGGCGCTCCCTTAGAGATAGGGTAAGGAGCTTGGAGTAGAGCCACTGCTCCTCCACATCGAATGGGGACAGTTGAGGTGGCTCGGTCATCTGTTTCGGATGCCTCCGGGACGTCTCCCTGGGGAGGTGTTCCGGGCATGCCCCACCGGGAAAAGACCCCGGGGAAGACCCAGGACACGCTGGAGAGACTATGTCTCTCGGCTGACTAGGGAACGCCTCGGGGTCCCTCCGGAAGAGCTGGAGGAAGTGTCTGGGGAGAGGGAAGTCTGGGCATCCCTGCTTAGACTGCTGCCCCCGCGACCCGACTCCGGATAAGCGGAAGACAATGAATGAAAATGAATGAATAGTCTTTGGTTATTTATTTTTTATTTAATTATTTATGCATTAGTGCTCATGGGTCATTCATGTCTGTATGATTATCAATCTAAGTGTTTATTTCTTTAAGGATTACTGTTTATTAGTGACTGAAAATTGCTTCAGGTGCTGAAGTGCTGTAACTGAGTGCTGTAGTTACCCTTGTTGATTGTTTACTGATCTGAAGTGCAGAAGCATTGTGTTGTTCTCATTCGACGTGAAATCTGTAACAAATATATCTGTTTCCCTTGTAGATGATATTCTACAGGGACGTGTTTGCTTTCATTCTTGCTTTACAGTGTTACAGCTTCAGCTTTAGGATTATAGCTGAAATAAATATTACGGCCTGTTCGCAGGAATCCTGTTCATCATGGCCTCTGCACAGAGCAGAATCAGCTCGGCCTACAGAATCAGCCGCAGGCCCCATCAGACGTCCCCAATCAGCAGGACGAGTCCGAGGAGAACAGAGAGAAGGACAAGGTGCGCTCTTTTCCTAAAATAGTAGGGTTAATCACGTTCGGCTTTCAGATTTAACACAGCTTAACACCACTGTTAATTGCAGCTGTCTCCTTCTGGTTTTAGCATTAATCTGAATCTAGGAAGCAAATATCTATATCTCTTTATAATTCTGTGCTTAAAGATTTCTTTTGACTCGTTCTGATTATGTAGATTGGAATTTGGGACACAAAGTATTAATTTGACATTTTTCCATGTTTAAAACTAATCCCCCTTTTCAGCAGTTCAGCATAAAAGGAGTTAACATGGGAGTGTGACTTATAATCTCAGGATGTGATGTCATAAAATAGACTCAGTGGCTTTAAGCCAACCACAGTCTAATATGCAAATGATTAGCACAGGATTAGAGCTGGCCTTTGAGTACATTTTTATTGATGCTTTTGTTACCAGATTAAATTTATTTTTTTTTTTTACATCTTAAGGCCATCTTGCATCTTTTCACATGGGAGGTTACTGTCTTTTTGTCTCCCATTCACTTTCAATAACAGGGAGGTAAATAAATCCACCCAGGTGGAGCAGCAGGTGGTGCAGCAAACAAGGACGATCCCTAGAGACTTTCACTTGTGTCTCTGAGACAAAGATATCCTAAGCTGCAGCTGATATTATGTGCTTGTATCACAAACGTGGTTTCTGTAGGAGCAGAAAATGAAATGCTATTTATTAATTAATTAGGTGATTGGATTAATAACAACATCTGCATGATGCAAGAAACACATGCTGTGTATGCACATGTGGTGTGATATGTAAAATAGCGAAATGTGTTTATGCATGTTGTGGTTTGACTATGGAAATGAGTCTTGATAGGATACTTTGCATTCACATGCTCACGTTTCACGACATAGTTGTTGTATAGTTAGTTTACGCATTACAAAGGACACCTTATTCTTACTATACGCTTATTATACGCATAGTTAAAGCTTTAACTCTTGACCATTACAAAGTGCTGACATTGGAGACTCCTTCCATAAATGAAAAACAGGGGTTTTTTTTCAGAAAACTTTAGCAAATATGTTTTGGTGAAACTTTCATGCTCAAACTGTCTAAATATATCTATTTGGTGTGATCTTTGCATATTACCGGACAAGGTTTTTACAGCTAAGGCCTGTATTTCCTTCTAGCTCTCAAAACTTTCCCTCCAAGCACTTGAATCATTAAAGACAACCAAAATATACCCATACTTTTCAGCATTGTAGTGGATTATTTACAGAGATTTTCTTTTGGATACCAGGCTGTTGGGCTGTGAAGCCCTCAAACTGTTAATTACTGATTGTCAAATCCCACCATCAGACCTCAGACCTGTTAGGCCCACACCATCGCATTGCTACGCTCTGTTCACTGGCTTCCTGTAGCTGCCCACCTCAAATTTCAAAAACTAATGCTTGGCTACAAAACCAAAAAACAGATCAGGACCCACTGATATTAAAGCACTTCTCACACCTCACATTGCACTACACCCCCTCCATGCAATCCTCTGTTGGACTGCTCCCACTATCTCTTAGTGTAGATGCATAAAGATTCTGTTTTGGCACCTGGGTGCTGGAGAAATGAACTTCCCAAGATATCTAGTTACTGACTTTGTTCAGTGGATGTTAAATTAACACTTACATTATTACAGCTTTGTCTGTGTGCTTGTCTTACTATATAAGCTCCAGACAGAGTTTTTAGACTGATGGTATTCTTATTCCGTGAACCAGTATCAGGGTGTATTGACAGAGACTTCAAAGCTCTTCTGTACATATCTCTGGAAAAGGGAATCTGCCAAATGCCATACATGTATGCCTCAAAAGAAGTGGCAGATGGGATGGGATAAGTGTGCTGATAAATTACATGAAGCGAACGCTGTGATAAATGAAAGACACATCTACTGGGTTGCATACACAAGATGTTGCGTTGGTCCTTCAAGACATAATTATGTGTTCTTATCCAATGGTAAAGATCCACCAACATGTGATTTCTGTAAGATGAGCATGTTTTACTGGATTTGTGGACTGTTATGTCCCTAATAATATGAGACAATGTTTCTAGTCAGAAAATAATTTCCTGGAAGTAAAGTAAGCTGCTTTCGGCTGCTCCCTGTTCGGGGTCGCCACAGCGGACCAACTGGTCCGCACAACAACTTGGCAAATGTTTTACGCCGGATGCCCTTCCTGCTGCAACCCTCCCATTTTTTCCGGGCTTGGGACCGGCACTGCATCCAGTGGCTGGGGTTGAGGCATTGGCTGGAATCGAACCCAGGCCTTCCGCATGATAGGCGAGAAACCTACCACTGAGCCACCAATGCCTTAATTTCCTGGAAGTAAATAATTAAATAAATAAGTCAGTAAATAATTTCCTGATATTTTTATCAAATATTATACTGAAGTACTGTGTATAGTTTATATGTTGTTGTTTATTTGATTTGATGCTGTAAGATTTTTTTGAATGTCCTGTTTTCCTGATTGTGATCTTGCCATGAAAATCGCCATTGATGCTGACATGGCATTAAAGGAACAATAAATAAATAAATGATCATTGCCCTGTTGTGTTAATGTTGTTCTGTGGTTGTTAAACAGGATCTGCTTCAGGATCTTCCTGCAGTTCACACTTTAGAACATCAGACACAGACAGACACAACAGACGAGCCACAGACTCGGGAAACCTCACTGCAAGACGATGTCGATAAGGTAATCCTGTACTTTAATCCAAACAGAAAGCCTTAATAATAATAATAAAAAAGAAACACCTTTCATATCTGTCTTACTGCATGACATTCACTGTTCTCCTGATCTTCTTCAGGATTTTCAGGTGGACGAGGCCCCAGCGGAGCCGGCGATACCCGAGCCTGATCCAGAGTCTTCCGTTCCCCCAGAGGATGATGCTGGCTCTCCGAACACACCCGTCTCCATCCTTCCTGCTGCATCTGTAACTGAAAGTCAGAGTGTTTATGTCTCTGAGGACTTGTCCTTCACTGCTACTGTCTCTCCTGCACCAAGTGCATGCAGGTCAGAGGCTTGTAACTGCACTGCTTAACTTTATAATGAAGTACCAAGAACATCTTTCTTGTCTGTTTATATTTTTTGATCTGATTTGTTACATGTATCTACACACAACAGTGTACAAACTTGTAGATTAGATGTTTAATTTGTGGCATTTTTTTAAACTATTCTCTTATGTCCATTGGTGCTTTTTCCTCTTTAGCTACGGTGATGACTCCTGCTCTTCCTCTCCTGTCGGTCCTGTCTCCCCCACTGCTGCCTGTGATGCAGAAGAAAACCCTTCATATGATGCAGACCTCAACAGGTGCGATGCCTTACATCAAGTGCAACTCATTTTCCAGTTACTAAGTTCTACATGAGCTGAACTGCGGCAAGAAAAACCCTTCAGTGTTCTTCAATGTGCCACCTCAATGTGATTTTGAGTTTATGTGGGCTTATGCAGGTTTTGTGAACGAGCAGAAGTTTGCATCATCAGTCTGTGCTTGGTTTAATCGTGATTAACCTGAGTCATGACATGTGGGCTTATACATTACATAATATATCCTTACTAGTTAAACCTCACACTAGGCCTCATTAATCAATCAATCTCTTAGTACAAGCTGTGTGAAAAATTTCTCATAGACCAAACAAAAATATCCAGCCAGATTTACCAAATGTTCAACTGGAGTTGATGATAGAATAAAGAAAGCACCTACTAAGCACTCTCCAAATTTTTAAGTAATGGAGCTCAGCCACTGCAGTGCATCAGTTACCTTAGATGAGCACTAATGGTGCGTTCAAGTTATGTCAGAAAGATCGTATTTACAAGTTGAACGCTAGCAGAAAAGTCATAATTACAAGTAGAGAAATGCAGGTTTTCTTTAAGCTCAGATTTTTCATGAAAACAGTAGTCATTGTATTTCAAATACAATGGCATTGTTCAATTACGATAACAGCCAAGACAAGAGTCAATTCAGGAAGCTTTTATTGTCATTTCAAACCATATAGTAGTGAAATGAGAGAATATTTTTTCTAGTACCATGGTGCTACACAAAACAACACAGAGCTAAGGACTAAAATAATATGTTTACAGTGGCTTCGTAATTTGATTAAATGCATGAAAAAGGAAAAACGCACTCAATTTGTTCTTCTGTGTTCTTCATTTTATAGATGTAATGTTAAAAAGCCTTGTTGGATTTTTTTTTTTGGAATTTCTTCTAATTAAGAGAAGGTACATCTCTATGTTGCACCGACCAAAGTGACCTGAGCACACCTGAGATTATAATAATGACTTCCTAACTCAAATATGAAGTTTCCCCTGAGGACTTGAACGCTCCTTTTACTCCTTTTGTAGGGTACTCTATATAACTAACTGAATGGCTTATCTTCTTTGTTTTTGGATTTGTTATCGAATAGCTTTCTTTTTAAGCCAGTTTTACAAAATGTGCATTATATATTTGTGTGTAATTAGCATGAAGTCATTTGTGTATATATATATATATAATTGCACTAAATTACAGGATCTGAAGCCAATCAATCAAAGTTTGTGTTCTTCTAATATGTATAAATTGCAAAAACTCAGGAACATAGGATGTGTATGTTTCTCTGAATATCAATGATTTGTGCAATGCCACAATTCTTGTGCAAATTCTCTCGTAAGTGATTTTATGAAAAATTCATTCATAAGTGAGGCCTAAACATTGCAGTTGAAATCTGTTATCTACCACATAGCACTGTGTTATGTGAACAAAGTAGTTGACTCATTTTAATAGGACATTAAATTTGTTTAACCAGGCCCTTGTTTTCTTTTCTATCCATATCTTATAATCTGTATAGTCTTCCCTTGGTTTTGGAGAACGGCAGCACTCCAGAAACAGAAAAGAGTACGAAGGCGGGCTTAGGCCGGGCGAGTCAGGGAACCAATGCCTCCAGCATGCTGAAAGAACAGGTTGGTGTTGCGAGAAGCATAAAGAAATCTTTGTTTTGCCCCAAAAATGCTTCAATTGCATAAAATGAGATAATCCCTTCTGCCTTTCTTATAAACATTTGTAGTCAAACTATATCTGTTGTTCCTTTGAAATTAGATTTTGGAGCAGAATAATAATAAAATACTTTATTAAAGTACTTTTTTTGAATTGGAATTGGTTGAAGCTGCTAATAAACACACTTTGAATCCATCACCACAAACAAAGTGTAAGGTTAACATGTCATTCAGTGCAACATGGATAAACAAGCTATTGCAATATTCCATAGAATGTTCCAGTATCAACAGAAACAGATCCAGCTCTTCCCAGCAAAGACGCAGAAGACATTCCTACATTCGACGAGTGGAAGAAAATAGTGATGGAGGTGGAGAATGAAAAAAGTAAGACCCGACGCGAATGAAAAAAGTAACTCACTCGATGTGAATTTGCTGTGTCTTCTCATAAGGTTATCTGATCTCTTATATAGATGCTCATTATGTCAATGATGGATGCAGAGCTCATTACTAAGAACTCTGATGTTTTGTGTTTTATCTCGACTCCACCAGGTCAGACCACACACACGTCCTGTAACGGGGGCTCTAGTACTGTTAAGAAAGTGCAGAAAACGACCAATTACGCCTCCATGGAATGTGGCGCTAAGATCCTGGCTTCCAATCCTGAAGCAAAGGTACCCATACCAGCTTATATAACTTCAAGGTTCTTACGACTTTGCTATGATTATAAATTGCCACTCTCATGAGTGAAAGTTTGAACCATTGTAGGTTTTTAAACCTGGATTTCAGCCAACAAAAATTAGTTTCAGTCAAACAGCAATCAAGAAGAAACCACTTTACTGCCAGTTAGAACTAACTGAATGGAGGAGTAACAATTATTCGAGTAGCTACACACAGATTAAAGCTGTAAAATATGTAAGTAGTAAGACAAAGCACTAAAGCATGCTATTATAGAGAAAATAAGTGATGACTGGGTAGTGTGCTGAGCCTGATCATTTTCATAGAACAACATGTAACCAAGTATTTGATTCCTTTTATAACACAGCAGCTGCCAATAGTTAATTTATGATTGACTGACACACTGTACATTTTATCCATTTAAAGTTACATTTAATATTGTGAAACAAAGTTAATTCCTGTTATCACTTACGTTATTGCACTTGTTCCCTCTTTTCATCAGCCTCTCTTTCTCTATCTGTTAATAATAAGTGAATACGACAAACATGTTTGTATCAAAAACCAGCTTTAATTCTGACCAGTACAAAGCATCGACACTGGAGACTCCTTCCATCAATTCTAAGATGATGGATTTGCCTTTCAGCTGGCGCTACCTTAATTTGCTGTTACATAAAATGATTGCACATCTTCTGACCAATCATAATCGAGTATTTAGCAGCACAGTGGTATGCAATTAAAAGGGTTCCTCATTCATCCTGTATTTTAATTTGTATTTTAGAAAATCCTTAGTGGTCATTATAGTGGTCCAGTTCTAGAGGTTAATTGATAAAGATGGTAGACATTACTAAACAGCACAGGCATGAAGCTTCCACAGAGCACTCTCCTATCTCACTACTGCATTTTGGACCTCCTGGAGCCAGGATAATGCTTATTGGCTTGTTTCTTCTTTTTATTAGAGCACTTCTGCCATCCTGATGGAGAATGTAGATGTTTACATGCTGAACCCTTGCAGCAATAAGATATGGTAAGCTAAACCCAGCACTCACTGTATGTGCTGTTTATGAAGAGCAATGTGTAGAAGTGTTAGTACCACGTTCATCTTATTATTAGAGGTTAAAATCACACTTAAACGCATCTCTATGACTGAGATTTCTTCCTGTTTTCTTTTCCTCCTCCTCACCTCTCCATCACACCTCTTCCTCACTCAACAAAAACACCCTCCTTTTCTTCAAGTTCACCCATTCTGTCCCTCTGTGTGCACCTCCAGGTTTGTCATTGAGCTGTGTCAGCCCATTCAGGTGAAGCAGCTGGACATTGCCAATTTTGAGCTCTTCTCCTCGACCCCCAAAGACTTTCTAGTCTCAATCAGTGACAGGTCAGAACAAGAAAATATTTGGTTTGTTAGATATGTGTGACATGTTGAGATTTTTTTTATTTTGCTTAGTTCTTGCAAGACTTTGTTAGGCTTTGGGGACATTTTTTGACACATAAATCAGCAGTCATTATTAACTTTATAATATAAATATAATTCATATTCAGTATCCCTGCTGTTAGCATTTGTGGACTGCTCTGGCCCCTTTCCAACAAATGCTGTTTTTTCCCCCTCACACTATTCATCATTATGCCACAGCACCACTGCATGATTGATTCTAATAGGTCAGATGATTAAAGGTGTTGATTAATCTTTCTAATCTACTAATCTACTGCAGCATCTCAGACACAAATTAAACTACTCATTCTAAAACAATACTCTTTCTGTAAAAGCAACATACAAAGGCACTTGCATAGCAAATATTCCTGATTAAATGGACGTTTTTACGAGGAGACGGATATTTAACATTTATGAATAGACTCTTACACTTTGTAGTTTGTTATGGGTGTTTTGGGTGTATGTGTGAGTGTTTTCTGTGGGAGTAATTTTGCAGAACAATCTCAGAAAACATTGAGTAACTATTCTTAGTTTTCTGAGAATAAAGCTGATGGACTGGTAAATGGTGCCGTTGGTGGTGGTAAGATTTTACAGTGAAAAGAGAAAATGAAGAAGCATTGAAGCTCTTCATTTTCTGCTGTACTTTGGTTATCCTGTTTTTAATGTTTTTAAGCCTAACTGTATCCGTTACTACTACATTTGTCTTGTTTGTTTAGAAATCCACACCTTTCCCCTTTTGGTTATTACTGATTGCTCATCCGACGCATCCATTGAATGTTAACAGCACTAATCTTTTTATATATATATATATATATATATATATATAAATATATATATTTATATATATATATATATATATATTAAATATATATATAAATATATATATATTTATATATATATATAGAACAAGAATTGAACACCTAAATATATATATATATATATATATATATATATATATATATATATATATATATATATATATATATTTAGGTGTTCAATTCTTGTTCTAGTTGCTGTTTAAGGTTTTTTATTGAACGGGTGCAAATAAAGCTTTTGGTTTGTCCACAGATATCCAACCAACAAATGGGCCAAGCTTGGGACCTTTCATGCCAGGGATGAGCGCACGGTCCAGAGTTTTCCACTGGATGAGCATTTATATGCAAAATATGTCAAGGTATGTGAGGAAATTCCACATGCTCAGTCCTGCCAGTCTGGATAGAAATGACTGTGAAAACGACTAAATAAATTGTGAATAAATTCATAAATAAATGTGTTTTGTGATGGGCTTAAAGGACCGGTTGTTCTTGGTGACTGAGCATTTTTGCCGCTACTGCTCACTATTGTTTTCGTTTGTTCTTTCTTTCTTTCTTTCTTTCTTTCTTTCTTTCTTTCTTTCTTTCTTTCTTTCTTTCTTTCTTTCTTTCTTTCTTTCTGCCTTTCTTTCTTTCTTTCTTTCTTTCTGCCTTTCTTTCTTTCTTTCTTTCTTTCTTTCTTTCTTTCTTTCTTTCTTTCTTTCTGCCTTTCTTTCTTTCTTTCTTTCTTTCTTTCTTTCTGCCTTTCTTTCTTTCTTTCTTTCTTTCTTTCTTTCTTTCTTTCTTTCTTTCTTTCTTTCTTTCTTTCTTTCTTTCTGCCTTTTTAAAGTTTTTTATGTCTTGATCTCTTAAACTTTCATAACTATAAATACTTCTAATTTATGAAGTGTAAG
Source organism: Hemibagrus guttatus (assembly GCA_033459395.1). Lineage (NCBI taxonomy): Eukaryota > Metazoa > Chordata > Actinopteri > Siluriformes > Bagridae > Hemibagrus > Hemibagrus guttatus. The sequence continues at coordinate 9,795,812 of JAUCMX010000005.1, read as the reverse complement.
CAAACTATATTCTCAATTGTTTCTGTCTTTGTTTTCCCTTCTGCATCAGATGTTCACCAAATACATTAAGGTTAGCTCCCACCTCTTCTCAGATGTGCTTAAATGACTGGGTGAAGAAATGAATGGTGCTCGGTAAAAGTGCTAAACTAAAGTGCTCAATGCTCAGAAACAGCGGAACCTCAGTGGATTATTGACTGCACCACATCCTCAGATTAGAGCTAGAGGTTTCTAGCAGGGGACTGTGTGCAGAATTTATTTTCCGGATGAGGTTCTCAAGCTGTGCGGCTCACTGGTGTGGGTTAAATCAATTTGATCAGTTAAACTTGTATGCTATTGACACAACCTACTATGTGAATACAAATTCAGTTATGTCCCCTTATATTGTAGTATACATAAAATACTTTCACTATGGGGCTATCTACACATCCACTGTCCAAGCAAACATCTCAATAGTACCATGTTCTGTCTTGGTGTGTTGTTGGGATGTATGGGATGGTTTGACTTTAAACATAACCCAACTAATTTCTTCATGTTCTGATGAAATTGTGTGTTTTCAATTAACTGCAACTAACAAACCTGAATGTAACACTTGCTCTCACTTGCTTTGTGTTACAAGATTCACATATAAAGATGTCTGAGGTTTTTTTTTAAGTTCATGTACCAAGTGATGAATGGTATTTCATTTTTTCCCCCTCTACTCCACTGTGTTCTGTTGATTATCCAAGTCGGCTTATCAGGATTTTAAGTCTTGTTGCAATCCATATTTCTCACTGCTTGAAAGAAATTGAATTTTGCTACCAACTAATCTCCAAACTAGCTATACCAGTTTTGTCCTTGTTTAGTTATACGGATATGAAAGGTCTATTCCTTCAAAGTGTTTTAATGCTTTTTTATGTTGTCACATTTCTCTATGTTTGTAGGTGGAGCTGTTGTCACATTTTGGGTCTGAGCATTTCTGTCCTCTCAGTCTGCTCAGGTAAAAAAAAAAAAAAAACTTTCTCCAAGATGTTATAATTTATATAGATAGAGATATATTTATTGATTGATGGATCTCTTAGCATGAAGCGTTAAAGTCCTGAACTGTGATTGATTTGTGTGTTCAGGGTTTTTGGCACGAGTATGATGGAGGAGTATGAGCTGAATTCTGAGCCCTCTGAGAGACTCAACTTCCAGGACCAGGATGATGGTAAAAACCAGCTTTTGTAGTAGTCAGGAGCCCATTTCTTTCTACATCTTGTGTTTTCTTTTTTTTTTTAGTAGCCTTATACTGCAATTTCTTTTATTCTTCTTCAAATCCTGCAGATTTTCCTCCTGGATATGTTCTGTCAGATGACAAATCTTCAAAGAATCTGATTGGGTCTGCCAAAGGTAAGTTCCAATGTAGCATTCATTTATTCATTCATTTACTTATTTATCTTGGCCAGGGTCTTGGTGAACACTGGGTATGAGGCAGGAATCCACAATGAATAGGACTGCATCCCACATACATTAGCACCTAGGGGTGATTTTATTGTAACAAAGCCACCTAAGAGCATATTTTTGGGAGGTGGTGCAAAAACCTACATGGATATGAAAAGAACTTTAGAAAATCCGCACAGATATTAACCCAGGTTTAGGATCAAACCAGAGACCCCTGATTTGAGAGGCAGTAAATCTACTTGCCACCTAATCTTTTTTTATTAACAAAGGGTTTTAGGAGAAAACTTAATATATTGTGCCATAACTAATCTATGATTAGGTTAACAGACATGAGGTGTAGTTGAGTTCAACCCACAAAAGTGTATTTACTATGAACCATCTTGCTACAACCACATATTTGTGACAGCTATTAAGCACTGACTTATCATGTATACATTTACAGATGCAATTCTTAACATGGTGAACAACATTGCTGCTAACGTGTTGGGTGGAAATCCAGAAGATGGAGGTGAGGGTGGAGATAATTCAATACACACAGTCCAGCAGCTACAGAAGCTTAAATGATGATGTACACCAGGGGTTAGGGGATATACACAAGGTGTGGTTGTATCTGGTGTGGCAGCAGTTTTTCATTCCAGCCAAATAATAGTTCAAGAACAAGTACAATGAAATTCAATAAAATGAGGTTTGCATCTCAGACCGCATAGTATCTACTGTCATGCATTTCTTCATGTAAGGTGAGAATATGTTTGCCAAAAGTGTAAAATATGAGCTGTACCTGTTAGTGCTTTGAAGACCAGGCTCCATTAGAAGACCAGCTCTTTATAGATTAAAGATTACAATGTGTAAATGTGCAGGTTACTATGAACAAACAATGAAAATTGAGAAGGAATTGGTAATTATCTGGTTTAATGTCTACATTGTATTCAATAGGCAACTATTCCTCCTTGCCTATCAATTTGACTGAGACCTCAGGAACTCCGAGTCAGACGGTCTCTCCGACCTCATCCAAGATTCTGTAAGTAATTGAGAAGATTTGAATAAAACATATTATACTTCACAGACAATTCCAGTTACCAGTTAAAACACTGGACACCACATAAATAGGTTTTATACCCAATACTACAGTACTATCCACAGTTCAGAATCTTTGCTAATGACAAAAAAGTAGACATGGTAGAGTTAGTAGCATGCAAGAGACGGTCTCATACTCTATAGTTTTTGCTTTCATTTGGTGATGTGACTTGAGTTTTATATAAACCATTCGTTATTTCCTTTATCTTATATAATTCAGGATGGAAAGTTTGGAAACAGACCAGCATGAATTAAAAAAGGTCACTGAGACCCCCTCCGTGACAGAGGGTATAGACGCAGGCCTGACAGCTCCTGTACCCACCGCTTCTCTCTCAGAGACTGAAACAGCATCAGCTCCAGAGCCTGTAGGGACGACACCAATCAAAGAAGATCAGATTGTTACTTTGCTACCTGCGAAGGAGTTGGATGAGTCTGACAAGTCCTCCGGCTCTATACCACAGAAGGCAGAGAAGGAGAGGGAGAAAACTCCACAGGATCAGCAGTACTCAGGCTTGCAGGAGTTTGTGAATTTTAGGGAGCACACTCCTGACACCTGTTTTTCGGTTGTTTCACTTAAAGAATACCTCCTGCAAAGATGCATTCCCCTTCCAGTTCATCAGAGAAAGAAGACAAAAAAGAAATCTCAAGAATCACATTCTCAACCCAACACTTTACACAAAATGGAAAGCTCAGTCCCAGTCATAAGCTCATCATCCCTGATGCAAGAGCTCCACACCTGGACTGTGGAGACAACCTCTCCAATGGAAGCTTCTGTCGTGGTTGTTCCATCTTTTTCTGAGAGTGTACATGGGCCTGAGGCTGGATCTGTGGATCTGGCACCAAGTCTTACTTCAGCTCTGGTGACACTTGCACACACTGACACCTTTGCCTCTAAAGCCACGCATGTTGTGGATTTTCTGGACCCTTTGGTTGTTGAGAGTTCTGATTTGATGCTTAACGAAAAGAGCAGAGATGAACCAGTGCAACCCATTCTCACATGCAACCTGGAACTGACATCCACTCCAGTTTTAACTACCGAAAGTAATGAAGTGGCTCATGTCCAGATGTCTGTATCTACAGTAGAGAAATCTACCACTGAAAAGAACACCTTGACTTCTAGTATGATAACCAGCACCATAGAGCAGGCAACAGTAACTCCTCTATCAACCTCCACAGATCAGTCCTTTGTCCAACCAACCATAAGCAAGAGTGCAACTCCTGCTGTAACACTCGCAGCGGCCCCTGTAACAGAACCCTTACAGGAGGTTTCAGTTGTAGCAGAACCGAAAAGTGAGGAGCTGGGAGAAGAAGCTGCCCTTGGAGGCCAGAGTGGCAACATTCAATCAGGAACATATTCTAATGGCCAGCCATCTTCCAATGACTTCTATGCTGAAATCCCAAGCTCCACCGAGGCACCAATCCATGGCTCCAGCCAGAAGGAGTCAGTCTTCATGAGGCTGAACAACCGGATCAAAGCCCTGGAGATGAACATGTCGCTCAGTGGCCGTTACCTGGAACAGCTCAGTCAGAGGTAACTACTGCTCTTACTGACCATTCTTATAGTGAGCTTAATAACAAACTCTATCATCATTTGTTATTAGATATTTTTTACTCAGGCCTAAGCACTAATCATGGCAAGCAATATATTTAAGCAAGGAATTACAATATACAGATATCTACGTCCATTTTGGTTTTATTCCTATTTGCTTGCTTATTTTGGGTCATGCTTTGTCTTTTCATAGATATCGAAAACAGATGGAGGAGATGCAGAAGGCTTTCAACAAAACCATAATTAAACTCCAGAACACTTCAAGGATGGCTGAAGAACAGGTCAGCAAAACTTCATGTACCTGCTCATTAGCTCTATAATGTATCTACACACATGCACAAAATTGTTGGTAATCTTCCGTTAAAGAAAGAAAAACCCACAATGGTAATAAATAAAAATTTACTGAAACTTGACTAGGGGGGCATGGTGGCTTGGTGGTTAGCACGTTTGCCTCACACCTCCAGGGTTTGGGGTTCAAATCCCGATTCCACCATGTCTGTGGCGCATGTTTTCCCTGTGCCTTGGGGGTTTCCTTCGGGTACTCCGGTTTCCTCCCCCGGTCCAAAGACATGCATTGTAAGTTGATTGGCATCTCTAAATTGTCCGTAGTGTGTGATTGCGTGAGTGAATGAGAGTGTGTATGTGTGTGCCCTGCACTGGGTTGGCACTCTGGGGTGTATCCTGCCTTGATGCCCAATGATGCCTGAGATAGGCACAGGCTCCCTTGTGAATACATCGGATAAGCGGTAGACAATGAATGAATGAATGAAACTTGACTAGTGAAAATCAGACATTGCTTCTGAATTGTGGTTCAACAGAATCATTTAAAAAAAAAAAAAAACTAATGAAACTGGCCTGGACAAAAATGATGGTAGAGAAGATTTTCAATAATTTGACCATAGGGACATGTTAAAATAAAGTGTGTGCTGTAATTAAAATCACAGTTGTCTTCAAAATCATTCAGTTTGCCTATTTACATGATGAAAAGTATTCACTGTGCTGTTTGGTATCATGGTGTGCACCATACTGAACATGGACCACAGAAAGCTAAAAAAAAAAAAATTATAGAAAATTATAGACAAGCATGTTAAAGGTAAAAGCTATAAGACCATCACCAAGCAACTTGATGTGCCTGTGGCTACAGTTGCACATATTATTCAGAAGTTTAAGGTCCACAGGACTGTAGTCAGCCTCCCTGTATGTGGCTGCAAGAGGAAAATTAATAACAAATTAAAGAGACAGATAATACGAATGTTAACCAAGGAGCCCAAAACAACTTCCAAAGAGATTAGAGTTGAACTCCAAGGTCAAGGTACATCAGTGTCAGATCGCACCATCAGTTGCTGTTTGAACCAAAGTGAACTTAATGGAAGATGACAGAAGAGGACTCCACTATTGAAAGCAAATCATAAAAAAATGTAGAATTAATGCATATTGACAAGCTACAACGCTTCTGGGAAAATGTCCTTTGGACAGATGAGACAAAACTGGAGCTTATTGGCAAGTCACATCAGCTCTATGTTCACAGACACAAAAATGAAGCATACAAAGAAAAGAAGACTGTACCTACTATGAAACATGGAGGAGGCTCGGTTATGTTCTGGGGTTGTTTTGCTGCATCTGCCACAGGGTGTCTTGAATCTGTGTAGGGTACAATGAAATCTCAAGAATATCAAGGCATGTGCTGCCTAGTGTCAGAAAACTTGGTCTCAGTTGCAGGTCATGGGTCTTCCAGCAGGATTATCACCCAAAACACACAGCTAAAAACACCCAAGAATGGCTAAGAACAAAACATTGGACTATTCTGAAGTGACCTTCTATGAGCTCTGATCTAAATCCTATTGAACATCTGTGGAAAGAGCTGAAACATTCAGTCTGGAGAAGGCACTTTTCAAAGCTGAGACAAGGATTGGGCCAAAATACCTGTCGACAGGTGCAGAAGTCACTGGTTTGTTTTTTTTTAAATGCTTTTGCTGAACCACAAATCAAAGTACAGCCTGAATCTGCAACATGGTTTTCATCAAAAACTGGCTGATCATCAGCTATATTAAAGTTTTTACCAGGAAGCCAGAACATGATATTAATTTCATGTTTTCTTTTCTCTCTGTAGGATCAAAAACAGACAGAGTCCATACAGGTGCTGCAGAGACAGCTGGAGAATGTCACTCAGCTCGTTCTTAACCTGTCACTACAAGTGAGCCTGCTACAGAGAGAGGTATCTACCTACACCCTTCCAAAATCTACTGTATATTTTCATGAGTTTAAACAGTATAGGTTAAATTTAACGTTGATCAGTAAATAGTTGTGTGAATGCTGCTTTGTTGTGCAGGTCTCTGACAGGTACAGCTACCTGCTGGTCTCTGTGGTCCTCGGCTTGCTCATCTGCGTCGTCATCTGCGTCAATTACTGCCGCATGTCAGCTGAGAATCTCTCGACAGAACCGGACACATCCATACCTAACTCCTACAGCTACTGCTGCCCTGACAGGTGAGCCTCGCCACTCGCGCAGATTTATTAAGAATTATCATTTGAGTTGGCTTTGATCTCATCCAGACATCCTGTTGATTTTCAGAGAGTCCCCAGGTTATGAAGACGTGAGCCCAAAGAGAAGAGCATCTTATCCATTTTCACAGTCCTCCCTGCAAATCGCTACTACTGAAGGTAGAATTTCAATACGCTTTCATTTCGGCACAGACCGTTAAATTACGTCAAATTTCAAGATAATCAAAAGATGGGCCTGGGCAGCACATTGCCCAGTGTATTTATAATTTGTCCACCTTGGTGTAAAAGAACATTTTTAAATAATGTACTTATGAAAGAACATTTTAGAAAAAAATGTAGGTGAAGCTAGCCGTAAAATCTTACTTTACCATTTCATTCATTGGTAAATCAACTCACTTGGTAAATCAAGTGTGCTTATGAAATTATGGTTGCATTTTGCACTTAAGGGGGTGTGTTAAGATGTGATAAGGGGGCTAGAAATAAGAAAAGTTGGTCAGAAATCACATCACACTCACTGACACATGGGCCACATTTGTCAACAATTTACAATGAGAAACAGAGGATCATTTTACTGAATTGCTCATTCCATTATTATACATTCTCGTTGGTAATAGTTTGTGTTTTCATTACAGGTCCAAGTGAAGCATATAATGTAGAAACTCGGAGGAATTCAACTGGGACTAAAAGGGTAATCAGACTTTTTTGTGTTTTTCATATTCATCACTTATATCCTGTGTACTATTTTGATTGATGAAATCACTTTTTGATGAACAAACACTGTCTCTCCTTCCAGAAAAAGCGTTGTAAAATGAAAATCGGCAGAAAGCCAGAGACAATAACTCCAACACTATCAGTCCCCAATGGAGGACTGCAGTGTAACCAGCACCGTCCTCACAATCAGGACTTAAAGCTGGCTCCTCATAGCACCGTCAACCCTCCTTTCTCCTTTAGAGACTCTCCATCAGAGGGCAGCTCTGAAGACTCCTCTCAGTCAGACGAACCTTCGTTCTGTGGTATCGCCTCCTGCAGCCGCCTCTGCGATCCTCTACCTGCTCCAAAGAGCCGCTCGAAAAAGAGGAACCGCTTAAAAAAGAGGAGCACAGTACTGGAGCAGCTTCTACAGCCTGTGGAGTGTAACGGCCCGCCGATCGCATCTAAATTCACCCTACGTGGCTTAATCACAGGGTCCACAGAGCTGAGCATGAACAGGCCAGGAGTCCCACTGCTTCCTAGAAAGCAGTTTTGACTGACAATGCTAATGATGCTGATATTTATAGCCACTGCTGATTAGTAGGTACTAGGTAAGCTACAATGGTAGCTTTAACTCCTGTGGTAATATGATTATTCTGTGGATGCAGGAAATATGCTCACAGGGTTGCGGACACTGGGACAATCACTGATCATCATCTGCGTAGCAGAGAAGCATCAACTGAATTCAGAATCGCGACTAAAACATGATTTAAAATTTCCTAATACACTGCTGTTTTCAGAGGGGAAAATCATTTGCACAGTTTTTAAATTGGTAAGGCTTGCTTATGCTTTACATAGTTTTTTAGACTTTAAGTTTATAATCAATTGTGACTCAATCAGATTGCAGAATGCTGTTTTTGATATAAAAAAGAATCAGAAACTGTTTTATTGTCTGACTCATTGTTTTATTGCTTTTTTTTGCAACTGTTAGACTACTTGTTAGGTATTTAACAATGAAGAAGCCAGAACGCACTTGAACACAGGAGCACAACCTTAACAAATAGCTCCACTTTCCACTTATTACTGTCACTAAATCCATGACACGCTAAGCAGAGTTTCTAACCTCAACCACACTGTAATACAGTGGGGCAAAAAAAGTATTTAGTCAGCCACCAATTGTGCAAGTTCTCTCACTTAAAAAGATGAGAGAGGCCTGTAATTTTCATCATAGGTACACTTCAACTATGAGAGACAGAATGAGAAAAAAAAAAATCCAGAAAATCACATTGTCTGATTTTTAAAGAATTTATTTGCAAGTTATGGTGGAAAATAAGTATTTGGTCAATAACAAAAGTTCATCTCAATACTTTGTTATATACTCTTTGTTGGCAATGACAGAGGTCAAACGTTTTCTGTAAGTCGCCACAAGGTTTTTACACACTGCTGCTGATAGTTTGGCCCATTCCTCCATGCAGATCTCCTCTAGAGCAGTGATGTTTTGGGGCTGTCGCTGGGCAACACGGATTTTCAACTCCCTCCAAAGATTTTCTATGGGGTTGAGATCTGGAGACTGGCTAGGCCACTCCAGGACCTTGAAATGCTTCTTACGAAGCCACTCCTTTGTTGCCCGGGCGATGTGTTTGGGATCATTGTCATGCTGAAAGACCCAGCCACGTTTCATCTTCAATGCCCTTGCTGATGGAAGGAGGTTTTTACTCAAAATCTCACGATACATGGCCCCATTCATTCTTTCCTTTACACGGATCAGTCGTCCTGGTCCCTTTGCAGAAAAACAGCCCCAAAGCATGATGTTTCCACCCCCATGCTTCACAGTAGGTATGGTGTTCTTTGGATGTAACTCAGCATTCTTTCTCCTCCAAACACGACAAGTTGAGTTTTTACCAAAAAGTTCTATTATGGTTTCATCTGACCATATGACATTCTCCCAATCCTCTTCTGGATCATCCAAATGCTCTCTAGCAAACTTCAGACGGGCCCGGACATGTACTGGCTTAAGCAGGGGGACACGTCTGGCACTGCAGGATTTGAGTCCCTGGCGGCGTAGTGTGTTACTGATGGTAGCCTTTGTTATTTTGGTCCCAGCTCTCTGCAGGTCATTCACTAGGTCCCCCCGTGTGGTTCTGGGATTTTTGCTCACCGTTCTTGTGATCATTTTGACCCCACGGGGTGAGATCTTGCGTGGAGCCCCAGATCGAGGGAGATTATCAGTGGTCTTGTATGTCTTCCATTTTCTAATAATTGCTCCCACAGTTGATTTCTTCACACCAAGCTGCTTACCTATTGCAGATTCAGTCTTCCCAGCCTGGTGCAGGTCTACAATTTTGTTTCTGGTGTCCTTTGACAGCTCTTTGGTCTTGGCCATAGTGGAGTTTGGAGTCTGACTGTTTGAGGTTGTGGACAGGTGTCTTTTATACTGATAACGAGTTGAAACAGGTGCCATTAATACAGGTAACGAGTGGAGGACAGAGGAGCCTCTTAAAGAAGAAGTTACAGGTCTGTGAGAGCCGGAAATCTTGCTTTTTTGTAGGTGACCAAATACTTATTTTCCACCATAATTTGCAAATAAATTCTTTAAAAATCAGACAATGTGATTTTCTGGATTTTTTTTCTCATTCTGTCTCTCATAGTTGAAGTGTACCTATGATGAAAATTACAGGCCTCTCTCATCTTTTTAAGTGGGAGAACTTGCACAATTGGTGGATGACAATACTTTTTGCCCCACTGTATTTACATCATATTAATCAACTATGGAGACATTTAGACTTCCTTCAGCGGACTGACAACATTCAAGACATTTTCACTTGCTAAATTAAACACGGAACAAATTCAGCATTGTTTTTTAGAATATTTGAAATATATCTGCAATACGAACATCTAAGAAAATTTTGTACCTTATTATGGTGGTAGGTATGCAAAGACCAAAAACCTGAGTTGATGTTAAAAACAAAAACTGATTAGTCTTATTGGTGAATTGAGACGAGTGGTCTAGCTTACCAAAATGGTCAGATTTCCCCTCACTACTATGTGGTAAAAGAAAAAATAATTATATTTTAACGTAGAAATTAATTCTTCAAAATCACAAGATCTGTAGAATGGTGTGTAGGCAGTGCTACCAAGCTGTAACTACCTTCTTGGACTCTAGGGTGAGTCATATAATCTCTCATTGTACATTCTTGTTTTTAAACCTAGTTACAGCTTACACACTGATGTTCACTGGCCAGGTTTTAACACTCGTGTGCCTCCCTCATCAGGTGACCATAAATTCTACCTGTTCTATTTGCAACAGCATTATAGATCACTAGTCTTTCTCTTGCTGATGAAGGACATTTCTGCAAAGGTACTGTAAAATGATATATATTTACCCATACAATTTTGCAGTTTACCTTTTTTTTTAATAGAAATGCAGTTTTATTCAGATGAATGCGTGTTTTACCATTTTAGCATATTTGGTTTTATTGAAAGGACTATTTAAATAAAACTTAGTAAGATATACAGTGGTATGAAAAAGTGTTGGCCCCCTTCCTGATTTCTTATTTTTTTGCATGTTTGTCACACTTTAATGTTTCAGATAATCAAACGCATTTAAATATTAGTCAAAGATAACACAAGTAAACACATCATGCAGTTTTTAAATGAAGGTTTTTATTATTAAGGGAAAACAAAATCCAAAACTACATGGCCCTGTGTGAAAAAGTGTTTGCCCCCTAAGCCTAATAACTGGTTGGGCCACCCTTAGCAGCAACAACTGCAATCAAGTTTAACTTTTTCACACCACTGTATAACTTTGTAAAATAAGAAAAAAAAATAGTCATAAGAATGAGACGAATAATTATTTTACAAGAACTTACAACAGAATCGATAAGGAAAAAAGTTAGGTCAAATTTCTCTTGAAGCACAAAACTACAATTAAATATCCTTAATAACAAAAATCAGTTTATATTTTAAAATGTATATATAACGTTGACTGAGTTTTAAAAAAAAAATACCTCCTGGCTCTATTACTCGATACAATTTGTAAATACTGTTGACATAATAGTTCTCTTGTATTACATTTCCAACACCATTATATATTATTTTGTTGGATTTGTACCTGAATAGAGAGGGTAAAAGATGAACACCAGTGCTGTTTCCCCATGAATCGCAGTCGATTTTCCAAATGTTTTGTTTAGTAGAATTCAAATCTTTTTTTAGCATGCTATTGTGATGGAATCTTTGTGAAGATATTTGTGGCAATCAAACTAGCATCATGGCTACAGGGTAAGTGGATCTATTTATTTTTTTATACTGGTACAATGGTAAATAACACAAAAAAAGAAGCTTTTTCTTTCTAAAACAAAAGAAAAAAAACATCCTTTGTACTACTAGATGCTAAAAATGACAGCATTTTGCTCTCCAAGTAACGTGAAGTATTAAACATATTGCTACTACTTAGGTTTTAAAAATGATTATAGACATTTTAAGTATAAATTCTTGTGACAAACTTTTTATCTGTCACTGAATTTAACAGGACTCCAGAGACATCAATGAATGTATGCGATTTAATCCAGAAGAGTCCATTAATCAGTGAAGGTCCACCTGCACAATATCGTCTCATCACAGAAGAAAGAAATCTCAATGAAGACGGTTCAGTGAGAAAATGGACATTTGGGCAGAGGGACGTCAAGATGCAAAACAAAATCCTACTGATGGTAGGAGAAACTGGAACAGGCAAAACTACTCTGATCAATGCCATGACTAATTATATGCTTGGGGTGAAGTTTACAGATAAAGTGTGGTTTGAGATTACAGAGGAGGGAGGAGATCATCACATGCCAAATCAGTCAAAAAGTCAAACAACTGAAATCACTGTGTATGAGGTCTTTGCCCAAGACAACCCAATCTGTCTTACTATCATTGACACTCCAGGTTATGGAGACACCAGGGGAATAGAATATGACAAACAGATCGCTGAGAATCTGCACAAACTGTTTCACAGTGATAGTGGAGTGAAAGAAATTGATGCAGTGTGTCTGGTAGTGAAGGCATCTGAGAATCGACTCACTGACAGACAGCAATATATCTTTGATGCAGTTTTGTCCTTATTTGGTAAAGACATAGAGAACAACATTGTCATATTTATCACTCACTCAGATGGAATGCCTTCAAAAGATGCTCTTAATGCTATCAATAGAGCAGGGATTCCCTGTAGGAAAAATGAAAGAAATGAGCCTGAGCATTTCTTATTTAACAATCGTCAAACTGAGGAAAGGAGACTGGAGTATAACAGATTTCTCCAGACAGTTTGGGATCTAACTTCGGACAGTTTAAAATATTTCTTCTCCTCCCTGAAAGAACAGAACAGAAAAGGTTTAGAGCAGACTGAAAGTGTTTTGAATGAATCCAAACGGTTCAAAGCCTGTATTTCTAATCTACAAAACCGCATTGCTTCTGTAGAGTACAAAGTTAATGAACTGACTCAGAATCGGAAAGCTCTTGAGGAAAACCAAGAAAAGATTAAGAGAAAGGAAAACTTTACTTTTACAGTCACCAAATATTTAAAAAAATATGTCCCTATTGAAAATGTTTCATGGTGGGACAGAAAGGTCACCAGTTGCTCTGTCTGTATGGAGAACTGTCATGAATATAACTGCTGGTTGGCTCCCAGTGCTCTGTGGTGTGAAGTCATTAAAAATGGCTACTGCACTTCATGCACAGGTAAATGTCATTTCACTAAACATGTCAGAGAGATCAAGAAATATGTTACATGCAGTGAAAAAATCATAGTGACATTTGAAGATTTTAAAAAGCAATATGAAAGCAACAACAATTCAGCAACAGATATAAAGTTTGACTCAAAGGTCTTTGAAAATATCAGAAAGGAGTTTGAAAGAAACAAGAATCAGGAAGAGGAAAAGATAATGATGGAGATGAGCCTGAAAAAAGAAATGACCAAGGCTGAAAAAGAAAAAGCTGAGCTGGTGGAAGAAGCCTGTAACACCATCATGAAACTGTCCAAGATTGCTTTAAAACCAGACTCTGCTTTCATTGTTCAGTGTCTTGACTTCTTGATCCCTCGAGCTGAGGAAATTGGAAGAGAAGATCTTGATCAGAAACTGAGAGAGCTGAGGAAAATTCATCCTAAATCACAAGAAAGAATGGATGTAAAATGAATTCAGGAGATTTAACATGGCCATGTAATATGTAATATAGAAGGATTTCTGAACATATCTGAATTAATGGTGAAGGTTTTGTTCTAATGATGATTATAAAAATGCATTGTGTTTAATGTTGATGTCTTATATATTACAGGCTGTCAGGGTAGTGCTAATACACAAACCATTGCATGTCACATGACCACAAGCACCTGAATCACACTGGTATCTAATTAGCGAGTTATAACGCTTTGTATAGCTCTTCTTATCAGTCTTTAGTCACTGATTTTAGTCTCTATGCTTGCCATGTTCATGTTGTTGTCTAACCTAGTTGTTTCTCATTCATGTTTCCTAGCCTTTGTGTTTCACTCTGTGTCACTGTAAATAAATATATCTGCATGTGCATGTGCCTCGACTAGCATTCTTGACACATAGTTAATGCTGCCGTTATTATTACTAGACCAGGGCCTATTCCATGCTGGCCATTGGGCTGAAGATTTCTCTCCGTAGAACTGAGCAATTTTCCCTCCTGTCCACATTCTTTTCTGCCTAAGATTTCTGGAAGCACCACAACATCTTTTTTCCCCTACTTAACTGTCTGATTGATCCTACTCCATCTTCCCTGACTGCTGAAGACATTGGTGCCTTCAAAATATTGAAAAAATGTCCACAGGATTCAAACCCTTGAACACACTGTTTACAATCAACTGTTTCTCTCTCTCTCTCTCTGTCTGGGAGACCTCCCCCAAAACAGGAATGGTTTTACAGGTGGAGGCCACTGACATTTTTTCCCCTACTCATCTTTCCTGACTGTTTTTCACTAGTTTTGTATTTGGCTAGGGTCAGTGTCACTACTGGTAGCATGAGGTGATACCTGGACCCTACCTAGGTTGCACAGGCAGTCCAACCCCTCCAGGATCGCACATCAATACGTGCCATTGCCAGAGGGTTTGCTGTGTCTCCCAACACAGTCTCAAGAGCATGGAGAAGATTCCAGAAGACAGGCAGTTATTCTAGAAGAGCTGTACAGGGCCATAGAAGGTCCTTAACCCATCAGCAGGACCGATATCTGCTTCTTTGTGCAAGGAGGAACAGGATGAGCACTCCCAGAGCCCTACAAAATGATCTCCAACAGGCCACTGGTGTGAATGTCTCTGACCAAACAATCAGAGACAGACTTCATGAGGGTGGCCTGAGGGCCCAATGGCCTCTTTTGGGCCCTGTGCTTCAGTGGTACCATTGAATAGCCCCCATGATCGCCTGACCTAAATCAAATAGAATACCTCGGGGATATTATGTTTCGGTCCATCGGACGCCGCCAGGTTGCACCTCGGACTGTCCAGGAGCTCAGTGATGCCCTGGTCCAGATCTGGGAGGAAATACCCCAGGACACCATCCATCATCTCATTAGGAGCATGCCCCGACATTGTCAGACATGCATACAAGCATGTGGGGTCCATACAAACTACTGAGTACCATTTTGAGTTGCTGCAATGAAATTTAACCAAATGGTCTAGCCTACTGCATCATTTTTTTACTCAGATTTTCAGGGTGTCTCTGAATTCAGCCCTCTGCTGTTTGATAATTTTCATTTCCATCAAATGATATGGCATCTTCTCGTTCCTAACACATTACCCAGTTCCATCAGTATAAATATCCAGCATGATATTTTTCCCCATTGAGATCTGATGTGTTTTCAAAGTGTTCCTTTAATTTTTTGGAGCAGTATATATAATATGCTGACATAGCATGGCACTGTTTTTCTTTCTAACTGGAAGGTCATTCATATCAGGTGACATGGACAGAATAAACATCTACTCCATGCAGATTCTCCACTGTTATTCCACAATACTCGGTCCTCTTCTGTTTTCACTTTATGCTTGCTCTTTTGATGAATATCCTCAACTTACTCCTTGCAGGTCTTCTGCTGAGCACCAATCGAATTCTGCAAATAGTTCAGAATGCAGCTGCACAACTTGTTTTCAACCTTACAAAGTTCCCACACACCACCTTATTTCTATTCTCCCTCCATTTCCAGTAGTTGCCTGCATCAGATCTAAAACAATAATGCTTTCCTACAAAGCCAAAAACAGATCAGCACCCACTTGCCTCAAAGCAATTATTCAATTCAATTCAATTCAATTTTATTTGTATAGCGCTTTTAACAAAGAGCATTGTCTCAAAGCAGCTTTACAGAACATAAGAAACAATAAACATACAAACAAACAGTTCCAGATGTTCCCTAGTGAGCAAGCCTGAGGTGACTCTGGCGACTGTGGCAAGGAAAAACTCCCTTAGATGAAATTAGGAAGAAACCTTGAGAGGAACCAGACTCAAAAGGGAACCCATCCTCATCTGGGTGACACCGGAGAGTGTGATATGAACAATGTCCTTTCTGCATTAGTTGTGTGATGCAGATACAGCATGTGTAGAATGTTACGTGTAAAATGTACACATAGGCAGTGCTGCTTTGAATACTCCAGTCCTAAGAAAGCAGAACCCAGCTGGAGCTGGTCCATCTCTGGATGCCACAGGAGCTGGCACAATCTCGTTGTGACTCGGGGGTGGGTAGAAGAAGGGAAACAAATGGAAAGGAATTAGCGTAGCTGCTATTCATAATATTAGCAGGCACTAGATGATGATGTGCATTTAATCAGATGTATTGGAGTACAAAGTTATGGGATTTATTAGGTGTATGCCTGGCTGAAGAGATATGTATTTAGTCTATGTTTGAACTGGAAGACTGTGTCTGAGCCCCGAACACTGTCAGGAAAACTGTTCCAAAGTTTAGGAGCTAAATACGAAAAAGCTCTACCCCCTTTTGTAGACTTTGATATTCTGGGAACTACCAGAAGTCCGGAGTTTCGAGATCTTAAGGAGCGTGATGGATTGTAATGTGTTAGAATACTGGCTAGATATGTGGGAGCTGAACCATTCAGAGTCTTGTATGTAAGTAGTGCTAGTTTATAATCAATTCTAAACTTAACAGGCAGCCAGTGCAGGGATGATAATATTGGGGTTATATGATCATACTTTCTTGACCTGGTAAGGACTCTGGCAGCTGCATTCTGGACTAACTGTAGCTTGTTTATTGAAGATGTAGGACAACCACCTAGTAATGCATTACAATAGTCCAGTCTGGAGGTCATGAATGCGTGAACTAACTTTTCTGCATCAGATACAGATAAAATGTTCCTAAGCTTGGCGATATTTCTGAGGTGGAAGAAGGCTATTTTTGTAATATTGGAAATATGTTTCTCAAAGGACAAACTGCTGTCTAATATTACGCCCAGGTCTTTCACTGTAGAGCTAGTAGTAATAGAACATCCTTCTGAGTACAGGTTGAATTGTGAGAGCTTCTGTGTACTGGGTTTTGGACCAATCAGTAATATTTCCATCTTTTCAGGATTTAGTAATAGAAAATTATCAGTCATCTAATCTTTAATATCTTTAACACACTCTGTTAATCTAGACAGTTTAGATATTTCATCTGGTTTTGATGAGATATATAACTGTGTATCGTCAGCATAAGAATGGAAACTAATCCCATGCCTTCTAATGATGTTGCCTAAGGGAAGCATGTATAAAAGCAGAGGTCCTAAAACTGATCTTTGTGTGACCCCATATTTCACTGGCATTACACTGGACAGTTCTCCATTTAAATCTACAAAATGGTATCGATCAGACAGGTAGGATCTAAACTATTTTAATGCCTGTCCCTGAATACCTATGTGATTTTGTAAGCGGTCTACGAGAATGTTATGATCTATAGTGTCGAATGCAGCATTAAAATCAAGTAAGACTAATATTGAGATGCAGCCTTGGTCCGAAGCTAAAAACAAGTCATTTGTGATCTTAACTAGTGCAGTTTCTGTATAATGATGGGGCCTGAAACCTGACTGAAATTCTTCAAGGATATTGTTTTCCTGTAAGAAGGAGCATAATTGAGTAGACACAACCTTTTCTAATATTTTAGATATAAAAGGAAGGTTTGAAATCGGTCTGTAATTTAATAAGTCATTAGGGTCTAGTTTAGGTTTCTTAAGAAGAGGCTTAATAATTGCTAGCTTGAAAGGTTTAGGGACGTGACCTAAATATAACGAGGAATTAATAATGTTGAGGAGAGAGTCTCCAGCTGTGTGTATCACTTCTTTCAGTAATCAATTATCACAAAGTGCGGTGCAATATATGCTCACTCTGAAGCACTAGCTCTGCACAACTGATCCCCACCATCTCTCAGGGTACATAGAAGATCTCTGTTCTGGAACTGTTGGAACAGCTGAGTCATTAGTAGTCTTCAAGAGAGGGAGTGGGGCGCGGCGGCGCATGAAGCCTTTATTAGAAAGTTGGGGTCAGAGCGCAGGAGCCTGGAGCAGAGAGGGTTAAGGGCCTTGCACAATTGGCCAACAGAGAAATTTGGTGGTGCTGGGGCTTGAACCCCAATCCTCCGATCAACAACCCAGAGCCTTAACCACTTGAGCCACCACTGTCCCTAGTGGTTTTAGTGTTTAAATTAGAAAAAAATTCACTTAAAAAAATTTTAAAACTCTGTTTTAAAAATCACTGTTTGTACAAACATTTGTTGCTACAATACATCCCAACAGAATATTTAGACTGATGGTATTCTTAGTTTGTGACCTAGTGAACCAGTATTGATGTAGGTATTGATAGATTCTTCAACGCACTTCTATAAGTTGCTCTGTCTCAGGGGGTCTGCCTATTGCCATAAATGTAAATGTTGTTTTTAATAGATGTATTTACTTTGTGATTCTGTGTGTGAGGTGTGAAGGTGGGTGGTGGTACAATATGTTTTGTATTTTGCTGACGTAAAACTAACCTCTCAGCCATTCAAATAAGTGAGTTGATTAGGGAAGTGTGGTATGTATTGATGTTTCAATGAATTAGTTATACCAGCCTGCAGTCTTCACTTTTTTCATTTTTGTGTCACTATCTTTGTTTAACAAGAATTCTGTGAGAATATCTCTGTCATATATCGTTTTTTCACAAAGAAGGCAGAGTAAACAAAAGGTCATAGAGGACTGACTTAGAAAGCAAAAGTAAATAAGGAAAAAATAAGTAAACAAATTTTTTTTCAAAGCAAGGACCTGGGAAAAGCCAGAAAAAAGCTTAAAAAGCAAGCTCCAAGGCTACATCTACACTAATCCAGATAAATTTGAAAACGTCATTTTTGTCTAAAAATGCTCCTCGTCCATATTATCGTTTTCGGTCATTTCTCAAAAGTTGGTCATCCACACTGAAATGTCTATAAATGCTTACGTCCCTGTACTGTGCTTGAGTAAAACGTCATTTCCGCCGGGCATTTATTTAGCTGAATTTGTCACATGACTGCATCACATGAAAAAAAGCCATTTTCGAAAGCCTCTGTTTTCACAGTCCACACAGCGATACGAAAATGCATTTTCAAATTTATCTACGTTGGAGAGGGTTTTCAAAAAGATACGCCTTTGTTGATTAAAAACACTGGCGCGTTGTGGACAGAAGGCCAAAACGAATAGAAAAATATGCGTTTTTTAATGAAAACGTGTTAATGTGGACATAGCCCAAAACACAGTGAGAAACTCTCAGTACAACACTCAACAAGGAGTACTCAATAATAAGCATTTGAGCAACCTTTAAACAGCCCTTAAATAGGCCAGCCACAAGTGGAGCTGGTTGCCATTAATTACTACGTGTCAGCTCTTTGTCTCATTCAGTTAGAAGGACAGGACCCTTTCAATCTGTCCCTTACAGCCCCTCCCCTAAAAACTGCCTCAGACATTCCTTTGCTGGCCATGCACCAATATTAGAGGTCATGAATGAGGCCTGGGTCCCAAATATGTCAAGCAGGAACCCATGACCTGTCCTCTGGACCATAGTCTTATCAGACTACAAGGTACTGATGCCTGCTACAGACCCAAAAGCATTCTAAGAGATGCCAAACAATATATGCCAGGGTGTTAGAAAAGATAATGACTGGCTTGGGTTGTGAGTCCTGAAAGGTGGTGTTTGCTTTCAGGTGCTAGAGGCTGTCAACAGGATAGCATCATAGAGGCCATGGAAGGGACCCAACTTCAGTCTCCTGCCAAGGAAACAATACCCTGCCAAAGAGTAGTGTTGGCATATTCTGACCCAAAAAGATGCCAGCCCAAGAGGGGGGTTTAACAAACATGAGGCAATTAATGTTGACCCTCTACTGCGAGCCAGGATCAGTGACCGAATCCTGGGTTCCCCCATGGATCCTCACCTCATGCTGCAGTAAAAAAGTTGAAGGATAGGTGGAACCAAGATAGGAGGAAAAGAGTTAAAGAGGCCTGCTTGTGGAGCCTCTAGATTTCCTGTTTTGGATGCACACCTGGCAAACTGTAACATAGGAGTGGACCACCAAAAGAATCTCTTTTAAATTGTGGAGTTTAAGTGACACCAGGATGTTCAGTCAATCAGGAGGCATGCCCCCACTGCAAGACCAGAGCCCTGATTTTACCAGAGCCCAAAATCTGTCCAAAGTTAAATGTTTATCAAATCAGGATACATGAATATATATTTGGTGTGACGGAGCTCCGCCGGAGGCGGAAGTGTTCGGATCCATTCGCCGAGCGGGCGATAGGGGACGAGCAGAGACGGAGTCGGGGACAGGCACAGAGTTCGGCAACGTGTTATCAGTAATCCCAAGCGTATATTCCGAAATCGACAGGCAGAAACAAAAGTCCATAAACAGTCCGGGGTCAGTAATCCAGCAACAGAAACAACACAGGTAATCCAAGAGGGGAAACGGTAAACAGTCCAGGTCAATTCCAGTAGGCAATCCGACAACAAAACGCTCAGCACAATCCATGAAAGATACTTCGCGTCCTGCGAAAAGTGCACCCCGCTTTTATGCCCGGGGCGCAACCCGGAAGTAATCTCAAAAAGCGGGCGAGAGCTCCCTCTCGCGGTTAATTCCAGGGCGGGGCGTGACATTTGGTGCCTAAATAAATTAATAAATATGAATACTCAATTTATGAAATCAATATTAGCAAGTATTTGAAGCAGTTGACTGTTTATATTTGATCAAGATATTTTTATTAGCACATCACTGAACCTAAGCAAATAAGACAGTCATAAACATGCTGTAGAATAATAACTTTAATGTCACAGGTATACAGTTGCAGCTAAACAGGTAAGTAGTTGCTTCTTCACTTATAAACTTGACTATAAGACTTACAGGTTGGGGCAGAGCAAACACATTCAACTCAAATTCTAACAATAAAAACACTAAAGAAGATTTAAAATATATCTAAACACAATGTTAATTAAACATTGTAAAAATTTGCTATGCACATACTTGCTAACTAAAGGCTCTTTAGTGTGGAGTACAGAACTAAAATGTCAACATTCTTATGGGTGTGTCTTAAACAGAAACTGTCAGTTATGTATGACTTTGTTCAGAATGAGGAGATTGAAGGCCTTTACAAAAAGTATTCCTGGCATTGCATTCCCCACATTCCATGCCTGCCAGTCAACCTAGTTATTATGTCTTTGGAGTAAAGGGTTCAGCATCAGCTTCTTCCTGAGAGTGCAAACACCCTGGTTGCCAGTGGCTGTGTTTGTTCATGTTCATGGACCAGCCTATTCAGTGGCCTTTCTGGCTTTTCCAGTGCATCCTGCATGAACCACCTTTGTTCTCATGATATTCCAATCACACATACTGTGGACAACTGGTTCTAGCAGATTGAGCAAATACATCAAGCCTACCAACACCTAGAGCACACAGCCAAAGTAACCAAGAAATTTGCAGACAAATAGCATGGTAAGGCACAACTATGAACCACAACTATGACAGTATGACATTCTACCAGAGATCTTCAGGTTACTACTACATTGGCCCATTTCTCCAGTATATAAATACTAACAAGTTGAAGCTACAGCCACCTAGCTCCCACCTTTCACATTTATTGCCTTAAACCAGTCACCCCAAGTTCCCTTGCAGAAGGCATCCCCCCTCCACTCCCCAGCACCTTTGTCCAGATACCAGTACTCCTCGACGATCTCCACCACATCTTCCATGGATGATTGTGGTGACTGCCGCAGCCAATTCCCGCTGCTTTTTGGAAAATGTCACCACCATCTCATTGGTCTTTTCCACATTCATTTGCAAACAGGAGCTGTCACACCACTTTCCACCTTCACTTTCCTTCCTCCACTTTTTAATTTCCTTGGGAACTTAAACATCAGTTACTATAACCACCAAAAATGATATAAATATCATACTGTATTTGGGACACAAACGTCCAGTCCTAAATCTGTTAGAACTTTTAAACACCAGTGCTATTACATTTCATTCATTCATTTCATTCATTCATTGTCTTCCGCTTATCCGGAGCTGGGTCGCAGGGGCAGCAGTCTAAGTAGGGATGCCCAGACCTCCCTCTCCCTAGTCACATCCTCCAGCTCTTCCGGAGGGACCCCGAGGCGTTCCCAGGCCAGCTGAAAGACATAGTCTCTCCAGCGTGTCCTGGGTCTTCCCCAGGGCCTCTTCCCGGTGGGGCATGCCCGGAACACCTCTCCAGGGAGACGTCCCGGAGGCATCCGAAACAGATGCCCGAGCCACCTCAACTGCCCCCTTTCGATGTGGAGGAGCAGCGGCTCTACTCCAAGCTCCTCCCAGGTGACAGAGCTCCTTACCCTATCTCTATGGGAGCACCCTGCCACCCTTTCGGCCGCTTGTATCCGGGATCTTACCCTTTCGGTCATGACCCAGAGCTCATGACCATAGGTGAGAGTAGGAACATAGATTGACTGGTAAATCGAGAGCTTCGCTTTCCGGCTCAGCTCCTTCTTCACCATAACAGATCGGTACATAGACCGCATTACTGCTGCCGCTGCACCGATCCGTCTGTCGATCTCACGATCCATCCTTCCCTCACTCGTGAACAAGACCCCGAGATACTTAAACTCCTCCACTTGAGGAAGAACCTCACCTCCAACCTGAAGGGTGCAAGCCACCTTTTTCCGGTCGAGAACCATGGCCTCAGATTTGGAGGTGCTGACCCTCATCCCAGCCGCTTCACACTCAGCTGCAAAACACCCCAGTGCATGCTGTAAGTCCAGGTTTGAAGAGGCCAACAGGACAACATCATCTGCAAAAATCAGCAATGAAATCCTGTGGTCCCCAAACTGGACTCCCTCCAGCCCCTGGCTGTGCCTAGAAATTCTGTCCATAAAAACAATGAACAGAACCGGTGACAAAGGACAGCCCTGTCGGAGCCCAACATGCACTGGGAACAGATCTGACTTACAGCTGGCAATGCAAACCAAGCTCCTGCTCCAGTTATACAGAGATCAAACAGCCCTTAACAGAGGGCCACGGACCCCGTACTCCCAGAGCACCTCCCACAGAATGTCATGAGGGACAAGGTCGAAAGCCTTCTCCAAGTCCACAAAAAACATGTGGACTGGTTGGGCAAACTCCCACGAACCCTCGAGCACCCTGTGGAGGGTATAGAGCTGGTCCAGTGTTCCACGACTAGGTCGAAAACCGCATTGCTCCTCCTGTATCCGAGGTTCGACTAACGGTCAGACTCTCCTCTCCAGTACTCTGGAATAGACTTACCCTGGGAGGCTGAAGAGTGTGATCCCCCTATAGTTGTAACACACCCTCCGGTCCCCCTTCTTAAAAAGAGGGACCATCACCCCGGTCGCCCAGTCCAGAGGCACTGTCCCTGACCACCATGCTATGTTGCAGAGACGTGTCAGCCAAGACAGCCCAACAACATCCAGAGACTTAAGGTACTCAGGGCGAATCTCATCCACCCCCGTTGCCTTGCCACCAAGGAGCTGCTGAACTACCTCAGTGACCTCAGCTTGGGTGATGAATGAATCTACCTCTGAGTCCTCTGCCTCTGGTTCCTCTACAGAAGGCGTGTCAGTAGGGTTGAGGAGATCCTCGAAGTATTCCTTCCACCGTCCGACAATATCCCCAGTCGAGACCAGCAACTCTCCACCTCCACCATAAACAGTGTTGGCAGAGAGCTGCTTACCCCTTCTGAGGCGTCGAATGGTCTGCCAGAATTTCCCCGAGGCCGTTCAATAGTCCTTCTCCATGGCCTCACCGAACTCCTCCCAGACCCGAGTTTTTGCTTCCGAGACCACCACGACTGTAGTTTGCTTGGCCTGCCGGTATGCCTCAGCTGCCTCTGGAGTTCCCCGAGCCAACCAGGCTCGATAGGACTCTTTCTTCAGCTTGACGGCATCCCTTACTTCCAGTGTCCACCACTGTGTTCAGGGATTGCCGCCGCGACCGGCACCAGAGACCTTACGGCCACAGCTCCGGATGGCTGCGTCAACAATGGAGGTGGAGAACATGGTCCACTCAGACTCAATGTCCCCAACCTCCCTCGGGATCTGGTTGAAACTCTCCCAGAGGTGGGAGTTGAAGACCCCCCTAACAGAGGGATCAGCAAGACGTTCCCAACAGACCCTCACAATACGTTTGGGCCTGCCAAGTCTGTCCGGCATCCTCCTCCGTAAGCGGATCCAACTCACCACCAGGTGGTGATCGGTTAACAGTTCCACCCCTCTCTTCACCCGAGTGTCCAAGACATGTGGCCAAAGGTCAGATGACACGATCACAAGGTTGATCATTGATCTCCGGCCTAGGGTGTCCTGGTACCACGTCTACTGATGGACACCCTTATGCTTGAACATGGTGTTTGTTATGGACAGGCTGTGACTAGCACAGAAGTCCAGCAACAGGACACCACTCGAGTTCAGATCAGGGGGGCCGTTCCTCCCAATCACGCCCCTCCAGGTATCACTGTCATTGCCCACATGGGCGTTGAAGTCCCCCAGCAAAACTATGGAGTCCCCAGTCGGAGCACCTTCCAGCACCCCTTGCAGGGTCTCCAAGAAGGTTGGGTACTCCACACTGCCATTCGGCCCTTAAGCCGAAACAACAGTGAGACACCTATCCCCGGCCCGAAGGCGCAGGGAAACAACCCTCTCGTTTACCGGGGAAAACTCCAGCACATGGCAGCTGAGCTGAGGGGCTATAAGCAAGCCCACCCCAGCCCGACGCCTCTCACCATGGGGCACTCCAGAGAAGAAGAGAGTCCAACCTCTCTCAAGGAGTTGGGTTCCAGAGCCCAGGCTGTGTGTGGAGGCAAGCTCGACTATCTCTAGCCGGTACCGCTCAACCTCCCTCACCAGCTCGGGCTCCTTACCCCCCAGTGAGGTGACATTCCATGTCCCAAAAGCCAGATTCTTTGTCCAGGGTTTGGGTCACCAGGGCCCCCGCCCATGACCACTACCCAAAACACATGGCACCGGACCCTTATGCTCCTTCCTGTGGGTGGTGGGCCTACAGGAAGGTGGGCCTACGTTGTTTCTTCGGGCTGTGCCACCAGGCGCTTGCCTGCGTGCCCCGACCCCAGGCCTGGCTCCAGGGTGGGGCCCCAGTGACGCCAGTCCGGGCGACATAACGGTCCTTGATTTTACTTCAATAAGAGTCCTGAACCGCTCTTAGTCTGACCCGTCACCTAGAACCCATTTGCCTAGGGAGACCCTACCAGGAGCACTAGGCCCCTGACAACATGGCTCCTAGGTTCATTCGGGTACTCAAACCCCTCCACCACAATAAGGTGGCAGTTCAAGGAGGGGCTATTACATTTCAAGAAAATTAAATCTGACAGTGTCTTTTTTCTGAGTCTGGCCCAATGAGTGTGCATGAGAACACCCCTATGTCTAAACACCCTCTCAATTGATGCACTGGTTGCAGGAACAGCCAACACTTTCATGCTCTCTGCTGCAACTCTCAGTGGGCCTTCTGTCGTTTCTAATCAAAATCAAGGAAAAAATTGTGATTTTCTTCCATATATTTTCTCATTAATTTCTGGTTATGCCACTGCCAGCAACACTTAGTAACATATGAGATACTTAGACACATAAGTACATCACTCACAGTACACATGCATTAATTTTATTCCACATTTGTATGATACATAAACCCCTTTGCTATGTATGTCTTTGTGTAAGTGAAGAAATGCCTTGGTGTCAAAGATTACATAACTACTTGAGAAGATTTGTTTGAAACATTATATTTTTAATTCAATTCCTATTCCAGTCCCCAATGACAATATTGGACATTTGAGAAATTGAAATATTTCTTTGCCAAAATTACTACCCAACAGTGCATTGCTTATTGGATTCTTTAGGTGTATGTTCATGTTTGTTTGTTGAAGAGCATGTTGCTGTTTGTTTATGAGAATAATCAACTAATATCTACATTCAGAATATGTAAGAAAAGTTCTCACTCTTCAGTTTTGCAAGCTTTTATTTGCTGTTGTGACTTGTGTTTCGAGTAAACTATTCTATTATTTTCCATTTCTTATATAATTCCCTATAAATTGTTTGGAAACAGACAAGCATGAAATGAACATTCTGTTGATGTTTCTTCCTGACGATATCAGGAAGAAACCTTCAGAGGAACCAGACTCAAAAGGGAACCCATCCTCATCTGGGTGACAACAGAGTGTAATTCTACATAATGTTCTTTCTTAAACTATATATATAGTCAAGTGGAGTTGTGTAACCGGAAGCATTTGAGCAAATTATAAATCAGCATAATTTCTGAACTCATTATAGATTTAACATTAAGTTAAATCTAACTAAGGACTAAGTAAGGACTAAGTAAGGACTCTGGCAGCTGCATTCTGGACTAACTGTAGCTTGTTTATTGAAGATGTAGGACAACCACCTAGTAATGCATTACAATAGTCCAGTCTGGAGGTCATGAATGCGTGAACTAACTTTTCTGCATCAGATACAGATAAAATGTTCCTAAGCTTGGTGATATTTCTGAGGTGGAAGAAGGCTATTTTTGTAATATTGGAGATATGTTTTTCAAAGGACAAATTGCTGTCTAATATTACGCCCAGGTCTTTCACTGTAGAGCTAGTAGTAATAGAACATCCTTCTGAGTACAGGTTGAATTGTGAGAGCTTCTGTGTACTGGGTTTTGGACCAATGAGATGTATAGCTGTGTATCATCAGCGTAACAATGGAAACTAATCCCATGCCTTCTCATGATGTTGCCTAAGGGAAGCATGTATATTGAAACGCAGAGGTCCTAAAACTGATCTTTGTGTGACCCCATATTTCACTAACATTACACTGGACAGTTCTCCATTTAAATCTACAAAATGGTATCTATCAGACAGGTAGGGTCTGAACCATTTTAATGCCTGTCCCTGAATACCTATGTGATTTTGTAAGCGGTCTACGAGAATGTTATGATCTATAGTGTCGAATGCAGCATTAAGATCAAGTAAGACTAATATTGAGATGCAGCTTTGGTCCGAAGCTAAAAACAAGTCATTTGTGATCTTAACTAGTGCAGTTTCTGTATTATGATGGGGCCTGAAACCTGACTGAAATTCTTCAAGGATATTGTTTTCCTGTAAGAAGGAGCATAATTGAGTAGACACAACCTTTTCTAATATTTTAGATATAAAAGGAAGGTTTGAAATCGGTCTGTAATTTAATAAGTCATTAGGGTCTAGTTTAGGTTTCTTAAGAAGAGGCTTAATAATTGCTAGCTTGAAAGGTTTAGGGACGTGACCTAAATATAACAAGGAATTAATAATGTTGAGGAGAGAATCTCTAGCTGTGTGTATCACTTCTTTCAGTAATCAATTATCACAAAGTGCGGTGCAATATGCTCACTCTGAAGCACTAGCTCTGCTCAACTGATCCCCACCATCTCTCAGGGTACATGGAAGATCTCTGTTCTGGCACCTAGGGTGCCAGATGAACTGTTGGAACAGCTGAGTCATTAGTAGTCTTCAAGAGAGGGGGGGGGGGCATGAAGCCTTTATTAGAAAGTTGGGGTCAGAGCGCAGGAGCCTGGAGCAGAGAGGGTTAAGGGCCTTGCACAATTGCCCAACAGTGGAATTTGGTGGTGGTGCTGGGGCTTGAACCCCAATCCTCCGATCAACAACCCAGAGCCTTAACCACTTGAGCCACCACTGCCCCTAGTGGTTTTAGTGTTTAAATTAGAAAAAAAATTCACTTAAAAAAATTTTAAAACTCTGTTTTAAAAATCACTGTTTGTACAAACATTTGTTGCTACAATACATCCCAACAGAGTATTTAGACTGATGGTATTCTTAGTTTGTGACCTAGTGAACCAGTATTGATGTAGGTATTGATAGATTCTTCAACGCACTTCTATAAGTTGCTCTGTCTCAGGGGGTCTGCCTATTGCCATAAATGTAAATGTTGTTTTTAATAGATGTATTTACTTTGTGATTCTGTGTGTGAGGTGTGAAGGTGGGTGGTGGTACAATATGTTTTGTATTTTGCTGACGTAAAACTAACCTCTCAGCCATTCAAGTAAGTGAGTTGATTAGGGAAGTGTGGTATGTATTGATGTTTCAATGAATTAGTTATACCAGCCTGCAGTCTTCACTTTTTTCATTTTTGTGTCACTATCTTTGTTTAACAAGAATTCTGTGAGAATATCTCTGTCATATATCGTTTTTTCACAAAGAAGGCAGAGTAAACAAAAGGTCATAGAGGACTGACTTAGGAAGCAAAAGTAAATAAGGAAAAAATAAGTAAACAAATTTTTTTTCAAAGCAAGGACCTGGGAAAAGCCAGAAAAAAGCTTAAAAAGCAAGCTCCAAGGCTACATCTACACTAATCCAAATAAATTTGAAAACGTCATTTTTGTCTAAAAATGCTCCTCGTCCATATTATCGTTTTCGGTCATTTCCCAAAAGTTGGTCATCCACACTGAAATGTCTATAAATGCTTACGTCCCTGTACTGTGCTTGAGTAAAACGTCATTTCCGCCGGGCATTTATTTAGCTGAATTTGTCACATGACTGCATCACATGAAAAAAAAATGCGTCACCGTTTTCGAAAGCCTCTGTTTTCACAGTCCACACAGCGATACGAAAATGCATTTTCAAATTTATCCACGTTGGAGAGGGTTTTCAAAAAGATACGCCTTTGTTGATTAAAAACGCTGGCGCGGTGTGGACAGAAGGCCAAAACGAATAGAAAAATATGCGTTTTTTAATGAAAACGTGTTAATGTGGACATAGCCCAAAACACAGTGAGAAACTCTCAGTACAACACTCAACAAGGAGTACTCAATAATAAGCATTTGAGCAACCTTTAAACAGCCCTTAAATAGGCCAGCCACAAGTGGAGCTGGTTGCCATTAATTACTACGTGTCAGCTCTTTGTCTCATTCAGTTAGAAGGACAGGACCCTTTCAATCTGTCCCTTACAGCCCCTCCCCTAAAAACTGCCTCAGACAATCCTTTGCTGGCCATGCACCAATATTAGAGGTCATGAATGAGGCCTGGGTCCCAAATATGTCAAGCAGGAACCCATGACCTGTCCTCTGGACCATAGTCTTATCAGACTACAAGGTACTGATGCCTGCTACAGACCCAAAAGCATTCTAAGAGATGCCAAACAATATATGCCAGGGTGTTAGAAAAGATAATGACTGGCTTGGGTTGTGAGTCCTGAAAGGTGGTGTTTGCTTTCAGGTGCTAGAGGCTGTCAACAGGATAGCATCATAGAGGCCATGGAAGGGACCCAACTTTTAGTCTCCTGCCAAGGAAACAATACCCTGCCAAAGAGTAGTGTTGGCATATTCTGACCCAAAAAGATGCCAGCCCAAGAGGGGGGTTTAACAAACATGAAGCAATTAATGTTTTCCTCCAGATCTGGTTGACCCTCTACTGCGAGCCAGGATCAGTGACCGAATCCTGGGTTCCCCCATGGATCCTCACCTCATGCTGCAGTAAAAAAGGATAGGTGGAACCAAGATAGGAGGAAAAGAGTTGAAGAGGCCTGCTTGTGGAGCCTCTAGATTTCCTGTTTTGCATGCACACCTGGCAAACTGTAACATAGGAGTGGACCACCAAAAGAATCTCTTTTAAATTGTGGAGTTTAAGTGACACCAGGATGTTCAGTCAATCAGGAGGCATGCCCCCACTGCAAGACCAGAGCCCTGATTTTTACCAGAGCCCAAAATCTGTCCAAAGTTAAATGTTTATCAAATCAGGATACATGAATATATATTTGGTGCCTAAATAAATTAATAAATATGAATACTCAATTTATGAAATCAATATTAGCAAGTATTTGAAGCAGTTGACTGTTTATATTTGATCAAGATATTTTTATTAGCACATCACTGAACCTAAGCAAATAAGACAGTCATAAACATGCTGAAGAATAATAACTTTAATGTCACAGGTATATAGTTGCAGCTAAACAGGTAAGTAGTTGCTTCTTCACTTATAAACTTGACTATAAGACTTACAGGTTGGGGCAGAGCAAACACATTCAACTCAAATGCTAACAATAAAAACACTAAAGAAGATTTAAAATACATCTAAACACAATGTAAATTAAACATTGTAAAAATTTGCTATGCACATACTTGCTAACTAAAGGCTCTTTAGTGTGGAGTACAGAACTAAAATGTCAACATTCTTATGGGTGTGTCTTAAACAGAAACTGTCAGTTATGTATGACTTTGTACAGGATGAGGAGATTGAAGGCCTTTACAAAAAGTATTCCTGGCATTGCATTCCCCACATTCCATGCCTGCCAGTCAACCTAGTTATTATGTCTTTGGAGTAAAGGGTTCAGCATCAGCTTCTTCCTGAGAGTGCAAACACCCTGGTTGCCAGTGGCTGTGTTTGTTCATGTTCATGGACCAGCCTATTCAGTGGCCTTTCTGGCTTTTCCAGTGCATCCTGCATGAACCACCTTTGTTCTCATGATATTCCAATCACACATACTGTGGACAACTGGTTCTAGCAGATTGAGCAAATACATCAAGCCTACCAACACCTAGAGCACACAGCCAAAGTAACCAAGAGATTTGCAGACAAATAGCATGGTAAGGCACAACTATGAACCACAACTATGACAGTATGACATTCTACCAGAGATCTTCAGGTTACTACTACATTGGCCCATTTCTCCAGTATATAAATACTAACAAGCTGAAGCTACAGCCACCTAGCTCCCACCTTTCACATTTATTGCCTTAAACCAGTCACCCCAAGTTCCCTAGCAGAAGGCATCCCCCCCCCCTCCACTCCCCAGCACCTTTAGACATTGTAGGTGTGCTACCATAGATTATAATAGAGATCAGATATGCTGCAGTACCTGATACACCTGAGCTATATAACTGAGGAAAGGTGCTGGGTAAGGTGCATTATTAATAAAATTCTATTCAATTCAATTAAAAAAAACTTTATTTATCCCCAGGGGGCAATTTAAGGCATGCAGTGTAGATAACAAAAGTCTGTCAGTGCAAAAAGCTTTGAGTAAACATCTGTATAAAATATCTGTAAAAGTAAACATCTGTATAAAATATCTGTAAACAAATATAAACTGTTTAAACTGTGAAAATAGGTACTGCTTAATAGCAAAAGAAAAAGAAGAGGAAAAAGAAGAAAGTAGAAGAAGGTAAAATAAATGGATGCATGTATTAATAAATGAAACTTAAAGTGAGAATATTGTTGTGCAGTATGTAAACATTGGTATGTAGCTGCAACATTAGAGTTATTGTCCAGATCTCTATATAAATGTTTTTCACAGATTGTGAGTATGAGAGTCCATGAATCTATTTGAAGGAGTGTGGGTTGGGAGTGGAAGAGCGTTATAATATGGATTATAATGCGGAGAATGGTGGTTACTGAGTTGATGGGAGGGGAGGGAGGGAAAAGGATAGTTGTGAGTTGAACAGCCTTGGAACAAAGGTTGTTCTCCTTCTCTGAGTCTTATAGATGGGGCATTGTAGCCATCGTCATGATGGGAGCCACTCAAATGCAGGGAACAGGACATGAGAGGGGTCCTGTAAGATCCTGCCAGCTGACCTCAGTATCTGCTGCTCACAGAGGGTGGAGAGGGCTCAGACTGGTAGTCCAATTATTCTGAACCACACCTTAACTGTGTTCTGCAGGTGAGTTCTATTTTGGAGACTAATGGAATGAAATCAACATATTAAAGAGGTTAGTACACTTTCAATGAAGGCATACTAGAATGTTTGGAGGATGGCCCCGCTGACTCCAAACAAGTTTAGCTTCCTTGGGAGATACTGCCGCTGTTGGCGAATTTCAGCAGCTGGTCAAAGATGGTGTCCAGATACCGGTACTCCTTGACGATCTCCACTAATCTTGCATGGATGGTTGTGGTGACTGCTGCAGCCAATTCCCGCTGCTTTTTGGAAAATGTCACCACCATCTCAAATGGTCTTTTCCACATTCATTTGCAAACAGGAGCTGTCACACCACTTTCCACCTTCACTTTCCTTCCTCCACTTTTTAATTTCCTTGGGAACTTGAACATCAGTTAGTATAACCACCAAAAATTAATTAAATATCATACTGTATTTTCGTCATAACCGTCCAGTACTAAATCTGTTAGAACTTTTAAACACCAGTGCTATTACATTTCAAGAAAATTAAATCTGACAGTGTCTTTTTTCTGAGTCTTGCCCAATGAGTGTGCATGAGAATACCCCTATGTCTAAACACCCTCTCAATTGATGCACTGGTTGCAGGAACAGCCAACACTTTCATGCTCTCTGCTGCAACTCTCAGTGGGCCTCCTGCCGTTTCTAATCAAAATCAAGGAAAAAATTGTGATTTTCTTCCATATATTTTCTCATTAATTTCTGGTTATGCCACTGCCAGCAACACTTAGTAACATATGAGATACTTAGACACATAAGTCCCCAATGACAATATTGGACATTTGAGAAACTGAAATATTTCTTTGCCAAAATTACTACCGAACAGTGCATTGCTTATTGGATTCTTTAGGTGTATGTTCATGTTTGTTTGTTGAAGAGCATGTTGCTGTTTGTTTATGAGAATAATCAACTAATATCTACATTCAGAATATGTAAGAAAAGTTCTCATAGTCTTCAGTTTTGCAAGCTTTTATTTGCTGTTGTGACTTGTGTTTCGAGTAAACTATTCTATTATTTTCCATTTCTTATATAATTCACTATAAATTGTTTGGAAACAGACAAGCATGAAATGAAAAAGGTCAACAAAGATTCCTTCAATGACCCAAGGTAGAGAAAAGGGTCCAACAGCTCCTGTACCCACCACTTCACTAACAGATACCGCAATACAGCTCCAGAAACTGACAACAAACAAAAAAAGATTACATACTTTGTATTGTAAATGTTGAAAATTTTCTTGAAGAATCATTACAAATCATGCAAAAAATTAATCATTACATCCGTTGTTACTTTAATTTACTTTAGTCAGTTCAATTAGTAGTCTTTAAATGAGATTTAATCTAATTTACTATCTACTCAAATCATTTAAGCATTTAATAATAATTAGACTGATATCTACGTTAAGCAGTAATCATCTAATAATCATTTAATCCGTAACAAATGACTCAGATTAAGCACTGATTATTTTAATTCATAATGTTATGGGACAGAATGCACGGAGACAGAGATATACAGTTCGTGTTGTTTATTAGGCTCAAGCAGCAGAATGAGACTGACGGAGATGAATGAGATGGAAAGAATGAGAGAGAGAGAGAGATACTGCCCTTGGGTGGATGCTGATGAGAAGCTGGGCGAGAGAACTGGAACCGGAGCGGATCTGGAGACAGGAGACAAACACACAGACACACACAGGGAGACACGGGATGTGGAGAAAAGCAGGAAGCAACAGTGGAGAAACCGTCTCGGCTTAGCGAGTGAGTCCTTCTATCTTCAACGGGACCGGACGGTGAATGGTGTGTGTGGGTGTCCTTTATGTGGTATGGTGATTGGGATAGTGATTATGTGCAGGTGTGTGTGATTAGAATTCTGGCGAGTGAGTGCGCTGTGATTGGTTCTCGTTGGAGCCTGGCATGTCTGTGACATTACCCCCCTCCCTATGGCCCACTCCTGAGGGCCGCGGGCCCCAACGTCGTGGTGGTCTACCCCTTCCACGAGGAGCAGGTCTGTGGGGGTGCGCCGCGTGGAAGGCCTCTAGAAGGTTGGGGTCAAGTATGTCATCGCGAGCAACCCATGAGTGTTCCTCCGGGCCGTAGCCCTCCCAGTCTACTAGATACTCGAGTTGGACGCCATGGCGCCGGGAGTCCATGATCTCCTTCACCTCGTAGGCGGTTCCGTCGTCCAGTAGGAGTGGGGGGGGGGTTCGGCTGCTCCGTCGCTAGGCTCTGTGGAGGGAGAAACAGAGGGATGGTGAGGTTTAAGGAGTGATACGTAAAAATGTGGGGTGAATGCGGTAACCTGGTGGTAGCTGGAGCTTGTATGTGACCGGGTTGATCTGCTTCAAAATGCTGAATGGGCCAATAAACCTGGGGCTCAGCTTGCAGCATGGTAGACATAGACGGATGTCCCTGGTCGACAGCCAGACCTTCTGCCCCGGTTGATAGGCAGGTGTGTCAGATCGCCGAAGGTCGGCTGTCCGTCTACGCCGATGCAGGGCTCATTGCAGCTGGTGGTGCGCTGAGTCCCAGACTCTCTCACTCTCGCGGAACCAGTGATCAACCGCTGGTACATCCGACGGTTCTCCTGACCAGGGGAAGAGAGGTGGTTGGTAGCCAAGTACGCACTGGAAGGGAGTCAGGCCGGTGGAAGGTTGATGAAGGGAATTCTGTGCATACTCGGCCCAACCCAGGTACTGGCTCCACGAGTTCTGGTGGCTATGACAGAAGGTACGGAGGTAGCGGCTGATCTCCTGGATCTTTCTTTCCGTCTGCCCGTTAGTTTGAGGTTGGTACCCAGATGATAGACTGACGGCCACACCCAGGCGTGTGAGGAACGCTCTCCAGACCCTGGAGATGAATTGGGGACCTCGGTCTGAAACGATGTCTTCGGGGATGCTAAAGTACCTGAAGACGTGGTTAAATATTAGTTCCGCTGTCTCCAGAGCCGTGGGGGGGGTCCCTTTAACGGCAGTAGGTGGCACGACTTGGAGAATCTGTCGACCACCACGAATACACAGGTGTGATTTCTGGAAGTCGGCAGATCAGTGACGAAGTCAACCACCAGGGAACCTGGGAACGGGCAGCGGAAGGAGCTTTCCTGATGGTAGGTGGCATGGGTCCTTGGACAAAGCACATTCTTCGCACCCTTGCACATACCTTCTGACATCCGCTGTCATGTTGGGCCACCAGAAGCGATCTTTCAGCAGCGAGAGAGTTTCGTGGATGCCAGGGTGACCAGTGCCAAGTGAGGTGTGGGCGGAGTGAATCAGTGCGGTGCGTCGTGCTCTGGGTATGTACTGTGATCCAGGTGGGCAACCCGGCGGAGTGTTGGTGGAGGCATTGGCAGGCGGAAGGGTTTCCTCTGACCAGGTGATGGGGCTGACAATGATATTCTCTGGGAGGATAGGTTTGGGTGTCTCTGGGCTCTCTTCCGGAGCGAACATCCGGGAGAGGGTGTCCGCCTTGGTGTTTTTTGACCCGGGCTGATAGGAAATGGTGAAGTTAAACTGGGTAAAGAAGAGGGCCCAGCGAGCCTGTCGGGGATTGAGCCTCTTGGCAGCTCGAAGGTACTCCAAGTTTTTATGGTCTGTGAGAACTGTGAACGGATGTCTGGCTCCCTCCAGCCAGTGCCTCCACTCCTCGAGGGCTAGTTTGACCGCCAGCAGTTCTTCAGTACTTCACCGGTACGCCAAGAGAGGATAGGGTTATGCTGCTCCAGCCATGGGCGCCCTAGTATGACGTCAGCCATGGATTCCTCCAGAACCAGTAAGGTGATCTCCTCCATGTGGAGCACGCCGACCTGAAGCAGCACGGGACCGGTGCTACGGCTGACCTGCCGGCGGCTTATGGGTTTTCCGATGATGGACTGTATCTGGTACGAGGTCGGCGTGGCCTTGGTCCGGAGCCCGAGCTGGCGGCAGAGGGTGCCCGAGATGAAGTTGCCTGCTGACCCAGAATCGAGGAGGGCAACCACTGAAACGGAAGAACGAGTGGTAGTAAGCATCCCATGCATGGTGAGTAGTTTCATTTTAGGTAGAAAAGGAAAAATGGTATTCACCATGGGACGCGGTGGGCGAATGGGGCACGCGGGGATAGCATGCCCCGGGGCCCCACATTACAGGCACAGGTTCTGGGTCAGCTTCCTTTGCTGCTAAGCAGGGGTCAGATGGGACGTCCCCAAGTGCATGGGCTCCGGAGCTGGTTCTGGAGAGCTGACGGGTGATGGTCGGTCACTCCAGGTGTTGTGCGATGACTGGTCCTGGGGTTCGTCGACACACAACTGCATACGGGCAGCGACACGGATGGAGAGTTGGATCAGCCTCTCCAGCCCTATGGCATCCTCATATGCAGCGAGATGCAACCTCACCTGTGGGTTCAGCCCCTGACGGTACGCGGCGAGGAGAGCTTGCTCATTCCAGCCGCTTTTCGCGGCTAGAGTCCAAAACTGGAGCGCGTATTCCGGAACCGTCAGCTTGCCTTGTTGGAGTCTGCAGAGCTCCTCTCCCACCAACGATCCCAGGAGGGTTTCCCGAATACCTCCTTGAAGTGGTCCACAAAACCAGCGTAGGACTGGGTTACGGGAGAATTCTGGGACCAGAGGGACTCGGCCCAGAGAAGAGCCCAGCCGCGCAGCTGTGAGATGACAAACACCACCTTGGATCTCTCAGTAGGATACAGGTGTGGTTGCATCTCCAGGACCAGGGAGCATTGCAGGATGAACCGGTTGCAATCCTCCGCCGAGCAAGAGTAGGGCGCTGGTTGGGCCATGGGACTGACGTACAGCGGCACAGAAGAAGCGGTGATGGTGTTTGCAGAAGTGGCAGCGGGTGATGTCGGAGCGGGAGCCAGAAGCGCGGCAAGAGCCTGCTGCAAGGTTTCGACCAGATCGCGGAGTGGGTCTGGTGGACTGCTGCTTGAATCCATGCTGTTCAGTCTGGTCTTCTGTTACGGGACAGAAGGCACGGAGACAGAGATATACAGTTCGTGTTGTTTATTAGGCTCAAGCAGCAGAATGAGACTGACGAAGATGAATGAGATGTAAAGAATGAGAGAGAGAGAGAGAGAGAGAGAGAGAGAGAGAGAGAGAGAGAGAGAGAGAGAGAGATAGATATACTGCCCTTGGGTGGATGCTGATGAGAAGCTGGGCAAGAGAACTGGAACCGGAGCAGATCTGGAGACAGGAGACGAACACACAGACACACACAGGGAGACACGGGATGTGGAGAAAAGCAGGAAGCAACAGCGGCAAAACCGTCTCGGATTAGCAAGTGAGTCCTTCTATCTTCAACGAGACCGGACGGTGAATGGTGTGTGTGGGTGTCCTTTATGTGGTATGGTGATTGGGATGGTGATTACGTGCAGGTGTGTGTGATTAGAATTCTGGCGAGTGAGTGTGCTGTGATTGGTTCTCGTTGGAGCCTGGCATGTCTGTGACACATAATCCATTAATCTCACTTTGTTATCCTCATCTTAAATCAATATCAAAGCAGTATAACCTTTAGATGACAGTTAAAATTACTAACAGTAGCATATGGATAGAAGTTTAATAAGAAAGAGTAAAATAAAAAGAGAGTCATAATCAGGTAGTGAGTAGTTTATTAGACATTAACCATTGTTTTATGGGAACGCGTAGGTTCATTACAAAAACAGAGATTAGCAACTACCAGCTTTATTCTTCAGTCGAGATATCAGCCAAGTGGGCAGTAGGAGAAGTTGGGGAGTAGGATGGAGAAAACAGGGGGAATGAAGACGTAGAGGAGGGAGAAGAAGGAGGAGGAGAGGGGGAAGGACGCCCAGCGAGATTAAGGGCATCAGGTTCCGGCTCATCAGCAAGGTCCGGCTCATCAGCAAGGTCACACGTTCTTAAAAAACAACGTGTACAGCAACTCTGGAAGCAGGAGAGGGGAACGTCATAACAACTCTCAGATAGGACAATAACTATGAAAGTAATATAATATTATATAATTCATATATAATAAATAGACACATAATATAATAATATACACAATAAAATGAAATTGACTGGTGGAACAAAACAGCCGAATGAGAAATTAATATAATATTAATAGAAGTACACAGTGTACTAAAAACAAAGTATGCCACACAGAGAGAGCGTAAGGAGTAGGTAAATAGATAAATAGGGAAATTGACTTACCTAGGTAAGGTGGAGGGGTGCTGTAAGGTCCCGTGGGAAAAACCAGAGATGTCAGAGATGGAACAGGCGAGATGATGCGGAGACAAATGGCAAGTGGCTGTGTTTATAGATTAGGCGGGGCAGAGCCCAAACCCAAGTTAAATCAAAACAGTGAATGAACCTTTTCTAGTGGTTGGTATTATCCAAAACATGGAACAAAGTAAGCAATCACCGAATGACAGCCAAGCACAGCAGTAATGTAATGTACAGGGGAAATACAAAAGGGGGTTGTGATAGAAAATATGGGAGGAAACTACACTAAACCTAACTGAACTATCTGCAAAGCAAATAAGGTTAAGCCCTCCGATAATAAAACCAACAATGAACAAGGATAAATGAATAAAAGACTAATTAAATGTTGGGAGGGGAAACATCTTAATACTCTAAATAAATGCCAGATAACCCCACAAAGCAAGGCCTTAGGTACTCTGATATAGGGGATATGATAAATAGGTTCCTAAAGTATAAGTTAGTAAATACCTAATGTCTGCAAAATACTGTGACCTGTTAACTGTGATAGACAGGCCTAGGCCTGACTTAAAGGCCGGGCCATTGGTATCCTTGAGGCCAATGGATGGCAATCTTAAGGCCATCAGGTATGGACAAACGTAGGGAGGTTTGATTTTATGGGTCATATTCAGCAAAATAATCATCTATCGTCAAAACAAGCGCTGACAAACAAGTGTAAGGAGGGGTGAAAGGCCCCTATATAGGGGACATTTGTGTGTGGGGGGGTTGCACATGACCGCATCGGGCTCGAAGCTGTGTTTTTGAGTGCCAATAAAGCTGGTTGCTTTTTCTCATTCAAGCCTAAAGAAGTTTCATTATTTTCTTTCTTACAATTTAGCAAAGTATTTGGTAAATATAGGTAATTGCAGAAGACTTCAGAACCACCCAGAAGAGTGTCCACTCAGAGGGGACTCTGAGTTCCGACACTACCTAAGGACAAAAAGCAGAGAAGGAGACTGAGAAGATTCAGCAGTACTCAGGAGTAAAGTAAATTGACCTGCTGGGAACACATTCCAGACTGCTATACTTGTGTTGTTTTTCTTACTTCAAACTTGCTGCAGAGCTACATTCCTTGTCAGAAATGAAAATGAAATCTTAAGAAACACATTCTTAACCCAACACCTTCCTTGAAACAGAAATCTCAGTCAACAGTCCATCATTACTGGGCTGTGAAGATGACTTCTTAAATAGAATCATTTGCTGAGAGTAAATGTGAGCCTAAAGATGGAATTTCTTGATCTTTCACCAAATCTTAGCAATACTTAGATCCACTGATATCCTTGTCAGACCTGGTACATAGTGTGAAAAAGTGTTGGCCCCCTTCCTGATTTCTTTTGCATGTTTGTCACACTTTAATGTTTCAGATAATCAAACCCACTTAAATATTAGTCAAAGATAACACAAGTAAACACATCATGCAGTTTTTAAATGAAGGTTTTTATTATTAAGGGAAAACAAAATCCAAAACTACATGGCCCTGTGTGAAAAAGTGTTTGCCCCCTAAGCCTAATAACTGGCCAACGGCCAACGGCCACCCTTAGCAGCAACAACTGCAATCAAGCGTTTTCCATAACTTGCAATGAGTCTGTTACAGCACTGTGGAGGAATTTTGGCCCACTCATCTTTGCAGAATTGTTGTAATTCAGCCACATTGGAGGGTTTTCGAGCATGAACCACCTCTTTAAGGTCATGCCACAGCATCTCAATCGGATTGAGGTCAGGACTTTGACTAGGCCACTCCAAAGTCTTCATTTTGTTTTTCTTTAGCCATTCAGAGGTGGACTTGCTGATGTGTTTTGGATCAATGTCCTGCTGAAGAACCCAAGTTCGCTTCAGCTTGAGGTCACAAACAGATGGCCGAACATGCTCCTTCAGTATTTTTTGGTAGACAGCAGAATTCATGGTTCCATTTATCACAGCAAGTCTTCCAGGTCCTGAAGCAGCAAAACAGCCCCAGACCATTACACTAACTCCACCATATTTTACTGTTGGTATGATGTTCTTTTTCTGAAATTCTGTGTTACTTTTACGCCAGATGTAATGGGACACAGACCTTCCAAAGCGTTACATTTTTGTCTCGTCAGTCCACAGAGTATCTTCCCAAAAGTCTTGGGATCATCAAGATGTTTTCTGGCAAAACTGAGACGAGCCTTTATGTTCTTTTTGCTCAGCAGCGGTCTTTGTCTTGGAACTCTGCCATGCAAACCATTTTTGCCCAGTCTCTTTCTTATGGTGGAGTCATGAACACTCACCTTAACTGAGGCAAGTGAGGCCTGCAGTTCTTTGGATGTTGTTGTGGGGTCTTTTCTGACCTCCTGGATGAGTTGTCGCTGCGCTCTTGGGGTAATTTTGGTCGGCCGGCCACTCCTGGGAAGGTTCTCCACTGTTCCATGTTGCGGCAGTCCCAAAGCTTTAGAAACGGCTTTATAACCTTTTCCAGACTGATAGATCTCAATTACTTTCTTCTCATTTGTTTTTGAATTTCTTTGGATCTCGGAATGACATCTAGCTTTTGAGAATCTTTTGGTCTACTTCACTTTGTCAGGCAGCTCCTATTTAAGTGAGTTCTTGATTGCGAACAGGTGTGGCAGTAATCAGGCCTGGGTGTGGCTAGAGAAATTGAATTCAGGTCTGATAAACCACAGTTAAGATATGTCTTAACAGGGGGGGCAAACACTTTTTCACACAGGGCCATGTAGTTTTGGATTTTGTTTTCCCTTAATAATAAAAACCTTCATTTAAAAACTGAATGATGTGTTTACTTGTTACCTTTGACTAATATTTAAATGTGTTTGATTGTCTGAAACATTAAAGTGTGACAAACATGCAAAAAAATAAGAAATCAGGAAGGGGTCAACACTTTTTCACACCACTATATTTTCTGGACACTTGGACAGTT
The DNA here is from genome assembly GCA_033459395.1 of Hemibagrus guttatus. NCBI lineage: Eukaryota > Metazoa > Chordata > Actinopteri > Siluriformes > Bagridae > Hemibagrus > Hemibagrus guttatus. The sequence goes on along the minus strand of JAUCMX010000005.1, from coordinate 9,755,343 downwards.
GATCATTCTGATTTTTTACCCCTCTATCAGTCTCCACAGAGCCACAGCCCACATATCCATTTGCAGAAGACCTAGGTAGCACAACTCTTAGAGGTTGTGTTAGTTGTATCATAACCTAAACTTGAGGAGCTGGTAAACGAAACTGCCTTTGGAAGCCACAGTGGCAACATTCAAACAGGAACCTGTAGGGATGACCAACCATTGTAGCCATTTCCTGATTTCTAATCTGAAATTCCACAAAGGCACTGATCCATGGCTCTAGTCAGAAGCAGTGGGTCTTCATGTGGTTAAACAGCTGGAAGTGTCCTGAAAGTGAACATGTCACTAAGTGGCTGTTATCTTACTGACCATTTTTTCAGTAATATCAACAAACACTGTTAAATAAATATTAGATATTTTTTGTTTAGCACAAACCTCTAGTCCTAATCTGGTCATAAAGTGACAGATATATTTAAGCAAGAAATTTCCATATATGCATGACTTCTATTTGATTTAAATCCTGCTTACATGGGCCATTTCTTTAAAATGTTTGACACTGTAACTTGAATCTGCAACTTGTTTTCCCTGACAAACTGCTTATCATCAGCTATGTTAAAGTTTCAGTGGATTTGATGGGAAATCCAGAGTGGTGTGCTGTTAATCTAAGTTTTACTTTGTTCCTTGTATCAGAAGTCTAAGTCTATGCAGGTGCTGAAAGAGGCAACAGGAAAATGTGACTTAGCTCATTCTTAACCTGTCACCTTCAGGAGGTACATATTTGCATGTGCTTGTACAGAAAAAGGTTACATTTTACATAGCTCAGTTGTCAGGAGTAGCTGGACAGTTCCCTGCCAGGCCCGGGGAGGGCGCTGGCAGGAGAATCCTGGAAGCCTGTTTGTGTCTGTGTGATTTCCTGCCCATTGTTCTCCACCCTGATTGTGTCACCTGTCCCTGATTACCCTGATGTGTTTCCCTATAAAAGGGATCCTGGTGTGCATGTGTGGCGTGGGTCAATGTTCTGTGTATAGCTGTCCCGTGGGTTTTTTACGTTACGTTACGTTACGTTAGGGGTTATGTTTGTAAGTTTAGTTTTATGTACCACGGAGTTTAGTGTTATGTTTGTCTTTCCCCTGTATTGTGTTTGTGTTAATAAAAACAGTGCTTCACTGAATCCTGCGTTTGGGTCTGCGTTTTCACAGCGTGCTGGAGCATGCGGCCCCAAACGGAGATCCGGGTTCGAGCCCCGCATATGGCGGGAGTGGCAGCCGGTCGTGACAGATTGACCCACTAATCTGAAGACCCAGTGGGATTCAGCAGCTACTTCCTGACCAGGGCGAGGATTGCAGTCCGGCGGTTGAGGACATCCGGCAGACCACCTGCCTCGGAGAGAGCCCAGCAGGTGGCCCCCCTGTTCCCGTTTCCCCAGGATGGTTCCTCTTTCTGGTGGGTCGAGGACGTCGCTTTGTGATGGATTGCTGGGGAAAGGGGAACGCTGGCCTTCGCGATGGATTGCCGCAGAGCACGCCGCTCGACCCCTGTGTTTTGGGGGGCATCCCCTTTTTTTATTTTTTTCCCTTTGGAAGCATGGCGTCCACCGCCTTTTTGGCCGGGGCCGTCGCTTCACGATGTTGTGTTCCGTGAGGGACGTCGCCTGGCAACCGGGGTGGAGCACGCTTCCTGCCCTCCTGAGCAGCTGTCGGGTGCCAGGGGACCCCTGGAGTTGGGGTGTCGCTGCGGACTGCAACCACCGATTACTTCGTGTGTTTCCCCTCCCGTCTGGTATGAGATGCCTTTTTTGCCGAGCCCTGGGGGGGTGTTTTCAGCGTGGCTGGAGGCGCTTCGGGAGCTGCGCCTTAGAGGGGGGGTTATGTCAGGAGTAGCTGGACAGTTCCCTGCCAGGCCCGGGGAGGGTGCTGGCAAGAGAATCCTGGAAGCCTGTTTGTGTCTGTGTGATTTCCTGCCCATTGTTCTCCATCCTGATTGTGTCACCTGTCCCTGATTACCCTGATGTGTTTCCCTATAAAAGGGATCCTGGTGTGCATGTGTGGCATGGGTCAATGTTCTGTGTATAGCTGTCCCGTGGGGTTGTTACGTTACGTTAGGGGTTATGTTTGTAAGTTTAGTTTTATGTACCACGGAGTCTTTTTGTTTGTCTTTCCCCTGTATCGTGTTTGTGTTAATAAAAACAGTGCTTCACTGAATCCTGCATTTGGGTCTGCGTTTTCATGGCGTGCTGGAGCACGCGGCACCACGGAGATCCGGGTTCGAGCCCCGCATATGGCGGGAGTGGCAGCTGGTCGTGACATCAGTAAATTACTGCTGTGTGGCTGCTGAGCTGTTGTTAAAAAGTGTTTATTTGAGCTGGTTTGGATTTAGTACAATCCAGAAATCCTGTTGATGTATAGAGCTTCTCCTAGTGAATCATCATAGTTACCAATGTATTAAACTGTAGTATTTCAATTTTATAAACAAGGCTAAAGACACTAAAACTACATGTAGATAAGAAAACTTTCACAAAAATATAACTATTATATTATTGGGGAAATGTTTCTCTTGAAACTGAAATGAAATTCATTACATACCAGTTTCATACAGTGCAACAGAATTCATAAATTACTTCTGTACAACAGCTGGAATACATGGAAATATGTACATGGCACTTCAGTAGAAAAGCAGGTAATGGGTATTTTTTTAAGTAGGCACAAGAAACGCTTTTGGGCTTGTTGTGACCAGTTTGATCTATTAGTTGTGAATTGGTAGAGAGAATTGAGCAATAATGTGGTCTACTTTGTTTTGTTAAGATTTGTTCCATCACTTTCAGTTACGTTGTTTGCCTTGTTTACTACATTCCTAAGCTATCACACAAAATGATAGGGTGTCTCATGATGTCATCATGTGGGTTGTTTCAGAGTATTTATTAGATTGAGAGATAGTTCTATCAGCAGTGTTTCCTTATTTCTCTCTTAGGCATCACTGAAACACAGGTATGTTAAATTTACATTTAACATTAAAACTAAGAGTCTTCTAGTTCAGACCAAAATTCTAGGAGCCTAAATTAACAACTGTGATAAACATTAATCTAATCTTGTCAGGTTTGGATAATGAAGCTTTCATCTCTAAAAGAAAACATTAGCATAAGAGTAGCAAAAAGAGGAAATACTTTACAAAAAAGGACTATGTTATAAGAAATATGTGCATGACCATGCAGGAGATAAGATCTTTTGAAATGATAAACACCATCAAGCAATTAGTAAGTTGTATTCAAAGAAACCTCTTCTTGGTCGTCTTCTTCTTCTTCTTCTTTTTTTTTTTTGCTAGGGTATATAGGACTATTTGGTAAAGTATTGTGAAATTTGGCAGACTGGCTGGGGGGCTCCTTAGTGAGGGTGCTGCCTTCATATTTACAACACTTAGCAGATGCTCTTATAAAGAGCAACTTACAATTATCTCATTTATATGACTAAGCAGTTGAGGGATATGGTCAGCAGTGGCAGCTTGGTAGTCCTGAGATTTGAGTTCAAAACTGATCAGTAGCAAAACCCCAAAATGTTACCACTTTTCTTCCCTTTCATTCCCATCAGGTCAAATTTGGGCTTAATATGGAAGTACTTTTTTGATCAGAACATTTGAACCATGTGTCAAAAATGTAAAAGCCATCAAATTGCACCCTGTGACATCAATTTTGCCTAAATAGATTTTTTGATTAATATAACCTAATTTGGCAGCCATCATCTTCAGACCAACCTGGAATTTGCCTGTAATGGGCCAAATAATCTGACAGCTGTAGACAGCAATGGCTTTGTGCACTGACACATGGTCTTCAAGGCCATGACCTGAGGCTATTCAACAAATATCTTGCCTGTGCTACCTACTAAAAAAACAAAATTTATAATATGCTAAAATATTATATATATATATATATATTTAAGTATCTATATATATTTTTTTTATTTGTAGAGACCTTTTAACAATAGACACTGTCTCAAAGCAGATTTAAATAAACATTTAAATTCAGAATAGAGATGACAAAGTTTAAAATGTAATTTTTTTTTTATCTCTAATGAACCAGCCTGAGACAACAGTGACAAGGAAAAGTACATGAGACGATATCAGGAAGAAACCTTCAGAGGAACCAGGCTCAAAAGGGAACCCATCCTCATCTGGGTGACAACAGAGTGTAATTCTACATAATGTTCTTTCTTAAACTATATATATAGTCAAGTGGAGTTGTGTAACCAGAAGCATTTGAGCAAATTATAAATCAGCATAATTTCTGAACTCATTATAGATTTAACATTAATTCCTACCTGCCAAAGCCATTAAATGTTTACTGATGGAGACCCGAGCAGTTTATCTAAGTGCTATTTTTGCTAATCCTTCGCAATATTTTGTCCAATAATGTTAATCAAATAATGTGTCATCATGCGGCCTGATTGGACTTGCTGTAACTGCTTAATGTCTATTACAGTTTATCTATAAAGCCAAATTTTTAAATTTTTTGGATAGGGAAAAATTTTTCTAATGTATGGTATTTATTCACAGGTCTTTCTTTTCACTGGAACGGTAATTTTCATTTCAAACTAACACTATTATGGAAACTAGGTAAGTGAATATCTGCAAAATTATGATAGGTTTTAACATTTATTTGCTATTTAAAACAAATCAAAAAAACAATTCCTTAATATTATGAACTGTTGTTCTTATTAAATTATAAGTTTCAAGTTTAAATATAGTAATTTAAGTATTAAAGTTTATGGGTTTCAAATATGGCTGTAAGAAATGTATTATATCACCAGTAATCTTTTACAAAACCTAATATAAGCAGCATTTGATGTAAAGTGAATGTTAATTTGATTTAACAGATGTCAAGTGTCATCATCAACTGTACAAGATTTAATCCAGAAGAGTGAATTAATCAGCGAAGGTCCACCTTCACGATATCGTCTCCTCACAACCAGAAGTAATCTTGAAAAAGATGGGTCTGTGAGAAAATGGACATTTGGACAGCGATGTGTCAATATGCAAAACAAAATCCTACTGATGGTGGGAGAAACTGGAACAGGCAAAACTACTCTGATCAATGCCATGACTAATTATATGCTTGGGGTGAAGTTTACAGATAAAGTGTGGTTTGAGATTACAGAAGAGAGGGGGAGATCATCACATGTCAGATCACTCAAAAAGCCAAACTATAAAAATCACTATGTATGAGGTCTTTGCCCAAGACAACCCAATCTGTCTTACTATCATTGACACTTTCCCGGTTATGGAGACACCAGAGGAATAGAATATGGCAAACAGATCGCTGAGAATCTGCACAAACTGTTTCACAGTGATAGTGGAGTGAAAGAAATTGATGCAGTGTGTCTGGTAGTGAAGGCATCTGAGAATCGGCTCACTGACAGACAGCAATATATCTTTGATGCAGTTTTGTCCTTATTTGGTAAAGACATAGAGAACAACATTGTTATATTTATCACTCACTCAGATGGAGGCCCTCCAAAAGATGCTCTTAATGCCATCAAGAATGCAGCAATTCCCTGCAGGAAAAATGAAAGAAATGAACCTGAGCATTTCTTATTTAACAATCGTCAAACTGAGGAGAGGATTCTGGAGTATATCACAGCTTTCCAGACATTTTGGGATCTAACTTCGGACAGTTTAAAATATTTCTTCTCCTCCCTGAAAGAACAGAACAGAAAAAGCTTAGAGCAGACTGAAAATGTTCTGAATGAGTCCAAACGACTTGAAGCCTGTATTTCTAATCTACAAAACCGTATTGAGTTTATACAGTGCAAAGTTAATGAACTGACTCAGATCCAGAAAGCCCTTGAGGAAAACCAAGAAAAGATTAAGAGAAAGGAAAACTTTACCTTTACTGTCTTCAAGTACAACAAAAAATATGTTTCCATTTCCAAAAATGCTTCGTTGCGGAACAGAAAGGTTACTAGTTGCACTGTCTGTAAGGAGAACTGTCATGAATATAACTGCTTCTTGACCCCCAATGCTCTGTGGTGTGAAGTCATTAAAATGGAGTACTGCACTTCATGCACAGGTAAATGTCATTTCACTAAACATGTTAGAGAGAGCAAGAAATATGTTATAGAAATCAAAAAGACCACAATGACATATAATGATCTCAATACATTTACTCAATGCAAAAGAAACAATAATCCAGAATCAGATATCAGGTTTGACTCAAAGTCCTTTGAAAATGTAAAATGGCACCTGCAATGCAAAACGAAACTGGAAGAGGAGAAGTTAAGGATAGAGAGGAGTCTGAAGGGAGAACTGATCAAGACTGTAAAGGAGAAGGATCATCTGTTGGAAGAAGCCTACACCACCATCATGAAACTGTTTGAGATTGCTTTAAATGCCAGACTCTGCTTTCATTGTCCAGTCTCTTGACTTCTTGATCCCTCAAGCTGAGGAAACTGGAAGAGAAGATCTTGTTCAGAAACTGAGAGAGCTGAGGAAGATTCAGTCTGAATCACAGGAAAGAATTAATGCTGCAGTAGCATAGGGTTTCAGTAAACCGTTCCTGGGCAAAAAATTAATATAGAAGATTAAACATGGCCATTTATCATATGCAAATTGAGATATATGAATCAGGTCTGCAAGTTTTTTCAAATAATAAAATGAATTGTTTTATTCATTAATGCTCTTGTTCAAGATTTAATATTTTACTTTGTTTTTGGTAATCATTGAAAATCATTGATGAGCCATTATGATATGAGTGACTTTATTTTTTTTTTACCATATACCATATTACCTGTGAAGCTATTCTCTTAATGAAAAGATCCTTTCAAAATGATTTAGCTTAATTAGTGTATATTATTAATTCCATTCATTCTAGTGTTCTCTGTGTAGCTATCTGTTTGTATGACTCTCATTAAATATCTTGTAACTGCAATGTGTTTGCAACATCTTATTTTTGGGTTCACTTTTTCAAAAAAACGTCTGCAATGTCCACCAGCATATAGAATTACTAAGTAACAGTAATAGTTAAAAATGGTACAGTCCACCATGGAGGTATTCTAAAGAGTAATTTACTTGTCTGTATGTGAGGGTTAAGGCAATATTTTTTTTTAAATACTATTTGGAATTATATTGTCAAAATTACATTCAGAAACTCTTCAATGGCATAAGAATCTGTCTATTTTACTGTCGTTTCTGCTGCAGGCAAATTCATCATTATACTGTGCAGAAAAAAAAACAACAATTTTGGGAAGAGAATTAATTTAGTACAGAGAAACAATGTAGTCCAAACTAGAATAATTAAATTTTTCATTTGTTTGGCCACAGGACCTATAGGCCAAGTAACATACAAATGGAATTTGTGAGAAAGCAGACAGGTGTACATGCTAGGTTATTATTCTGTCCATTATTCTGTCTAATGTTTGCTCACTGGACAATAAACTAGACTACATCGAATTCCATAGAGGGTTTAGAAACTGCTGTGTCTTTGTTTTCATGGACACGTGACTCAGTGACAGAGTTCCAGATGCCGCCATTGTTAGACAGGCTCAGAAATGCATCTTTGTGTAATAAGACTCGCTGTGGCAGTGTGTTTTTACATCAACATTGACTAGTGCAAGAACTCTGTGCTTATTTCTAGTTACTGTTTATTGCCAGTGGAGTTTGTAAGTGTTGGATGCAGGCCATTTTATTTGCCTCAGGAATACACCACTGTTTTGGTTTTCAGAGTGTACATTCCCCTTAGCACTGATCAGAATCAGAATCAGCTTTATTTGCCAAGTGTGCGCAGACAGACAAGGAATTTGTTGTGGTTTTTAAGGTGCTCTTGGTACATACATACATACATACATATATACATATCTGGCATGTGAACAGTAAACATTTAAATGAAGGCTTAACAATAAATAATAATGTGTATCTGGAACACTAAGGACCAGCCCATAGGCAGGCTCAAACCCCAGTCATGGCTTTACAAATATAGGAAAAAAGAAGCCTTTTATTTTTGTGACATATACATTACAGCACAGTGTATCCCTTCGCATATCCCAACTTTGGAAGATGGGGTCAGAGCGCAAGGTCAGCCATGATGCGGTGTCTCTGGTGCAGGGAAGGTTAAGGTCAGGGACCCAACATTCTACAACCCAGAGCCTTAACAACTGTACTACTGTAACTGGTACAAATAATTCACTTCAAAACATTCATTTGTTTTGTCTTGTTTATATATTGCATTATAATCGTTCTTTTATATGCTGCTTTTACTGATTTATGAGAAAACAGTGATTTATGAAAATACAAATTTTAACTTTTAAAATTCACAAATTTTAACTCAACTTTAACTTTAACTTTAGTTAATGAACTTCAAAATGTTGTTCTTATCATTTTTCATGAGTTATGAGAATACAGTGTTAAAGTAGCTGAAATTTTCTTCAGGTGTTTGTTATGGGGAGGGGGTGTTATCAGTGGAGCACCTTTGGGGTTTACCCACACACAACATGCAATAGTCTCAGTTCACCTGTTGCGAGGTTAATAAATGTATGTACCATTTGTGTCTCCCCAAAATGACTTTGTGTGTACCAGAGTGGGAGAAGCAGTCACATGTGATCCACTGATTTAATTCACCTGTTCCCCATATTAAAAACAGAGCTTGATCTCAACTGTGTGTGGTCCTTGTGTGGGGTTTCCAGTCCAGATATGATACATAAGTTTGGTGCCATGTCCCGGATGCACCAGATCTGCTGCAGCTGATTGCTGAGGTTTGACAATGTGGGATCACAGCACTTCTGAAATCGGCGGCCAAAGAATCTTCATCATCTATGTTCTGGTGTCAGTGTCTGGACATTGACAGTAACTAAACTGAACTCTTGCTTTACACACTATGCACACATTGTCTTCCGCACTCGGTGTCTTTAGTTTTTTGGGTTTTTTTTCTTTATCTTTGCTTGTAGAGAACTGGAAGTAAATTTTTCATGTATGTTCCATTGTTATCATTTACCATTTGTAATATGGCTGAAGGGGGATGAAATGAAGATCTGATGACACCACTCATTGGCAGAGGATGAGGGCTTTTGGGGATAGGTGAGCCCACAGTTGGTATACCACGTGTATTGACTTATGATTCTGTGGCTGCCCCAGTTAGACCGGACATTGATGAAGCTAATAATCCAACTTCCTCTATTCCTGACAAATGCTGGCAGATAGGTGATTCAATTGTTTCACGGTTGTTAACCAATCAGAATTCAGCTTTACTTGGTTCTGCTCCATCGGTTGATCAGCAACCTTCTAAAACCGTGCCCCTGTCTACAAGCCTTGATCTGTCTAAGTTAAATCTGATAGTCAATGCTGACAATCCAGAACTACAAATGTTCAGAGGGGATGGTAATGATAAATGTTCCATCTTGGAGTGGATTGAACAGATGGAGGTGTATTTGCCCAAAAAGGGTTGCAGTAAAGCTGAGAGTGTGGAAGAAATACTGAACCATCTCTGTGACTGGACAAAGAGGATTGTTAAGGTTAAGCTGAAAAGTACCCCAGTTGCAGTACTGAAGTTGTCTATGAGGTACTGCAGTGCTACTTTAGCAAGAGCCCTGGCTCGTGCCAAACTTTAGCTGATTTTTTATGCAACACAACCAAAGAAAGGTGAGCACCCTGTTGATTATTGGGTCAGGTTAAATGAGACAGCCGAGCTAGCAGACACTCACTTGAAAAGGTATGGTGGCAAGATGTAAAACATGAGCTCAGAGGTTGCAATGCTGTTTATTAGAAACTGCCCTAATCCTGACCTTTCCAGTGTCTTTAGGTGTAAGCCCATAAGCAAATGGTCAGCTGAGGAAGTCCAAGAGGCCATCGACAAGTATGAGAGGGATTATAAGTCCCAGAAAACAATCCTACCTGTGCCTAAGGTTGTAGTAAATCAGGCTGCTTTTACTGTGAAAGCAGTTGGAACTCGGGTAGCTGTAGGAAGCGAAAGAGTGGGCGTAGCTTCACCAGCACGTATCACAGGTGTTCACACTAAAGCAAATGAAGTCAGTGAGTTGGGCACTTTACAGCGTGTGCCAAAATCTCGGGTGTCATCGTGGTATTGAGTATCCCCATGCAAAGTCTTTGGAGATCAATCTCGTTCAACTCGCTCCCACTGCATGAAGAAAAAAATAAGCCTAGAGATTGGCCATCAGCGTAAGGCCTGTCACAAGGTTGTGGCAAGCTGTGGCCCAGACTCCTGATGTATACAATTAGGGAAACTAGTTCACTCACATCAGGGAGGGTGCGATATGAGTGGAGATAGTCAGCCCCTCACCAGTGAAGAAGATCCTATGGTCATCTATAGTAATTACTGTCAGGCTGAATCAAGTGGCAGTATCATTTTGTTTCAGGACATCGCAAAACTGGAAAAAGCTGACATTTTGTTTTATACAGATGTACTGGTGAATGATATGGTCATGTCAAGGCTTTTACGAACAAGAGCAATTAGTCTGTTTGTGTACACCAGTATATACTATCCCTGTAGTAGTCAAAATTTGTAAAGTTCAGGGGGGAGAATGTAACTGGTATAAATAATTAATTGACTTAATTTGTTTTTTTTTTTGTTGTTTTTTTACATATTGCATTATACGATTTTTTATATGCTGCTTTTACTGTTATAAATTCTATAAGTTTCAGAATCAGGTTGAGTTAATGAACTTCAAAATTTTGTTCTTATTATTTTTCATGATTTATAAGAATACAGTGTTAAAGTATCAAAACTTTTCTTCAGTTGTTTGTTACTGAGGCAATAGCCTCAGTTCACCTGTTGCGAGGTTGGTAAATGCATGTAACATTTGCATTTCCCCACAATGACTCTCTGTGTACCAGAGTGGGAGAAGCAGTCGCATGTGATCCACTGATTTAATTCTCCTGTTCTCCAGATTAAAAACAGAGTTATAGCTCAACTGTGTGTGGTCCTTGTGTGGGGGTCCTGGTCCACCCCTAGGAAACCACCACCCCTAGGAAAGATACCTAGGGCTTGAAGAATAAAGCTTGAAAAGAATAAATAGAAAAATTAAATTTCAGGAAGGACTGACACACTCTACTTTTCTCAAAGCAAGGACCTGGGGATAGACAGAGAAACCCTTGACAAAGCAAGAAAGCTTGAGATGAACAAATTTTTTATCAAATTACCTACTCAGTCTCAGTACAGCATATGACAAGGAAAACTCAAGACTGAATGTTTGAACAATTTAAAAGCAGCCATTAAATAGGCCTAACACAGGTTGAAGCTGATTATTACTATGAGTGGCAGTTCACTGTCTCCCTCTGGTGTCAAGCTGTGGCAGCCTGTCCTTTTTAATAATTCAAGTTTAAGTTGCAACACATGTTTAATATTTGTTAAAAGTATGTTTAATCTTATACAATATAAAATTGTAATGAATTACTTTTGTTGACACTAGTCTATTACGTTTTTAGCAAGTGTTACTACTACCCCTCTGTCTATTACAATTTTACACCAGGTGTCACTCAGAATTTCAAAGCTTCATTAATATGCACTGTTTTTTGCACTGTTTAAATATAATGTGCAAATGTCTGTACTGACTGTCTGTTGTCATCATTATTTATGACCGAATAAAAGTTAATAATAACGTTAAAAAAAACGTAATAAAAGTCAGAATTGCCGCTAATAGACCTCAGTTATGCAATAAGGAATAATTATTGTACTTTGCAGGCTCTAAAAATGATGAACATAGTACAAATGGTAGAATAAATACAAGCAACCATTTTTGTGTAAACATTAACCACATATGCTAGATCATGCATGAATCTATATGTTGGAACGATAATATTGATTTTTGTTCCAGACACAAGTGGATGTAAGAGTATTTAGAATGTATTTAAGTAGGATGCTGATTTGTTACAGGTGTTGCATAGGAGGTGAAAATGAAAAGAACATTTCAAGAATAAATGGATAATAGAGAATTTGAAATTGACCTGAAAAGTATGTTTGAAAAGTTTAAAATACATTGCAAAGAAACAAACACAAAAAACCCCACAAGAGTTTCAGATTGCTCTAGAGCCTGATGAAGGGAAAAACATGCATGAAACATGGTTCAGAGCAAATGTTAAAAGATGTCTTAAACCTTATAACCGTGGAAGTGGATCTGTGACCTACTTAAGGCTGCATAATTGTAACAATGCTGTTCACATCTGCTTTCTACTTGGCAAAGACAGGGTGGCACCCCTAAAACCAGATACCATTCCTTGTTCAGAACTGACTGCTGCTGCCTTAGCTGTTCGCGTTAACAAAATGCTCAAGAAACAACTTCAGCTTCGAACTGGTAAATTCTTGTTCTTGGACTGACAGCACAGCTGTCTTGAAATATATACGAAATGAGAAAAAGAAATTTTGTACGTTTGTGGCAAACAGGATTTCTTCAGTCAGAGAAACTTCAGATGTGACAAAGTGGAGGAATATTCATATTTCATAAAACCCTGTAGATGGTGCATCCAAGGGAATAACTTTACAGAGGTTCACAGCCAGCAAGAGATGGTAAAATGGACCAGAGTTTCTGAAAGATCCAAGTCTAAGTGGTCAAAGACATTTCTGATGATGGTCCAGAACTCAAGAAAGAGCTCTAAACAAATGTCCTATGTGTTGAGGACACCAAGAATGCAACCCACAGGCTGATGAATTACTTTTCCGGTTAGAAAAGACTCAGAAAGACAACAGTTACATAAATGTTGAAAGTAAAGAAAATTCTGTGAAATATGCTGCCAAAAAGAAAACTGATAAAGACATTAAATGATTCCTATTAGTTGGAACAGTAGTTGCAACAAGCCAAAGCTTTTGGACAGGAAACATCCTGTTATTTTATCCAAAGAACATATTCGAGGAAGGAATTAAAAAGAGCTCTTGCAGAGTTGAATCAAAATAAAATCACAAAGGTGTTGGCAAACAAATGAATTAAGTGGAGTTTTAACCCACTTGCAGCTTCACATCAATGAGGCACATGTCAGCACAGAATGAATAAAAATGAATAAAGAAGTATTTATCTTTGTTAAGGGAAAGGCAAATATGTACCTATAGAGAAGTAATCTTGTGCCTGGGAACATTGTTCTTATTGCACATTCTACAGCTTCATGCAATTCTTGGATGCTTAAAATAGTACTAGAGACTTTCCAAGATCCCAGTTCAAACCAAAACAAACACAGTAACAGCAACCATTAACAAATCTTTGTCTTTGTATTAGAAATGTGAAAAAGAGGGTTATAATTCATGAAGCATACTCTTATTCTAAAATAAGATTTTAGAATAATACGCTTATTCTATCCAGAGCAACTTGCATTAATCTCTTTTTTTAAGCATATATTAATGTATAATGGATTGTTTTGGTGTCTCCTTGTGTAAATATGTGCATTTAATTGTTTATGTTGTTAACAATTAGGTGCTGGTATGTTGGAGCCGTTATATTGATTTTTTATTTTTTGTTCCAGACACTAGAGGGCATAAGAGTATTTTGAGTGTATTTAAGTAAGGCAATGATTCTGGAATCATTCAAGATCAAGCAATGATGCATGCTTGTAAACACTAATGTTGGAAGTGCAACAGAAGAAAATAAATGGTTCCTCGGGGCTACAAAGATCTGAAAAAAGGAGACAAAACTGAGAAGACAATAAAGTTCCTTACTCACAAGGTGCAGTCAGAAATCAAGTTCCAACCCCAAAAACTCAGAATGCAGTGTAAGAAAACACCCAGGAGTTTTATTGTCTTGCTGTTGGCACATTTTTTTGTAAAGAAATTTTCATGCATAGGAATAGATTTTCTACAGGACATATTGTAAGCTAACTGGAGATTCCAGTAGAAAAGAAAGTTTCAGAAATTAAAAATATTTTTTTTTTTAGAAAACTAGTGTTCTTAAATTTGTCTTCACTGCCAGACTCTGTGTATGTATGCAGCACATTTTCCTAATTTCTTGATTACAAAATATGACAGTAGTGTACCACTGGTTCATGGTTGTTGTATAACCTTTGTTCTTTAGAATTTAAAAGCTTCTCTTGTAAAACCTATTTTGTCTATATTTTAATGTTGTGTTTTCCTCTGTTAAATCACTGTATAACAAAACACGGCGTATATAAACCATTTCAATTCAATTTATTTGTATAGCACTTTTAACAATAGACATTGTATCAAAGCAGCTTTACAGAAGTATAGAAACAGAGAAGGGAAAAAAATATAACGTTTAAATTAAAGTTACTATTTTATCCCTATTTTATCCCTAATGTGCAGGCCTGCGGTGAGAGTGGCAAGGAAAAACTCCCTGTGATGATATGAGGAAGAAACCTTGAGAGGAACCAGGCTCAGAAAGGAACCCATCCTCATTTGGGTGACACTTGACAGTAAATAATGTAAATGTAACTAAATAATGTCCTTTTGACAACAGCAACCAAGGGCTTATGGGGAATTATTAGGTCAGTGTAGTTTCTGAGTTCATTATAGACACTAATTCCTTTCTGTCACAAGCTAAGAGATATAATGGCAGATCTGTGATGGTGTGATAGTCTCCAAGTGGCTCTGTCCACGGCTGTCTCCTGGTCACAGGCTATCCACACAGATCCATCCACAGCAATAGTGAGCACCACCAAGTGACGAGACTCCAACCATGGGCTCTATGCCCATGAACCTTCCAGGTCTGCTCCTTTAAGAAAAACTGTACATTGAAAGCTTGACAAAACAAATGTGTCTTCAGCTTAGACTTAAACATTGAGACTGTGTCTGAAACCCGAAAACTAAATGGAAGGCTATTCCATACTTGTGGGGCTTTGTAAGAAAAAGCTCTGCCCCCTGCTGTATCCTTTACTACTTGAGGTACTACCAAATAATGCACCCTTTGATCGGAGCAGACGTGGTGGATCAATCATAAACAACCAAAAGACCATTTAGTGCTTTATAGGTCAGTAATAGTATTTTATAAGCAACGTGAAATTTGACTGGGAGCCAATGCAGTGTGGCTAAGATAGGAGTGATGTGCTCATATCTTCTGGTTCTAGTAGGACTCTAGCTGCTGCGTTCTGGACTAACTGGAGCTTGTTTATGCTCCTACTGGAACATCCAGACAGTAAGGCATTACAAAAATCCAACCTAGAGGTAACAAAAGCATGAACTAAATTTTATATATGACATTGACATATATTTAATTGTCTTACCTGGAAGAGGGAGTGGGGTCTAACTCAATTTGCCCTTTCAGCACAAGTGCACTAAGCCAATCGGAAGATAGCTAGTAAAAGCTAACGTGTAAAAAAAAAAAAAAAGTTAACATATACGCACTCAAATCCTGAATAACAATATCTACTTTGTGAATGAAAACAATAGGCAATGCAACAAATAGGTCATAAATGAAATAATACAAAAAAAAAAAAACAATTTGATGTTTAAATTAATCCAATCCTTGTTACAGTTAACAGATTTTCCATTCAAAATTTTGGTTAACTTTATCCCGATTGTCAGGATTCATCAGGACCCACTCTCAGTTAAGTATTATTCTTTTCATTCTGGAGCTTTATTTTAAGATCAAACTAACTTTTCTTTCAAGACTTTAGCCATGATAACCCTTAGCAGCATGGTTGATTAGCATATTTTTGCTCCTTGCTTTTTTTTCGGTTATCCTTGTTTCATTTACATTTACTGAAATGGTGTGAATGAATGAGAGTGAAAATACCTGAAAGGTTCTAAAAAAAGACACAGAACATTTTAGAATTTCGAAGTTAATGTCTAAAATCAGAGTGAAATGATAGGAAAAATGTTAAATGTATATGTTTACATTTACTTTCACATTTCTGGCATTTGTAATATGCTCTTATCCAGAGCAATGTACAAAAGTGCTTTGAAGTCTCTATGTGTGACATTAGTAACATGAGAGGAAAAGGACAGCTGTTTGTCCCTGATTACCCCAAAAGTTGCCATCAGTGGCCAAAAGAGAGATCAGAGATTTGTGTAGGGCTGACATACAGTAATAGAAAAGAGCTATGGGCATATGGCAGATAATTTATTCTTGACAGAAAGGCAGAAGTCATGTACCAGATGACTTCATAAACAGAGTGTGATGTTGAGGTCTCTTCTGAATCTTAAGAGGAAGCACATGTGAGATTATTAGAGTATTTTCCTCAGAGAAAATGTGAGAAGCATGAGATTTTACCAGAAGTCTGCATTTGATGTCTATGTAACCTCATTTCTGGCAATTAGATCTCATTTTTATTTTTCTTTCCTCTGGGCCCCTCTTATCTCTGTTACGGACAGAACGAGGACTGAGACAGCGAGTCATGTTGATTTGGTTTATTGAGGAAGGAAGGGAAACGTGAATCGTGCTGGAGGCGAAGCATGAGAAAGCTGGTGGAGCGTGGCAGGGGTGGATAGCGTGGAGGCGAACGTGGGCTTGAAGCTGACCGTGGTCGTGGCGTGAAAAGGAGAACCGGCCGGTATCCGTGGCTTGGCGTGGAGCTGCGCGAGGATGGGAAGGCAGAGATCTCTGGAACATATAGAGTAAGCTATGAGAGAGTCCAGTGTTGCCAACACAACGTAGAGGTAAGTGTTAACGATAACGAACAATTGAGGTGTGTGTCGTGGTGCTATTTATAGAGGAGGTGAAGGTGATTATGGTGTTCAGGTGTGCCTCGTTAGAGCTCTGGTGAGGGAGTGCGCTGTGACTGCATGTGTGTGTGTGTGTGTGTGTGTGTGTGTAGAGCCTGGTGTGTCTGTAACAATCTCTAATTGCATGGGTTCTTTCTGAACATTTAATCAGCTGAATTATTGTTCTATCACCAGCCTTAGTTTAACTGTTGGACATCCATATACATATGTTTAATTTACATTTTCACTAACTCTACGCTTCATATCAGTACAGGTCAAGAGGGGTTGACAATCCAGGTGAACTGCTTGCTTGCTGTCTGTTGTGTACGGGAGAATGGCAGCAGGACTGTCATGCTGGATTATCTGACTGTCTCGCATCGCTTCATTTGTGGTGAGGAATGGCACTAGACAGCTGGTTGTTTGAGAAATTGCCACATCAGTGACCACAGAGCAATGCAACTTGCTAAACGTTGGTCAAGCCTGGTGGACGAAAATTGAGTAGATCAAAGAAGCATCAACCAGAGACAAAAAGACAAATTGACCAAAAATGTCAGTACACTTAAGCTAATTGGAAGCCAGTGTGCAGGTCAGCGTAGTGGATCACATGTGGAAGGAAAATAATCTACCAAGTGTTGAGATAACACAAAGCAGGAACTATTGGAAATGACCTGGAGGTCTATTCTGTGAATGGGGATCTTATTCCGTTTGATGGATGGGCAGTCATCACTATCAACCTTTAAGGAAATGAGGGCCCCAGCCTGTCAATCAGTGTCCCGTTCTTGGTAAGCAAGATGCGGATTGAGAGACCTCTTCTGGGCTTCAATGTATTATAAGAACTTATTAAGGAGCAACCTGAACGGCTCATTCCAACACTTGTTGCACTATTAGCCTTTGATGTCCCAAGTGAAAGGGCACAGACCCTAGTTTAAATTATGCAGACTATAGAGGAACATGGAAAAGGGGGCTATTTGAAAGATTTGTCAGAGAGGATTTGTTATTCTGGTAGGACAGTTCACTTGGGTTCAATGCAGAGTTTTACCAAAGTTAGCACAGTTGGTCTTGTTTGAACCACAAGAGGATAACACCCACTTGAGATGTTTTGGACATTGGAGAGGGACTCCTAGAGATCCCTAAAAAAGGTGACTCTGTACACACAGAAAATTAGACAGGATGTAATGTAGCTCTACCACAGGACACCGTCCTCAGAACACTGCAACCGATTGAGAAAATGGTGGCCTCTGGACAAACCAGTGAAGCAGAGTTTTAATGGACATTGAGAACTTTTACCTTTTTTTAAATGCACAATCAGAGCATAGACTATTTTGAAAGGGAAAATTGTTTATATGGACAGATTCTACAGTTGCCACTCATATATGCAGAGGAGCTGGCAGAGAACTGATGCAATTCCTAATTCTCTTCTTTGTTTCATATTTGTTTCACAGATATGAATGTTCTCGCAGATGAACTTGTCCAGAAATTCCATTACCTGATGCAAATCAACTGTTGTTGAGATTTCTACGTGGAGTAAATGAAAATGGCTGGCATTACAACTGATGGAGCACCAGCAACGGTAAGGAAAAAATCCGGCCTTGCTCCATAGGTGTCTCAGAAAGTCAGTGAATGTGGGGGCAAACTGGTAATGTATCACTGTATCTTACATCAAGAACAGCTATGCGCCAAATCCACTGGGATTGTGGATGTGACAGGAGACATTGTTTATATACTCTCCAAGTTGCTGTCCCACCAGCAGTTTGAGGTGCTGTTGGATGAGATGGATGCGCAATATGCTGATGTGTGATGCCTCATGTGATTAAACCATTCTCAACGAGTCTCATTACTGCTCAGCAGGTTGTCAGTTAACAGACAGGTATTGATTGATGTGGAAGCAAGCAAAATATCTCGAGATGAAAATAAATTTGGTTGCAAAAATCTTTACAAAAATACCAAATATCAAAATATCTCTTAAAATCTCACTCACTCACTCACTCACTCACTCACTCACTCACTCACTATCTCTGTCATTCATTCACTCACTCACTCACTCAATAAAAAACTATCTGTGTTTAATGGATAATGTTACATTATTTTATAACACAATTGCAGATAGATCTGTCTCCATCATGGCTCCATTAAGCACTACTGAGAAACAATGGCAATACTGTGCATGCTGGGATGCTGATCCTGAGATGAGGCAAGAATATTTAGAGAGTGAGCATCAGAGATTGAAACAGGATGTAAAAAATTAAATTTGTGATCTGATGAGGGAAGCGTCAGCTGCATAAAAAGTGGAGGAAGAAGAACAAGAACAGAAAAGAGAAAGCAGAGGCTAGGAAGCACAGGCTGGACACCTTTCCTCCAGATCCTGTCCAGCAGTCAAAGAGCATAAAGAAAAGAACAGCGGACAAGCTGGTGGCCAACAGCCATGACATACCCGATGCCCATGAGCTACATAACGCCCTCATAGACATATCTAGAACCGTTAAGTAGTTTTATGTACCATCCGAAGCAGTGGAGTAGGCAATGGAAAGGATGCCAGGCCATATTCCACCAGTGACATCCACAATGAAAACCCACCAAGTGGTCACATTCACTCCAGGAGAAATCCTTTACCGGGAAGTTGCATGTGCGCCATGCAAAAGCAGCTGAGATGTCAATGCTTCTACACACAGCATTTCACTTTTTAACAAGACAGCCCATTCTTATTTAACGAGACCCAAAAGGTGCCAACAGAAGCAATTGATTGGGAAAGTGGAAATCTAATTGGAATGTGGTGTGTGTGATTAAATATAGCAATGACCTTTATCCTTGGATCATCATGGATATAGATGAAACACATGACCTTGTAAAATGTATTTACCGTTATGATGCTCATTGCAGTTTTCCAGAGCATGAGCAAGTTTTCCATTAAGGTTGCTTTCGGCTGCTCCCTGTTCGGGGTCGCCACAGCAGACCGACTAGTCCGCACAACAACTTGGCAAGTGTTTTACGCCGGATGCCCTTCCTGCCGCAACCCTCCCATTTTTCCGGGCTTGGGACCGGCACTGCCTCCAGTGGCTGGGAATCAAACCCGGGCCTTCTGCATGATAGGCGAGAAACCTACCACTGAGCCACCAATGCCTCTAAAGGAATCGGCACTGTGAGCAGGGCAAGTTTTTCATTATATCTCCTAATTTAATGCCTCCCCCAAGTTTTAAAGTTTAAACCAGCAGTTCATATAGAGAAACACTTTGTCCATACCACCCTGTCACAGTGAATCACCCCGTCACATCACTTGCCAACCTGTCACAGGGTCATTTTGTTAAAGCCTTATGGAAAGAAAATGAAATGTTAAATTAATGTTGAATGATGTTCTTATTGTCACATAACGCTGGTCGTACTGGACCATGCAGGGATAGATGGCAGACAGGGATTTATTGAAAATAAGAAACATATATCCACAAAGACACAGACGAGTAACATTCAGATGCGTTACATACCGACAAGGACTAGCAAAGAAACCAAAGCACAAACACCTCTATAAATAGGGAACATAATTAAAAGACACATTAGGAACAGGTGAATCAAGACAGGAATGATTAGGAATAAGGCGGGGCTACAACAAGCACATGACATACGAAAACAACAATACAACACAATCCCTGCTGGAAACCCCCCTAGTGGTCCGCATCGGACCTGCCATCCGTAACATTTCCCCCCTCTCTAAGGCGCAGCTCCTGACGCGCCAACCGTAACCCTCCCCGAAAGTCTGGTTGAACTATGGGTCCTGAAGAGGAACAAGGAGCATAGAGAGGCAGGTGGGGGGAGTGAGAAGCATGGCGAGGCAAGTAGGGGGGGAGCGAGGATCAGAGGCAAGGCAAGTGGGGGGAGCGAGGATCAAGGCAAGGCAGGTGGGGGGAGCGAGAAGCAGAAGCAAGACAGGTGGGGGGAGCACGGGATCCGACGGTAAGGCCAAAGGGTCCCACGCGATGTCCACAACCGAGCGGAGGCGCCGAGTGACATCCACAGCCGAGCAGCAGAGCCAAGCAACGTCCACCGCCGAGCAGCAAAGCCGAGCGACGTCCACCACCGAGCAGCAGAGCCGAGAGACGTCCCCCGCCGAGCAATCGCGCCGAGTGACGTCCACCGATGACCGGTAGCACCGAGTGACGACCTCAATCCCGCTAGAGCTGGAAACCCCCCCAGGAGGTGGGAGGGTGGAACACAGGTACAGGCGATGCCCTTCTCCGCCGACGTGAGGGCTGGAACAAAAAACAGAATCCGGAAGCCTCCTCCGCCAACGGAAGTGAGGCGGCGTCCCCCACGGAAAACCAGATGGTGGAGCAATGCCCCCCATGGGAACAGGAGTGGAGCGAGGGCTGGAACAAAAACAGAATCCGGAAGCCTCCTTCGTTGACGGAAGTGAGGCGGTGTCCCCCACTGAAAACCAGATGGTGGAGCGGTAGCCCCCCATGGGAAGAGGAGCGGAGCGAGGGCCGGAACAAAAACCAAAATCCAAAAAATACAAGCCGGAAGCCTCCTTCGCCAAAAAAAAGTGAGGCGGCATCCCCCACGGAAAACCAGATGGTGGAGCGACGCCCCCTACGGGAACAAGAGCGGAGCGAGGGCCGGAACAGAAAAACCAAAATCCAAAAAATTCAAGTTGGAAACCTTCGCCGAAAAAAGGTGAGGCGGCATCCCCCACGGAAAACCAGAGAGTGGAGCGACATCCCCCACGGGAACAGGAGCGGAGCAAGGCCCGAAACCAAAAACAAAAACCGGCAAAAGAAAATGACCGGGTCAGGAAAGAAAGAAAGTCCTCGCTGGGCTATCCCGCTCGGTCTGTTTGGTGTTGGCTAGTCCTTCTGTCACATAATGCTGGTCGTACCGGTTTAAATGGATCAGACCTCACACAGGGATAGACGGCAGTCAGGGATTTATTGAAAATAAGAAACATATATCCACGAAGACACAGACGAGTAACATTCAGACGCGTTACATACCGACGAGGACTAGCAAAGAAACCAAAGCACAAACACCACTATAAATAGGGAACATAACTAAAAGATACATTAGAAACAGGTGAATCAAGACAGGAATGATTAGGAATAAGGCGGGGCTACAACAAGCACATGATATACGAAAACAACAATACAACACAATC
This sequence comes from Hemibagrus guttatus, assembly GCA_033459395.1. NCBI lineage: Eukaryota > Metazoa > Chordata > Actinopteri > Siluriformes > Bagridae > Hemibagrus > Hemibagrus guttatus. Next base: position 9,733,654 of record JAUCMX010000005.1, on the reverse strand, counting down.
CCTGCTGGAAACCCCCCTAGTGGTCCGCATCGGACCTGCTACCCATAACACTTATGGTGTGGACTAATTAAAATAAATGCAATATTATTTGTATTTTTAAGTGAATTTGTTTTTTCACTACAAACAATGAGGCCATTTAAATGTCAAATTCATTTTTCAAGATTAAAAATATAAGAATAAAAAAAATAATGAATTAAATTACAGACTCTCTATTGATGGTTTCCAAACAAGGGACATTTTACTCTTAGGAAAACATAAAATTTTAAAAATCTGTTTCTTGTTTTACTACTCTAATGGTATACATATTGTCCGTAACATCCGAAACATCCTGGATCCGGTCTTCACTTGTCCTTCCCCAGCTACAGACATGACTTCCCACCCCACTTCACATCTCCGATCATCACTTGGTGTCCTTCACTATCACTCTCCCTATCCTACCTAAATGTAACTCCCAGCATCTCTCTCACCTGTCAAAACCTTTACTCTATCTCCCCTTCCTCTGTAGCTTCGTGCACTCATTTATCTCTTCTGGACCATGATTCCTTTTCCTCCTTATGCCTGGACACAGCTACAGACACTTTTCTCTCCTCTCTTTCCTCTTCCCTCTGTCCACTAAACGTAAGAAGACTTCTTGTCCTGCTGCTTGGCTGTCAGATGTGCTGTGCAACAATTGGAGACAACTACGATCAGCAGAGAGGAAGTGGAAAAAATCTCAAGTCGACGAAGACCTCAACTCTTATCGAACGCTCCTGTCCAAATTCTCTTCAGACGTGACTTCTGCTAAGGCTTCCTTCTACAAGGAAAAGCACGAAGCTTCTGCACAAGATCCTCGAAAGCTCCACAATATCATCTCTTTACTACTCAACCCTCCGGGTCCACCTGCTCCATCCTCCCTGACCACTGAAGACTTCGCCACTTTTTACACTGAAAATATTGAGAAGATCTGCCAGACCCTCACTTCTGCCCCAACTTGATCTCAGAAGACATTTTGCAAATCATCCAGTCTTGCAATCCTACAACCTGCCTACTGGATCAAATCCCTTCCACTATGCTCCAGACCATCTTGCCTGACCTCCTGGCCTTCATCACCATAGTCATCAATGGATCCATAACATCTGATCATGTACCAACTGTCTTCAAGAAAGCAAGGGTTGTCCCCAAACTGAAGAAACCTGCTCTGGATCCATCAGACATCAGCAACTACAGACCAGTATCACTTCTCTCATTTCTTTCTAAAATTCTCAAACGTATTGTTTATAATCACCTGTCTGACTGTCTCTTGCAGAATAACCTCCATGATCCCAACCAGTCTGGCTTCAAAGCAACACATTCCACAGAGACTGCCCTTTTGGCAGTGACTAAGAAACTACATGCTGCTAGATCAGCCAAGCTGTCATCTGTCCTCATCCTCCTCAGCCTTTCTGCAGCATTTCACACAGAAAACCACAAGACTCCACCCTCAAGAGTCTTGGAATTTGTGGAACAGCATGGCATGCTTCCTACCTGGATGGTTGCTCATATCAGGTAACATGGTTGGGATTGACATCTTCTCCATGCAGACTCTCCACTGGTGTCCCACGAGGCTCAATACTTGGTCCTCTCCTTTTCTCCCTCTATACCAATCTCTTGGCAAAGATATATTCTTATATGGGTTCTCATACCACTGCAATGCCTATGACACCCAACTTATCTTCTCCTTCCCTCACTTAGATACCACAGCTTCTGCTTGTATCTTAGTGTGTCTGGTGGACATTTCATCTTGGATGCCAACTCATCAGCTGAAACTCAATCCCAACTGAACTGCTGGTCATCTCAGGTGATTCATCCCTAGCCCAGGAACTTGTGTTATCTATGAACAACTCCATGATCTCCCTTTCAGCCACTGCTCACAACCATGGGGTAACCACGGACAATCAACTGTCCTTTTCCACACACTCATGTTGCTTTCTTCTGTACAACAACGGAAGGATTCGGCCATTTCTATCCACACAGGCTACTCATGTGCTTGTTCAGTCTCTTGTCATTTCGAGACTGGACTACTGCAACTCTACTGGCAGGTCTACCTCTGAATGCAATTTGTCTACTGCAAATGATCCAAAATTCAGCTGAACAGCTTAATTACAACCTTCCCACACCACCACAGTTCTCCCACACCACCCCACTGTTGTGTTCCCTCCACAAGCTTCCAGTAGCTGCACGCATCAGATTCAAAACATTGATGCTTGCCTACAAAGCTAAAAATGAACCAGCACCATCTTACCTCAAAGCTGTTATTACTTCTCGCACTGCACCTCACTCCCTCAGATCCACTATCATTCATTGATAAAGACTTCAAAGCACACTCTGTATAAGAGTGTCTGCCAGATGCTAGAAATGTAAATGTAAAATTGTCAGTAAATCATTTGAGAGGAAAAAGCTGGCTGATATTTATGTTATGTTAAAATTTTAGGATTTAAAAAAAATCATAAGTAGCTTACATGATGTCACTACCTGCCCTCAGGCTCTTAGAGACCTATATTGAAAAGTGCAGAAAACTGAAAGTCTGAGGGGAAAGGGTCACATAACCTTTAATGTGTTTTTATGCCTAGTAACAGATTACTCAGTGTTGCTCATTGGCTAGGTTTTAACACTCAGTTGTGTCTTCCTTTTTAGGTGACCACAAATGTCTTCCTGTTAAAAAAGTCACAACATAGTTAAGCATCATTAGTCTTCATCTTGCTACTGATGGAAATTTCTACATTTCTAAAGCAGGTACAGTAAACTAACATACATTTACATTTATGCTAGTAATTTTGTACTTAGTGATGCAGTTTTCAGAAGAGAAATCAGATTTTTGTTATTATTAATGCTAGTGGCACAGTGGTAAGTTTCTAGTTTACCATGCGGAAGGCCCGAGGTTCAATTCCCAGCCAATGTCCAAACCCCAAAAATGGGGTTGCGTCAGGAAGGGCATCCAGCGTAAAATTTGTGCCCAGTTGGTCCACTGTGGCGACCCTGAATAGGGAGCAGCCAAAAGCAACTTCTATTATTAATGCTAGTGGCACAATAGGTCCTTTACATTTTCAACAATATTAAACCATATTTTGCTGGTTTTGTACCTGAATATAGAGGTGAATGTGTATGGGTTTGTCTGGAATAAGTATTAGCCTCTTGTAATGTTCACTCCACTTCTGTCTGAATTCATGCATAGCCAAACCTTAGAAGACTGATACAATGAAAGATTTTATTGTGTTGTACTGTATAAAGATGCTGTGTATACATTGCTTTAGCTTTTTGTACATCAATTTTCAAACGCTTCACATTTATTGTCTTACTAAAAATTAGTTTTGTGATTTTCTCATTCGAAATTGGTATACAACAAACTGAGTGGTTTTCCCCTCTTGTAATTGACACTACTCTTACTCTTAGACACTACTACACTAACTGATAGATTGAGTCTAACTTGGTATTTTATTGTAATGAAAAACAAAACGAGAAACAATGCAGTGCCTGATGGTAATTGGTCAAAAAACTCTCTTCCCCCCTCTGCCACTTCACTTTCTGTTTAAAATGGCTACCTACAGGAAATGCCTGAGCATGTTCATCCCAGTCACCAGAGGGGGTACAAAACCAATACATATAGCAAAACAAATAACAGACCAGTGAAAAACATTGACCGTGTTATTCTTTCTTAATGGCTCCTACAACACAATATGTATCACTTTGTTTCAAGGAATCACAATTATTTTATTTTAAAGTTAAATCAAATCTTCATGTTTATTGCTACAATTCCAGAAAAAAAGTATATATTAATTTTAATAAAACTCAAAATTTCATTAATAGGCCATGCACTTGTGACAGAATCTTCTGGGACATCTGTGGCAATTAAACAAGGGTATTATGGCTACAGGGTAAGTTGACTTTTTTATTATTATTTTTACAATCAAATGAGCAGTGGGCATTGGTGGCTCAGTGGTAGGTTTCTCACCTATCATGCGGAAGGCCCGCGTTCGATTCCCAGCCAATTCCCAAACCCCAGCCACTGGATGCAGTGCCAGTCCCAAGCCTGGAAAAATGGGAGGGTTGCATCAGGAAGGGCATCCGGTGTAAAACATTAGGGGGGGCACGGTGGCTTAGTGGTTAGCGCGTTTGCCTCACACCTCCAGGGTTGGGAGCTCGATTCCCGCCTCTGCCATGTGTGTGTGGAGTTTGCATGTTCTCCCCGTGCCTCGGGGGTTTCCTCCGGGTGCTCCGGTTTCCTCCCCCAGTCCAAAGACATGCATGGTAGGTTGATTGGCATCTCTAAATTGTCTGTAGTGTGTGTGTGTGTGCCCTGTGATGGGTTGGCACTCCGTCCAGGGTGTATCCTGCCTTGATGCCCAATGACGCCTGAGATAGGCACAGGCTCCCCGTGACCCGAGTGTAGTTCGGATAAGCGGCAGACAATCAAATGATACAATAATGCTTCTTCAGAAGGATTTTTATTTAAAAAAAAACTCTGCAATTCTAGATTACAGCATTCTGTATTACAAGTAATAGCATTTTACATCTTGTTCAAACATGTTTTTTTTTAATGATTATGGACATAATCCAGCATAAATTCTCATGACATTAAACCAGTTTTATATCTGTTATTGGATTTCACAGATCTGAAGAGACATTACAGAGTGTTATTGATTTAATCCAGAAGAGTAAACTAATCAGTAAAGGTCCACCTTCACGATATCGTCTCCTCACAACCAGAAGTAACCTTGAAAAAGATGGGTCTGTGAGAAAATGGACATTTGGACAGCAAGGTCTCAATCTGCAAAATAAAATCCTTCTGATGGTAGGGGAAACCGGAACAGGCAAAACTACTCTGATTAATGTCATGACTAATTATATACTTGGGGTGAAGTTTACAGATGAAGTGTGGTTTGAGATTACAGAAGAGGGAGGAGATCATCACATGTCAGATCAGTCAGAAAGTCAAACAACTGAAATCACTGTGTATGAAGTGTTTGTCCAAGACAACCCAATCTGTCTTACTATCATTGACACTCCAGGTTATGGAGACACCAGGGGAATAGAACATGACAAACAGATCGCTGAGAATCTGCACAAACTGTTTCACAGTGATAGTGGAGTGAAAGAAATTGATGCAGTGTGTCTGGTAGTGAAGGCATCTGAGAATCGTCTCTGTGACAGACAGCAATACATCTTTGATGCAGTTTTGTCCTTATTTGGTAAAGACATAGAGAACAACATTGTTATATTTATCACTCACTCAGATGGCATGCCTCCAACAAATGCTCTTAATGCCATCAACAATGCAGCAATTCCCTGCAGGAAAGATGAAGATAATGAACCTGAGCATTTCTTATTTAACAATCGTCAAACTGAGGAGAGGATCAAAAATTATAACAGGGCTCTCCAATCATCTTGGGAACTAACAGTGGGCAGTTTAAATGATTTCTTTGCATCACTGAAAGAACAGAACAGAAAAAGCTTAGAGCAGACTGAAAATGTTCTGACTGAGTCCAAACGACTTGAAGCCTGTATTTCTAATCTACAAAACCGCATTGAGTTTATAGAGTGCAAAGGTAAAGAACTGACTCAGATTCAGAAAGCTCTTGAGGAAAACCGAGAAAAGATTAAGAAAAATGAAAACTTTACTTTTACAGTCACCGAATATTACAAAGAAAAAGTACACATTGTAAATGCTTCATGGAGAGACAGGAAGTCCACCAGTTGCTCTGTTTGTGAGGAGAACTGTCATGATAACTGCTGGTTGGCTCCTAATGCACTGTGGTGTGAAGTCATAGAAAATGGCCACTGCACTGTATGTACAGGTAAATGTCACTACATGAAACATATCAGAGAGAAAAAGAAATATGTTACATGCAGCAGAGAGATCACAGTGACATTTGATGAGCTTAAAAAGCAATATGAAAGCAGAATCAATTCAGCATCAGATATAAAGTTTGATTCAAAGTCCTTTGAAAATGTCAAAAAGGACTTTGAAAGCAACAAGAAACAGGAAGAAGAGAAGACAAGCATAGAGAGAAAACTGAAACAACAACTCATCATGACTAAAAAAGAAAAAGCTGAGCTGGTGGAAGAAGCTTACAACACCATCATGAAACTGTCTAAGATATCTTTAAAGCCAGACTCTGCTTTCATTGTTCAGTCTTTTGACTTTTTGATCCCTCGAGCTGAGGAAACTGGAAGAAATGTTCTTGCTCAGAAATTAAGAGAGCTAAGGAAAATTCAGCCTGAATCAGAGGACAGAGTTAATGCTGTAATCACATATACAAAAAGACAATTTAAATAAACTGGAACAGTTTGTTCCTGGTAAATAAATTAATTCAGTATATTAAACATGGCCATGTAACATGATTTAATACAGATGGAATAATAAACATGTCTGTATCAAGTGTGCAGGTTTTGTTCAATTAAATTCACTGTGATTATTCATTAATCTCTAAATTGTCCGTAGAGTGTGATTGTGTGAGTGAATGAGAGTGTGTGTGTGCCCTGCGATCGGTTGGCACTCCGTCCAGGGTGTATCCTGCCTTGATGCCCAATGAATGACGCCTGAGATAGGCACAGGCTCCCCGTGACCCGAGAATAGTTTGGATAAGCGGTAGACAATGAATGAATGAATGATTATTCATTATTGATGTTGATCAAGATTTAATATTTTTGTTTTGCTAATAATTTAAAACTTAATGAGCGATTGTGATTGAGTTTGAAGTATAGCAGTGTAACTTGTTTTTATATTTCATATATTGTTCATAGATAGATGTTTATCCTATTTTCGAAAATTTATATAATTTGGTGTTCTCTGTGATTTTCTCATTAAATATCTTATAAGTATATTGTTACTTCTTGTTATACTTCTTTCTGATACAAACCTACATCTATCAAATAACATTCAATCTTTAGTAATTCAAATAATTAATAATGCCTCTACTACTACTACTACTACTACTACTAATAAATAATAATAATGAAATGTGGCTTTTGGCTTCTCCCTGTTCGGAGTCGCCACAGCGGACCAACTGGTCCACACAACAACTGCCCTTCCTGACGCAACCCTCCCATTTTTCCAGGCTTGGGACCGGCACTGCTACTACTACTACTACTACTACTACTACTACTACTACTACTACTAATAATAATAATAATAATAATAATAATAATAATAATAATAATAATAAAAAAAACATTGTTATAGGCTAAATGAACAATATATTTATAACAACTGAAAACAAAAATAATTTGTTAGATACTAAAAATGCCAGTATTTTCTTATTAATAACGTATTCTATTCCTAATAACATTTGCATTTTGTTTCACAAATGTTAAAAAGATTCTTGAGTAGATGCCATTATTTTTTGTGATAATCCAGTAATGTAAGTATAAGTGGCTAATATGATGTACCAATTAAATATATAAATTTTGGTAATAGTGATCAAACTTATTTTTTTTGGCTTCTGTTACAACATCCACCCGCATACACAGTCTACTGCGTGGTGTTCTAAAAAAGTCATTTACTTGCCAAAACTTTTTTTTTTGGCATTTACTTGCCTTTATGTAAGAGTTAAGGTAATATACACTGCTTGTCCAAAAAAAAAGTCACACACACACTAATATTTCGTTGGACCGCCTTTAGCTTTGATTACAGCACACATTCGCCATGGCATTTTTGTTTTTCACGGCATTTATTCCCATCCAGAGTTGCATCAATCTTTCGCCAAGATCTTGTATTGATGACGGTAGAGTCAGACCACTGCAAAAAGTCTTCTCCAGCACATCCCAAAGATTCTCAATGGGGGTAAGATCTGGACTCTGTGGTGGCCAATCCATGCGTAAAAAATTTATGTCTCATGCTTCCTGAACCACTCTCACAATTTGAGCCTGATGAATTCTGGCATTGTCATCTTGGAATATGCCTGTGCCATCAGGGAAGAAAAAAATCCATTGATGGAATAACCTGGTCATTCAGTATATTTAGGTAGTCAGCTGACCTCATTCTTTGGGCACATAACGTTGATGAACCTAGACCTGACCAACTGCAGCAACCCTAGATCATAGCACTGCCCCCACAGGCTTGTACGGTAGGCACTAGGCATGATGGGTGCATCACTTCATCCGTCTCTCTTCTTACCCTGATGTGCCCATCACTCTGGAACAGGGTAAGGGTATGGTCTGGACTCATCAGACCATATGACCTTCTTCCACTGCTCCAGAGTCCAATCTTTATGCCCCCTAGCAAATTGAAGACTTTTTTCAGATTAGCCTCACTGATAAGTGGTTTTCTTAAGGGTACACAGCTGTTTAGTCCAAATCCCTTGAGTTCCCTTTGCATTGTGCTTCTGGAAATGCTCTTATTTTCACTATTAAACATAGTCTACTTTTTTTACGATTTGATTTCACCAAACATTTTTTTCCAACCACATTTCCCCACTATCCTTCCAGTTTTTAATAATGCGTTGGACGGTTCTTAACCCATTTTTAGTAGTTTCAGTAATCTCTTTAGATGTGTTCTTTGCTTGATGCATGCCAATAATTTCACCCTTCTGAAACAGATTAACATCTTTTCCACAACCACAGGATGTGTCTTCCGACATGGTTGTTTAAGAAATGAGAAAATACTCCTTGCATCAGTTAGGGTTAAATAACTTGTTGCCAGCTGAAACGTAATCACCCATGCAGTAATTATCCAATTGGAGGCACTTACCTGTTTGCTTAGTTAAATCCAGGTGACATTTTTTGGGATGGGCAGTGTATTTTAGATGTTATTTTTATGAAATATCCAAATATTTGTCTTTACTTTTGTCCATAGTCGTAGTTGTTGCACAGCTGGAAAAACAGCATGAATAGATTTCAGTCTAAATGACCATTTGGTATGCCATTATTATCAGAATCAGAGCTAATTTTCTTGTCTTCAGTATCATCTGGTCTTATTTATCATAACTTGCATAAATCAAGTTCTAAATCTGTTTTCAAGGCTCAGCTGAATGTACAAGAATATTGCTATTTATTACACATTGATACACAAAGTTGTACACATTGGACATGATGTTAATGCATGGCCATGCTCATTTAGATAAACACCCTCAAAGCTCTAATATCCCTTTAAGAAGTACAGTAAAAAAGTCGAAAGCAGCCTATTCAAGGTACTGCTTGTTATAGGTGACTTAAAAATTCCTGCGGATACCACTGGGAGGTGGGCTGGGAAAGTGCACAGTTATCCCTAGCTGTACAGGGTAGAACAGAGTATATATTGGTAGGAATGTAGAGGGCCCTCTGGCTGACAGGGTAGTCAGTCGAAGGAGCAGGAACTCCTCTCCTTGTACGTTAAAAAGTGTATGATTTATATTCATGTTCTGTTGTTGGTCATGTTGATGATCGACTAAAAAAAAAAAGAAAGCGTTGTATTGGAGTGGTGGTACGTATTGGAGTGGTATTGGAGATTTGTGTTTTGTGGTGAAAGGCTGGAGCGGCGTGTTGCTGCTGTGCGGGTGATAAGATAAGTGATTGTTGATGTTGATGGTTTGTTTGGTGAGAGGTGGTGGTGGTAAGAGGTAAGTGCGATATATATATTGTATATTTTGTATATGTTTGTATATTGTAAGTTATTGACTGGAAGTATTATGTTGCTAAATAATATGTAGGAGAGAATAAGAGAGTTGAAGAAGTGGGGGACAATTGTGTGATAATTGTGTGAATTGTGATAATTTGTGTGGTAACTCAAGACTCGAAATATTTTTTTGTTGACTTTACTGTTAGGCTTAAGCTTTCATAATTATACTTGTACTTTTATATTTGTAATAAGCTGTATTTTGAATGTTATAAGTTACCATATTTTCTAGTAGAGAGAACAAATTGGGTGTTTTTCTGGGGTTTTTTTTTTGTGGCTTCCTGTTCAGGCTGTGTGTGTGTGTAAGTCACTCTCCTGAGGTGTGTGTGTTTTTTCTGACTTCCTGTTCAGGCTATGTATGTGTGTAAGCCACTCTCTTGATATACGAGGCCAAAAGTCAGAAGCACAGCCCTCACATATAACACACATATTCATATATAAATCATTATCTTTAATTCATTATTGAACAATTAAATGTCTGTATGAGAGTGCATGGTTGGGAATGAACTTTGGGTTTTGCTGTTGATTGGTGTCAATACTGTCCCTGGATCATCCTTTAAGAGTGACATGACGGGACTAGGACAGACCAATATCACGCTGACCAATGTGAGAGATTGATGAGCTCCGTAGATAAGGAGACAAAGTGTGAATGTGAGGTACGGTCCTTATAGAGGGACCTATGAGCTCCATACAAAAGGAGACAGAGTCATGAATGATTAGCTCCAAAACTTACGTTTGCAGACAAAGTAAATGCATTAACTAGTTTTCTTAAATATTATACAGTGGTGCGAAAAAGTGTTGGCCCCCTTCCTGCTGCAGAACCCAAGCAAACGTGGGTTCTGCAGCAGGACAATGATCCAAAACACACCAGCAAGTCCACCTCTGAATGGCTGAAGTAAAACAAAATGAAGACTTTGGAGTGGCCGAGTCAAAGTCCTGACCTCAATCCGATTGAGATGCTGTGGCATAACCTTAAAAAGGTGGTTCATGCTCGAAAACCCTCCAGTGTGGCTGAATTACAACAATTCTGCAAAGATGAGTGGGCCAAAATTCCTCCACAGCGCTGTAACAGACTCATTGCAAGTTATGGAAAACACTTGATTGCAGTTGTTGCTGCTAAGGGTGACCCAACCAATTATTAGGCTTAGGGGGCAAACACTTTTTCACACAGGGCCATGTAGTTTTGGATTTTGTTTTCCCTTAATAATAAAAACCTTCATTTAAAAACTGCATGATGTGTTTACTTGTGTTATCTTTGACTAATATTTAAATGTGTTTGATTATCTGAAACATTAAAGTGTGACAAACATGCAAAAAAATAAGAAATCAGGAAGGGGGCCAACACTTTTTCACATCACTGTACATATTAGAGGAAGAGTGGCCGGAGATAAAAAAGTTCTGTCAACTGTTGCTGGGTAGCTGAGATTGTTTATAGTTGACTGTCGGCACACACGCATGCACGCCGTCCACGCATGCACGCATGCACACCGTCCGTGTGGTTGTGTGGCGCGCACACAGACATACCTTTACATCCCACGCAAATTAAAAGAGTGAGAGTGGTTCCCTCTAGTGATAACAATTTAGTTGGGGCATTGTGGTTACTGGATAGAAAGTATATTGAATAAGTAAAGAGGTGGTATATTGATTCTTTAGAGTTTAGAGTAGGGGTTTGCTGGTTATTATACTTGTATAATTATAATATTATTAACCTTTAATTAATAATTGGTGTTAATGGTATTGTTAATTCTCTGTTGAATCTTGTATGATTTCTCTTCCTATTCGGGTTATGTATCAGCTTTCCGATTTCTTTTTTCTCTATTTTTTGTGCATTGTACTGATTATTGTTTTGTGGATTATTATTGCTGATGTAATGCTTTGATTATTGCTTTGTGGATTATTATTGCATTGATGGATGCTCACTGTTACTGCTGATGATATTGGATGATTTATTGCATTGTTGTTGATTTATTAATGCATGCATTTGATTATTTGATTATTGTTGCTTATGTTATATGATTATTGCATTTGATTACCTGATTATTGTTGTTGCATATGTTGTTGAACATGGTATTGCATATGCTTATGAACTTGTATGGTATGAACATATGAATATTGAAGTACATGAACATTTCAGTGCATAAATATATAGTATATGGGTCACTATTATGTTATACTAGATATGGTATGTTCCTGTCATCATTGCTGGGGTTTTCAGCTGCGTGATTGATGCATTAATTGCTAAACTGCTGGTGGATGAATAGATCAATTTAGTATTGCTTTAATTATGGAAAAAGGATTTAATGGTTGAAATAATTAATGGTTGAATTGGTTGAAAATATTGGTGATTATAAGAACTGAGTTAGCTTCCTTGATTATGTTTTCTTGATTGTTGTCTGGTATAGTGTTACAGTTTCTGTGAATTTTTGCTTGGGTGACCTTTGACCTTTGACCTTTGTGGACTTGTTGCTTAAATCATCTAAGCTTTCATTTTTTCATTATTTGCGTTGCTAATAACTAGGGTTAGTGGTAATAGACCAGTGTGTTTCCATTTTTTTCCCGAAGTAAATTGGAGAAAACTCTGGGAACCTCGAGTGCTCAGCCAAATAAACCCCTCAAAGTATTATCCCTCAAAGTACATTAAGGTTAAGATTATTTAGCATTGGCTTTTAGCATTTAGCATTTGGCATTAGTGTTAGCATTTAGAATTAGCATTAGCATTTAGCATTGGCATTAGCAAGTGGAATTAATTAATTAAATGTATTAGTTGAACTCATAACTGATAGTTATATTGGAGTTGTTTGTCCAACACAGAGTAGCTATTTTTTAGTTTTTATTTTATTTTATTTTTGCTGTTACGGTCAAACCCAGGGTAGTGTTCCGGGAAAGAGGTCTGGAAACAGCAGCATTGATTGATAACATAAACGTGGTTGAAAAATAATCTAGAAAAAATCCAGTAAGACCATGTGTAAATTAATTTAATTGTTCTAGACATATCCAAATAAAAGTCTAGGTCATAGAAGTGAAGCCCATAGGGCTGAACAAGGGGGTGTCATGAGTAAAGAAGAAACGCCAAGTACGCCCGCTACGCCAACTACGGTGATAATTTTAAAACGTGCGGCAGCGGAGAAAGAGATTAAGAAATATATGAAAAAATGGAATGACCGGACACGTGGGGAGTTGCAGTGGCCACTGGAAAGAACATTTAATAATGAAAGGTGAGAAAATGAATAGAGTGTTGGGGAGAGATAAATAGAGAAAGTAGTGAAAAGACAAACAGGAAAACAGAGATTGTAAAATGGTTTGAAATAGAAGGAGAAAGGCAAAGGGCATTCAGGGAAGAAAGGAAAGAAAAGGCTACAGCCCCACCGGCAGAGGAGCTTGTGGAGCAGACGCCACCCCCGTACAGAGAAATGTCTGATACACAGAGAGCAGGAATCTACGTCCTTATGAAAGCGAGCGGCCACAGAGGGTAGGTTTGGTAATACTGGATGGCCACTTCGAAGGTCAAGTAATATGCAGGCCAAGTGAAGGCGAAGACAGAGAAGAAAAGACAGCGCAACGCTCAGAACAAGAGCCAAAACTAATGTATCCCAAACTGAAGAGATTCCAAGAGCAGAGTGGGGAAAGCTTGGCATGGGACACAGGACTAGGACTAGAAACTGAGGAGTGGAAAGAGCATCAAGAAAACTTAAGAAAAGGAAGTTATAAAGAAAACATACAGTGGCCGAACCTGGGATGTCAGACAAGCACACCCTATCCAGAAAATGAAAAGAAAGAGGGTTGTCAACCACCAGAAATGAGTGAAGAAGAGGGCAGACTTTTGATGAAGAATAACCCGAGTGAAGGGAAGGAGGGAGACAGAAAAATGAGCTGGACCGGAGACTGAGCAAAACCATGGACCAGTTGAAGACCGTACAGGATCAGATGAAAGAGAAAAAACAACAGAGAGCAAAAAAGTCAGTGGTGATTTCAACCATGGTAACAAGATCCAAGAAACAGAGACCAGAAGAAGAGGAAGAAGAGGAAGAGCTAAAGGAGGGGCTCCCAGAATACGATGAGGGAAGAAGTGAGCAAGCCCAGGGGGCAGCGGCCCAGTTCCCAGTGATGATAAAAGGAAATGATGTGGCTTATGTCCATGCTCATTCCTGGACCTGATGGGGTTAATAGGCATACTGCCAAGTATCTGTGAAGGAGCCCAGAAATGGATTACTCGATTTGAGGAGCAGACAATGGGACAAGCCCTGGGAGACATCAAGGCAATATTGTCCCGATCGCTAGGAAAGGCAAAAATGATTGAAATATTTCAAAATGTAAACCTGAAGAAAGAGGCAGAGGGACAGATATATGACCCCAGATCACTTGGGCCTCACCGTAACAACATCTGGTACTCTCTAAGAGATTCATATACAACATGGGCAGATCCAGGAAGAGTGGAAAAGATCAAAATGGAAAGGATGAAAAAAGGATGAAAGTGTAGCAGAGTTTGTGTTGAAGCTACAAAAGGCCTGGAGAGAATAAAATGGGAGGAGCAGGGGATGAAACAGCAGCAAGCCAAACCCTGTTCCGAATGATGGTGAAGAAGGCTCTTCCAATGAAAAAAAAAAGTAATTGCTCTTCTAAATCACAAGATCTGTCAGTTGAATTGTTTATAGGTGTAGCTAGCAAGCTGTCACTACCTATCAACTACCTTGGGTTCTCTGGCTCTTAAAGACCTATACTGAAGAGTGCAGAAAGATGAAAGTTTGAGTGGTAAGAGTATCATAACCTTTAATGTGTATTTATGCCTAGTAACAGCTTGCTAAGTGATGGTGATTGGCTAGGTTTTAACACTCAGTTGTGTCTGTCTTGACCACAAATGTCTTCCTGTTAAGAAAGTCACAACACAGTAATGCATCAGTAGTTTTCATTTTGCTCCTGATAGACATTTCTACATTTCTAAAGCAGGTACAGTAAACTAACATACATTTACACTTACGCTTGTAATGACAACAATTATAACATATTTTGCTGGTTTTGTACCTGAATAGAGAGGTCAATGCGCATAGGTTTGTCTAGAATGAGTAACAGCCTCTTGTAATGTTTACTCCACTTCTGTCTGAATCAATGCTTGGCCAAACTTAGTAGAATGAAATAATGAAAGATTTTATGTAGTACTGTATAAAGATACTGTGTACATGTCTGTAAATATACATAGTTTTATTTTTTAATCAATTTCAAGTGATTCACATTTATTGTCTTGCCACAAATTAGTTTTGTGGTTTTCTCTTTCAAAAATGTTAGACAACAAATGTAGTGGCATCCCCTTCTTATTTCTAGCCACTTTTGTTAGGGGGGCAGTATTTGTAGTATTTGATGCTACTCCAGATAGATGGTGTTGACCGTAACAAAAAATGAAGGCAAATAAAGCATGAGGGTAATTTGTCATGCAAATCAAAAAACTCTCTTACCCCCTTTGCCACTTCACTTTCTGTTTAAAATGGCAGGAAATGACAGAGCATGTGCAGCTTGTCCCATTCACCAGAGGGGGTACAAAACCAATACATAGAGTAAAACAAATAACAGACCAGTGAAAAACATTGGCAGTGTTATTCTTTCTTAATGGCTCCTACAACAAGTTATATCAAAGTCAACTTTATATTTATTGCTACAATTCCAGAACAAAAGTATATTTAAGCAGATAAAATATCAGTATTTCAAAATATCTTCCTTATATCAGTAGAGTTCCCAGATGTTTATTTTAATAAAATTCTAAATTTCATTAATAGGTCATGCACTTGTGACAGAATCTTCGGAGACATCTGTGGCAATTAAACAAGTATATTATGGCTACAGGGTAAGTTGTTTATTATTATTATTATTAATTATTATTATTATTATTATTATTATTATTATTATTATTATTTTACAATTAAATGATACAAGAACTTTTTTCAGAAGAACATTTATCTTTAAAAAAAGAAATTCCAAGTAATTTATAGCATTTTACATCTTGTTAAACATATGTTTTGAAATGACTGAGAACATTTTAATCATAAATTCTCATGACATTTAACCAGAATTCTGTCATTGGATCTAACAGATCAAAAGTG
The DNA here is from genome assembly GCA_033459395.1 of Hemibagrus guttatus. Taxonomy (NCBI): domain Eukaryota; kingdom Metazoa; phylum Chordata; class Actinopteri; order Siluriformes; family Bagridae; genus Hemibagrus; species Hemibagrus guttatus. The sequence continues at coordinate 9,717,958 of JAUCMX010000005.1, read as the reverse complement.
ACATCAAGGATACATGATTTACTCATAAATGGTTTAATCCAGAACAGTAAATTAATCAGTGAAGGTCCACCTGCATGATATCGTCTCCACACAACCAGAAGTAATCTTGAAAAAGATGCATCAGTGAGAAAATGGACATTTGGACAGCGAGGCATCAATAAGAAAAACAAAATCCTACTGATGGTAGGAGAAACTGGAACAGGTAAAACTACTCTGATCAATGCCATGACTAATTATATACTTGGGGTGAAGTTTACAGATGAAGTGTGGTTTGAGTTTACAGAAGAGGGAGGAGATCATCACATGTCAGATCAGTCAAAAAGTCAAACAACTAAAATCAATGTGTATGAGGTCTTTGCCCAAGACAACCCAATCTGTCTTACTATCATTGACACTCCAGGTTATGGAGACACCAGGGGAATAGAACATGACAAACAGATCGCTGAGAAGCTGTTCAAACTGTTTCACAGTGATAGTGGAGTGAAAGAAATTGATGCAGTGTGTCTGGTAGTGAAGGCATCTGAGAATCGACTGACTGACAGACAGCAATATATCTTTGATGCAGTTTTGTCTTTATTTGGTAAAGACATAGAAAACAACATTGTCATATTTATCACTCACTCAGATGGCATGCCTCCAACAAATGCTCTTAATGCCATCAAGAATGCAGCAATTCCCTGCAGGAAAGATGAAGATAATGAACCTGAGCATTTCTTATTTAACAATCGTCAAACTGAGGAGAGGATCAAAAAGTATAACAGGGCTCTCCAATCATCTTGGGAACTAACAGTGGGCAGTTTAAATGATTTCTTTGCATCACTGAAAGAACAGAACAGAAAAAGCTTAGAGCAGACTGAAAATGTTCTGACTGAGTCCAAACGACTTGAAGCCTGTATTTCTAATCTACAAAACCGCATTGAGTTTATAGAGTGCAAAGGTAAAGAACTGACTCAGATTCAGAAAGCTCTTGAGAAAAACCGAGAAAAGATTAAGAGAGATGAAAACTTTACTTTTACAGTCACCGAATATTACAAAGAAAAATTACACATTGTAAATGCTTCATGGAGAGACAGGAAGGCCACCAGTTGCTCTGTTTGTGAGGAGAACTGTCATGATAACTGCTGGTTGGCTCCTAATGCACTGTGGTGTGAAGTCATAAAAAATGGCCACTGCACTGTATGTACAGGTAAATGTCACTACAAGAAACATGTCAGAGAGAAAAAGAAATATGTTACATGCAGCAGAGAGATCACAGTGACATTTGATGAGCTTAAAAAGCAATATGAAAGCAGAATCAATTCAGCATCAGATATAAAGTTTGATTCAAAGTCCTTTGAAAATGTCAAAAAGGACTTTGAAAGCAACAAGAAACAGGAAGAAGAGAAGACAAGCATAGAGAGAAAACTGAATGAACAACTGATCATGACTAAAAAAGAAAAAGCTGAGCTGGTAGAAGAAGCTTACAACACCATCATGAAACTGTCTAAGATATCTTTAAAGCCAGACTCTGCTTTCATTGTTCAGTCTTTTGACTTTTTGATCCCTCGAGCTGAGGAAACTGGAAGAAAATTTCTTGCTCAGAAACTAAGAGAGCTAAGGAAAATTCAGCCTGAATCAGAGGACAGAGTTAATGCTGTAATCACATATACAAAAAGACAATTTAAATAAACTGGAACAGTTTGTTCCTGGTAAATAAATTAATTCAGTATATTAAACATGTAACATGATGTAATACAGATATAATAATAAACATGTCTGTATCAAATGTGAAAGTTTTGTTCAGTTAATTAAATTCATTCTGTTTATTCAGCAATGCTGTTTATCAAGATTTAATATTTTACTTTGTATTGCTAATAATTTGAAACTTTTTTTAATGAGCCATTATGATTGAGTTTGAAGTACAGCAGTGTAACTTTTTTTTTTTATCTTACATATACTGTTCATGGATAGAGGTCTATCCTTTTCTTTGAAAATGAATGTAATTTAGTGTTATCTGTGACTTTCTCATTAAATATCTGGTAACTATATTGTGCCTAAATTGCTTCTTTCTGACACAAACCTACGTCTAACAAATAACATTCAATCTTTAGTAATAAATAATCCATATAATTAATAATGCCCCTACTAGAAAAAATATTAATTAATATTAACAAATATGCTAAATATGCCAGTATTCTCATTTCAACAGTATTTTATTACTAACAACATATTTGCTTTCTGTTTAATTTAAAATTTTATTTAAAAAAATAACTATTAAGTAGATGGCATTGTTCTTCATTATAATCAAGTAATGTATGTAATGTAATGTATAAGTATCTGATATAACGTACCGGTAACCGGTGATGTAGTGGTAATTAGTAATTAGTCTTCTGTCATCCAGCTGCATTCACACCCCACCGTGGGGGTGTTCTAAACAGCCATTTACTTGCCTTTATGTAAGAGCTAAGGTAATACATTTTAGACATTGTTATTTTTTATAAAATATCCAAACCTTTGTCTTTACTTCATAGTTGTAGTTGTTGCACACTTGGAAAAATTGCATGGATAAATTTCAGCCCTTGATGACCATTTGGTATGCCATTATTAACAGAATCAAAGCTAATTTTCTTGTGTTCAGTATCATGTGGTTTCATTTATCAAGACTTGCATAGAACAAATTCTAAATTTGTAAGGCTCAGCTGAATGTACAAGAATATTGCTTTTTATTACACATTGATACACAAGTTGTACACATTGGACATGATGTACGTGCAAGGCCACACTCATTTAAATAAAGAGACACCCTCAAATCTCTATCTTTGTCAGCAGCCACAGACTTAGGTTCCAAATGCAAGATGCAACAGTTGCTAGGTTAAGAGTCTTTTTTGACTATTCTTCCTTGAACTCTCATTAAAACAGAAACAACATGAAATGTCCTTTCACAAAGTTCAAAGTCCAGGGCTAACAAATCCACAGGGTTAATGGGTATGCAACAAATCACTGCACACCCACCCACACACACACTTGCAGTCCACTCACACACCCCCACTGTCGACTCCTTCGCACACACACACAAACACGCAAATGATAGCTATGAAATCTCACCGTCTCTACTAAAATATTTTACTTGTCTTCACTAGTCTTACTTTCTACCCATGAGTTTGGTCGCCCAAACAAAATACTTATCTTAACTTTAAGTCGAAACAACTTCAATAGCACTCTCGTCTTTTCTCCACTATCGTCACTATGTACTCGCAGAATATATGATTCAACCTCAACTGGAACTCTGTCCATTCACAACAATATTTTTCTCGAACAATACAGAAAAAAATACAATCGGCACAATTACCACCCCAACACAGTTTTCAACATCACCAATAATACGTTGTCTCAATTCTAAATCCCTTTCCAAAAATGACACAATAATCTTCAATTTCACCGTAGTGTTACAGAGACTTCTTCAACATTACCGTAGTGTTACAAAGTCTTGTTCAAAATTACACAATAGTCATCACTTCACTGTTGTGTTACAAAGCCTTTTTCTCTTCACCGTAGTGTTACAAAATCTTTTTCATATCACACAATAGTCTTAAACTTCATCGTGGTGTTACAAACTCTTTCACTTCACCGTGGAGTTACAAATCTTTTTCACTTCACTGTAGTGTTACGAAATCTTCTTCAAATTACACAGAACTATCTATAACATGCACAGCTGGCCATAAAATTTCATCTCGACTTCAACAATTTCTTCAAATATATCCATACACCAAAAATAACACATACAACTTTTACCATGGGGGCCCCCGCGCACTTTTACATTTTTCTTCACTTAAACTACCACCTGGATCCAGGAAATTTTTCTACTCAGCGCTTTTTCTCATTTCACTTCTTCATTTATTTTATTTATTATATATCTTTATTCTCTTATTTCTCTATATTTCTCTTATTCTCTTTTAAATTCCTTTCACTTAACACCCGGGATCCAGGAATTTCTCACATACCACCTGGAACCTACCAGGACTTTTGATCATACAACCTGCAGGGATATATTTTAACTCATTCACACATCTGACATCATCCAGTCTTTACCATGCATCAATCATGCAATTTTATCATATAACTTTATATAATTTTGACTTACTATCACTATCATGACAAAACAGAGCTGATCCATCCTCGGCCCGGGCCACCTCCACCTCCCCAGACCACACATAACTAATGCAGAATTTCGATTAAACAGGCTTCTGCCTTACCTTTGTCCTAAATGGCCAAGTGTCTGGTCTGTGGGTGGCAGCTTCAACTGCCAACTTTCAACTTTAATGTATATGATATACATTAACCATGTCTAACAGGCAGGGAACAAGGTGTAACCGTTATTAATGATGATAAACTGGGCACCACACAAAAGCCCTGACATAAATTCAACACATTTGAAGTTCTTTATACTAACCTAACTCATGTATCTACAAAAAATAAGATCACAGAGTCAATACCACTAATAGTTATTTACAAACCTCCAGGGCCATATTCTGAATTCATCAGTGAATTTGAAGATTTCATTTCAAACTTAGTTGTTTCTTTAGACAAAGCATTAATTGTAGGAGACTTCAACATTTATTTTGATAAGTCAGAAGACCCTCTGAGAACAGCAGTTGTATCCATCTTAGATTCAGTAGGTGTTAATCAGAATGTAATAGGACTCATTCATAATGGAGGTCACACTCTAGTTCTTATTCTAACATTCGGCTTAAATATAGAAAACATAGTCACTCTTCCACAGTCAGAAGCTATCTCAAACCACTATCTTGTTTCATTTAAAATGTGTCTTAGACATGAGATGTGCAATTTGCAATGTCACTGTATTAAGTGTACATTTACATCTGGTACTGCAGAGAGATTTACCAATAGTCTCCCAGAACTATCATGCATGATTGATTCACTGTCTGACCCCACAGAACTTGATCAGGTGACTGATAACTTGGAGTCAATGTTTCGCAACACCCTAGATACTGTAGCTCCACTTCAAAGGAAAATAATTAGAGAAGAAACTACAAGCAAGCTTTAAAACAATCAGCTCGGAAACTAAAGCATAAATGGCGTCAAACTAAATTGGCAATATTTCAGTTAGCGTGCAAGGAAAGCCTTCTGAGCTACAAAAATTCCCTTAGTACTGCTAGATATGCGTATCTCTCTGCCCTTATAGATAATAAAAAAAGATTTAAAAAATTTGGGGGGCACGGTGGCTTGGTGGTTAGCATGTTTGCTTCACACCTCCAGGGTTGGGGGTTCGAATTCCCACCTCCACCATATGTGTGTGTGTGTGTGTGTGTGTGGAGTTCTCCCCATGCCTCTGGGATTTCCTTCGAGTACTCTGGTTTCCTCCCCCGGTCCAAAGGCATGCATTCTAGATTGATTGGCATCTCTAAATTATCCGTAGTGTGTGATAGCGTGAGTGAATGAGAGTGTATGTGTGTGTGTATGTGTGTGTGTGTGTGTGTGTGTGCCCTGCGATGGGTTGGCACTCCATCCAGGGTGTATCCTGCCTTGATGCCCAATGACGCCTGAGATGATTGAGGCACAGGCTCCCTGTGACCCGAGAATAGATTGGATAAGCGGTAGACAATGAATGAATAAAAAAATTCCTACATTTTTATTTAGTACTGTAGAAGAACTGTAGAAAAAGGCAAAAAAAAAACAAGCAGCAGCAATGACTTCATGAATTTTGACAATGGGAAAATTGATAATCTTCTTCTCTTGGCTTTTCCCTTCAGGGGTCACCACAGCGAATCATCTCTCTCCACCTATCCCTATCTTCTGCATCCTCAACACTAGCACCCATTAGCTTCAAATCCTCATTTATTCCATCCATATACCATCTCTTTGGCCTTCCTCTTTGCCACCTGCCTGACAGCTCCATGTCCAATATTTTCCTACCAATATACTCACTCTCTCTCCTCTGAACATGTCCAAACCATCTTAATCTTGCCTCCCTAACTTTGTCCCCCAAACGTCCAATATGAGCTGTCCCTCTGATGTACTCGTTCCTAATCCTGTCCAACCTTGTCACTCCCAAAGAGAACCTCAACATCTTCAGCTCTGCTACCTCTAGCTCTGACTCCTGTCTCTTCCTCAGTGACACTGTCTCTAAACCATACAGCATGGCCAGTCTCACCACTGTCCTGTACACCTTCCCCTTGATTCTCACTGATATTTTCACACAGAACTCCCGACACCTTTCTCCATCCATTCCAACCTGCCTGCACTCACTTCTTCACCTCTTTCCCACACTCTCCATTACTCTGGACAGTTGACTCCAAGTACTTAAACTCCTGTACCTTCTTCAGCTCTTCACCCTGTAACCTTACTGTTCCACTTCCCTCCCTTTCATTCACACACATGTACTCAGTCTTACTACGACTGACCTTCATTCCTCTTCTCTCCAGCACAAACCTCCACCTCTCCAGGCTTTCCTCCACCTGCTCCCTGCTCTCAGTACAGATCACAATGTCATCCGCAAACATCATTGTCCAAGGAAAATCCTGTCTGACCTCCTCTGACAACTGGTCCATCACTATAGCAAACAGGAAGGGGCTCAGAGCCGATCCCTGATGCAGTCCTACCTCCACTTTGAACTCCTCTGTCTGACCTACAGCACACCTCAACACTGTCCTGCTCCTCTCATACATGTTCATACATACATGCTCTTAGCACCTGTGTTCCCCTCACCAACATGTCTATTAAAATTTGCTCCTATCACCACTCTCTCACCCGTGGGAATACTCTATCACCTCATTTAATTCACTCCAGAATCTCTTTTTCTCCTCTAACTCACAACCTACCTGTTAGGCATAACCACTAACAACATTCAACATCACCCCTTCAATCCCTAACTTCAGACTCATTACCCTGTCTGACACTCTCTTCACCTCCGGAACATTCCTCACAAACTCCTCCTTCAGGACCACACCTACCCCATTTCTCTTACTATCCACACCATAATAAAACAGCTTGAATAATGCTCCTATACTACGAGCCTTGCTACCCTTCCACCTGGTCTCCTGTACACACAGTATATCCACCTTCCTTCTCTCCATCATATCAGCCAGCTCTCTACCTTTCCCTGTCATAGTACCAACATTCAGAGTTCCTATTCTCAGTCCTACACTCTTACCTTTCCTCTTGCCTCTCTGTCTGTGCACTCTCCTCCCTTCTCTACTTCTTCGACCAACAGTAGCCCAATTTCCACTGGTTCCCTGCAGGTCAACGGCGCTGATGGCAGTCGTTGTTAACCCAGGCCACGACCAATCCAGTATGAAATTCGTACTGATGATTCGCATGGTTAAATTTGGCAATGTTTTACACCAGATGCCCTTCCTGACGCAATCCTCTCTATTTATCCGGGCTTGGGACCAGCACAGAAGTCACTGAAATGTGACCCCCATGGCTAGATTAATGGGAAAATTTATAGTACCTGGCAAAAAATTCAGGCTATTCATTTCAAACCAAACTTTTTGATAGAGAATCTTGTAGATATAACTATTTCTGATCAGAGCTTAGAATGCTTTACGCCCCTTGACAAGCATGATCTAATATCACTAATTTCATCTTCAAAACTTTCAACCTGCATACTAGATCCCTTACCCACATATTTCCTTAAACAGATATTACCAGTAGCTACTGAACCACTTCTATAAATGATAAATTCTTCCCTTAGCATTGGCTATGTGCCCAAGTCATTTAAGCTAGCAGTTATCAAACCCCTGATTAAAAAACCCAACCTTGAACCCTGTCAGCTGTCCAATTATAGGCCAATTTCAAACCTGCCCTTTGTCTCCAAGATCCTAGAAAAGGCTATAGCACAGCAGTTATGTTACTACTTACATAGGAATAACAGTAATAAAATGTATCAGTCAGGATTTAGGCCTTACAGTATTATAACACAGAGACAGCACTGGTTAAAGTGGTAAAAGACCTGTTAATGGCTTTTGATCAGGGTTATGTCTCCTCACTGGTGTTACTTGATCTTAGTGAAGCTTTTGACATCATTGATCACACTATTTTACTTCATAGGCTAGAACATGTTGTTGGTGTTAAAGGAACAGCACTCTCCTGGCTCAGGTCTTATTTGACTGAAAGCTATCAGTTTGAGGATTTAAATGGTGACTTCTCTATGCATACCAAGGTTATGTTTGGTGTTCCACAAGGTTCTGCTTTTCTCCTTATATATGCTACCATTTGGTTCAGTGAGCTTATTAATATTAAAAAGTGTAAAGGACATTAGAAAATTGATGCTTAATAACTTCCTCCTCCTTAACTCTGACAAGACAGAAATGCCCATACTAGGACCACATGCAGCCAGAAGTAAGCTTTCTGATTACAGGGTAACTGTAGATGGTCTTTCTGTTTCATCTTGTCCAGCAGTAAAAGATCTTTGTGTGATTATAAGACTCTAGTCTTTCATTTGAAGCTCATGTAGAAAATAGGGTCACTAGGTAGCTTTCTTTAATCTCAGGAATATTGCTAAGATAAGAAATATTGTCACGTACTGGTGGTACCAGGCGAGAAAGAGCAGACTCATATGCAGGGATAGACGCAAAGCAAGGGTTTATTCCAAAATAAGAACACTCAGGGAAAAAACACAGCACAAGGACTCACATTAAAGACATGGACTAGCAACAAACACAGGCACGACAACCAATATAAATAGGGGTAATAATCAAAAGAACACAAGGGACAGGTGAACAGAGGCGGGAACAGGCGGGGCTAAAATGTCAAGAAACAACACCCCTGCAAGAAGCCCCCTAGTGGCCCAACAGGGAACTTTGCCAACCATGACAAATATGATTTCACTGCATTATGCAGAAAAAGTAGTTCATGCTTTTTTTACCTCTAGGTTGAATTATTGTAATGTCTTACTGTCTGGATGTTCCAGTAGGAGCATAAACAAGCTCCAGTTAGTCCAGAATGCAGCAGCTAGAGTCCTAACTAGAACCAGAAGATTTGAACACATCACTCCTATCTTAGCCACACTGCAGTGGCTCCTAGTCCAATTTTGCATTGATCACGCCACAGTACCTGTGCGATCTTTAAGTTATTTATGTTCCACCATGCCTACTCTGATCAAAAGGTGAAGGTTATTTGGTAGTACCTCAAGTAGCAAAGGATACAGCAGGGGGCAGAGCTTTTTCTTACAAAGCCCCACAGTTGCGGAATAGCCTTCCAATTAGTGTTCGGGATTCAATGTTTAAGTCTAGGCTGAAGACACATTTGTTTAGTTAAGATATCAATGTAAGTTTTTCTTAGATAAAGGAGCAGATCTGGAAGGTTCATGAGCATAGAGTGTTTGGTGTACTGGGATGTTTGGATGCTGTCGCCTTACCACCCTCACAGGTTGCTCAGGTTTGCTGACTGTGAAGTTGTTGGACGCTTTATGTCCCAGGAAGCCTTCATGTCTGTCTCCTTCTGGCTCGCCCCTTTAGTTATGATGTCTTAGCTAGTTCTGCCGGAGTCCCTGCCAGCACTTTACACATAACCTACATTGTCTTTAAACATCACAGGCATACTTAATATCTTTCTCTCTCTCTCTGTCTTTCTCTGTCGAGCTATACATCCCACTCCTGAACTCCCAGTGTTCTGAGTTCCAGTGTGACTACTGGCTCTACCCCTGGTCGGAGTCTCGTCGCTTGGTGGTGCTTACTGATGCTGTGGATGGATCTGTGTTGACAGCCTGTGATGAGGAGACAACCATGGACAGAGCCACTTGGGGACTATAACACCGTCACAGATCTGCTGTTACACCTGTCAGCTTCTGACAGCAAGGAATTAGTGTCTATAATGAACTCAGAAACTACATTGACCTAATAGTCCCTCAAGGGCCCATGGTTGCTGTTGTAGATAGGACATTATTTACATTTACATTATTTACTGTCCAGTGTCACCCAAATGAGCATGAGGTTCCCTTCTGAGCCTGGATCATCTCAAGGTTTCTTCCTCATATCACAGGGAGTTTTTCCTTGCCACCAATGCCACAGGCTTGCTAATTAGGGATAAATAAGGATAAAATAGTTTAATAATTTAATTTAATAATTCTTTTTTTTTTCTCCTTTATGTTTCTCTACTTTTGTAAAGCTGTTTTCAGACAATGCCCATTGTAAAAGGTGCTTTACAAATAAATTGAATTGAATTGAAAATAGAACAACCTACCTCCCCTGCCACAATTTCTATGGCAAAGTGGGATACAAAACAAGGTAATTGGCTACCAATTAATCCTATAGTTATTTCTATGTAGATACCCCATTTGACTTTTCCAAACATCTCAAGATATCTACTTTCAAGATTTCATATGCTCCTTATAATTCACACTAATGAAACAATGAATTTTCATTGAAAATACCACATATTTATTGCCCAATTTTTGTCTGTATCCTGTCATCGGCAATCTATGTTGGTTCTAATATTGTTTTAATCTATTCCTCTACCGACTTGCTTACACATGGGTCTGCTGTTGCAGGCTTGTGGACACACAACAGCACCCCTGATGAAAAAAATTCTTTGGGAAACACTGTAACGGATAACCCGTATATAATTTCTAAGATTTCACAAGTGGTAAAAAAAAAGTGTTTTTTAAAAAAAATTCAATTCTATTTATTTTCCTTAAAGGCATTTCAAACACGTATTTATATTTATTCCATGGAACACAAAATGGGATTTTTAATAAAATATTTTAAAAGGGTTTCTTTGGCACATGGTAATTGTAGTGACCCAGATCAGTGAGTAGAAACAATAGTTATAACAATTTATTAGTTGTGCAGCAACTCATGTTGCAAAGGCAGAATACAAAGACAGAGAGAACAGGACAGCTGAGTAAAAGTTGAGCAGTTTAATCCAGCAACAGTGTGGTAATATAAGAGAGTTGGTGGTGAATAAATTGTGATAATGTGAAAATTAATGGAGAGTAAATGTTCTTTAGCTTGTTTGTTGGGTGCTCCAAGAGAGTACAGGGTTCAGTGGTGAGGCAGAGTGACGAGTCACGCAACGCCTGTAGAGAGCATCTTCTTTGTCCGTGTCAGCTGGCAGTTCAGCAAAGAAGAAGCATACACACATTAATAGGCGAGCTGAACGATGCTTCCCTTCCGTTGCACTGCACCCCATGGGCTCCTCTCTCTGCCTCGAGGAGGATGAGGAGCTAAGCGGCCACCTTGTTTGGACGCCTCAGTTTTGGTGAGCTTTCGTGGCTCTGCCCCACAGCCATGTGTTTCCACAACAATGCAGGCACTGTCGATTCAGCACCACGGAATGTGTTCGTCTGCTGGGGCTTTCTAGGAAAAGGGAAAGCAAACACTAACAAAACTGTGCATGAGCGTCCTCTACTGCCTGATAATGGTAAAGTCGTATCTTCTCAGGCTTGTGGAACTATGTAACTGATTGTAATTCAGGCAAATTAAATGAAACACAATTTTAATCTTTTAATTGTGCACACACTTGATTCGTTGAAAGACTGTATTTGTGTACATCAAAATCATATAAATTGGTTTCAGCTGTGAATGGTTGGATTTTTAACATGGATCTGTCACTAATGCATGTTTAGCTCAAATCGCATATATATTTTAATGTTCTGCCGAGATCCTCTAATAAAACCTCCCTCATAATTATAAAAATGAAACCTAAAAAGTACCAGTAGAGAACGTTTGGCATAGGTTCTGTCCAGGTTAATAATAAAAAAAAACCTGTAACGTTCTGAATTACCATTAAGAACATTTTCTATAGGTTCTCTTTAGATTGTTACAAAAAACCACTCTGCAAATGTTCTGGAGATGGAAGGTTTTAGTTACAAAAAAAATAGTAACAACAACAACAACAATAATAATAATAATAATAATAATAATAATAATAATAATAATAATAATAATAATAATAGCCAACAGAAAAAGCTCCTAGAATGATATTTGTTTCCCCCAAAATTACAGAATGGGAACCATATGCTAACATTAACGTTCTGTGTTTGCTGGGTGTGGACTGAATTGACAGGATTCCAACTCTTCAGAGGGTGGAGGAATTTGTTGCTGCATAAATAATGTCTGATGCAGTGATGTTACAGTGATTCAGCAGTACTATTCTGTAGGAATCCCGTATTTGCTTTGTTTTCACGCTATAAATGGAAATGATACATACATATGATTTCATTCAAGATACTTTCACTTAAAATTTGTAATTTAAAAAAAAAAAAAATTAATTTTTGCATCGCCTGGGCTCTTCTTCAGCATATTTCAACTATGACTATGCAGAGAACCTCTTTGAAAGGGAAAGAATTGCGTAACCTTTCCTGTGTTTTTACGCCTAGTTACAGCTTACTCAGTGATGTTCATTGGCTGGATTTTAACAATCCATCATCAGGTGACCATAAAATTCTTGCTGCTTATAAAGTCACAGCAGAGTTAAGAATCACTATTCTCCATCTTGCTCCTGAAGGACATTTCTACATTTCTGAAGCAGGTACAGTAAGCTAACATCCATTTACACTTACACTTGTGATTTTGCATTTAAGACTTTATTGTAGATAAGACTTTTGAGTAATGCAGTTTTTAAAAGAGATTGCAAAAGAGAATTATTTTTACCATTTTAGTTTATTTGGTTTTACACACACTTTTCTAAAGTAAGAAAGTAATTCGTCATAATGAGAAGAATAAAAAGACTAGTTAGTTATAAGATGGAACAGAATGAATAAGGAAAAAAGCTAGTTGTCAAATTTCTCTTGAAGGACAAGTTTAATAATATAAAAAACATAGTAAAAATCACTTAATCATTTTCAATTGACATGTAATGTTGATTGTTAACTTTTAAGTTATACCTAGCCTTAACAAACTTTGATTTTGACTTCATCATGACATTTCCATTGTCTTATCCGATCTATCATCGGGTCTCAGGCATCATCGGGCATCAAGGCAGGATACACCCTTTACAGAGTGCCAACCCATCGAGGGAAAAAAATCGTTTCCCAATGAGGAAAAGTCTCCTCCTCCTTGTTCCCTCCACTTCTGTATAAATCATGGCATAACCAACCCTTAGAAGACTGATAGAATGAAAGTTTTTATTGTGTAGTACTGTATAAATATACTCAAGTGTTGAGGATGCAGAAGATAGGGATCGTTGGAGAGAGATGATTTGCTGTGGTGACCCCTGAAAAGAAAAGCTGCAAGAAGACTGTATAAATATACCATGTACATGTCTGTAAATATACATTTTGTACATCAATTTCCAAACTCTGGGTAAAGTACTAGGACTTTCTGGATTTTTCGAGAGAGAGAGATTAAAATTAGACTTCCTTACATCAGTAGATTACCCAGATGTTTATTTTAATAAAATTCTAAATTTCATTTATAGGTTATACAATTGTGCCAGAATCTTCTGACAAATCTGTGGGAATTGAAATAGTATTATGGCTACAGGGTAAGTGAATTTTTTAATTTATTTTCTTTTTACATTCAAATGATACGAAAAGACAATGATATGAAAAATGTTTTTCAGAAGAATGCTTTTTCTTTTCTAAACAAACAAACAAAAACAATAATCCTCTGTACTGCTAGATGCTGAAAATGACAGCATTTTGTATTCCAATTAATTTACAGTATTTTACATTATGTTCGAACATATGTTTTGAAATGACTGATGACATTTAAAGCATAAATTCTCATGATATTAAAGCAGTATTCTATCTCTCATTAGAGTTAACAGATTTCAAGAACCATCATCAACTGTACATGATTTATTCCAGAAGAGTAAATTAATCAGTGAAGATCCACCTGCACGATATCGTCTCCTCACAACTAAATGTGATCTTGAAAAAGGCGGCTCAGTGAGAAAATGGACATTTGGACAGCAAGACATCAATATGCAAAACAAAATCCTACTGATGGTAGGAGAAACTGGAACAGGCAAAACTACTCTGATCAATGCCATGACTAATTATATACTGGGGGTGAACTTTACAGATGAAGTGTGGTTTGAGATTACAGAGGAGGGAGGAGATCATAACATGTCAGATCAGTCAAAAACCCAAACAACTGAAATCACTGTGTATGAGGTCTTTGCCGAAGACAAACCAATCTGTCTTACTATCATTGACACTCCAGGTTATGGAGACACCAGAGGAACAGAATATGACAAACAGATCGCTGAGAGACTGTACAAACTGTTTCACAGTGATAGTGGAGTGAAAGAAATTGATGCAGTGTGTCTGGTAGTGAAGGCATCTGAGAATCGACTCACTGACAGACAGCAATATATCTTTGATGCAATTTTGTCCTTATTTGGTAAAGACATAGAGAACAACATTGTCACATTTATCACTCACTCAGATGGCATGCCTCCAACAAATGCTCTTAATGCCATCAAGAATGCAGCAATTCCCTGCAGGAAAGATGAAGATAATGAACCTGAGCATTTCTTATTTAACAATCGTCAAGCTGAGAAGAGAATCAAAAAATACAACAAAGCTCTCCAGGCAGCTTGGGATCTAACAGAGGACAGTTTGAAGGATTTCTTTGCCTCCCTGAAAGAACAGAACAGAAAAAGCTTACAGCAGACTGAAAATGTTATGATTGAATCCATACAACTTGAAGCCTGTATTTCTAATCTACAAAACCGCATTGAGTTTATAGAGTGCAAAGGTAAAGAACTGACTCAGATTCAGAAAGCTCTTGAGGAAAACCGAGAAAAGATTAAGAAAAATGAAAACTTTACTTTTACAGTCACCACATATTACAAAGAAAAAGTTCCCATTAAAAATGCTTCATGGTGGGACAGAAATGTTACCAGTTGCTCTGTTTGTGAGGAGAACTGTCATGAGTTTGGCTGCCATATAGCCTGGGATGCCAGCTGGTGTTACGTCATGAAAAACAACAACTGCACTGTATGTACAGGTAAATGCCACGACACTAAACATGTCAAAGAAGACAAGAAATATGTTAAAAAGAGCAAGGATACCGAAGTGAGGTTTGATGAATTTATAGCTCAGTACAAAGATTGCAATGAATCAAAATCAGATGTCAAGTTTGATTCATCGGCCTTTAAAACTGTCAAAAATGACTTTGAAAGCAACAAGAAACAGGAAGAAGAGAAGACAAGCATAGAGAAGAGACTGAAAGATGAACTGATCGAGAAAGAAAAGGAAAAAGCTAAGTTGCTGGATGAAGCCTACACCACCATCATGAAACTGTTTGTGATTGCTTTAAAGCCAGACTCTGCTTTTATTGTTCAGTCTCTTGACTTCTTGATCCCTCGATGTGAGGAAACTGGAAGAGAAGTTCTTGCTCAGAAACTAACAGACCTGAGGAAAATTCAGCCTGAACCACAGGAACGAGTTAATATTATAAAGAGGTATTTTAATAAAATTCTCGTAAATAAATGAATTCAGGAGATTAAAAATGGCCACGTAACATGTAATAAATACGGCCATATTTGAATCTCATGTGCAAGTGTAGTTCAAACAATAAAACTCACTGTGTTTATTTAGTATTGCGTTTGTTCACGATTTAATGTTTTACTTTGTTTTGATAGTCATTTAAAACTGTTTAGATTACAATTGAGTTTAAAGTATTACCATGGATTTTTCTTTACCTTACATGTTCTATATTACTTGTGAACTTATACTGTTCATGAATAGATGTTTATCCTCTTCTTTTAGATCGATTTAGCTAATTATTGAATATTATTAATCCCACTCTTGCTAGTGTCCTCTGTAACTAGTTAATCTGAATTCCTCATTAAATATCTATCATTAAATATCTGGTAATTGCAGTGTGCCTGAGTCACCTTGTTCTTGACACAAACCCACATCTATCAAACAATCTTCAATCTTCAGTGATTCATTTCAGGTAATAATAATAACCATTATGTTAATGGAGTAAATTAACAACTTATTTATGTATTTTCTTACCAATGTACTTATGTATTTGTGTATTTATTAATATCGGTTTCTCAGCAATATTCAAGCAGAATATCAGGGTTCAAGTTGTTTGGGGATTGCATGGTTAAATTACTGGGGAGATGCAAATACTTTCTGACATCTCCAGACAAAAGGGTGTTAAATAACAGAAAGAAAATGCTTGACTATATATCGTGAAACTCTCTGAAGTTATTAATAGAAGGAATAGAAGGATGTTAGTGTCTTTGGAGCACATGCAGAAAATTCCATACTGATCCACGAAGAGTGTGTATCACGTAAAAACCAGTTCCTCTGTTTGATCTGCGCAGCTCAGTAATAGAGCTGCATATTGGGCCAAGAACCACCCCAAGCTCTTTTGGCATGAGGAAAGAAACTAATTTGATCTTGGGCTTTTTATTATTTCATATGAACTTAGCAATAGCTGTATTCAAGCCCTTAAAAAGTTGAAGGTGAAATCAGGGTAAACACTGAAATAAACAATGTAACCGGGGACAGTGTTATTTCTTCCCAAGAGAGACTGGTAAATAACCCTCCCCAAATGCCTCCACTGGCCACCTAGAAGCTTGGCTAGTCAGGGAAGACCACCTCAGCACTTCAAGAAATTAAGGTAAATAGGTAGTAACTGAACAGAAATCTTGAACCTATGTGGGCCTAGAGTAACAGTGAAGTATCCAGCCATGTGTTTGCAGTCACAAGATTTTCTGGGTGTATGACTATTTCCCCTAGATGGTGCTTTATTTTTTTGTAGTGAGTTTAGATTTTTTTTTTTTGTTTGTTTTGAATTTTTCATAATATTTCTTTGTGATTTCTACACTCAACTGTCATTTATTTGAGCAAGATTTATTCCTTCAAAGAGTTTTTGGTTATATTTTATTTTATTCCCATTGTGCATTTTGTACATGCCAGTTCCTGTTTTACCGTCTGTATTAAGAGGTAGAATGTAAAAATTGCAAAGTTTAAGGTGTTTTCACTATCATTACAAGCCATCCAATTAAGAAACTTAAAGATACAACCACTCTTTTAGCTCACAAGCAGGCAAAAGTGGTATGCAGATTTATATTCTCTTTAAGTACAATTTTAAAATCATATGTGTGTTTCCACATAGCTGAATATGTTTGGGTAATGCTTTTTTTTATTTGTCCTTTTATTCAGTTCTACTGTGTTGGTCTCAGGGAAACACATTAACAATCTGTTATCCTGTGAATACCACCTGTTTTTTGCTTGAGCGCAATAAAGGAAAAACAAATGTCCTGCAGGACCAAAGAAAAGGATATCAACAATCTTTTGGGGGATACACAAAGTAAAGCGGGGTATGTTCATTTTGAAAATTAACTATCAAACAGCTTAATAGCTCCATTATATAAACAGAGGAGTCTGGTTAGATAGGTGAAACCTTGATTCATACCTCCTTTTGCCATGATCTTGCTCAATGCTCCAAACGCTCGTCATGTCTGAACCACTTCTGCCAACAAGTCTGGGAAGAGGCACAGTGTAGCACCTGTATGGGACACCTCCATTTTCCTAGTTGTTTTCAAAACCACCTCCTTAAACAGGAAACTTTAGGAACTGCATGATGACACTCCACAGTGGTGATTTGGAATGGATCAGGATGGGAAGGGGGCTTTGTGAGCTCTTTCAAATTCAGTAACAGGAAAATCTGTAAGAATTCTGTAGCCAAACTAGCAATGTATTTTTTTTTTTATAAATTTATCCACAGAGGTGTTTCCTTCTGCTTTCTAAGGAAGACCAAAAATCCTAATATTATTATGGAAACCAGGACCTGGGGCACCGTTGTGAACTGCAACTATGAACTTCACCATGCCTTGTACCTCCCCTCTAAAAAGGATTACATCTCTTGCCTACCCCTGGAGTGGCTTTTTTTTTTCTTTTGCTGGAGGCGCTTCAGGAGCCGTGCCTTAGTGGGGGGGTTATGTCAGGAACAGCTGGACAGTTCCCTGCCAGCGCCCTCTCCAGGCCAGTGAACCTTGGAAGCCTGCTTGTTTGTGTGTATTTTGTGCCACGCCCTCCCTATTGTTCTCTCTCCTGTTGTGTCACCTGTTCCCTACTAACCTTGATGTTTTGCTCTATAAATAGGGATCCCTGTATTCTTGTCTTTGTTGGTCATTGTTCCATGTTTAATGTTCTAGGTTCTTGGTTTAATTTTATAAGTGTCATGTCTAGTGTGTAGGTTAGTTTTCCCCATGTCTTGTGTTTTTTGAATAAAGCAGCGCTTCGCTGAATCCCATGTATGAGTCTCCTTCCACGGCGTGCAGGCCTGAGCAGTCAACACAGAAATACAAAACAAATGGTTCCACACAACAACTCTGAGTGTGCTCTGGTTGTCCATACCCAAGTTAATGTAAAACTATTGGGACCTAATTGCAAAAAAAAAAAAAAAAAAAAAAAAATTGCAATCACCATCAATGCTACTACATCCAGAGGAGTGGATGTGCCAGCATTGGGGAACCATGATGCTGGCAAGAAGTTAGCAACTGGCCACTAACCTCTCTCAAGCTGATCATGGCAAAATGAGAAATTTTCTCCAGACTAGCCATCATGTCAGTCAGAAAGAAGTCATCAACTAAGAACTGTTGGCAAGCAAGATTGTGATAGTGGCCATCTCAACTATGACTGACCAGATCAGGGACAGAACACCAACTTCAATTGAAATGTTAGCGTCGAACCAGTTGGGAAGCAGTGTTCAGCGCCTTTGGACATGGGAAAATCAACAATAATAGCCTGCGCCTGCTATCATTCTCCACAACAAACGCCCTTGACATCGGAAACAGTCTCTTGCAATACCCTATGGAGGAACCAGTTGGGCAAGGGCTTGGCAATGCTTGACTACATCCTGATCAATACACAATTCTGATCATTGCTATAAGATTATCAGAACCACTACCTCATTTGTGCCAAGCTTTGATTACAGCATGCAATATGTAAGGATGACTTCATAACAGATCTGATGTTCGCTAATGATGGCGCCGAAGATGCCAAAGGCATGGGAACCCACTGCACACCCATTCAGCCTGAAGATCAGCATGGACAAAACCAAAGCGCTGACATCCAACAGGTCCAGAGCCAGTGTCCACCTGGATGGAGTCCAAATCAAGCAATTAGATGCCTTCCAGTACAGTATTCCCAAAGTTCCCAAAAAAATTAACAAAGTTCATAGCAGGCTTGGCCAGGCATCGGCCATGTTTGCATCCCTGAAATGGTGCTTGAATGAATCTTCTCCATGCTAATACTGCCGATTCTTTTGTATGGATCTGAAACCTGCGATGATCATTTGGTGTGTCATTATTTTTAACGGAACCAGAGCTAGAGCAGAACACATCCAGTGTATAGAACAAGTTCTAAATCTGTGTATTGACTTGAATGTACAAGAATATTGTTACATATAGGTACACACAGCTGTACACAATGGACATAATATTCAAGTGCATGGTCACACTTATTTACATGGATGTAACAAAGAAATGCCCTCAAATCTCCATTTATGTTAAACAACATCCCTATAAAAACTAGCAAAATAGCAGAAAAAAGTAGCCAGCTAAGGGTTGGGCTTGGTACTGACAACTTGAAGTATATCTAAAGGTTTATGAAAATATTCATTCATTGTCTGCCGCTTATCCGAACTACACTCGGGTCACAGGGAGCCTGTGCCTATCTCAGGCGTCATAGGGCATCAAGGCAGGATACACCCTGGACGGAGTGCCAACCCATCGCAGGGCACACACACACTCTCATTCACTCACACACTACGGACAATTTAGAGATGCCAATCAATCTACCATGCATGTCTTTGGACTGGGGGAGGAAACCGGAGTACCCGGAGGAAACCCCCGAGGCACGGGGAGCACAGGGAGAACATGCAAACTCCACACACATGGCGGAGGCGGGAACCGAACCCCCAACCCTGGAGGTGTGAGGCAAACGTGCTAACCACTAAGCCACCATGCCCTCCTCATGAAAATATTTTGCATGAAAAAAAAAACATTTTTTTGAAACTTTCTACATGGATTTCTATTGTCCAAATTACCTTGTGATGGCATGGAAATTCATCATTTTTGCTTTTTTTTTAAAGAAGCAAATACTTCTCTACACTGTACAGAAAAAAACAAAAATTTTTGAAGAGAAATAATGTAGTATTAATGCAGCAGAGAAAGAATGTAGTCAAAACTAAGAGACACAATATTTTTTTTGTTTATTTGGTTCTGGCAATAATAATCATTGTTTTGAGAAGGCAGTTGTCAAGCTTAGCATTATCACTAAGCTAGCTTTTCGCTAATTCTACTTGCTGTTGGTGTATCAGGTAAATGAATGCGAATGAAGTTCACAGGACAAATAGCCACTCAGGCCTGTAACTGTAAAAGTGGTTAAAGTATATTTATTTGTGTTCTAACAGAGGAAACCATTTCTATAATTATTTATGAGAATGTAAAAAAACATTGAGGGTGTGTTTAGAATGATTTAAGACATATGAGGATGTGATGGAGCATGTGAAATGACTCACAACTGGCCAATTAAAGTACAAACAAACATTGAACTGAAGGCTGGCTTGCAAATTTACCAGCTTACATGCTCTGAGAAAATGGCTTAAACTGATTTATTTGTATGATTTCTACATATTTATTTCTATAATACTGACTGAAGAATACTGACTACTGCATGTTTAAAGGGGTTCCTGAGTAAAAAAGTTTGACATCCCCTGGTCCACCAGTGTGAAAGCACCTTTACAGTAGAGGGCAGTGATCATGATGTTTTCTAACAGCACAAGGAAGAAGAAAACATCGAAGAAAGCTTTAACGTAGAGAAAGAAACCCCAGCTTTAACGCTGGACCACAGTTTATCGGAAGCATGTCGTGGAGGTGCAGTGTGCGCGGCTGTGGGAAACGCAATCAGGCCAAAGCGAACGGCGTTGTTATTCACCGGTTCCCTGAAAAAGACTTGGAGCTCTGCAGTAAATGGTTAGCGGCTATCGGCAGGGATGTGAATAAAACGGAGAAAAAATACGCGTCTTTACGAGTGTGTAGTCAGCACTTCAGACCTGACGACTATGAGAGGGATTTAAAGGCGGAATTATTGGGATGTCCACCAAAAAAGGTTTTGAAGAAAACAGCAATTCCGACTGTATTCGAGTCAAAACGAAAGCCAGGCAGAAGACCCTCTCAGACTCAAAATAAAAGTCATCCTGAGGTAAAGTTGTTATTATTATTTTTTTAACTATAGATTTCCTACTATGTACATATACAGTACATACTCAAACGAGTTGTTTATTTTTATTTTTTATATTATTTATTTATCCGGGGAATAGTATAACTACACTATATGGAGCAAAGAAACCTTAAATTACCATTAAATCACTAATACTGGACTACCTGTATTATTTCTATAACAATAATGTTTCAAATTGCACACTGATTGCATAGTATGTAAAACTCACGCAGGATTCCTACGTCATCAAAAGGCGCCAGAACACCCGCCATTTTTAAAATTCAAGTTAGTGATAATGTTTTAGGTGCTAATGACTTTTAACCACACAGACACCCACAAGAACATGTTCTGAGGAATTGAAAATGATCATTTACCAATGTCTATTCATAGACAGTTAAAATATATGAAATGAAATTATATGAAATGAATCTTTGGGATGAACAGGAATCATCAGTGCCTAACACAAATGCCCATGGGAAAAGCCTTCCCAGAATAATCAAGCTTACTCTGAAGTTGCTTTCGGCTGCTCCCTGTTCGGGGTCGCCACAGCGGACCAACTGGTCCGCACAACAACTTGGCACAGGTTTTACGCCGGATGCCCTTCCTGCCACAACCCTCCCATTTTTCTGGGCTTGGGACCGGCACTGCATCCAGTGGCTGGGAATCGAACCCGGGCCTTCCGCATGATAGGCGAGAAACCTACCACTGAGCCACCAATGCCCCAATAATCAAGCTTACTCTAAACGGCAAATAAAGATGTTGAGGTTCTCTTTGGGAGTGACAAGATTGGACAGGATTAGGAACGAGTACATCAGAGGGACAGCTCATGTTGGACGTTTGGGGCACAAAGTTAGGGAGGCCAGATTAAGATGGTTTGGACATGTTCAGAGGAGGGAGAGTGAGTATATTGGTAGGAGAATGTTGGACATGGAGCTGCCAGGCAGGAGGCAAAGAGGAAGGCCAAAGAGGAGGTATATGGATGTAATTAATGAGGATATGAAGCTAATGGGTGCAAGTGTTGAGGATGCAGAAGATAGGGATAGGTGGAGAGAGATGATTCGCTGTGGCGACCCCTGAAGGGAAAAGCCGAAAGAAGAAGAAGAAGAAGAAGAAGAAGAAGACTCTAAACGGCAAATAAATACTACATTTGGATTGAGATTCAAACAAACACATATGGGTGTGATGTTCAAGTGTCTATATACTTTTTATATAGTGTATCTGGAAGATCCCCAGATATCTGGAAAATAAATTTAGTTTCTTCAGTTTTGCCCAAGGCACTAAACAAAGCATATGTTTTGTGTCAGGTGGGCCGACTTCCTGCTGGAAATGAAGTATTAATAAAATGCTTTAAATAATGCAGATGATGATGATTTATTCATGACTTGGTGGTAATTATGGCTATAATAAAGCAATAAGCCACAGGAAGGGGAGATTACCTGCAATGATTTAAAATACATAAGGTTGACGAGCATAAAGAATACAGCATCATCAAATACATATGTTATTAATAATATTTGGAATATACGATTCACACAATACCATCTGTTGTATTATTAGTGGCTATAAATGTATTATACTTAATATTTGTTCTTGATAGGTGTCTTCTGAAAAGGAAAATGCACCTGCTCTTCTCTCAACATGTTCTGAGGTGGAAGAAATGTCATGGCTTAAAGGTAGAGGATTGAGTTCAAAGCTTATTGAATGCAGTAAACTGAGTTTATGTACTTGGCTTGAACTGCATGGTTTGAATATTTAATTCTTTCCCCACAGCTATTAAGAGCCTTCAGACTCCTCAAGGATCTAACATTTTTAAGTGAGTACCCATTTCATCTTAAGATCTGCTCTGCATTTACTGAAAATGTCTTGTGTATTTGTATGTGATTTAACTGTATTCCAAATACATAAGACAATAAGCAAACCTGTTTTTTTCCAGGAGTCGTGAGGTGATGGTGAACACACAGTGTCTCCTGGAGCTCTTCCAGTTCTGCTGGCTTTGTCATAAAGAGTGCTGTATAACCATAGAGGGCAATGAGAAGCTCTTTTCAGTCAAACAGGACTGCCAGAGCTGCGGATACCACAAAGACTGGAGGAGTCACCTGCCTTCAGCTGAACCTACAGAGACCTTTCATACTGAGGTACAACATGGACAAAAGCATGAAGAGGTGTATATTTATGTAATCTGCTATTCTATATAACATTAAGTATCAGTATCACACCATAACCTCTTTCTATTCTGCAGGTTGTGGAACAGATTGGGTCTTCAGGTAACGAGTGCAGTGAGCCAAGCCATGAACAAGTGCTCACTGAAGAGGATGGCTCATACTTATCTAGTGATGATGAAGACGTGAGCCTGCAGGAAGAGGAAATGAAAAAGAAAAGACAGCGGTCTAAAATGAAAGACAGTTTCGATGAACAGGAACTGCATTTAGATGAAGAGGTCACAGACTCCGATGTGTCTATGGATGAAGACCTGTTCACAGCTTTAAAGGAGGACGGTCAGGGTAAACTTGTAGTGTGGTGTACACAATGTGAGACCGAGGCCTTGCTGTCCTGTTCTGTCCTTCGACACAAGAAAGTCTTCTGCTGTGCTCAGTGCAGTGCAGGTGATGATATTCAAACACATCATATTGAAACGCTTCCTGTTCGGTTTGATGATGTCGCCGGTTTTCAGATGCATGCTGAACAGGAGCACGGATCCAAACCGTTTTATAATCTGTGTCAGGATTGTGGCAAGTTTGTTGTAGCTAAAAAAGAGCATGTATGTGAACATAAAATCAAATTCATTGTCTGTCCAGAGTGCGGGAAAAGGTTCCTCACCGAGGGCGGCCTAAAGACTCACTACACTCAGCTCCATTCTGATTACGATCATCCATGTAAATACTGTCTGAAGGTCTTCAAAACCAGGTCAACAAAACTGGAACATGAGCAGACTCATCCTAAAGAAAATCAACCGTACAGCTGTCCAGACTGCCCAGAGAAATTTGACAACATTCACAAACGCAATAACCATGTTAAGTCCCACAGAGGTCCACATAAATATGTGTGTGATGTTTGTGAGAGAGGCTTCAGGGATATTAACAGGCTAAGGAGACATAAGCTCATCCACTCTGGAGAAAAGCCTTTTAAATGCCAAGTGTGTGAGCGTTCCTTTAACCGAATGGAAAATCTTGGTGCTCACATGCGTGTCCACACTGGAGAGAAACCTTTCACATGTGTGCAATGCGGAGAGTCGTTCAGTCACAACATCAGCCTAAAGAACCACAAGCAACGACACCATGACTCGGGTTTGACTCAGGAGAAAGAAGTGTTAAATGATGTAGAGAATAAGGTGATGAATGCAGCAGTGGGTGCTCCATAGTAAAGCTGTGATTGCCTTAATATTGGGACACGCAACGGCTCGGGCATCAGTGGAGAAATGGTCCAGTGTTCTTCACTTAACTTCGATGACTTTAGTCCAAACAGGAACAATATCTTGCCAAAGAAACTGCAGATCAGTCTGATTTTTCCCATCAGCACACCATGTGAGACAGTTTGAAAATATCTTCATATCTTTATGCTCTGTTTGATATTCCTGTACTGACTTAATGCCATTCATAGAGACTACTCATGACAAAATGTTTATCCTTGAAGACAACTACAATGTTTTTGGGAAAGAGCTGGCACTTAAATAAATCAAACAATAAGCACAATTACTTTATTTCATCGATTTCATTTACTCTAGTGTATATAGCCACATGGTTATTCTTATGGTTTTACATTTGTCTGCATAGAGGTGTCTACGGGGAACAACCATCACTGCAGACATCAGGAAGGACCATCCCTAAAAAGCTTGCAGTTACCCCAACAGGAAATAAAAGTCTTCAACGTGGGGGAAATTAACACTTTTTAACATCCTCTTCATGTGTGTTTACAGAGAAACTGCAATCATGTAGTCATCTCTTCCTGATCTGGTGTCATGTATGTAATTGCACTTGGCGTGCATTCCTTTAAATGATCTTTATATTCTTTCTTTTCCTGGTGCACCATGGCCTTCTTTTATCAAAGTCGTTCTTAAAGGCTATGTGAATATATCCCCACGTATATGTAATGTAAACAAAGTATGTAAAAAAATTTGGAAGTTTTTTTTACTAAAAGGAGTTCATTTCCACTATGTACGGAGACTTTTGGGGAACCCTGTATATCTCCAAAAGTATGAGGACATCTGATCTCATCTAACAAATGAATACATTGATTAATCAATTGATATAAAAACTGTCGAGAAAATGTGCTTTGAAACGGTCAAATATGGGGGAAGAAAGTTACAGTTCAGAAAAGCAAAGACTTTTTGGGCTTGAGGGTTTGTTTTTTGGGTGGATTTGGCAACCCTGTCTGCCAGGGGAGTGTGGGGAAACTGCGTTAGACGTGTTTATCTGAAGCATGTCGTGGAGGTGCAGTGTCCCCGGCTGTGGAAAACGGAAACAAGTGAAAGTTAAAGGCGTCGTTTTTCACCGTTTTCCCGAAAAAGACTTGGAGCTTTGCAGTAAATGGTTAGCGGCTATCGGGAAGGTTGTAAATAAAACGGAGAGAAAATACGTTTATTTACGAGTGTGCAGTCAGCACTTCACACCTGACGACTATGAGAGAAGTTGGTCTAAAATACAGTTTAAATGCAGCTTCAAGGAGCTCTAAACGATCCCAGGCGAGGAAGAAGGCTCTTATCTAGCCGAAGCATCGGCCATTTTATTAGAAAAAAAAAAAAAAAAAGTTATGCTTTTTAACCACAAAAGCTCGTCTAGCTGTGGGATGCGCATCCGCGACACTGCGTACTACGTAATCACGTCAGAGTGTCACGCATGACGTAGGCGGAACTACAGTGTGGAGAAGGAGGACCGCTCCGAAGTTGTTCCGTGTGGAATGACACAGTGTTATACGTCTTTTTTTTGTTTGTTTGTTTGTTTAACATGGTCCGTTCGTGTGCGTACCCTGGATGTGGAAATCGCTTTAAACCTAAAAGATTACGGCCGCGTGGAAATGACACGACTGCTCACAAATTTCCTTTAAAGACACCTGAGCGATTGAAGCGGTGGCTGCTCGCTCTGCACCTGGATATCAACACACCTGTACAGTCTCTGGAACAGAAACGAGTGTGCAGTGATCATTTTGTCCACGATGATTATCACCCCTCCGAGCAAGGAAAGCCTCGTTTACTGAAATCATCGTCTGTGCCCAGAACGTTTTCCCAGCAAGCACAGGTATGTTTTTAATGTATTCCACACATTAATTGTGTTATCTTGGCAATGTGTGAGTGTATGTTTATTACTGATATCTTCCTGTTATTAGAAACTTATTAAACTGTATTGTTTTCTTTTTTGGTTAACTCCTAAGTATTCGTCTATTGAAAACCAAGAGCCCCCAGCGATGCAAAATGAAGCAGAGCTGGAGGTCCAGGCAACAGGAGTTTTTCCACAGTCAACACCAGTTCAACAAAAGGGCTCTGGTAGAGGAACTACGTCAAGACAGTTATCAGATGGCAATTCTATGCTTTGTTTACTGATCACAAGTCCAGAAACTGAGCAAAACCGGACCAAACCATCCACATGTGGGACATATTACTATGCCTTCCCTGCAATATGCTCCTACAACTCTGTAAGTACCAACATTTCTGAGCAGCTAAACAAGTGGAATTATGACAAGTTATGCGTTTTGTGTTATCCATCAGAAATGGAATTAGTGTTTGATTTTTTCCGTGTGGTTTTTCCTGTAAGCCGCACAGTTTAATTGTAAAAAAGTAGGGAATGGAGAAAAAACCCTATCTCATTTTCTACTACAACTTCAAAATCGTCCGACGTTGTCGTACCTTTTTGTTGGTAAAGAGCGTTTGACTTATTTGCACTTCATTGGTCTTTGCGAGTTCGCTTTGTAAACACTGGGTCTGTAGTTTCGCCTACGTCACGCACCACCTTTCGACGTAGTACGTAGCGTCGTGGACGCGCATCCCAGAGCTAGTGCTAGACGAGCTTTTGTGGTTAAAAAATATAGTTTTTCTTTTTCCGAAGAAAATGACCGATGGTTTCGCTAGATAAGAGCTCTTTGAAGCTGCATTTAAACTGCGTTTTGGAAGTTCAAACTCACGGGCACTGTAGAAGTCCACTATATGGAGAAAAATCCTAAAATGTTTTCATCATAAAACATAATTTCTCTACGACTGAAGAAAGAAAGACATGAACATCTTGGATGATGAGGGGATGAGACAATTATTTGTAGATTTTTGTTCTGGAAGTGAACTTCTCCTTTAAAGGCAGAATTGATGGAATTAGGTTTCAGTCAGTAATATGAATGAATGAATGAATGAATAAAGGATCCCCTGGCAATACTTCACAGCTTGTTCAGGACTTTGTAGTATAAATGTATTCAGGATAAGACTTGCTGATAACTTGTTTTTTATTTTAAAGGTGTCTTCTGAAAAAGAAAATGCCCCGACTTCTGTCACAACTTGTTCTGACGTGGAAGAGAGCTCATGGCTTAAAGGTAGGAGGAACTTCTAGTTTTTCATGGTAGGATGTTGCTTAAACTCACTAAGTACTCATAGATTCATTTTTTTATTATTATTTTTATTTTATTTGTTTTATTTTTTAATCCCTACAGCAGTCAAGAGTCTTCAGACTCCTCAAGAATGTAACATTTTTAGGTAAGGAACATATGCCATCTTTTTTTGTCTCTTGGTTTTAAACAAAAATGAATAATAGGTGTTATTTCACTGCATATGTTTTTATTGCGACACACAAAAGTAAAAAATGGCAGACATTTGTTGGTTGTGTTTGTATTCACCCCTCTGGGGCAGAAATTGAAGATTTCTTCTAGGTCCTGACTGGTTTCCTAGCACCTGCTGATGTCAACATTTATACTAACACCACCATGCTTCACTGCAGAGACTGGAGGAGTCACCCACCTTTGAATCTACACAAACATTTCATAAGGAGACCAAAGATACACTAATGCATAAAGATGTTAATGAAAAGTTCCCTCTCTCTCACCATCTCTCTCTCACTCACTCACTCGTTTTTCCAGGCTTGGGACCAGCACTGCATCCAGTGGCTAGGGTTTGGGCATTGGCTGGGAATCTAGCACGGGCCTTCCGCATGGTAGGGGAGAAACCTACCACTGAGCCACCAATGCCCCATTCATTGTATATTCATTGCATGATGTATAATCCTAATCAAGGCTGCTGCAGTTCCAGGATGCACCACTACAAAATCTGAGAATGAGAACCTATGCAAGGCACTGAAACAGAAATGATTAAGAAAATCTGTGCTTATTTTTTCCAGGAGCAGTGAGGTGATGGTGAACACACAGTGTCTGCTGGAGCTCTTCCAGTTCTGCTGGCTTTGCCGTAAAGAGTGCTGTATAACCATAGAGGGCAGCGAGAGGCTGTTTTCTGTCACGCAGGACTGCCAGAGCTGCGGCTACCACAGAGACTGGAGGAGTCACCCGCCTTCAGCCGAACCTACACAGACCTTTCATACTGTGACAGAACATGAAGAAGATGAGGAGGTGTGTATTTATGCAGTCAGCTACACTAAACAGCAGTATGTGTAGTAGTATTCGGCCTTCCTCGAACAACACAATCGCACATTAAAAAGGGGAAGGTCTTTGTGTTATCTTTTCATAGAAGAAATTATATTCAGGGCTGTTAAGATGGGAAATTTCACTCTGTTTTTATTCATATTATCTCAAATGTTAACAGGACCATCCTTAAAAAGCTTGCAGTTACCCAACAGGAAAAAAAAAAAGTCTTCAACATGGGGGAAATTAACACTTTTTAACATCCTCTACATGATTGCAGTTTCTCTGTAAACACACATGTAGTCATCTCTTCCTGATCTGGTGTCATGCATGTAATTGCACTTGGAGTGTATTCCTTTAAATGATCTTTATATTCTTTCTTTTCCTGGTGCACCATGGCCTTCTTTTATCAAAGTCGTTCTTAAAGGCTATGTGAATATATGCCCACATATATGTAATGTAAACAAAGTATGTAAAAATTTCGGAAGATTTTTTTACTAAAAAGAGTTCATTTCCACTATGTATGGAGACTTTTGGGGAACCCTGTATATCTCCAAAAGTATGAGGACATCTGATCTCATCTAACAAATTAATACATTGATTAATCAATTGATATAAAAACTGTCGAGAAAATGTGCTTTGAAACGGTCAAATATGGGGGAAGAAAGTTACAGTTCAGAAAAGCAAAGACTTTGGACTTGAGGGTTTGTTTTTGATGGATTTGGCAACCCTGTCTGCCAGTGAGTGTGGGGAAACTGCGTTAGACGTGTTTATCTGAAGCATGTCGTGGAGGTGCAGTGTCCCCGGCTGTGGAAAACGGAAACAAGTGAAAGTTAAAGGCGTCGTTTTTCACCGTTTTCCCGAAAAAGACTTGGAGCTTTGCAGTAAATGGTTAGCGGCTATCGGGAAGGTTGTAAATAAAACGGAGAGAAAATACGTTTATTTACGAGTGTGCAGTCAGCACTTCACACCTGACGACTATGAGAGGGATTTAAAGGCGGAATTATTGGGATGTCCACCAAAAAAGGTTTTGAAGAAAACAGCAATTCCGTCTATTTTCCAGACAAAACGAAAGCCAGGCAGAAGGCCCTCTCAGACTCTAACTAAAAGTCATCCTGAGGTAAAACTCGTAGATTTTCCGCCTCATACATCAACTGTTTACCTTTATTTCGGTCAGTTCATTTTAGAAACACGTTAGCACCAGATCCACACAATAGTCTCCAACCAGGATTATTCGCGACATAGAAATGTTTTAGATTAAAAACTGATGTTGATATAACAGAAGTAATCCATTCCTGCGCGGTATTCTGACGTCATCAAGCGGCGCCAGAACACCCGCCATTTTTAAAATCCAATTTTAATTTTCATTTTATTTTCCTTGCATTACAGTACAACTGTCAAAACGGTTGTTTCAGAGCTTTAGTCTCTTAGTGGGGTGGATATCATACTGCTGTCCATAACACTGTATCTATCTATATATAACAGAAGATTGCACACTGCGATAAAAAAAAAAACAAAACATCTTAGCAAGTGAAAATATCTTGAATGTAGTCAGATTTATGTAGTATCTCCTTTACAAGGTAACAAACAAACCAAATGAAAGGTTACTAAAGCCTAGTTCTGGACATTTCCTCTATCAATTTTAAGCATGAAATAGTCTTGGTCTGTTGACGGATAATTTTGTTAATACCAAACTTTATTTGTCATGTACAACAAGCATACACAGTACGACATGCAGTGAAAGGCTTTTTTTGAAAGTGCATGTCTTAAAAATAGAATAAAAAATGTATGATAGATTTAGACTAAAATAGAATGAAACTATACATCTAGAAAAGGTTAAAATATGTAGAAAACTTAACTGTGACTGTAAACTAATTCACGGTTACCCCAAGCAAAATCCAACTATGCAAATATTAGCTTCATTTATTTTAGTGCATAAAATAAAAACTGTGTTTATTTATTGTAGCCAGGGCATTGGTAGTCGTGGCTCAGTGGTAGGTTTCTCTCCTATCATGCGGAAGGCCTGGGTTCCATTCCCAGCCAATGCCTCAACCCCAACCACTGGATGCAGTGCCGGTCCCAAGCCCGGAAAAATGGGAGGGTTGCGTCAGGAAGGGCATCCGGCGTAAAACATTTGCCAAGTTGTGCGGACCAGTTGGTCCGCTGTGGCGACCCCGAACAGGGAGCAGCCAAAAGCAACTTCTATTTATTGTAGCCATAGATTTTTTTTTATTTTATTTCTGAAATCTTTACTGACTGAATGCATTAAGCCCATACTGACATTATTAATAAACTTCTTACCTTTAGAGCTTCTGTGTTTGGATAAGTACTCAGTCAGTTAGCCTGTTGACTATATGAACTCATTAATGAACATGACAATTTGTTGTGCTATAATAAATTAATATGAAGGAAAGATGGATGGATCCCCTGGTAATGTTTCACAGCTTGTTCAGGACTTTGTAGTATAAATGCATTCAGGATAAGACTTGCTGATAACTTGTTTTTTTTATTTTAAAGGTATCTTCTAAAAAAGAAAATGCACCGACTTCTGTCACAACTTGTTCTGACGTGGAAGAGAGCTCATGGCTTAAAGGTAGGAGGAACTTCTAATTATTCATGGTAGGATGTTACTTAAACTCATTCATTTGTTGTTGTTGTTTTTTTTTTTTTTTAAATGTTTTTATTTTATTTATTTTGTTAATCCCTACAGCAGTCAAGGGTCTTCAGACTCCTCAAGGATGTAACATTTTTAGGTAAGGGACATGTGCTATCTTTTTCCTGTCTCTTGGTTTTAAACAAAAATGAATAGTAGGTGTTATTTCACTGCATATGTTTTTATTGTGGCACAAATAAGAAAAAAAATGGCAGACATTTGTTGGTTGTGTTTGCATTCACCCCTCTGGGGCAGAAATTGAAGATTTCTTCTAGGACTGCCCTCAGTCTTTAATGCATAAAGATGTTGATAAAAAGCCCCCCCACCCCCTGGCGCATGATATATATACAAATTAACCAACCACAAGTAAGCTTTACTGCTGGGATTCTGATGTCTGCTTGCTTAGCAGAGTTTTGTTTCTGCTATAACTTTGTTGTATTTCTTACGACTCTTACTATGGAGTACCTGGGCAATGACCGCCCTGGAGAACACATTTTCACATCTAAGCTGTCGATAATTCCAGCTTCTTCAGAGCTACCCTTGGCCTCTTGTTTGCTTCTCTGACTTTTACTATATCCCAAACCATGATTAATACTTTTCCAGAACTTTGGCTCCTGTTCGCTCAGTCTGCTTAGGTCCTCCATCATCTTTTAGTGCATTCCAGAAATAGTTGTATTTATGTATCCTGTGGCGCTTAAAATCTACACATATTGACTCATTCAACCCAAACTCATGACTTTTCATGGAAACCGATTGCATCAGGTCTAATGTAAGGGTTTAATTTGCAAGCACTGATTTTCTGCTCAATTCATTGTATAGACTATTTTGTATATGCATGATGTATAATCCTAATCAAGGCTGCTGCAGTTCCAGGATGCACCACTACAAAATCTGAGAATGAGAACCTATGCAAGGCAATAAAACAGAAATGATTAAGAAAATCTGTGCTTATTTTTTCCAGGAGCAGTGAGGTGATGGTGAACACACAGTGTCTGCTGGAGCTCTTCCAGTTCTGCTGGCTTTGCCGTAAAGAGTGCTGTATAACCATAGAGGGCAGCGAGAGGCTGTTTTCTGTCACGCAGGACTGCCAGAGCTGCGGCTACCACAGAGACTGGAGGAGTCACCCGCCTTCAGCCAAACCTACACAGACCTTTCATACTGAGACAGAACATGAAGAAGATGAGGAGGTGTGTATTTATGCAGTCAGCTACACTAAACAGCAGTATGTGTAGTAGTATTCGGCCTTCCTCAAACAACACAATCGCACATTAAAAGGGGGAAGGTCTTTGTGTTATCTATTCATAGAAGAAATTATATTCAAGGCTGTTAAAATTGAAAATAGAGTGAAATTTTCTTTCGTATTATCCCAAGTGTCAATAACAAAGGCTTTCTGTATCCTGCAGGTTGTGGTTCAGATTGTGTCATCCAATAACGAGTGCAGTGAACAGGTGTTTATCGAAAAGGATGGGTCATATTTACATAGTGATGTCCAAGAAGCGAGCCTGCAGGAAGAGGAAATGAAAAAGAAAAGAAAGAGAAAGTGTAAAAGTAAAGACAGTTCAGATTCAGAGTGGGAGCCGTGTTTAGATGAAGAGGTCACAGACTCCGATGTGTCTATGGATGAAGACCTGTTCACAGCTTTAAAGGAGGACGGTCAGGGTAAACTTGTAGTGTGGTGTACACAATGTGAGACCGAGGCCTTGCTCTCCTGTTCTGTCCTTCGACACAAGAAAGTCTTCTGCTGTGCTCAGTGCAGTGCAGGTGATGATATTCAAACACATCATATTGAAACGCTTCCTGTTCGGTTTGATGATGTCGGCACTTTTCAGAAGCATGCTGAACAGGAGCACGGATCCAAACCGTTTTATAATCTGTGTCAGGATTGTGGTAAGTTTGTCGTAGCGGATCCTGAGTCCAGAGGTTTAAAAGGACATAAATGTGAACACAAGTCTAAATTCATCGTCTGTCCAGAGTGCGGGAAAAGGTTCCTCACCGAAGCCGGCTTAAAGTCGCACCGCACGCAGCTCCATTCTGATTACAATCATCCATGTAAGTACTGTCTGAAGGTCTTCAAAACCAGGTCAACAAAACTGGAACATGAGCAGACTCATCCTAAAGAAAATCAATCGTACAGCTGTCCGGATTGTCCAGAGAAATTTAGCAGCATTCGCAAACGCAATAAACACGTCACATCCCACCGAGGGCCACATAAATATGTGTGTCATCTCTGTGAGAAAGGCTTTAAGGATATTAACCGGCTGAGGAGGCATGAACTCATCCACTCTGGAGAAAAACCTTTCCAATGCCAAGTGTGTGAGCGTTCCTTTAACCAAATGGAAAACCTCACTTCTCACATGCGTGTCCACACTGGAGAGAAACCTTTCAGGTGTGAGCAGTGCGGAGAGTCCTTCAGTCACAACGTCAGCCTAAAGAACCACAAGCAGCGGCACCACGACTCAGGTTTGACTCAGGAAGAGGAAATGGTGAATGATCTAGAATAGGGAGATTTTATATTAAAAGTCTATTAACATTGTTTACAGTATTGCATTGAGGATGCAGATATTTAGTGCATAATAAATAATCCTTTACTTTTAATCTCCAATTTATGAAACCTTCCTTAACTAAATTGACTGAGTCTTCTGTTGTTATTTGTATAATACAGACTGTGCTGTCTCTCTTGTGCCTGCACAATAAACACAAATCACAGAACCAGTGTTGGAAAGATGTATTTTTCTCGCTTGATGATTTCACTTAAACATGTTTGAAGGTGCTTAAGAAAACCACATTAAAGCTGTATTAAGTTTATGAATGCAAAAAATATTGTAAACACCTGTATGGAGTTCAGAGCTCATGGCAGTTTTGTGTGCAACAAAGTTGTGTGTTAATATAAATACAACTATTTTTCATTAATAAGGTAGAGAGGAGATTTTTGCACTGCTTGCTCCAGTTTTTTAATTATAGCCTGCTGGTTAATCACCTACTTCTGCCTGATCTCTAACCTCTAATGTAGGAGTAATGAAAGTGTTTTTTTTTTTTTTGTTGTTGTTGTTGTTAAATAAAACAGCATGTGAATCAAATAACCCCTGTTAGATATCGTGGCCCTAGTCAAAGTAGAAACACAAACGTTGCTTATTATTATTTTTATTTTTGGCAATTTACACAACATACAAACAAATCTTCATTATGTGGTCAAATGTTAATGGACACCTGACCATCACACCACAGTGTTGTATCTGCATACTGTGTCCACAAAGTTTCAAGCACACAATTGTATGGGATATCTCTGTATGTCGTAGCATTGCAATTTCCTTTCATTGGAATGTTACACTTTTCTTTCGACTGGTCCACAGAACAGTTTGGCACAGGTTTTACACCGGATGCCCTTCTTGACACAACCCTCCCTTTTTTTTTTTAACCCAGGCTTGGGTTGGCACTGCATCCAGTGGCTGGGGCTTGAACCTGGGCCTTCTGCATTGTAGGCGAGAAACCTACCACTGAGCCATCAATGCCCCAATTTCCTTTCATTGGAACTAAGAGACCCACATTTGGTCCAGCATGACAATGCCCCTGTGCACAAAGCACAGAGCTCCATGAAGACATGGTAGGTTGAAGTGAAAGAACCCGAACCCTGACCTCAACCCCATTGAAAAGACGAACTGGAACTCTCCGGACATCAGTGGAAATCCCTACAGCCATACTCCAAAATCTAGTGGAAATCCTTCCCAGATGTGTGGACCTTATTATATCATCAAAGCTGGAATAAATCTGGAATGGGATGTTCAGGCGTCCGCATACTTTTGGCTATGTTTTTTCCTTAGTGTTTCAAATGGGCAGATGACTATAGTGATTGCAGCTCCATACCTGACAAAGATGCGTTTATAGACATTTACAGAAATTAGGGTCCATCCAGGACGTGACGTAATTCCGCGGCATATGATTGGCTCTTGAGCAGGAACGTCTTGTGGACACATCTGCAATCTGATTGGCTGATCAGCTTGGCTTCAGATAACAGAGCTGTGTTGTGGAAGTTGTAGACTGGATGTATTGGAAGTACTGGAGAATGGTTCGTAAGGTTTCGTATTTATTCATTAATTTTTGCCGCTAGCTGTGTTGTCTTACAAACAGGAACATTTAGTAACGCCTGGAATCGTAGGGAAAGCCTAAGGGAGCTGGATCAATGAGATTATTGTGTTATGGTCCTGAATTATCAGTTACATAGACGCAGTGATTATTAATGTTTCATATAAAGAGGTTTGTTAATAGCAATGCTGATTTTTGTGAACACATCCCGGAGGCTGGACTGGTAACCAGAATATCGCTTATAAAAAGTAATTTACTCTAAAAGAAACATGTTCAAATCTGATGGATGTGTCCTGGATGTTACCTTTAACGACATTAACACTGAGGTAAACATTGCTTAATTTGTTTTTCTTCTATACAGACCCGTTATTAGGCTATTAATTGACATCATCGAGCAATTGCTGCATTTTCATTTAAGAAAGCTGCATTCACGTGCTCCTCGGATTGTTGTGTTTTATTAAAACCCGTTGAGTTAATTGATTAAATTATCCAGTTAATTAATTAGCTAGTGTTTTGCGTCTAATGTTAGCTACGTTGTAACACCAGCTCTGAAAAAATAGCTCTAATTCAAACCAAGTATCTTATCATTTTTTTCCCGTTTTTTATCTATAGTAACGGCACATAAACAAACGTGTCTTATTGTTGATATGGTAAATATTTCTGTCAGTAGATCTGTAATTCCCGGTATGGATTGCTGGAAAAATGTTGACGCGCTACAATTTTATTTGGTTAAATATTTATAGATGCCGTAATGTAAGTGGTAACAGGAACTAGTTTGTGTCGCGGATTGTTACACACGAATAAATGGAACTATAAAGTTGTAACAAGTATGTTGTTTCATTCATGTACAGTGGGGCAAAAAAGTATTTAGTCAGCCACCAATTGTGCTAGTTCTCCCACTTAAAAAGATGAGAGAGGCCTGTAATTTTCATCATAGGTACACTTCAACTATGAGAGACAGAATGAGAAAAAAAAAAAAATCCAGAAAATCACATTGTCTGATTTTTAAAGAATTTATTTGCAAGTTATGGTGGAAAATAAGTATTTGGTCAATAACAAAAGTTCATCTCAATACTTTGTTATATACCCTTTGTTGGCAATGACAGAGGTCAAACGTTTTCTGTAAGTCACCACAAGGTTTTTACACACTGTTGCTGGTAGTTTGGCCCATTCCTCCATGCAGATCTCCTCTAGAGCAGTGATGTTTTGGGGCTGTCGCTGGGCAACACGGATTTTCAACTCCCTCCAAAGATTTTCTATGGGGTTGAGATCAGGAGACTGGCTAGGCCACTCCAGGACCTTGAAATGCTTCTTACGAAGCCACTCCTTCGTTGCCCGGGCGATGTGTTTGGGATCATTGTCATGCTGAAAGACCCAGCCACGTTTCATCTTCAATGCCCTTGTGGATGGAAGGAGGTTTTTACTCAAAATCTCACGATACATGGCCCCATTCATTCTTTCCTTTACACGGATCAGTCGTCCTGGTCCCTTTGCAGAAAAACAGCCCCAAAGCATGATGTTTCCACCCCCATGCTTCACAGTAGGTATGGTGTTCTTTGGATGCAACTCTGCATTCTTTCTCCTCCAAACACGACAAGTTGAGGTTTACCAAAAAGTTCTATTTTGGTTTCATCTGACCATATGACATTCTCCCAATCCTCTGGGATTTGAGTCCCTGGCAGCGTAGTGTGTTACTGATGGTAGCATTTGTTACTTTGGTCCCAGCTCTCTGCAGGTCATTCACTAGGTCCCCCGTGTGGTTCTGGGATTTTTGCTCACCGTTCTTGTGGTCATTTTGACCCCACGGGGTGAGATCTTGCGTGGAGCCCCAGATCGAGGGAGATTATCAGTGGTCTTGTATGTCTTCCATTTTCTAATAATTGCTCCCACAGTTGATTTCTTCACACCAAGCTGCTTACCTATTGCAGATTCAGTCTTCCCAGCCTGGTGCAGGTCTACAATTTTGTTTCTGGTGTCCTTTGACAGCTCTTTGGTCTTGGCCATAGTGGAGTTTGGAGTCTGACTGTTTGAGGTTGTGGACAGGTGTCTTTTATCCTGATAACGAGTTGAAACAGGTGCCATTAATACAGGTAACGAGTGGAGGACAGAGGAGCCTCTTAAAGAAGTAGTTACAGGTCTGTGAGAGCCGGAAATCTTGCTTTTTTGTAGGTGACCAAATACTTATTTTCCACCATAATTTGCAAATAAATTCTTTAAAAATCAGACAATGTGATTTTCTGGATTTTTTTTTCTCATTCTGTCTCTCATAGTTGAAGTGTACCTATGATGAAAATTACAGGCCTCTCTCATCTTTTTAAGTGGGAGAACTTGCACAATTGGTGGCTGACTAAATACTTTTTTGCCCCACTGTATAAATGAAACATTTTCAACTTCGGTGTAGTAGAAGAGGAATAAAGAGATGTTTAGTTATAAGGAAAGCCTTAAAACGTAAGGCTAACAATAGAGATTTATTCCTTTTCTTTTCTTTTCTTTTCTTTCTTTCTGTATATTCCTATGTAACATGTGCCCTACTATAAAAGTGCATAATGTTAAAATTGCATGGTCATGTCTAATGCATGTCTACTAATAGCTTGAAAGTGGAAACTGATAGTAACAATGTTAGTATCAAAGTTATTTGTAAAAACAGGGGGACATTTTATTTACCTTTGGTCAGATTGCATGTTATGTGAAGATGCAGTATTATAACAAATGCTGTTGGGAATCCTTTTTAGTAAACGCTGAACTGTAGAGACTTCACTGGCTCGTAGGAAAGTAGCTTACTAGGTTTAAATGGTAAAATTTTATTGAGGCAATTTTACAGAGTGATTGACTGTCAAAATAAGCTGTTTTAGCTCGGTACCAATGTTATTCAGGAGAAGCTCAAACTCAACATCAAGCTAAAAAAAAAAAAAAAAGTCATGATACTCTACACACAGAAACCCAACAGTGTTTGGACTAATCTCATAAGACTTGCCATGCTAATATAATTAATTTGTTTATACAGATTGAAAAATGCCAGCAGAACGTAAGGACAGTGTACTGCGAGAAAGGGTTAAATGAATAGTTTGGCAGAACATTGGATTTAAACAGACTCCCAATTACGAGAAATGTATTTAGTGAGATGAGGCAAAAATTGCTTCCTGAGATAGTTTTGTGCTGGAGCTTGGAGCTCGGTGAGGTCAGTTTGAGATTGTGTACAGATTGCATCATTTGGCTGAAAAATACACATTCTATAAAAGGCGATTATAGGATGTACCAAGAAAAAAAAATAAAAAGTATATTCTGATATGAAATATTTATAATATAGAGTTCATACCTCAGTACTGACTCTGACGTCTACTTGCAGCCCTGTAGAATGGATGGAAGAAACCCAACTGAAGTGTGACCATATGCGAGAAAGAAAACACTTGAACAAAAAATCATGAAGAAGGTATGAAAATGATCCATTCGACATCATTCATAATCCATTTAACTTTTTACAAAATGACATGCCTTATTAATCATACAGTCAGTATTGGATTACATACAGTTAAAGAAGGAAATGTTGTTTACATGGTGATTTTGTCCTGCTACTTAGCTTAGTCTTAGCATTACCAGAATCTTAAAAAAAAAAAAATTAAAGTGTTGTTCAGGGAGCTAATTTAATGTCATAAGAAAGAAAAAATATGTGCCATTTTGTAGTCTTTTATGACTTGCATGTAGGTAGAAAAGCAACTCCAGTATTACCGAAACACTAGTAGAGCTTGGATTGTAATGTGTTTCTGGTGGTCTATAATGGGTGTTTAATGGAAAATGTTGTTCCTAATGGTTCGTGATGGCATATCTGATTGATTGTATTTTGCAATAATCTGTCAATGATCTGATCAGATCTGGTGGTTATCAGTAGTAACTAAAAATTCCCTAATGGCTGGTTCAAGTTTACATCAGTTTTATTTCATATAGTCCTTTTAACAGTGGACATTGCCTCAAAGCAGCTTTACTGGATATCTTGATATAGATTTAGATTAATCTGATCCCTAATAAACAAGCCAGAGGTGATTGTGGCAGGGGAAAAAAACCCTGAGAACACATGATGTTACCCTTGGCTTGTAGCTCAATGTCAAACCTGAAACATTGTGAATGATACAGATGACATTCGTCCAAATTTTAATTCAGGTTTTACTTCAATCCTCTGTCGGTTACTTCTTTCTTTTACAGCTACATGTTACAATCCAAAACGGAGGACAGATTCAGTTGGCAAAATGTGTCCAGTGCTGCACTAAATATCACTGTCCATTCTGCAAGCCTGAGATTTTTAAGCCAACCGTGAAGAGCAAAGTGAGGAAGCACATTAAAGCGCATGAAAAGAGAGCTGTCAAATTTAAAGGCAAGCAACTACCCAGTGCACATACTGTACAGGAAATATTTCTTTCTTTATTTTGTAATATTTATATTTCCTTCTAGAATATGCAATCTTCAAGTGCGGCTTGAACTGCAAGGCTGTTTCGCATTTTCACTGTCCGAAATGTAGTAAATTAGTGGAGAAAAAGAACAAGTTCCTGGAGCATCTGGTGAAATGTGTGGACACAGTGGCACACGAAGATAGAGAGAATCTCTTCCCATTAAAGGAGGAGCCGGACCAGCAAAATGTGTCTGTAAATGAGGATGTGGACAGTTATCGTATGTCTGAGGAGCAGGAGAGTCACTCAGCTGTTGTTCTTGGAGAGGAGGTATGTCATTTTCCTTCCTTACTTCCTTACTTCCTTCCACACTTTCTTACTTCCTTCCTTCCACACTTTCTTCCTTCCTTCCTCCCTTCCTTCCGCACCGGACAGTAAAGCTGATAGTGGAACTCTAATGACAAGGGCTTTATTCTGATCTTTATTTTACAGCTGCATGTTACAATCCAAACCGGAGGGCCAATTCAGCTGACGAAATGTGTCCAGTGCTGCAGTAAATATCACTGTCCATTCTGCAAGCCAGAGGTGTTTAAGCCAACCGTGGAGAGCAAAGTGAGGAAGCACATTAAAGCGCACGAAAAGAGAGCTGTCAGATTTAAAGGCAAGCAACTGCTTTTGTGTGTCGTTGCTGCTGCATATTGTTGCACGAATAAACAATTAGACATTGTACAAAAGTTCATTCATTATATATTAACCCTCATGCATTGTTCAAAAACACTATGACATTATGTTCGGGATGAAAACATCCACTAAATTAAACCACTGCAAAGAAAAATATATCAGATAAATATTTAAAAAAAGAAATCCAGGATTTTAACTTTTAAAATGTCCAACTTCATAAGTGATGTCACTGTTTTGGAGAAAAAAACAACACACAAAATCGCTGATTTTCAATATAAAAAGTGATTGTGGACTAGATATTTGACCT
The DNA here is from genome assembly GCA_033459395.1 of Hemibagrus guttatus. NCBI lineage: Eukaryota > Metazoa > Chordata > Actinopteri > Siluriformes > Bagridae > Hemibagrus > Hemibagrus guttatus. The sequence continues at coordinate 9,677,177 of JAUCMX010000005.1, read as the reverse complement.
TTTTACTTTTTTCACAGTCTTGGATATGTCAAAGATTAGTAACAACATTGACTTTGATGCATTTAGTTTTTTTGCATCATCAGATTTAAATTTTTTCTCCCTCATTCACTGTTCTTGGAAGTCTGTGGGGCAAAAACATCCATTATAACGACTGCACAGCCATGACACTATACAGTGGGGCAAAAAAGTATTTAGTCAGCCACCAATTGTGCAAGTTCTCCCACTTAAAAAGATGAGAGAGGCCTGTAATTTTCATCATAGGTACACTTCAACTATGAGAGACAGAATGAGAAAAAAAAAATCCAGAAAATCACATTGTCTGATTTTTAAAGAATTTATTTGCAAGTTATGGTGGAAAATAAGTATTTGGTCAATAACAAAAATTCATCTCAATACTTTGTTATATACCCTTTGTTGGCAATGACAGAGGTCAAACGTTTTCTGTAAGTCGCCACAAGGTTTTTACACACTGTTGCTGGTAGTTTGGCCCATTCCTCCATGCAGATCTCCTCTAGAGCAGTGATGGTTTGGGGCTGTCGCTGGGCAACATGGATTTCCAACTCCCTCCAAAGATTTTCTATGGGGTTGAGATCTGGAGACTGGCTAGGCCACTCCAGGACCTTGAAATGCTTCTTACGAAGCCACTCCTTCGTTGCCCGGGCGATGTGTTTGGGATCATTGTCATGCTGAAAGACCCAGCCACGTTTCATCTTCAATGCCTTTTTACTCAAAATCTCACGATACATGGCCCCATTCATTCTTTCCTTTACACGGATCAGTCGTCCTGGTCCCTTTGCAGAAAAACAGCCCCAAAGCATGATGTTTCCACCCCCATGCTTCACAGTAGGTATGGTGTTCTTTGGATGCAACTCAGCATTCTTTCTCCTCCAAACACGATAAGTTGAGTTTTTACCAAAAAGTTCTATTTTGGTTTCATCTGACCATATGACATTCTCCCAATCCTCTTCTGGATCATCCAAATGCTCTCTAGCAAACTTCAGACGGGCCCGGACATGTACTGGCTTAAGCAGGGGGACATGTCTGGCACTGCAGGATTTGAGTCCCTGGCAGTGTAGTGTGTTACTGATGGTAGCCTTTGTTACTTTGGTCCCAGCTCTCTGCAGGTCATTCACTAGGTCCCCCCGTGTGGTTCTGGGATTTTTGCTCACCGTTCTTGTGGTCATTTTGACCCCACGGGGTGGGATCTTGCGTGGAGCCCCAGATCGAGGGAGATTATCAGTGGTCTTGTATGTCTTCCATTTTCTAATAATTGCTCCCACAGTTGATTTCTTCACACCAAGCTGCTTACCTATTGCAGATTCAGTCTTCCCAGCCTGGTGCAGGTCTACAATTTTGTTTCTGGTGTCCTTTGACAGCTCTTTGGTCTTGTCCATAGTGGAGTTTGGAGTCTGACTGTTTGAGGTTGTGGACAGGTGTCTTTTATACTGATAACGAGTTCAAACAGGTGCCATTAATACAGGTAACGAGTGGAGGACAGAGGAGCCTCTTAAAGAAGTTACAGGTCTGTGAGAGCCGGAAATCTTGCTTTTTTGTAGCTGACCAAATACTTATTTTCCACCATAATTTGCAAATAAATTCTTTAAAAATCAGACAATGTGATTTTCTGGATTTTTTTTTCTCATTCTGTCTCTCATAGTTGAAGTGTACCTATGATGAAAATTACAGGCCTCTCTCATCTTTTTAAGTGGGAGAACTTTTGGAGGCTGATCACATAATTTTTTTGCCCCACTGTAGTACAGTCTTCCTCCTTCCTGTGTACATGTTATAAAACATTTACATAGTTCATATTCTGAACCTTGTTTTGTTGCAGGATTTGTAATCTTCAAGTGTGGATTGAACTGCAGGCCTGTTTCACATTTCCACTGTCCCAAATGTTGCAAATTATTGGAGAAGAAGAACAGATTTGTGGATCACCTGAACAAATGCGTGGGCACAGTGACCGGTGAGGGTGGAGGACAAAACTCTGTAAAGCAGGAGGCTGACAGCCACTATGTCCCGGAAGGAGAGGAGAATATCCTGGTTCCTGAAACAAAGGTAGGAGAGCTTGTTTTGGGACTGTTGTAGAAATTTTTTTTTAATCACACAATGGGTCATGACACAAACCGTGTGTATGTTGTAAACGTAAGTCTTATGCTATCATTTATAACAACAATAACTGCCTTAGTATTATTTCCAATTATTTTTATTTAATTTACCTGAAGTGGGGGCATGGTGGCTTGGTGGTTAGCACGTTTGCCTCACACCTCCAGTGTTGGGGGTTCAATTCCCGCCTCCGCCATGTGTGTGTGGAGTTTGCATGTTCTCCCCGTGCCTCGGGGGTTTCCTCCGGGTACTCCGGTTTCCTCCCCCGGTCCAAAGACATGCATGGTAGGTTGATTGGCATCTCTAAATTGTCCGTAGTGTGTGATTGCGTGAGTGAATGAGAGTGTGTGTGTGTGTGTGTGTGCCCTGCGATGGGTTGGCACTCCGTCCAGGGTATATCCTGCCTTGATGCCCAATGACGCCCGAGATAGGCACAGGCTCCCCGTGACCCAAGAATAGATCGGATAAGCGGTAGACAATGAATGAATGAATGAATAATTTACCTGAATATTACGTCCTGTCTATTTGACATTTTTATTAGTACACATACATAATGCTAGCATTTGTGATTAAAAATGTAATCTGTGTGATGAAAATATAAATTCAACACAAACATGTGGTCTTTTGCATAATTATCGCTAAGTTTTCCTAAGTCCTGAATCGTTAATGTCACTGCGTTTTCCTAAATCATTCAGATTTTCTGCCACGACTTTGTCATTGAGAAGCCATCAACTCAGAATGTCAGAAATCTAAGTCAGTGAACATCAATACCACAACAATATCGAAATCACAAATACTTAAAGTTGGGAATTGTTCTATGAGCCCCGACTTTACAATTTGGGGGGCGTGTCAATAACAGACAGTCGTCATGGTCTTTGGTAGAAATGTGATGTTTACAGCGGATGAGATTTACATGGAAGTGGTATTTCTTCATATTAAGGTTTTTTTTTCTTTCAGTAAGGCTAAATAAACTTCTTTCTGTTGAAAAAAAATAAAATAAAAAATAAAGGCAAACAACCAAAAGCACCTGAACACACACTAGGTCACAGTTACCACTGTTTGTTAGACAGCTACAGTGGGGCAAAAAAGTATTTAGTCAGCCACCAATTGTGCCAGTTCTCCCACTTAAAAAGATGAGAGAGGCCTGTAAATTTCATCATAGGTACACTTCAACTATGAGAGACAGAATGAGGAAAAAAAAAATCAGAAAATCACATTGTCTGATTTTTAAAGAATTTATTTGCAAATTATGGTGGAAAATAAGTATTTGGTCACCTACAAAAAAGCAAGATTTCCGGCTCTCACAGACCTGTAACTTCTTCTTTAAGAGGCTCCTCTGTCCTCCATTCGTTACCTGTATTAATGGCACCTGTTTCAACTCGTTATCAGTATAAAAGACACCTGTCCACAACCTCAAACAGTCAGACTCCAAACTCCACTATGGCCAAGACCAAAGAGCTGTCAAAGGACACCAGAAACAAAATTGTAGACCTGCACCAGGCTGGGAAGACTGAATCTGCAATAGGTAAGCAGCTTGGTGTGAAGAAATCAACTGTGGGAGCAATTATTAGAAAATGGAAGACATACAAGACCACTGATAATCTCCCTCGATCTGGTGCTCCACGCAAGATCTCACCCCGTGGGGTCAAAATGACCACAAGAACGGTGAGCAAAAATCCCGGGACCTAGTGAATGACCTGCAGAGAGCTGGGACCAAACTAACAAAGGCTACCATCAGTAACACACTACACCGCCAGGGACTCAAATCCTGCTTAAGCCAGTACATGTCCGGGCCCGTCTGAAGTTTGCTAGAGAGCATTTGGATGATCCAGAAGAGGATTGGGAGAATGTCATATGGTCAGATGAAACCAAAATAGAACTTTTTGGTAAAAACTCAACTTGTCGTGTTTGGAGGAGAAAGAATGCTGAGTTACATCCAAAGAACACCATACCTACTGTGAAGCATGGGGGTGGAAACATCATGCTTTGGGGCTGTTTTTCTGCAAAGGGACCAGGACGACTGATCCATGTAAAGGAAAGAATGAATGGGGCCATGTATCGTGAGATTTTGAGTAAAAACCTCCTTCCATCAGCAAGGGCATTGAAGATGAAACGTGGCTGGGTCTTTCAGCATGACAATGATCCCAAACACACCGCCCGGGCAACGAAGGAGTGGCTTCGTAAGAAGCATTTCAAGGTCCTGGAGTGGCCTAGCCAGTCTCCAGATCTCAACCCCATAGAAAATCTTTGGAGGGAGTTGAAAATCCGTGTTGCCCAGCGACAGCCCCAAAACATCACTGCTCTAGAGGAGATCTGCATGGAGGAATGGGCCAAACTACCAGCAACAGTGTGTAAAAACCTTGTGGCGACTTACAGAAAACGTTTGACCTCTGTCATTGCCAACAAAGGGTATATAACAAAGTATTGAGACGAATTTTTGTTATTGACCAAATACTTTTTTTCCACCATAACTTGCAAATAAATTCTTTAAGAATCAGACACTGTGATTTTCTGGATTTTTTTTTTTCTCATTCTGTCTCTCATAGTTGAAGTGTACCTATGATGAAAATTACAGGCCTCTCTCATCTTTTTAAGTGGGAGAAATTGCACAATTGGTGGCTGACTAAATACTTTTTTGCCCCACTGTATGTTACATTATAGTAAAAGAATCTTGGCTCTCATAATTTCAACTTGATTGCAAATACCAAAAGCACTGAGAATTTGTTTCCTTAGTTTAAAAATGTTTCAAATGATAAGAAATACACCTAACCCAGAAAGGCGGTGTCGGTTACCTTGACAATGTAATTGAGTTACAGTGTGTGACTTTTTTATTGTGAAAATCAGACCGGAAGTAACGCTTGTAAAGTTACTTGTTAATGCGCGCCAGCTTTCAGTTCTTGTTAAGAAACATCACTCTGAAGCGTATTGTCAAGATGGTGACGAAATGCAGAAACAAAGGAAGGCGCTCTTCTAGACAACATTTCCACAGATTTCCGAAAGATGTTGAATTCTTTAGGCTGTGGCTTGCAGCTATGAAGCACCGACTTGCCGCTTGTGTTATTAGCAGAGACAGCGTGGAACACCTCCGAGTGTGCAGCGATCACTCTTTACCTGAGGATTATAGAAAACTGTCGTTATATAACGCGCTAAAGCCCTCGGCAGTTCCGTCTGTGTTCACGCAGGATGTATCGCCTCAGAGCGGTCGTTATCTACAGATTGTTGCACTGTCAGAAATAATGCTGACAAATCAAGGTACTTTCCATGTCTCCGCAATGCTAACAATGCTAATAAACATTTATAAACGTTTTATAAATCCACTCAAGAGCATTCAGTAACAAGTAGTGGGTGTGTACGTGTGTGGGTTTATAAGGGTTTCTCTTCCCCTGTATGATCTGTCTAAATTTACTTTCTTTCTCTCTCTCTCTCTCTCTCTCTCTCTCTCTCTCTCTCTCTCTCTCTCTCTCTCTCTCCCCCCCCCCCCCTCTTTCTTTCTTTTTCTTTCTTTCTCTCTCATTCCTTTCTTTCTCTCTCTCTCACTCCTTTCTCTCTCATTCCTTTCTTTCTCTCTCCCCCTCTTTTCTTTCTTTCTTTCTTTCTCACTCCCTCCTTCCTTTCTTTCTTTCTTTCTCTCTCACTCCCTCCTTTCTCCCTCACTCTTTCTTTCTTTCTTTCTTTCTCTCTCTCTCTCTCTTCTTCTTTCTCTCCCCTCTCTCTCTCTCTCTCTCTCTCTCTCTCTCTCTCTTATTTTTTAATTTTCTTATATTTCTCTGAATATACATTTGTTTCTTCATGTTATTTTCATACTCCTGGTCAGAAGAGGCTCAGAATGTATGTTTCACACCTGGAAACATGAATAAAGCATTATTCTTTAAAAATATATAGAATAACAGGCAAATGATGTGCACTTTATATTATTTTATTATATATATATATAATATATATAACACAACCTTTATAGGGTGTCCCAAAAGTTCCCATACAGGTGACAGTGTACACCAGCACCGTGTCGGTCAGGTCTTCGTCAGTCGGGTTGGTCCTCGACACTTCTAGTCTTTGGAATGGGGTTTATGTTAACCTTATGGCCGATCCAGCTATGAGAATAATTTCAATAGGTTCTTTTGTCATCGTTCTTAAATGCTATCCGATATTTGGTATAAAGAGATCCTTTCTAATAAATGCATTTGTATGGAAACTTTTGGGACATCCTGTAATATAATGTATACACATTATATGAGGAAAAGGTATGTGCACACCTGACCATTACACCCATAGGTGCTTGCTGACCATCTTATTCCATGTTTACTCATTCCTTTGCTGTTATAAGAACTTTGAACATTAGTGATGTCAGACGAGGAGGTCTGGGGTGCCGTCGGTGTTCCAGTTCGGCTCAAAAGGTGCTCAGTAGGATTGAGGACGTTGCTCTCATCCTTAACACACCATGTCTTCATGGATCTCTGTGCTTTGTGCACAGGGACCTTGTCATGCTGGAACAGGTTTGGACTTCTTAGTTCCTTTGAAGGGAAATTGTAATGCTACAGAAAAGCGACATTTTAGACAGTTTTGTGCAGTTTGGGGAAGAACCACGTACAATATGGATGTGATGGTCAGGTGAGCATGTAGGCCACTTTGTAGGTGCACAATTAAATAGGTCCTCTATTACTCTGTAGATGAAGTTTTTAATGAGTCATTGAAACCAGCACTGACATGAAGATTATTTTAGAGCTATTTCACTGACAAATTGACAATCTGACATTTCTTTACAGGATTTCTGCCTGGAAGTTGAGTCGAGACCAGCGCTTCCAGTGCAGTCTGATGATGCATCATTTCCTCAGTCCGATCCCAAACTCGCTTTCACCAACCTACACAATTCTGCATCACCTTGCACTTTTGATTATCCGAGAATGACCAGAAAAGGAAGATCTCGGAAGGTATTGCATGGAAATTTGTAATGAATTTATGGGACTAGGATTGATTTATTTATGACTTTTTAATGAACTGCAGATGGTTTGAGTTGAAACTGAGTTGTAAGTCAAAACAGAATTCCACTGCACAACATGTAATGTTTATTCTTTATTTTTAAAGATGTCTTTTGTAGAAGAAAACACTCCTGATCCACTGTCAACATGTTCCAAGGTGGAGGAGAAGTCATGGCGCGAAGGTTGGGAATAAAATAAATTAACTCGGTGACTAGATTACTCCAAGTAAGCAGTTCTCATGATTTGGAATTTTCACATTATTCTTCTACAGCTGTCAAGAGCCTTCAGACTTATCAGGAAACTAGTATGTTTAAGTAAGGAATGAATTTATTTCTTTTCACTTTTTCTATATATGTAATGTGCACTTTATTAGGAACACCTTTACATCTGCACATACATGCAGTTATCTAATCAGCCATGTGGCAGCAAAGCAATGCAAAAAGGCACTGTTTGAGTGACCGTTCTGTGGGTGGAAACAAGGGAGGGAGGTCAGGGGAAAATGGCCAGATTGGTTGGGTCTGCCAGGAAGTTATAGATACAGGAAGTATTGATGATTATATTGTATAATTGTTTGTTTGAGCAAATTTCAGCCATGTCAGCTTTAGATTTTGTAACTTCTTAATGCCATTTGTCCAGGAGCAGTGAGGTGATGGTGAACACACAGTGTCTGCTGGAGCTCTTCCAGTTCTGCTGGCTTTGTCATAAAGAGTGCTGTATAACCATAGAGGGCAGCGAGAGGCTGTTTTCAGTCACGCAGGACTGCCAGAGCTGCGGCTACCACAGAGACTGGAGGAGTCACCCGCCTTCAGCTGAACCTACACAGACCTTTCATACTAAAGGTGAACATGTGCTCGAGGATGAGGACGGTGAAGAGGTGTGTATTTATGCGATCAGTTAGTATGAACTCTGGAACATGAGCACTCTCTGATTAAACTGGTGAACGTTTACTTGAAGCTTGGTAAGCTATTTGTGCTATTAGCTACACACCACTAGCAAATGTTTCACATCGTTAATGATTGACTTATGACAATACACGTATGTGTATAGATTTTATATTTGCGAGTGAAGATCAGAAACTCTCAAAAGCAAATAATGTCGTCTTTTAGTGTAGATTGTTTAAATTATCCCAAGTGTCAATAACAAAGGCTTTCTGTATCCTGCAGGTTGTGGTTCAGATCGTGTCATCCGATAACGAGTGCAGTGAACAGGTGTTTATCGAAAAGGATGGGTCATATTTACATAGTGATGTCCAAGAAGCGAGCCTGCAGGAAGAGGAAATGAAAAAGAAAAGAAAGAGAAAGTGTAAAAGTAAAGACAGTTCAGATTCAGAGTGGGAGCCGTGTTTAGATGAAGAGGTCACAGACTCCGATGTGTCTATGGATGAAGACCTGTTCACAGCTTTAAAGGAGGACGGTCAGGGTAAACTTGTAGTGTGGTGTACACAATGTGAGACCGAGGCCTTGCTCTCCTGTTCTGTCCTTCGACACAAGAAAGTCTTCTGCTGTGCTCAGTGCAGTGCAGGTGATGATATTCAAACACATCATATTGAAACGCTTCCTGTTCGGTTTGATGATGTCGGCACTTTTCAGAAGCATGCTGAACAGGAGCACGGATCCAAACCGTTTTATAATCTGTGTCAGGATTGTGGTAAGTTTGTCGTAGCGGATCCTGAGTCCAGAGGTTTAAAAGGACATAAATGTGAACACAAGTCTAAATTCATCGTCTGTCCAGAGTGCGGGAAAAGGTTCCTCACCGAAGCCGGCTTAAAGTCGCACCGCACGCAGCTCCATTCTGATTACAATCATCCATGTAAATACTGTCTGAAGGTCTTCAAAACCAGGTCAACAAAACTGGAACATGAGCAGACTCATCCTAAAGAAAATCAATCGTACAGCTGTCCGGATTGTCCAGAGAAGTTTAGTAGCGTTCACAAACGCAATAAACACGTCACATCCCACCGAGGGCCACATAAATATGTGTGTCATCTCTGTGAGAAAGGCTTTAAGGACATCATCAGGTTCAAAAGGCATAAACTCATCCACTCTGGAGAAAAACCTTTCAAATGCCAAGTGTGTGAGCGTTCCTTTAACCAAATGGAAAACCTCACTTCTCACATGCGTGTCCACACTGGAGAGAAACCTTTCAGGTGTGAGCAGTGCGGAGAGTCCTTCAGTCACAACGTCAGCCTAAAGAACCACGAGCAGCGACACCATGACTCGGGTTTGACTCACGATGAAGTAGTGATGGAGTGATTTACGAAAACACTTGATAACTGAGGAATTAAAAATGCACTTTGGTCGTCCAGTGAAACAGGGACGTGGCCACAATTTACTGTAAAAGTGCTGCTGAGAAACACTTTAAAGAAGTCAGTTAATACTGTTCAGATTGATAATAGAAATATGTCTGATTTCAATTTTGTTTGTAAAATTACATTTTCATACTCCCTTTTCACAGATCGTGGCTCAAAGGAGTATCAGTTGACCATCATAAGCAATACATGTCATAACAGTACACTACTTTAGAGTACAATAATGGTTGGCTAAATCATTTATGGTAACACTACACTATGGAATTCCTCAAGCAATTTTAAATGTATTACCAAAAACTATTTCAACATCTTTGGTATTAGTTTCAGCTTCTTATGCAGCATTTACAGACCTTTCCAGAAGTTTCCAGACGATTGCTCCCAGGCAGTCAGGGGTTTCATTATGGCGATATGCAAAAACTCACCTCATCAAATGTATGCTCAATTGCTATTAACAACAACAACAAAAAAACCCGGAGAAAGCCAGTTCACAGTGTAAGACCAGCCTGGAGATAAAACAAAGCTTTCTGTTGTCTATTAAAAAAGGTTAAAGAGGCATTCTGCAGTTATTGAAGTACATGTTTAATAAGTTGCTAAATAAAGCCCCTGTTATTTTCAGCTGTTATTTGTGCAGCCACTCAAATCACAGGCTGCAAATAATTCATTTTCGTCAATTGTCGTGCGTTGCTGTATCTATATTTGAATTTGGTGTTAAACTCCATACAGGTGCGGATTAATTGTTTTTCACTTATTTATTGTAACTAAATATGTACCATAGCACAAACTTTTACATTTCTCACATTTCCTTTACCTCAGCTTTTTTGTACTTGCCTGTGATTGTCTAAAAAAATGTAGTTGATTCTATTATCCAAAATTTAAGACAGTGACCCTGACCAGGCAGTTACTAAGGATGCTAATGCGTCACACATCCAGCATGTTGAAGTTAATCAACATGGCTTTTAAATTTGTTCTTCGGCGTTCACGTCCAATGCTTGCTAGTGCTTCACGAAAGTGAAAACCTCTTGTTCCTGGTCTATCCCAGTTCCAAGACCCACCTTTAGTCTCAACCAGAAAACAACCAAAAAATATCGAAAACAATTAAGCATCTCCTATCCGTACCTGTTTCTCTGTTTAAAACACATGACCTCTTCATTCCGAACAACGCATACGGCTAAACGTATGTGGACACCTGACCATTACGAATCCATATGTGATTGATGAGCTTTCCACGAGAGTTTGGAGCGTGGCTATGGAGCGATCAGCGAGACTCAGCCGCTGATGTTGAACAAGGATGCTTTCTAGTTCATCCCAAAGGTGTTCAGATGGGTTAAGGTCATTGCTTTTGAGTTCTTCTGTTCCGGCGCTCGCTTTGTGCTCAGGTTTGATCCTCATAGTTTCAGTGAAGGAAACTTTTTTTTTTAGACATCCGTGTGTCTTCAGAGTGTTTGGGGAAGAAGTGCATGTGGTCGTACTGATCAGGTGTTCATATACTTGTGGCCAAAAGGGTATAATAGTAGTAGCAGTAGTAGTAAATTATTAGGATTATGTGACTTTTATTTTGACAGTAATCCTACCTAAATCCACCCGGATGTAAAAATGAACTAATTTGTTTTTTTTTACAGTTTCTTGCGTAACCCTGCAATAGAGAAGCACATGTTTTTAAAACCCACGTTTAAAATAAATAAATAAATAAATACATACAAAAATAGCCGCCACCATGGTTCGCGGTTGTGCTTTTCCCACCTGCACCAACAAGATGACTAAAAGAAGTGGACTCAGTTTTCACCGTCTTCCTTTTCACACTCCGAAAATGCTGCACTTGTGGTTGCTCGCCCTGCGGATGGATGTACACACACCGGTTAATAAACTCCGCGCTGCAGATTTGCGAGTGTGTGGCGCTCACTTCTCGGATGATGACTTCTTCACAGAAACCGCCCGCAAAACCACACGCAAACTCAGATGTCTGAAGAGATCAGCGGTTCCCCATTCGGACCTGGGGCATAGCTGGGGCATCACTGAACCTGAGGTACGGTCAGATTCCAACTTATAAATGAAACCCCGCTGTACGATGCGCTAATAAGTGACCGTGTGCCACGTAGGCCTATGCACAGCAGGAAAAGCACACCATCTCATGTTAATTATAACACGTCGTAGTGCACTAATGCATGGAAAATGTCAGCGGACGCAGTAAACAGCCGTGCATAACAGTGATATCCCATTTCTAACTAAAAACCACGCTTGCCATCAATCCAGGCAACTGTCTAATGATGTCGCGCATTGATACTACAGAAAGTGTAAGTAACCAGAACTACTTTGCCCTGTATTCTGTATTCATTTTGCCATGTATTCATATACACTCTCCGTCCACTTTGTCAGAAATAACTGCATTTATTTGATCATACAGGTCAAGAGCTTCAGTTATCAAACATCAGAATAGGAGAAAAGCGTGATATCGAAGTGTGATATTGAACCAAGGCATGGTTGTTGGTGCCGAGGTGGTCTAGGTTGAGTATCTCCTGGGATTTGCACACATAACAGTATCTAGATTTTATACAGAAGGGTGTGAAAACAAACAAACAAGCAAAAAAAAAAAAATCATCCTGTGAGCGGAGAGTCTGTAGGCTTTCCAGGCTGTTGTGTGACAGTCCCAGGAAGAGCAAATAAAAGTTGCAAGCAAAAAATATACATTGTCCGTCAAAGCGTGCAAATTCCATTCAGTCACATGTATTCATTCCAGAGCTGTTTTAGGTGCCACCTTTCTGACCTTTTTTTTTTTTTTTTTCCCTTTCCCCTTCTTTTCCCTACAGGACTGTAACCTAAAAGATGAGCCACGTCCAGTGATTATAGGACAGTATGAGATTGTTACAGTGCCTCAAACTGATCACAAAGGTAGGAGGAAATGTTTTTGATTAATCTTGTCTAACGACAGAACAGGTTTCCGTGCAAAGGTTATTTCTGGTTTATATTATTGCATTGATTTTGTGTGTGTGTGTGTGTGTGTGTATTTATTTGGCAATGCAGAAAGGGGAATTATGGGTAATCTGATGGACTGATATGCAGTCCAAAGTCCTAACAGCACTTGGTGTGTATCAATGGTGAGAACACTGATTGGTTGAGGCAGGACGTTGTGTCTGGTTGTGTATCTCTTGAGATAAATTAGAGAGAAACCTCAAGAACTACCTCTATTACAGCTACCTTCATTACAAGGTCATATGTCAAATTTTCAAATGATTCGTTCATGTTTGAAGTACGGTATATTTGTATTTAATCCATATAAATTAGTAACAAGAAGGACTTGACTTGCTGGCACCAGAGATATTCCAGTTGATGCCATTGGCATCATGTTCTGCATGTTTTTGTTTTTTTCTTCTTTCTTGATTCACATGATAAAACAGTGGTTAATTTTGTCTGTACTATTTTCAGCAAGAGATTTATTTTTGAGTGTGTTTTCTGCATAGAGAGTGTCTTGGTTGGTTTAGTTAGGTTAGCTGTCAATTTTTGTTCTCCGAAAATATTTCATTCATTCATTCATTCATTGTCTACCGCTTATCCGATCTATTCTTGGGTCACGGGGAGCCTGTGCCTAGGGTTAGGGTTAGGGTTAGGGTTAGGGTTATCTCAGGTGTCATTGGGCATCAAGGCAGGATACACCCTGGACGGAGTGCCAACCCATCACAGGGCACACACACACCCACGCAATCACACACTACGGACAATTTAGAGATGCCAATCAACCTACCACGCATGTCTTTGGACTGGGGGAGGAAACCGGAGCACCCGGAGGAAACCCCCGAGGCACGGGGAGAACATGCAAACTCCACACACACACGGTGGCGGCGGGACTCAAACCCCCAACTCTGGAGGTGTGAGGCAAACGTGCTAACCACTAAGCCACTGTGCCCCCCCTCCGAAAATATTCCAGTAACAAAAATTCCTATGGGTCCATTTTTAGGCCTAGCTGATTATTATTCCGGTAAGAAGAAAAAACAAATTCAGCATGAATACTTCGTTAAAATGTGGGTCACTTTGCCACCGAAGCCACAAAATGTTGGCTACATATTTGTCACCATACCACCAGCCAGTTCAATGGAAGGATTACGAAGCAAAAGTATGGAGCCTTTGCTTTAGCTGCAATGTATGGTTTCATAGTGATGCTAAACGTGAAAGCAAACATTTTATTTATGGTCATTCTTGCATTGTGGTTAAATATAAAATGCAATACGTAGAAAATATGTGCCGTGATTGAACTTCTTAATATTTTTCCACAGCTGTCAAGAGCTTTCAGTCTTCTTACCAAGGAACTAGCATTTTTAAGTAAGACATTCTCTTTGTGTTTTTTTTTTTATTTAATTTTTTATTTCATTTTAAGTTACAGTGATACAGTATATTAAGTCAGCTTTTTATAGTGAATGTGTTTTAGCTAGTTTACTAATATTTTATATTTGCAAATATCACTGAGTGAATGTATCTTATTCTTTTTTTGTTTTGTTTTTAGGACCACTGAGGTGCTGGTAAACACGCAATGTTTGCTGGAGCTCTTCCATTTCTGTTGGCTTTGTCATAAAGAGTGCTGTATTACCATTGAGGGCAATGAGAAGCTCTTTTCAGTCACCCAGGACTGCCAGAACTGTGGCCACCACAGAGACTGGAGGAGTCACCCGCCTTCAGCCGAACCTACAGAAACATTTCATAATGAACTCAAAGGCCACGCAGAGACGTTTGAGGAAAAACATGAGGATAATGATGATGCGGCTTCATACATAGAGGTAGAACACACACTGGAGCCTGGGGATGAGGATAGTGAGGAGGTGGGTATTTATTCTTTTACAAACAATTAATAAAACCAGAGTCATCCGGTTACTAATGTATGCTCGGAAAGCTTATTCCCAGAGCATGCAACACCTTGACTCGTGTAGTTGATGTGATTGCAAGTTAAAAAAAAAAAGGCTTCTTTAAATGCATAGGCCCATAAAAATGGTCTTCAAGGGTTTCCAGCACAAAGGCCAAGCTCCTAGGGGCCATTGGTGGGTGGGTGCTTTGCCGATTTAGAAAGGCAGTACTAGTCTGTAAGACCCTAGAGTGCGTGCAGTATTTGAGGGTAGCTGTGTCTGAAGTTTAGCAGTCCGAAGACTATGAATTGGACAGTGCACAGGGTCCAGATCATAAATTTAATGCCATTCATAAAACAACTTTTGCTTAAAGGCCTGCAAAGCCTGCTTCACAGGTCTTGTTAGCCATCTTGATGTTCTCTGGAGTGGCACCAAAACTGACTCTTCTTTTAAGCTTCCTTCAACAAAGGACAAGGTCCAGTCTGTGGGATTTGGAGAGCAGTTGCAGGCCCACATCTGGAATGTCCAGAATTCTAGCAATTCTAGGTGGTTTGATTTGTTTAAATTATAGTTCACTTTAGCCCTGGTGCATTAATTAAATGACTTTTTATATCCTGTAGGTTGTGGTCCAGATTGGGTCATCGGATCAGGAGGGCAGTGAGAAGAGCTATGAGCAGATGTTCATTGAAACAGATGGGTCATATTTTTCAAGTACTGAAGAGGAAACAAGCTTGCAAGAAGAGATGAAGAATGAGAAGAAAACAAAGTCAAAAGGACAACACAGTTCAGATGAGTGGCAGCCAGATTTGGGTGAAGAGGTCACAGACTCTGATGTGTCCATAGATGAAGACCTGTTCGCAGCTTTAAAGGAGGACAGCCAGGGTGAACTTGTGGTGTGGTGTACACAATGTGGAACCGAGGCCTCACTCTCGTGTTCTGTCCTGCGACACAAGAAAGTCTTCTGCTGTGCTCAGTGTGATGCTGGCGGAGATATTGAGATGCTTAGTTTAGAAAAACTAGCTGTTCGTTTTGATGACTTGTCCAGTTTTCAGAGACATGCTGAACAGGAGCACGGAGTCAAGACATTCTATAAGTTGTGCCAAGAATGTGGCAAGTTTGTAATAGCAGACCCTCAAACCAAAGGTTTGAAAGAACATCAATGTGAACAAAAGATAAAATTTGTTGTCTGTCAAGAGTGTGGAAAAAGATTCCTCACTGAGGTCGGCTTAAAGAGACATTGCACTAAACTCCATGAGGATGCAGACCATCCTTGTAAATACTGTTTGAAGATGTTTAAGAACAGACCAGCAAAACTAGAACATGAACAAACTCATCCTAAGGAAAAACAGCCATACAGCTGTCCAGACTGTTCGGAGAAATTTGACAATCTTTACAAACGCAACAGCCACGTCAGATCCCATCGAGGTCCATATAAATATTTGTGTGATGTATGTGAAAAGCGCTTTAAAGACCTCCACAGGCTGAGGAGGCATAAACTCATCCACTCCGGAGAAAAGCCTTTCAAATGCCAAGTGTGTGAGCGTTCCTTTAACCAAATGGAAAACCTCACTTCCCACATGCGTGTCCACACTGGAGAGAAACCTTTCATGTGCGAGCAATGCGGAGAGTGTTTTAACCACAACGTCAGCTTGAAGAACCACAAGCAACGGCACCACGACTTGGTTTTGAGTCAGGAAGAAGACGAAACGGGTTGAAGTAGAGAATAGGGAGCTGGATACAGCGAGGGATATTCCATGACATTCTATGACAATCTAGACTACATGAATGAAATGAGTACAATGGAACATGTTGCCATAATGTGTTGGTTTTTTCCCCTTTTGAAGCTTGAGTGCTATACAGACAGAAGTGTTGCTTCCCTAATGAGTATTTTTGAATGTGTTAATGACAGTCTGTCATTTAAAGCCAGAATCGCTATTTAGCTGGGTGGGAAGCAGGACAAATAAGCACTTTCAGGAGTGTCATCATACTTAAGAAAATTGAAAACATGCTAATAATTACTTCTTCTACCCACATAAATATGGCTTTAACTGAAATAAAAGTACTCCCTGGAGCCATGACCTGTAAAGAGACCAAATAGTATTGATCAGTAAGATAGATTATGGGTTATTTAATGTGCATTTGATGAAAACATGGATTCCTCAAGGGTTTTAGGATGGATAAGGCTTTTTGTTTCTGTAGGAGGTTTAGTTTGTAAGCTTTTTAATAGACAGGAAACCTCCCATGTTATGCCAAGGTTGCTTTCACAAGTCATTTCCCCAAGTGTTCAGAAGTGTGAAAGCTCTTTGAGTTTTGGAGAGATGCTGCTCCCTTCAACTGAACTCTCTTCTAGTCACACACACCTCATTTGTGGAAACTATCCACTCTCAACACTGGAAGTTGAGTAAATTGTTTAGTTTATTATGGTCCTTTCTGTTTCGAGTGATGACGGAAAAAGGGATGTTATCATCTTTAGAGACAGCACACCTTATCATAGTGTTATAAATGGAAATGGATGCAACTCATAAGATCACAGAATTGTTTTTTATATATGAAGCCAGCTAGATATATAGAACTGCACAATTCTGTAATTTGGAAGGAATTCTTTTGTGTTCAAGCAAACCTGGGTGCAGACATGTTTGTGAAAATGTCCCTGAAAACATTTGAAAGAGTGCTCTGAAATGGACAAACCAAAGAAATTTATAGGATCTTAGAACTCTTTATATATTTTTAAAGAATCTGTTATATCTCAGACTCTACAGAGACTAATGTGGCACAAATTACTCCAGGGGTATTAAAACAAATTCTCTCAAAATGTGTACTTTGGAATCATTTGTCAAAAATCATTTTGGAAAAAAAAAAAAAGTTTTATGCAAACTTCAGACCATTCCTAGCGTTTCCAGAGAAAAGCAGACATACTACGGTTGAACAAAGCAAAGTTTTATTTTACTCCATGAAAGAAAATGTGATTACATTTTTTTTGCAATGCATAAGCAACCATTTGAGCACATCATCATTATTAAAATGTTTTGATGGTTCTATATTGTAAAATAAATTAATTTATCACTGGGTGAAATTACTTGCAGAGCAGGGTTTTGTTCTAAATCTACCCCTGACAAGCATAGGAATAAGTCAAGATTTCCAGGCATTATGTTACTCACTCTTGGGTAAAATGTGGTGGTAAATATTTTTTTTTTCTATCTAGTCTGATAGTCTTTTCCCATTTAGTCTGTTAATTGGGAAGCTGTGGTCAAATATTGCACTGTTCTTTGCTTTATTTACAAATATATAACCAACACATAAAAATGATTAGGTTCTCTACTCTTGGTTACATTACATTAAATTACATTACATGAAATCAGTAGCTTGCTACTGGAGAAGCTACAGTATTTGGAAATAAGCTCTTCTGCTATTGAAAATGTACTTGAGTAGGTAGCATGGCTTCATGTAGCTAACTAGATCCCGACACCACAAAACAAAACATATAAATGATAAATAAAACAGCTTCGTAAACCTGTTATTGATAAAAACAAGAAATGTTTCAGATATACTAGTTTTAAACAGCATAGCTAACAGTGAAGTGGAAGTAAATCTATAACCAACACCATAAAGAAACTTAAAATTAGTCTGAAATAAATTTATGTGCTAACTGTATCTCCAAAAAATGAATTAAAATGTCGAGATGTTGAGACAGATGTTGAGATGTTGTCTGGTCCTGAACTACAAGGATCCAGCTGGAATCCACTTCTGGTAGCCTATAAAAGAAAAAGGATTAGATCATCAATGATTTTAACTTCTATATGAATTAGATTAAGTAGTAATGAGAGTACAGATTTCTGACCTCCACTAGAAGGTGATACAGATGAAGCCGAGTGTGTGAGTCTCTGGCAGACTGACCCACGTCTTATTGGCAGACAGCATCGCTCCGGTTCTCTCAACATCATTACAATCTTCCACTCCGGTTCCGTTACCTGGAGCCCAGTTTTGGTAGCACACCATCTCTCCTCTCACCCAGTACCAGAAGCCTAGAGCGCGGGTGTGACGCAGGCCAATCCACACATCAGTGGTGATGTTACTAGTGGCTGTTGCCACCCAGTCCTGCATTTCCTGTGAGCAAACAGAAACCAGATCCACATGATTCTGTCTGCAGTACCTTCGTGCTTCATGCCATGTCTTTTCCTCAGGAATGACGATGATTGGAGTTCGTCCTGCAACAAGAGAAGAAAGAAAAAGAAATAACTTTGTGTAGTTAAATATCTGTGGCTTTTGTTTTTTGATAGTGTCATTTTAAGGTATTTTCCTGTTTGAGCTTTTGGTAAATTCAAATTCAGGCTTTTTTATGTTATAATAATAATAATAATAATATTAATAGGATCTAGCTCATATTTTAATAATTTATGTTAATATTATTGTTTTTATTATTACTGTTTTTATTGTTGAATAAATTATTTCTATTATTAATTGATGCATTTATAATAATGACCATAATAATAGTTTATTATTATTATTATTATTATTATTATTATTATTATTATTATTATTTCTGTTGTTAAATTCATTATTTCTATCATAAATTAAGAATTATAATGTTAATTTGCATAGCATTTTCATACAGAAAACAGAGCTCAAAGCACATCAGATATTCAAAACACAATAAAAGTGATTAGTGCCAATAGGGACACAATATTAGCAGTGATAATACTAATATATAACTAATATATAAATTGGATAAAGACTGCCTAGCACTATTGTAAGTTTCTTTTAGTGTGTTTCCATCAGATCCCTAGTCCAGTAGTCAGGGTGCTGATCAAGGAGTTAAGGACTGTCTGTCTGTCTATCTCTCTCTCTCTCACACACACACACAACATCCTTCCAGTGCACTGCAAAACCTAGGGAGCATCACTGCTTACTATGTTCCCTTACGCCCTTAATGGCAGATGAAATAAGCTAACAAATTTATATGACAAATCTTTTGTACGACTGGCTCCTTAAAGTGACTGATGAGGTTATTAGAATATCACCATGTTGAAAAATTGGGCCAGGGTCCTTACAGTGCCTGAACTCACCACCTAGGGAGCTGAAGCACTGATTGAAACACACCCTCTGACCTACAGTCTGTAGAGGAATGCTGTACAAGTAAATCTAGCATTTTCAGAAATAAAATGGGGAAAATAAAAGATAAGAATAAATAATAGTAATAATAATAATTAAAAAAAATCAATCTCATAAAAACATATGAAAGATTGTATTTAGCTGTTTTTAGTTGCCTGTCTTGAGACCATGCTCCGAGTGCTGAAACACCAAAGACTAATTTGCATTTCTGTTACACCAGCTCCAACTGCAAACTGTTAAACAGTATTAATAAAACCTGTCCGGTAAATCAGTTTAAAGTTTTCTGTTACTGTACTCACGTTTGTAGCAGAGAAACAGGCCAGTGTGGAAACAGCCTGCATCATTCCATGTATTATTGTCTATTGATTCTTTCAAGATTTGGACACAGTTAGTATTACTATCATTGTTGTTTGGCTCTCCATACTTCCAGTAGCTGTAGTTGAATGTAGTATTATCTGACCAGACCCAGGACCTATTTTCAGAAGACTAGAAAAAACATTTAACACCACTGATTAGTCATAATCACAGCTAATAAAACAGTTTTAAAGAACTGTACTGTTTTGTTTTATCATTATTATTATTATTATTATTATTATTATTATTATTATTATTATTATTATTAAACAAAGACATTTTTAATTGTCGAACAGCTAATTGTTGTTCTGTGGTTATTGATTGATTGATTGATTGATTGTGATCTGTAAGAAGCATATTTATTTATATAACTCTTATGCCATGTTCACAGCGACTCGCAGCGACAAAGTGACAGGAGATCATTCATTATAAATGACAGACAAATTCCAGATCCACATCAGTGTCGCGACAAAGCTGAGACAAGTTGCAATTTATGCAAATAAAAGGAGCGACAATTGTTAGTATGGATTGAAGGCAGTAGAGCGCACACTGCTTCCCCTTCATTTTCTATGGTGTACTTTGCTGAATTTTATATATAATATAAACATATTTATATACAAATAATACAAATAAAAAACTGCAGCACTAGCTGTGCAGCCCACTGCCCATAAACCTTATCACTATGGCAACCGGTAGTAGGAATGCCTAATTCATTGAGACTTCATAGTCTTCAGACTTTCACAAATTAGTGTGTGTGTGAACGAAGCATTAATCTGAAGGTTGTTTTTTTTATATATATAAAGTAATGCTACCTACCAAAGTATTGATATAAAAACACTTTGTAATTTAGGATGAACATAAATGTTTAATATAAGGCCTACAATTACAGTGAAATGTTAGGTCCAGTTTTTTCCAAGGCATATATACAGATAGGACATATTTAAACATATTTAAAAAAAAAAAAAAAAAAAAAAATCAGCTTAAAAACATATGCCGTCTTACATATCACTCCAGCTTTTGTGGAGTACAGCACAATATAATAATAAAATAATAAAAACAGCTTACAGTGCTAGGATCCTGCTTCAGTCCTATCCAGACATTTATTTTAATGTTCACCAGAATCATCTTTACAGTATTCATTTCTTCATCGTTCTCGATGGTGGCTAAGTCCGTGTAATTCGCTCTGCAGTATGCCTGAGCACTGGTCCAGTTCAATGTCTCGTTCACCAAATAAAACTGTCGAGATGCGCATGAAGCGAGAGCCCACAGTCCTATTGGGATAGAAATTATTCCTGAGCTAAGTAGTAAGATGATGAAACATAAGCGTTACAGATTTAAAAAAAAAAAAAAAAAAAAGTTACCTGAGAAAAGCAGAATTAAGTGCAGAGCAGAACCCATAACTGTGGAGAACAACAGAAAAGAAAACAAACAGCCATTAAATAGTAGTACAATTAGAGCGCTAAAATGGCTCATGTTTCTATTTTTAATCACTTTTCTAATCGTATAGCACTTGGGATGTAAGCAAATATGAAGATGTAACTCAGATTAAACAGATAGATACTTCTTCTCTCTCTTTTTTAGATGATTTGAGGTCTGCATTGACACTTTTTTGTTGTGGTGGTTGTTCATCCATTTTCTTTTTTAAGGAATTGAGTTATTAACCTGAAATTCAAAAGAAAACATGATATTTGTAGAATCTTTCTACAAAATAAGTCATTGCTTACCTGTTAGTGACTGGGAAGGTGCTCTGGTGTGTGTTTGTGTGTGTGTGTGTGTGTGTTCCGATTTCACATTTACTCCTCTTACTACTTTCCATAAAGTTTCCAACAATAAAATGCAAATGACTAAAATACAGTAGACCCGTGTGTTATAGGCTACAAAAGATAAGTTGATAACCTTAATTACTATAGGATAATAATAATAATTTTCATCAAAATAAAATGAAAAGGACGTAAAATACAATCTATTGTACAACCTCCCACTTTATTGAGCAGTACATTGTTTATTTCCTTATTTTTCTCTTTTTTATTGTTATTTTATATTAGGTTTATGACTTCTAAAGTATGGCACATGACTGTGTCTGTGACGAATACAATTTGAATTTGAAATTGAACCCTTCACTAGTCTGAATTATGATACGAAATATGATATTTTATATATATATATATACTTCTTCCTGTTGATTTCTATGTAATACACTGCATTTCCCTGTACAGTGCATATCACTGTTATTCATCTTGTAATGATTCAAACCTGCACAATATCTTTTTTTTTTCTGAATCACCTTATAAATTTATATTATTTTATATAGATAATATTAGATATTAGGTAAGCTTGGCTCATGTACAGAACAGAACAGTGTCCATTGGGTTTTGTCGGTACCGAGCCTTTGTTATGCGTTTAGTGATCTTGTTCATTGACTTTGAGTATTGCCTAGTGTTTTGGATCTGCTGTTCCCAATAAACTGCTCACTGCTGTTCCTTAGAAAATGCCTACCTGTGCTTGCATTCTACTCTCTGCCTCAATACGTGATAAGGGGCCTTACGGTTATGTCCGTGAATTTGTGTGTGTCAAATCAAAGATGATCACTTGGAGCTCACTCACTGCAGCTGAGGATATCTCTACATGGACAAGCTGATACATCCATCCATTTTCTATACTTGTTTATCCTACTACAGGGTCACAGTGAACCTGGAGTCTATCCCAGGAGTCTACGGGCACAAGGCAGGGTACATAGACACACATATGCACATTGCAGACATGAAAACTCCGCACACACATCATGGAGGTGGGAATCAAACCCCCAACCCTGGAGGTGTGAGGCAAACATGCTAACCACCAAGCCACCGTGCCCTCTTCCTGGAGATACAGTACATGGGATTGCTGTGGATGGCAGCACTTAGAAGCCATGGAGATGGCTTTGGACTGCAACAGTTTTGGACTCTTGATCAGTGAACAGCTGATACCTTTAAAAAGTTTGACTTCATGTTCTAACTACAATTATACAGAAGGAAAATTATATATAATCCGGTGTCACCCACATGAGGATGAGGTTCCTCCCAAGGTCTTCATCATAAATTTTTATATTTTATATATATATATATATAATAATAATATATATATAATATATATATATATCCCCCGCCTCATATATATATATATAGAGGCGGGGGCACGGTGGCTTAGTGGTTAGCACGTTTGCCTCACACCTCCAGGGTTGGGGGTTTGATTCCTGCCTCTGCCGTGTGTGTGGAGTTTGCATGTTCTCTCCGTGCCTCGGGGGTTTCCTCCGGGTACTCCAGTTTCCTCCCCTAGTCCAAAGACATGCATGGTAGGTTGATTGGCATCTCTAAATTGTCTGTAGTCTGTAGTGTGTGATTGTGTGAGTGAATGAGTGTGTGTGTGTGTGCCCTGCGATGGGTTGGCACTCCGTCCAGGGTGTATCCTGCCTTGATGCCCAATGACGCCTGAGATAGGCACAGGCTCCCCGTGACCCGAGAATAGTTCGTATAAGCGATATATATCGAGGCAATGTCCATTGTTAAAAGAGCTATGAATGAAACTGTTCAGTGTTGTAGATGTTGACTCTGTATCAAAGAAAATGTGCCTGACATTTTCAAACCTTCATGTTGGAGGTGATTCAAGCTGAGTGTCAGGTTGCACTGCTTTATCCTAGATGTTCCTCTGTAACTTTGAGCTTTGGGATTAATATTCCCAGACCACTCCAATCACCAACACTAATTAAAATGGTAGAACGTGATTTTGTGAAATTATATTTTTTATAATCTGTATAAGCAAAAACACAATGGATGGTATCTCTGCGTCTTAAAACCTACAATTTTAGAAAAACAAGTCTTTGTAGAGTTAAGGGTTATTATGTAATGCGAATGATTTTAGCAGCTTAAGTCTTGATCAGTTTGTGCAGCAAAGGCAGAAATTCAGTCCGAAATCTGCTAGCTAGCCTACATGTTAGCAAAGAAAGTCAAAAATTGTACAAATAAGTTAGATTTCATGAGTACATGTCCTTAAAAGTATATATTTTGTTGAAGTGGGGGCGTGGTCGAGCACCTGTTTGTGAATGGAGGGCAGAGCCGAGGAAAATAAATGGCTGGACAACCACACAGCTGTGATTAATTGTACTAATAACTATTTCTGTGTAAAATGTGAGAGCCGATAGAGAAAGATGAGCATGTGTGTGTGTTTAACACTAGTTAAATTGTGACGCTGAAACACATCCAATGTCCTCTTTCCTGAACATTTTGAGTTATCTACACTTATATCTTACACAGACCTAATAAATTGAGATGATATACAATCCTGACCCCCACCTACTTGGTGTTTAGTTTAATTTTACATATCCTCTGATATGATGAAGAAACATGTTTGTTTATGACCAGTACCTGTGATATTATCAGTGACAACCTAACCTTCCTGCTTGCGAGCTGGTAAGTTATTCAGCTCCTTTATGGATAGTTATTTAGTTAGCTATAGCAGGGTGTGTGCTGTTTATGAGCAATATGCAGTCTTATAGGCCTGAACAGACACATGAACAGACACATGAACAGACACATGAACAGACACATGAACAGACACATGAACAGACACATGAACAGACACATGAACAGACACATGAACAGACACATGAACAGACACATGAACAGACACATGAACAGACATGCCAACTTTTTTTTTTTTTTTTTTTTTTTTAGGTTTGGACAAACCCTCTGCAAGCTCCTCCTTCCCTCTCCCACTCAGTCACTCCTATTCACTTCAGCAGAAATGAAACCAAAACTCATCCTTTCTGTGGTGTGTTTGTGTGTAAAACTGATTTAGCTGTCTGAAGATTTCTTTCTTTCTTAAAGAAGCCTACATTTTATTTCCTGCACCCTTTTTTGTGTACGTGAGCAAAGTAAAATGGCAGAGACTAACATTTCAGTGGCTCAGGATCAGTTCAGCTGTCCAATCTGTCTGGATTTACTCAAGGATCCAGTGACTCTTCTCTGTGGACACAGTTTCTGTATGGTGTGTATAAATGACTGCTGGGATCAGGAGGGAGTCTATAGCTGTCCTCAGTGTAAAGAAACCTTCACTTCAAGACCTGCTGTGAGTAAAAATGCCATTCTGGATGAAGTTATGGAGAAACTAAAGAGAGGACTCCAAGCTACACGTCCTGCTCAGTGTCCAGCTGTAAATGAAGATGTGGAGTGTGATTCTTGTACTGGTGAAAAATCCAAAGCTATCAAGTCCTGTCTGGTGTGTCTGGCCTCTTTCTGTGAAACTCATGTCCAGCCTCACTATAAATCTCCTGCCTTTAAGAAGCACAAGCTGGTCGAAGCCTCTGGACGACTCCAGGAGCAGATCTGCTCTCAGCATGACAAACTGCTGGAGGTTTACTGTCACACTGACCAGCAGTGTATCTGCATGTTGTGTACCATGGATGAACATAAAGGACATGATACAGTATCAGCTGCAGCAGGGAGAGCTGAGAAACAGGAAAAAAAAAAAAAAAAAAATGTAGTTGTACATATTAATATCGAGTTTTATTGTTTTTCAGCACTAGAGATAATTTGCATATTTATTTACAAAAAAAGTTAATCCTGATTGACAAAAATGGCTTCATTTTTTGCAGAGCACATTCGCTTTAGAACACTGGGCTCTTGTGGTCATAGAGAGAAGGGCAGTTAATGACTGTCATATCTCCATCACACTGGAATTAAGTGAGATGTAGTTTTTTTTCTCTCCCTTGGTTTATTTAGGAGCAGCTGTTAAAGATACAGAGAAAATACCAACAGAGGATCTTGGATAGAGAGAAGAAGCATCAGGAGCTAACAGAAGCTGTGGAGTTTTATGAGGTGATGGATTCAGTCAGGATCCTCGAGTTTTCCCTCCATTCAGAAACCATTTTAGATATCATTCTTATTCACACTGAGAAGTTAAGGTATTTATAGTATAATTCTAGTCAGTTATCATGGATTGATTATTATGTTTCAGAGTGCAGATTTAATTCTGTACGTTTTACTACTAAAGGTAGTGTTTCTGATCTTAGTATTACTTTCTAAGATGGTGACCTGCATTACTTTTCATTCCTGTCTTTTCCCTGGATCTTCTAACAGCGTTCTGCCCAAAGAGCTGTACAGGAAACAGAAAGGATCTTTGCTGAGCTGATTAAATCAATTGAGGGGAGACGTCGTAAGGTGACAGCGCAGATCAGAGCTCAGGAGAAAGCTGCAGTGAGTCGAGCTGAAGAAGTCGTGACACAACTGGAGCAGGAGATTGCAGAGCTGAAGAGAAGAAATGCTGACCTGGAACAGCTTTTATACACAGATACCATCCATTTCTTCCAGGTAAAAGCACAGTTTCCCAATACACTACTTTTCAGAACATGTAGATTTATTTTCTAGAAAAGCCTGTCACACGTTTATATGAATCCAATCATTCTGAAACATTTTTATTCAGTGCCATTGTCATTGGTTCATTGAGGTTTTTTTTGTGCATTATTTTTTTGTTTTATTAACTTCAAGAGAAACATGATCTACTATTTTTTATTTTATTATATTAAATATTATAATGGCTGAAAGATTGCTGTTGTGTAAGAAGAATGCTGTTTAACTAAAATAATATATAAATAACTCTGTCATTTTTAATATTCCATACACATTAACTACACTGAACTTATATATACCCATACAATAGATCCAAAAGTATTGGAAGGACAAAGTCAATTCTGTTGTTTTTGCCATACACTGAAGACATTTGGGTCTGAGGTGAAAAGCTGTATATGAGACGATAGAGAGCTTTTATGTGCTGGCATTTACTTCAAGATGTGTTAAACAACTTAGACCATACCATTCCCCCCCCCCCCCCCCCCCCCCCCCCAATGATCGAAAGTATTGGAACACAAGACTGACAAGTGTTACTTGTTTCATATCACCTCCTGAGGAGGATACTGACAAACATAAACTGAAATAAGCTACACTGCAAGCCTTGAAATGTTGTTTAACATCTAGATTAAAGCTGAAATTCTGATCATCCATCTTATATTCATCGTTTGATCTCAAACCATAATGTCTTCAATGTATAAATAGACATTGATTTTGACAATCTCTTTCTCTTTCATTTTCCATTGTAGAGTTTTCCATCTGTCTTGGACACTCCTGAATCGGAAGATGTACACCCCATCGGGCTTAGTCCTCTCCTCTCTCTTGAGGATATAACGGCATTTGTGTCTGAACTGGTGGACAATGTGGAGATATTCTGCAATGAGTTCAAAATAATATCCAATGCAGGTACATCACTGGATTGTTTTTTTCTGCTGAGAAATTTGAGATATCCACACATTAGGATAAGTAATATTTCTGACTTGGGGTTAATGGAGTTAAGTCCTGAGATTGAAGTAAACTTAAATGATGAGAAACGGCAGGGTGTGTAGTCTTAGAAGAAAAGGTTTTTCAAATGTTCTCAGGGTGGCTCATGGTTCAACTTTTTGAATGGGGTTCTTTATGGAGTCTTCTGTGTACGATAAACTGCCTACAGTGATTTAGCAACTCCAGGGTTGCTGGTTTGGTTCCTGCCTCCCCCATTTATATGTGGAGTTTTCATTTTCTCCCTATGCTTACAGGGTTTCCTCAGAGTATTCCAGTTTCCTCCCTGCAGCTTGCCATCTCTAAATTGTCCATAGTGTGTGAATGGGTGTGATTTTGCTCTGTAATTAACCAGCACCTGGGCGTCCACTACCCTGTGCCCCAAGTTCCCTGGGATGGACTCCAGATTGCCCACAACCCTGTGTAGGATAAGGGTACATTTATTATACTGTATTTAAAAAAAAATTGTGTTTCAATTGCAGTAAAAGAATTCCAGATTATTCCACTTCCTGTTCCCAAAACCAGAGAAGAGTTCCTACAGTGTAAGTTTCTTTCTTTACACCACAAACACACCCAGTGTACTGTACATGGTATATATGGCTTATTTTTGAATCATATTAATATAAAAAGATTTTCCATCAAATGTTCAATAAATTAATCAGTGAGTCAGTGATTTCATCTAGACAGTGTAAATAAAACTCATCACCACTTATACAATTCGAAGCCAAACAATCGACATTCACATTACTGAATCCCCTTATATGTAAATTTACACTAAACTCAGGCACAAACAAACTAAATTATTATGGAAGCAAATAAATCCTTTGAATGAATTCTGAATAAATTTGTTCATATCCAGTTTGATCAAAAATGCCCCTTGTCTTTCATCTCCATCAGACTCCTGTGAGTTCACACTGGATCCCAACACAGTAAATAAACACCTCTGTCTGTCTGAGAGGAACACGGTGGTGACCTGCAGCGACACAGCACAACAATATTCTGTTCATCCAGACAGATTTGATTATTATCTCCAGGTGTTGTGTAGAGAGCGTGTGTGCGGACGCTGTTACTGGGAGGTGGAGTGGACTGGACATCATGGCGTTTCTATAGCGGTGTCGTACAGAACCATCAGCAGGAAAGGAAAGGGTACAGAATGTTTGTTTGGCCGAAATGCTCAGTCCTGGAGATTGTTTTGCTATCCTTCCTGCTATTCGTTCAGACACATTAAAAAGGAAATTAAAATCCCAGTTTATCCCAGCTCCTCTAGAATAGGAGTGTATGTGGATCACAGGGCAGGATCTCTGTCCTTCTACAACGTCTCGGACACCATGAAGCTCCTCCACAGTGTTCGCACCACATTCACTCAGCCTCTATACCCTGGGTTTGTCGTTTGCACAGGATCAACAATCAAACTGTAATTATCAAGATAATTTATGATCTAAAATGTTTGATTGTAATGGATGACAAATCATGAATGTGGAAGAATAGTTCTTCTTAGATTCTGATATTCTAAGTATTGCTTACAGACATACTGGGGCCTTTTAATCGCTTCTCACTTTTCCATGTATTAACAAACATCTCCTTGCTGGATGTATATTGTGCACAGTAATATATTTGCCAGGGCTATTGTGCAAATGGCTAATGTATTTGCCACTGAGCTAACATCACTGTTTTTTTTTTATTTCCTGGAGTTGCAAGATGGTCTTACCACTGATGTCTATTTTGCTACGCCGCTTCAATTTTACAGTTCAACCATGAAAACATTTAGAATCTGTATTGTCACAATAAAATAACTGAGACATGCATTAATAATACTTTACCAAACAATCCAAATGGAGTAGAATATGCCGTTACTCTGAAGTGATGGGCTTTAGATTTGTTTTCTGGCATATTTTGATCAAATTAAGAGAAAGTAAAGAACTGTAGTTTCACTGAGCAGAGTATTCCTGTTTGATGACTTCATTTGGTCTTACAACAACATTTTATCATTGAGAGTGTCCTTACCAGCTGCATCACTGCAAATATTGCCTCAGTAAAACCACCAGCCATCCTGCAGAAGTTACCAAAATGTCCAGACTAAGTCCACCAGATGATGGAACAAGCTTGCAGGATATTAACTAAGTGTTCACTACCCCATCACACACTAGCCACTTTAAATCACTAAGCAATTGTTAAAAAATTGCATTGATTTCATTACTATACCACATTCATCGATACATACTCTGGAATGCCATCATGCACTGTCCACCTGCAGCACAATAGTCACTTTTGATTACGGTCTGTGTAACAAGGTTAAAAAGTTAAAAAGAAGATTTAACTTAAAAGTTTTGATGTGTAAATTCAATAAAATCTGCCTTTATATTCATTGGTGTTAAAGGGCCCCCTCCTGTGGCTAATTATGGTACTACAGACATTTGTATTTGTCCCTTTTCTCTTAATGTACTGCAGCAGATTTGTGAGGTGCTGCCATGTTATTTTCTGTTCAACTCCTTACTGAATCTTTTATAAATGTCTGCAGTAATACATCTTCAGCCAGCCTGGTTTGTACAAAATGATTTGTGTGTCACTGCTGAGGATAAATCAAAGAATAGAGAACACCATGTGTGACTACATTACGCTGGTTCTGTGATGCCTGTCACATATGTACTGTATGTTCACGCTGTTACAATAGTATTACAACTTGGAATGGATCTATAAGAGAGTGGTTGAAGCAAAAACTACTGCTAAACCAGATTGTAAACATCACATTGTTTCTAGGAATCCTCTTAAGAAGATGAACTGGTCAACAGAAGACTGAATCAGGAATGTGGATTAAAAAAAGAAAGCTCACTAATTAAAGGATTAAATATAAGCATTCCAGTTTAGATTTTTATTTTATGGCATGTAATTTACTGATTTTTATCCTTATTTCATGGTGAACAGTGTGGTGATTACAAGAACAAGCTGCATTTACAGAATATGGTCTTCAGCTCTATGTAATAAAATGTCAAAGCCATGTGGGCCAGCTCAAAGGTCAACTTCTGGACGATGTGTCCATTTCACACCTTCCACTTAAAGACACAGATCTTTTGCTTATAGATCTATTAGAACTCTGCAGTGATTTGGACAGATTGTTACCTCATTCTTTTCCATCCATTTTCTATTATTATTATTATTATTATTATTATTATTATTATTATTATTATGTTGTAATCAAAAAATCATGATGTAATTCATGTTGAGGGGGGCACGGTGGCTTAGTGGTTAGCACGTTTGCCTCACACCTCCAGGGTTGGGGGTTCAATTCCCGCCTCCGCCATGTGTGTGTGGAGTTTGCATGTTCTCCCCGTGCCTCGGGGGTTTCCTCCGGGTACTCCGGTTTCCTCCTCCGGTCCAAAGACATGCATTGTAGGTTGATTGGCATCTCTAAATTGTCCGTAGTGTGTGACTGCGTGAGTGAATGAGAGTGTGTGTGTGTGCCCTGCGATGGGTTGGCACTCCGTCCAGGGTGTATCCTGCCTTGATGCCCAATGACGCCTGAGATAGGCACAGGCTCCCCGTGACCCGAGAATAGTTCGGATAAGCGGTAGACAATGAATGAATGAATGAATAATTCATGTTGATATAGAAAGAGATTATGGCCTGCTACTTTTGCCAGATATTTATTGTGAGAAGGTCAGAGAACACTAGCAGTAGTGGAATTAACAATATGAGCTAATTAACTATATCAAGTTAGGACAATAACAAAAGGATAAACATCTATGCATGAACAGTACAAATTCACCAGTAATATGGTACATGCAAAGTAAAAATAATTCCTATGATATAGGTTAAACAATCATATAGCTCATCAAAAAAGTTTAAAATGACTACCGAAACAAAGTAAAATATTAAACTAGAGCGTCAATGAATAAACAATGCATTTAAACAAATATAAAACATGCACACTTGATGCAGACTAGTTCATTATTCCCTCTGTATTACATCATGTTACATGGCCTGATTTAATCTCCTGAATTCATTTATTTATTTATTTACCCGTAACAAAATTTTTCAGTTTACTGAGACCTGCTCTTGCATATGCCATTGCAGCATTAACTCTTTCCTGTGATTCAGGCTGAATGTTTCTTAGCGTTCTCAGTTTATGAGCATAGTTGAATAGTCTAGTTTCCTCAGCTCGAGGGATCAAGAAGTCAAGAGACTGAACAATGAAAGCAGAGTCTGGCTTTAAAGCAATCTCAGACAGTTTGATTATGGTTTTGTAGGATTCTCCCGTAAGATTAGCTTTTTCCATTTCACTTTCGGTAATTTCTTTTTTCAGTCTCGTCTCTATGCTTAACTTCTCGTCTTCCTGTTTCTTGTTGCTTTCGATCTCCTTTCTGACATTTTCAAAGGACTCCGAGTCAAACTTCATATCTGCTTCTGGTTTTCTGTTGCTTTCATATTGCTTTTTGAGATAATTGAAAGACACGGTGATCTGTGTGGTGCGTGTAACATATTTCTTGTTCTCTCTGACATGTTTAGTGTAGTGACATTTACCTGGACATACAGTGCAGTGTTCATTTTTCATGACATAACACCACCAAGCATCCGGGGAACGCCAGCAGCCATACTCATGACAGTTCTCCTTACAGACAGAGCAACTGGTAACCTTTCTGTCCCACCATGAAGCATCAGCAGTGGAAACGTTTTCTTTGTGATATTTGGTGACTGTAAAAGTAAAGTTTTCATTTCTCTCAATCTTTTCTCGGTCTTCCTTAAGACCTTTCTGAATCCGAGCTAGTTCTTTACCTTTGCACTCTATAAACTCAATGCGGTTTTGTAGATTAGAAATACAGGATTCAAGTTGTTTGGATTCAGTCAGAATACTTTCAGTCTGCTGTAAGCTTTTTCTGTTCTGTTCGTTTAGGCAGGTGAAGAAATATTTCAAACTGTCTGCTGTTAGATCCCAAACTGTCTGCAAAGCTCTGTTATACTCCGGTCTCCTTTCCTCAGTTTGACGATTGTTAAATAAGAAATGCTCAATTTCATTTTTCTCATTTTTCCTGCAGGGAATCCCTGCTGTCTTTATGACATTGAGAACATTATATGGAGGCAATCCATCTGAGTGAGTGATAAACGTGACAATGTTGTTCTCTATGTCTTTACTAAATAAAGACAAAACTGCATCAAAGATGTAGAGCTGTCTGTGAGAAAGCTGATTCTCAGATGCCTTCACTACCAGACACACTGCATCAATTTCTTTCACTCCAGTGTTATTTCGAAACAGTTTGTGCAGATTCTCAGCGATCTGTTTGTCATGTTCTATTCCCCTGGTGTCTCCATAACCTGGAGTGTCAATGATAGTAAGACAGGTTCGGCTGTCTTGGGGAAAGACCTCATACACAGTGATTTCAGTTGTTTGTGTTTCTGACTGATCTGACATGTGATGATCTCCTCCCTTTTCTGTAATCTCAAACCACACTTCATCTGTAAACTTCACCCCCAGTATATAATTAGTCATGGCATTGATCAGAGTAGTTTTGCCTGTTCCAGTTTCTCCCACCATCAGTAGGATTTTGTTTTGCATCTTGAGGTCTCGCTGTCCAAATGTCCATTTTCTCACCGAACCATCTTCATAAAGATTACTTCTGGTTGTGAGGAGACGATATCGTGAAGGTGGACCTTTACTGATTAATTCACTCTTATGTATTAAATCACGCACAACCATTGATGTCTCTTGAGATCTGTTAAATTCAATGACAGAAAAAAATCTGGTTTAATGTCATTAGAATTTGTGTTTTAAAAGGTCATCAATCATTTTAAAACATATGTTTGAACAAGTAAAAGTAAAATAGATTTGAGATACTGTACATTACTTCAAATACAAAATGCAGTCATTTGTGGCATTAGCCAGTGCAGAGGATGATATTTTTGAAACAAAAAAAATATATCTTTTAGAAAACAATTTAGTCAACCATTTGAGTGTAAAGAATTCCACTTACCCTGTAGCCATAATGGTAATTCGATTAGCACAAAAATATCAGAAGTTTCCGTTACAACTGCGTGACCTGTTAATGAAATTTAGAATTTTATTAAAATGCTGCTACTGTAGAAAATGTCTCTCTCTGTCTTTCCCCCTTATTTATTTATTTATTCATTCATTTACTCATTTAGTTAGTTGGTTATTAAAAATCCAGAAAATTGTAGTTTATATGCATTTTATCTTGGCGCATTAGAATATTTCGGCTATTTTATCTGTTTATATATACTTTTCTTGATTTCTAGCAATAGATATTTGGTTGATTTTGATATCGTTTTAAAATATGGGACATGATTTGCTCGCCAGCCTCTTTGAAAGAAAGAAAAAAAAAAAACTAGATCAATTCATTATTACAAATTTAAAGACATTTACACTGCATACAGTCTTCTAAAGGTTGGCTCTGCCTTGATTCAATCAGAAGTGGAGTGATCAGTACAGGAGATTTTTCCTCATTTCAGCCAATATTAATTTAACTGAGCAATGGAGTCGAGTGTTTCTGTAGAATTCTACTTCTAGCTAACTAACCCAATAAGTAGAAATTGTTCCAAGTTGTAAAGAAGGACAACTGTCAAATATGAGCTAGAGGGCTGATGTCATACAGCACAATCAAAACAACAGAGGAAAATTCAAGATTCAAGCATTGACTGGTCCACAAATAGCTTTTTCCTTATTCTTTCTGTTCTTACAGTATATATTGAGTTCTTACAACTTATTATTATTTCAGAAAATTATGCATCTTATTCAGTTTTGCTTATTTGAATAAAATCAAATGCAGGTACAGCATGGGAGCCATCCTTGCAGTGGTACCTCAGGAAAGGAACAGTGGCATGCTCCTTCGTTCCATAGTGCTAGGGTCATCTCCTTAGGCAAGGGAGAATAACCATTAGCCCCCCCACTAGGGTTACATTAATGGGGTTACAGCCATTGTTACGACCCCGAGATGGTCTAGGGGAGACTCAGGGCCAGCAACGGGTGGATTACCAGGCCGATATTTGGTGAAAGAGACCGTGATAAGCAATATAAACTGACACAGAGCGAAGACGAAAGGAAAGATGTTTCTCGACACAACTCGTAGTGCTTATCTCAGTTTACTGTGCTGTACAATAGAAAACACACACGTATTTACAATATTTACACGTTTCAGAGAACAGACCAAAAAACGGGGTTGGACAATGGCGGTGCTAATGAAAAGAAACCAAGTAAAACAAAAGCCACTGCCCTAACTCCGCGTTGTAATATACGAGTATATCTACAAACTAAAGTGAAACCAAGAATCTACCTACGCTGCGCTTCCCTCACAGACTTAAAGACAGAGGGTGGCACCGCCCCTTTCCTAAGGTGTCTAGTGCATGAGCGCGCTCTTTCTTACCTGTCCGAGCGCCGTCAACACAAGATGGCACAAGTACACATCCGTACACAAACTTCAATATGCGATCAGCTAGAATACAAAAAAAAAAAAAAAAAAAAAAGAACGATTGTACACGGCACTGGAAAACGCGCTTCCCGACATGACGCCAGTCTCTCTCTTTTATTGTGTCCACTTCTTCCGGTTGCTCTTCCGGGGCGGCGTCCGCGCGACTTCCGGTCGATGGCAGGAACTGGGCAAGCGGTCAATTGCATCACGTTTCCCCAGTCGGTCATGCTGTAAAAACAAAGCCGTCCGAACACACCAAAATACGTGCCGTGGCACGTAACAGCCATCAACAGTTACATTCCTGTACCACCTTGTAGAACCTTATTTCACCACTCCGTAGAGGCCCGAAATATAACAGGTCCCTGCTCTATAGGAGCAGTGGTGGCTCAAGTGGTTAAGGCTCTGGGTTGTTGATCGGAGGATCGGGGTTCAAGCCCCAGCACCACCAAGATCCATTGTTGGGCAATTGAGCAAGGCCCTTAACCCTCTCTGCTCCAGGGGTGCTGTATTATAGCTGCCCCTGCACTCTGACCCCAACTTCCTCAGCTGGGATATGTGAAGAAAAGAATTCCACTGTGCTGTAATGTATGTGTGGTGATAATAATAAGGGCTTCTTCTTCTTTATACTGTTATAAGAAACGGAAGAGTGGGCGACTCAATTGCTGTGAATTGTGACCCACTCTTGACCTGCTCATATTAGCGAAAACCTTCAAAAAGAAGTCATCAATTGAGAACTGTGTTCCTGCTTTCTGAACTTTCCAGACTCAAAAAAGGAGAAAATTAACTTAAGCTCTAGCAACACAGAACCATACATCCAGCCCTTCTCACTGGAAGAACTACAGCAAGCCATTAAAAAAATCCAATGATACAAATGTAGGACCAGATAAAATTCACCAGCAATTCATAAAAAATCTACCGTATCTTGAAAAGAGAATGAAAATGCTCCTTAGAATGTTTAACTTCATAGGGATATTGGTAAAAAATTCCACCCTCCTGGCATGAAGCAGAAATAATACCTAGTCCAAAACCAGGAAAAGATCATAATGAATCCAACAACTATCATCGCATAGCTTTAACCAGTTGTTTATGCAAAATAATAGAGAGGATGGAATTTTAAAGAACCTATACCAAATGAATTTTAGAGGTTGTTTGCCTGTCTTCATTGAAAGATTTCTATCGAAAAGACTCTTTAGAGTCAAGGAGGCAAACACATACTCAAACACCAAATTCAATTCAATCAATATTCATCCATGTCTATACAACCATCCATATTCTAACTACTTACCTGCTGTTATTTTGCACATTTACTCAACTGCTGCTGTTGCTGTTTTGCACAAATTTCAAACTGCGACCAACTGCTGCTATACAGAATGGTATATGTTCAAAAGAACGCTCTTTGTTTACAGTTCTCTTATTTTGCACCTTGCACTGTATAACATAATATACAGAATGTATACTGGTTGGTGCTATTTTGTGTATTTTGTGTATCTGTCCTGAACAGTTTTGTTTTGTATTGTCTGTTGCACTTTATGTCTTGCACTGTTTGCACTAGGTTGCACACATTGCACTTTATGTGGCTAGAGCAACTTACTTTCAGTCCTTAGCTCTGTGTTGTTTTATGTAGCACCAGGGTCCTGGAGAAACGTTGTTTCATTTCAATGTGTACTGCGTCATCTACATATTGTTGAAATGACAATAAAAGCTTCTTGACTCTTGACTTTCTTGACTCACCCTGTCAGTGTAATATTTTATCTGTAACACTTTTTAAAATCAAAATAGACTGCACTGCAAAAGTCACTGGTTCCAACATTCACTGTAGTTTATAAATAGTGATATTTGCATCGATGGAATTTGTATAACTCTTTTGATACTTATGAAAAGGTTTTTAGTTAAGTAAACCCAAAACTAGACTTCAGAGTTCTATGAAAGCTGAACCTTAAGCATCTTATTTAGTTGTACCTTCGATTAACTAAGATTTGACTACAAAATTATGCATGTAAACATTGGTAAATTTTATATTACTGTACCTGATTTGTAGAAATCTCCTTAAGGAGCCAGAAAAACAGGAAGAATTTTGTGGTCACCTGATGAGGGAGTCACACCTGCTTGGCAAATCCCAGCCAATAAACATCACTGAGTAAACGGTAACTAGGCATAAAAACACATGAAAGATCATGTGACTTTCTTTCCCTAAGATTTTCAGTTCTCTGCACTCTTCAGCTTAGGTCTCCAACTAACTTGAGAGTCCAACAATCTAGTGACAGCTTGCTAGCTACACCTATAAACAGGAGCAAAGGAATTACCTTACAATTCTACAGTAAAATAGCAGCCAGCTTTTTCCACTCAAACGACTTAGTGTCAGTTGGTTATTTTCAAAGCTGCTCCAAGTTGTTTGTCTTTACCTACTGTCATGGCCATAATCAGGATCAAAATTTTTAGAAATCGCAAAAGTTATAATCATAGCTGAAATATGCAAGAACAATGTTGAACTTATTCTATGTTAATTTCCCATGCACTGCATCTTAGCATGTGAAAATATCTTGAATATAGTTTAATTTATATAGTACTTGCCATTACAAGATCAAACCAAATATAAGATTAATAAAAGTATGTTTGGGACATTATTACTCATTTCAGGCTTGAAATAATATTGCTCTTTTTGATATTTTTTTCTAAACATAACCAATAGTACCTGGCAATAGAAGAATGTAACACTTGAAATGAGTCTTTTAAAGAAAGAAGGCTCAGTATATGCCCATGGAACAGACCTAAATGCAGGATAAAAGCAGGCGATGTGGTTTACTGCAAAAAGGGAAAGTGGGCCAAACACAAAATACTGAAATAAACTCAAAAGTACATACAGAAACCAAGAGGATGTCACGGGAAACGGAGACTCAATGGGAAAACAGGTATGTACAGAGTTACTAATCAGGGGAGAAAGCAAATGTGGAGAAAACAAATCGTCAACAAAAGCACATGACTCAGCAAACAGAAAATAACATAAAATCAGTCCCGTTAGATTGCCCTCTAGTGGTTAGAACGGGGAAATGCTCAAGCAGCCCCTGTCTGGATAGTGAGAGAATGACAAATGGATGGATGGATGGATGGATGGATGGATGGATGGATGGATGGATGGATGGATGGATGGATGGAAGTTTTGCTTCTTTACACCATCCCGTTATTGATTATAATCCTACAATGAAGCCTATTTCATGTGCCTAAAATAAACTGACAAAGAAACTGTTTATCACTATGTCACATCAAGGTTTATAAGATCGGGAGAACACAACTGGTTTTGTTATTTTTACTGAAATTCATTTTTGTATTTTTTTTTATGTTAGCAGGATGTTACATTGTCAACTGATATTCCTGTGTTTTTCATTAAGTTGCTCAAAATCAATATTGGGTGATTATTATTGTTATTATTATTATTATTATTATTATTATTATTATTATTATTATTAATAATATTAATAATAATAATAATAATATTATTCATTCATTGTCTACCGCTTATAGACCGATCTATTCTTGGGTCACGGGGAGCCTGTGCCTATCTCAGGTGTCATTGGGCATCAAGGCAGGATACACCCTGGACGGAGTGCCAACCCATCGCAGGGCACACACACACACTCTCATTCACTCACGCAATCACACACTACGGACAATTTAGAGATGCCAATCAACCTACAATGCATGTCTTTGGACTGGGGGAGGAAACCGGAGTACCCGGAGGAAACCCCCGAGGCACGGGGAGAACATGCAAACTCCACACACACATGGCGGAGGCGGGAATCGAACCCCAACCCTGGAGGTGTGAGGCAAACGTGCTAACCACTAAGTCATTATTATTATTATTATTATTATTATTATTATTATTATTATTATTATTAATAATAATAATAATAATA
Organism: Hemibagrus guttatus; assembly: GCA_033459395.1. Taxonomy (NCBI): domain Eukaryota; kingdom Metazoa; phylum Chordata; class Actinopteri; order Siluriformes; family Bagridae; genus Hemibagrus; species Hemibagrus guttatus. The sequence continues at coordinate 9,638,814 of JAUCMX010000005.1, read as the reverse complement.
ATAATAATAATAATAATAAAGCTGAAGTATGTATTGCTGAAGATGCAATACATGTTGATTTGTATAAGATAGAGGCACTAGCAGTATGGAGTTAACAATATGAGCTAATTCACTAAATCAAGTTAAATGAAAAGGATAAACATTTATGCATGAACAGTACGGATTCACAGGTAATATGGTACATGTAAAGTAAAAAAATCAACTGATATATGTTAAACTATCATAATGGCTCTTCAAAATGTTTTAAATGACTACCAAAACAAAGTAAAATATTAAACAATAGTATTAATGAATGAACAATGCATTTAAACAAATATAAAACATGCACACTTGATGCAGACTAGTTCATTATTCCCTCTGTATTACATCATGTTACATGGCCTGATTTAATCTACTGAATTAATTTATTTACCAATAAAAACCTTTTTTTAGGTTACTGAAACCTGCTTTTGTATATGCCATTACAGCATTAACCCTTTCCTCTGATTCATGGTGAATTTTTCTCAGCTCTCTTAGTTTCTTGGCACAGGTGAATTTTCTAGTCTCCTCAGCTCGAGGGATCAAGAAGTCGAGAGACTGAACAATGAAAGTAGAATCTGGCTTTAAAGCAATCTCAGACAGTTTCACGATGGTGTTAGAGGCTTCTTACAGCAACTTAGCCTTTTCCTTTTCAGTCTCGGCCAATTCTTCTCTCAGTATCTTCTCTATGCTTGTGTTCTCCATTTCCTGGTTCTTGTTGCTTTCAATCTCCTTTCTGATATTTTCAAATGACTTTGAGTCAAACCTGATATTAGATGCTGGATTCATGAATGCTTTCAACTCGTTAAGGGAGGCAAGGAAATCTTTCAAACTTTTCCCTGTTAGATCCCAAGCTATGTGGAAATCTATGTAATACTTGTTGCTCCTCTTCTTATTTTGAAGATTGTTGAATAAGAAATGCTCAGGTTCATGTTCTTCCTTTTTCCTGCAGGGAATCCCTGCATTCTTGATGACATTAAGAGAATTGTCTGCAGGCATTCCATCTGAGTGAGTGATAAATGTGACAATGTTGTTCTCTATGTCTTTAACAAATAAGGACAAAACTGCATCAAAGATGTATTGCTGTCTTTCAGTGAGTCGATTCTCAGATGCCTTCACTACCAGACACATCAATTTCTTTCACTCCACTATCACTGTGAAACAGTTTGTACAGTCTCTCAGCAATCTGTTTGTCATATTCTATTCCCCTGGTGTCTCCATAACCTGGAGTGTCAATGATAGTAAGACAGATTGGGTTGTCTTGGGAAAAGACCTCATACACCGTGCTTTCAGTTGTTTGACTTTTTGACTGATCTGACATGTGATGATCTCCTCCCTCCTCTGTAATCTCAAACCACACTTCATCTGTAAACTTCACCCCAAGTATATAATTAGTCATGGCATTGATCAGAGTAGTTTTGCCTGTTCCAATTTCTCCTACCATCAGTAGGATTTTATTTTGCAAAACATAGGTCTGTAAACAGCTCACTAGCTATGCCCATAAACAAGAGAAGAGCAATTACGTTATAATTCTACGGTAAAATAACAGCCAGCTATGAAATGGGTAACATTTGCACTTTGCACTTTTCAAAATTTTCATTAAGGCCTTTTTCCTTTTTCTTCAGGCAAGGGCACCATTCTTGTACCACCCCGTTACAGACAATATGTATGCCAATAGAGTAGTAAAACAAGAAACAGATTTTTAAAATTTTATGGTTTCCTAAGAGTAAAATGTCCCTTGTTTGGAAACCATCAATAGAGAGTGTGTAATTTAATTTTTTTTTATTCTTAGATTTGTAAAAAATAGAAACAAGGTTAAGTTAACAGAAAATACCAATTAAAAATTGATTAGTCTATATTAGAATCCTTGGTTTTACACATCCTCATATTCAAAGAGGAAGCAGAACCACCCCATCACATACATTAACACTCAAATTACAATAAAAGATGTGACGGGGTGGTATGTGACGGGGTGGTAAATTTCATCCCGAAACGGCCGCAGATCTCCCAGGTTCCTCACTTAGCATACATGCATTCAATCTGAAATTAAATTTTTCTTTGCATTAATAATGTAAAAAATGTCATTTAAAAAAGTTTTCTTCATCTATTTAGCATGACAGGGTGGTTGCTTTGAGCTTGACGGACCCTGCCTAACATGAAAAAGCAACAAATAAACAATGTGAAAGAATATCAGTACTTGCCTGCTTTACTTGGTGGCTGCAAGACTCAAATGATGTCACTTTCACTTTGTGATGTCATTAATTATAAATAAAACAAGTTAGTGTGATGGGGTGGTAAGTCAAACTGAGGGACACACCCACATATTTACAAGTATAAAATATTAAATAAAAATATTTACAAAAAAATAAGGTTTATTTTGAATAAATATATCTTATGTAAACAGGAACATGCATATAATTCTGATATAATAAATAAGTAATAAAAGTTTGAAAAAAATATATAGAACTTATTTGGTGATATTTTAAATGAACAGGACTTACAGGATTTCTCTTGATCCAAAATCTTTTTTCATGCCTGAAAATCCCGACTTTAAATACATGCCTGAACACTGGTATGTCAGATTGTCCTCAAGATGGCAGCATTGTCCAGTTCAGTGACCCAAAGACCACAATTATACCACATGTGGTCTTAGAATTCTGTATACTCCCTTTGTCCTGCTCCCTGTCTGGGGTCACCACAGCGGACCAACTGGTCCGCACAACCACTTGGCAAATGATTTATGCCAGATGCCCTTCCTGACACAACCTTCCCATTTTTCCAGGCTTGGGACCGGCACTGCATCCAGTGGCTGGGGTTGAGGCATTGACTGGGAATTGAACCCAGGCCTTCCGCATGATGGGTGAGAAACCTACCACTGAGCTACAAATGCCCATATACTCCCTTTGTCCTAAGGGTCAAAAATGACCCGCCTGCACTTAACCTCTAAAATAAAGCAGCTAAATTTCATTTCAACCCTCAAATCTATTTAGCATGAAGAAACAACTTCATTATTCATCACAAACTCTCAAAAGAGATGCTCTCTTCTTTGGATTTGGGGGGGTTACAAGTAACTTTCCAAGCTGCTCCAGGAACACCCTCCTCTTGTTCCACTTGTCAGGCATGCAGGCAGGGTCGATCTGGCTCCAAATCACCAAGTCATTGTATGAGGACACATCAGTGATGTTATAGAAGATGACCAAAGGCACAGTCCAGAATGATAGCTGGCTTCTTGTCCTCACAATCACTGATTTCTTGTGTTTTGTGCAGTGCGCTCAGGAGGAACACATTCTTGTTCTTCTTTGGGAGGTAAGAAACAAGAGTGGTGGTGGAGGTGAAAGCAAACTTTGAGGAGAAGGCCTCTCTCTCCCCCTTGTTGAAAGTAGTACAAGGGGCAGCTCAGGTGTGTTGTTTCTGACTGTGCCAACCATGGTGATCTTTCTCTTCAGCAGCTGATGACCAAGTTTATAAGATGTGAAAAAATTGTCACACATGACATTGTGACCCGTTAGTCCATCTAATCACATCAAGTACAACCCACATCCCCTGATTCTTCTCCGGGCCTCCACTGGTCAGCTTCCCTGTGTACAACTGCATCTTCCAAGCATAGCTAGATTGTGCATCACAGTCCACCCAAATTTTGATGCCATACCTTGCTGGCTTGCTGGTCATATATAGCCGGAAAGGTCAGTGACCTTTTGACAAAAGATAATCAACATTGTAATTTACAGATCATGAAAAAATAATTATGAAAATAATTACAGATATGAAAATAAAATTTTACATAAAAATTGACCTCTGAATGGAACCAACTGCTCATCCACTGTCACTTCAGGCCCAGTGTAGAGGTATGGCAGGCATTCCACCCACTTCTCCCAGACCTTTCTTATGGCAGCCAGTTTGCCTGTCACTCATCTTGCAGGTCTTGATTCAAAGTTATCAAACCGTAGCATTCTTGAGAAAGTGTGAAAGAACTTCACTGACCTTGTGGCACAGAAAACCACTCTTCCACTCTCTGCATCCCAGAGACTAGATATAGTCTCACCTCGGGACCTATACACACCTGCTAGGATTAGCAACCCTATGTAGGCACGCAGGTCAGTCTCATCTATCATTTTCCACTTGTATCCATATTTCTGGAAACCATGTAGATTGGTCATTTCCAGAATGATTTTTTTTGACTGCTGGTGGAATGAACATAAAAAATGTTGAGACGATGTCCTGGGCATGGGAAACAGAATTTCTTGTTGGCCCTGGGGTCATCTTCATGACATTTCCTGCTGTCATCCTGCCCTGGTTGCCATATGGTAAAGACCATGATGTTTTGACAAAAAAGTTTTTGTCAGCTTGAGGGATTTCTTCTTCATCTGAAGATGAGGAATCATTCTCTGGGTTGTACACTTCCCTTCTTCTTCAGATACCTCCTCCTCTTCCATATCAGTTATCTTCTTCCTACCTTCCTTCCTCTGAAATAATCAGATCTGCAACTTGCTGGGCACTGAAACAAACAAAAAAAAAGACAACTAGGGTCCTGCAATGTACAGCACCTATATATAAGCATTCCCTATTCGTAAATAATGCTTTCAAGATATGTTTATTTTGTCTGAAATTCATTTTATTTTGTCTGAAATTCACTTTATTTTGTCTGAGCTTGAGTCATGCATGGGGTTATAGAGGGAAGATGAGAGAGAGAGATCAATCAGTATCACACAATCTTAGTTCCTTATTGTGTGTGTGTGTGTGTGTGTGTGTGTGTGTGTGTGTGTGTGTGTGTGTGTGTGTGTGTGTGTGTGTGTGTGTGTGTCTGTGATGTGTCTGTAGATTCTGTGGTGTATAAATGGTTAATAGCTGGCGGGTCAATGGGTCTTTCACTTGGATGGTATAAGTTGCATGAAAGAAAAATTGTCTTTCTTCATTTCAGGTGACAATGCAACAAAATGTGATTATTTTGAAGATGCACTTAGCACTTACATTGTAAAGTAGTCAGAAAGTCTTCATGAAAGGGGACTTGATTATTTCTCTTAAACTTTGTCTTAGAGAATCCTTAGAGAATACAAGAGATAGTAGAACAGAGAGAGGCTGGTAAGAAAACATTAAATTTTAAAATAAACTATTATTGGAAAAACCTTACTACAAATCAAGCTCTGGTGAATAATCTGTTAGCACATTTGCCTCAGGGTTTCTCCAATCCTGTGCCCTGAGCCCCCTTGGATGGACTCAAGGATAAGCACTAGAGAAAATGGATGGATGGCAGTGTGCTCTGGTATAAGAGGACTAAAACACTTGAGGACTCATTTGCTTCTTTACACCATCCCGTTATTGATTATTATCTTAGAATGACTCCAAGCCTTTTATTTCATGTGCATAAAATAAACTGATGAAGAAACTGTTTATCACTATGAAACTGAGTCACATCAAGGTTTATAAGATCGAAACACAGAACTGGTTGTGTTATTTTTATTGAAATTCATGTTAGCAGGATGTTACATTGTCAACTGATATTATTTTGTTTTTCATTAATGTTTCTCAAAATCGATATAGGGTGATTATTACAATTAATTAATTAATTAATTAATCTGAAGTATGAATTGCTGAAGATGGGCATTGGGGGCTCAGTGGTAGGGTTCTCGCCTATCATGCGGAAGGCCCGGGTTTGATTCCCAGCCAATGCCCAAACCCCAGCCACTGGATGCAGTGCCGGTCCCAAGCCTGGAAAAATGGGAGGGTTGCGTCAGGAAGGGCATCCGGCGTAAAACATTTGCCAAGTTGTTGTGCGGACCAGTTGGTCCGCTGTGGTGACCCCGAACAGGGAGCAGCCGAAAGCAACTTTATGAATTGCTGAAGATGCAATACATGTTGATTTATGTAAGAAAGAGACGACTCAGGCCCACTGTCTTTGCCAGATATTTATTGTGAGAAGGTCAGACAGATAGTTACAGAGAACACTAGCAGTATGGAGTTAACAATATGAGCTAATTCACTAAATCAAGTTAAATGAAAAGGATACACATTTACGCATGAACAGTACAACAAACATAGTAAAATATTAAACAATAGCATTAATGAATAAACAATGCATTTTGATTGAATATAAACATACACACTTGATACAGACTAGTTCATTATTCCCTCTGTATTTCATCAGGTTACATGGCCTGATTTAATCTCCTGAATTCATTTATTTACCAATAAAAACCTTTTTTCAGGTTACTGAAACCTGCTCTTGTATATGCCATTACAGCATTAACCCTTTCCTCAGCTCTCTCAGTTTCTGAGCACAGTTGAATTTTCCGGTTTCCTCATCTCGAGGGATCAAGAAGTCGAGAGACTGAACAATGAAAGTAGAATCTGGCTTTAAAGCAATCTCAGAGAGTTTCATGATGGCGTTAGAGGCTTCTTCCACCAGCTTGGCTTTTTCCTTTTCATTCTCAGTCAGTTCTTTTTTCAGTATCTTCTCTATGCTTACCTTCTCTTCTTCCTGTTTCTTGTTGCTTTCAATCTCCTTTCTGACATTTTCAAAGGACATTGAATCAAAATTTATATCTGATTCTGGTTTACTGTTGCTTTCATAATGCTTTATGAGATCATTAAAAGACACTGTGTCCTGTGTAGTGCATGTGACATATTTCTTTTTCTCTCTGACATGTTCAGTGAAGTGGCATTTACCTGGACATACAGTGCAATAGCCTTTTTTCATGACATAACACCACCCAGCACTCCGGGCACTCCAGCAGTTATACTCATGACAGTTCACCTTACAGACAGAGCAAGTGGTAGCCTTTTTATCCCACCTTGAAGCATTTTCAATGAGAACTTTTTCTTTTTGATGTTTGGTGACTGTGAAAGTAAAGTTTTCATTTCTCTTAATCTTTTCTCGGTTTTCCTCAAGATCTTTCTGATTCTGAGCCAGTTCTTTACTTTTGCGCTCAATAAAATCAGTGTGTTTTTGTAGATTAGAAATACAGGCTTCAAGTCGTTTGGACTGAATCAGAACGCTTTCAGTCTGCTTTAAGCTTTTTCTGTTATATTTTTTCAAGGAGGCAAAGAAATCTTTCAAACTGTTCTCTTTTAGTTTCCAAGCTCTCTGGAAATCTCTGTTATACTCTGGTCTCCTCTTCTTATTTTGACGATTGTTAAATAAGAAATGCTCAGGTTCATTTCTTTCATTTTTCCTGCATGGAATCCCTGCTCTCTTGATGACATTAAGAGCATTGTCTGCGGGCATTCCATCTGAGTGAGTGATAAAAATCACAATGTTGTTCTCTAAGTCTTTACCAAATAAGGACAAAACTGCATCAAAGATATATTGCTGTCTGTCAGAGAGCCGATTCTCAGATGCCTTCACTATGAGACACACTGCATCAATTTCTTTCACTCCACTATCACTGTGAAACAGTTTGTGCAGATTCTCAGCGATCTGTTTGTCATATTCTGTTCCTCTGGTGTCTCCATAACCTGGAGTGTCAATGATAGTAAGACAGATTGGGTTGTCTTGGGAAAAGACCTCATACACTGTGATTTCAGTTGTTTGTGTTTCCGTCTGATCTGACACGCAATTATGTTCTTCCTCTTCTGTAATCTCAAACCACACTTCATCTGCAAACTTCACGCCAAGTATATAATTAGTCATGGCATTGAGCAGAGTAGTTTTGCCTGTTCTAGTTTCTCCTACCATCAGTAGGATTTTGTTTTGCATATTGACACCTCGCTGTCCAAATGTCCATTTTCTCACTGAGCCGTCTTCATAAAGATTACTTCTGGTTGTGAGGAGACGATATTGTGCAGGTGGACCTTCACTGATTAATTCACTCTTCTGGATTAAATCATGTACAGACATTGATGTCTCTTGAGGTCTGTTAAATACAATGACAGATGAAAATTTATGCTTAAAATGTCATCAATCATTTCAAAATGTTAATCTGAACAAGATGTAAAACAATTTTGGCATCTACCACTTTTTTTAATCCAAAATTATTTTTCTAAAAAACATTTTTGTCATGCATTTAAGTATAAAAAAATTGCTTACCCTGCAGCCATAATGCTAGTTCAATTACCGCAAATGTCTTCCATCCAACTGCATGACCTGTTAATAAAATTTTGAATTTTATTAAAATAAAGATTTAGAAAATCCTAGTACTTTATCATAGCCCATTTTTACATCTTTGCTATTTCATTTGTTTAAATTTACTTTTGAAGCAATAGATATTTGGTTGATTTTGATTTCATTGGAGTAAATGTGGAGCATGATTTGCTCTTCAGCCTCTTTGAAAGAGGAAGTGAAAAGAAAATAACAATGAATTCATTATTATGGATTTAATGACATTTTCACAGTATCTTTATACAGTACCACACAATACAAATCATTGTATCAGTCTTCTAATGGTTGGTTCTGCCTTGATTCAGTCAGACATTTACAGGGAAACAGCACTAATGTTCATCATGATCTTTTATCTCTATTCAGGTACAAATCCAGGAAATTTTTTTTTTCCATTGTCTGTACCGCTTATCCGATCTATTATCGGATTATCACAGGCATCAACGGGCATCAAGGCAGGATACACCCTGGATGGAGTGCCAACCCATCACAGGGCACACACTCACACGCTACAGACAATTTAGAGATATCAATCAACCTACAATGCACGTTTTTGGACCAGGGGAGGAAACCAGAGAAAACCCCCAAGGCACAGGAAGAACATGCAAACTCCACACACACACAGTGGAGGTGGGAATCGAACCCTCAATCCTGGGGGTGTGATGCAAACATGTTAACCACCAAGCCACTGTGCCCCCCCCCCCCCATCCAGGAAAATAATATTTAATATTGTTGAAAATTCTAGTTCTAGCTTGCTGATTTAGCCATCACTAAACAACTAAAACAAACCAAAATCACAGTGAAACGTTGGATATTTTTACAACTAAACCCAAAAAAGTAGCCAAATTGTTCAAACTTCTAAAGAAAGGCAATTGTTAAATTGCTGTGAAATATGAACTGAGAGGGCTGATGTCATTCAACAACAACAGAAGAAGAAGAAGAAGAAGAAGAAGAAGAAGAAGAAGAAGAAGAAGAAAATTCAAGAATCAAGAGATATAAACATGGACTGGTCCACGAATAACTTTTTTCTTATTTACTCTGTTATTACAGATTAATAATATAATATGTAATACTTGTTGGTTTGTGTCAGAAAGAGGCGACTATGGCCCATTGCCTCTACCAGATATTTTTTTTAGAAGGTCAGATAGACAGATAGTAGCACACTACTACAGAAACAGAAAATCAATACAGAAATCATGCAGTTACCAACCTGCATGATGAAGTACTTGGAAAACTTTGCAACCTCGGCTTGCTGTGAAGACCAGGCCTTCAGTCCTCGGCATAGCCTGAAGCCAGTGGCCGGGAGAGAGGACATCGCAAGCGGTGCTCAAGGAAGCGAAAGCACGGAAAACCGGCGGGTGTCCATGCTAGGCTAAAAGCAAACCCTAGATGGCCGGCTCTCCCGTCCATTGTTCTGTCCAACATTTGCTCACTGGAAAATAAACTGGACTACATCCAACTCCAGTGAACCACACAGTGAGAGTTCAGAGACTACTGTGTTCAGAGACTGAGTTCAGATTCCACCAGCATGTGGACTTTGCAACGAGTGGGGCGAACTCACCTGAATCTGGTTTACACTAACATCCCCGGCGCATATTGTACGGAGCCCTGCCCCCACCTCGGCTACTCAGACCACATTTCTGTTATGCTAATTCCAGCATACAGACCGCTCGTCAGGTCTCCTCAGTCGCAGACCGCAAGGCACTGCAACGAGAGATTAAAACTGCCCAACGCATCATAGGAACCCCACTTCCTGCAATTGAGGACATTCAGAAGCGCCGTCTACGTCGGGCTCACAGCATTCTCAAAGACTCTTCCCACCCTGCCCACAGGCTTTTCAAACTTTTACCCTCAGGAAGGCGATTCAGGAGCCTCCGGACCAAAACCAGCAGACTAAGGAACAGCTTTTTCCTACAGCTGTCTCCCTAGTGAACTCTGTCCCCTGTTGAACACCTTTGTCTTTCCTCAACACAACACTCTCCTCATTCCTCCTTCTGATTGACTGTATTACTTCATCTAACCATGTCACTTCCATGTAAGCAATGCATCTAGCACACATTCACATGCTATATATAACTGTTCATAGCCTTAGCCTATACATCACTTGCACGTTCCATTTGTATTGTATGCAGATGGCACTACCCTCCTGTATAAATGCTCATTGCACATATGTATATTGTCAATTGTATATTATATCCATAGCACACACATCTATGTATTATACTGATATATCATGTAGAAAATTGTATATATCCACCTGTATCTATAATACACCTATCTGGACATCTGCCCTTATCTGTACATATCGTATTACCTGTATATTATCTGTATATCATGTCCATAGCACATATGCGTATCTGCATTTGATGTTGATAATACTGTATATACACTGTATACAACTGTAACCTATCTCCATAGTACTGCATCTGTACATATGTACTTACAGTGGTGTGAAAAAGTGTTGGCCTGATTTCTTATTATTTTGCATGTTTGTCACACTTTAATATTTCAGATAATCAAACACATTTAAATATTAGTCAAAGATAACACAAGTAAACACATCATGCAGTTTTTAAATGAAGGTTTTTATTATTAAGGGAAAACAAAATCCAAAACTACATGGCCCTGTGTGAAAAAGTGCTTGCCCCCCCCTTGTTAAAACATACTGTAACTTAACTGTGGTTTATCACACCTGAGTTCAATTTCTCTAGCCACACCCAGGCCTGATTACTGCCACACCTGTTTGCAATCAAGAACTCACTTAAATAGGACCTGCCTGACAAAGTGAAGTACACCAAAAGATCCTCAAGAGCTAGACATCATGCCGAGATCCAAAGAAATTCAAAAACAAATGAGAAAGAAAGTAATTGAGATCCATCAGTCTGGAAAAGGTTATAAAGCCAATTCTAAAGCTTTGGGACTGCCGCGAACCACAGTGAGAGCCATTATCTATAAATGGCGAAAACATGGAACAGTGGAGAACCTTCCCAGAAGTGGCCGGCAGACCAAAATTACCCCAAGAGCGCAGCGACAACTCATCCAGGAGGTCACAAAAAACCCCACAACAACATCCAAAGAACTGCAGGCCTCACTTGCCTCAGTTAAGGCTGGTGTTCATGACTCCACCATAAGAAAGAGACTGGCAAAAATGGTTTGCATGGCAGAGTTGAAGATGAAAACCGCTGCTGAGCAAAAAGAACATAAAGGCTCGTCTTAGTTTTGCCAGAAAACATCTTGATGATCCCCAAGACTTTTGGGAAAATACTCTGTGGACTGACGAGACAAAAATTTATCTTTTTGGAAGGTCTGTGTCCCATTACGTCTGGCGTAAAAGTAACACCGCATTTCAGAAAAAGAACATCATACCAACAGTAAAATATGGTGGTGGTAGTGTGATGGTCTGGGGCTGTTTTGCTGCTTCAGGACCTGGAAGACTTGCTGTGATAAATGGAACCATGAACTCTGCTGTCTACCAAAAAATCCTGAAGGAGAATGTCCGGCCATCTGTTTATGACCTCAAGCTGAAGCGAACTTGGGTTCTGCAGCAGGACAATGATCCAAAACACACCAGAAAGTCCACCTCTGAATGGCTGAAGAAAAACAAAATGAAGACTTTGGAGTGGCCTAGTCAAAGTCCTGACCTCAATCCTATTGAGATGCTGTGGCATGACCTTAAAAAGGTGGTTCAAGCTCGAAAACCCTCCAGTGTGGCTGAATTACAACAATTCTGCAAAGATGAGTGGGCCAAAATTCCTCCACAGCGCTGTAACAGACTCATTGCAAGTTATGGAAAACGCTTGATTGCAGTTGTTGCTGCTAAGGGTGGACCAACCAGTTATTAGGCTTAGGCGGCAAATACTTCTTCACACAGGGTCATGTAGTTTGGGATTTTGTTTTCCCTTAATAATAAAAACCTTCATTTACAAACTGCATGATGTGTTTACTTGTGTTATCTTTGACTAATATTTAAATGTGTTTGATTATCTGAAACATTAAAGTGTGACAAACATGCAAAAAAATAAGAAATCAGGAAGGGGGCCAACACTTTTTCACATCACTGTATCTGCACATATTAGTTTATCTACACTTCTGTATATAAAGCACTTGCTGCTCATCGCACTTCTGGTTAGATGCTAAACTGCATTTCATTGCCTTGTACTTATACATGTGTAATGACAATAAAGTTGAATCTAACCTAATCTAATCTTATTTAAATACACCAAATTTTTTTTTTTTTTTTTTTTTTTTTTTTTTTTTTTTTTTTGTTTGTTTGTTGTCTTTGTGATATCGATGTCTTTGTATTCATCATGCTGCAAAACAAATTTACCTGCGGGTACTAATAAAGTAACCTAACCTAACCTAACCTAACCCAAATAAACAAAACACGTCATTAAAAAGCTTTAACTACAAAATCTATTTATAAACTGATTTGACTGTACCTTATTTGTATAAATCTTCAGAGGCAAGATGAACAGGAAGCATGTTGTGGTGAGGAAGTCACAAGTGAGTGGTAAAACCCAGCCAATGAACGTCACTGAGTAAGCTGTTACTAGGCATAAAAACACATGACAGGTTAGGAGACCCTTTTCCCCGTCAAACTTTAAGTTATCTGCACTCCAACATAGGTCTCTAATAGCTTGCTAGCTCCATGTATCAACAAGAGAAGAGCATTTACTTTACAATTCTACAGTAAAATAACAGCCAGCTCTGCTATCACATAAGCAGATGTTTACACTGCTGCTATCACATGTGATTACATTTCACTATGTACTGAAGCAGATACATATGGTTGAAATGACAATAAAAAGCTTCCTGACTCTTGACTTAAGCTCCCCCCAGATATGCTGAAGAACAATGTTGAACTTGTTCTACCCATGCATTGCACCTCAGAAAAGGAAAATATCTTGAATATGTTACTAGAAGGTTGCTTTCGGCTGCTCCCTGTTCGGGGTCGCCACAGCGGACCAACTGGTCCGCACAACAACTTGGCACAGGTTTTACACCGGATGCCCTTCCTGATGCAACCCTCCCATTTTTCCGGGCTTGGGACCAGCACTGCATCCAATGGCTGGGGTTGAGGCATTGGCTGGAATCGAACCCGGGCCGTCCGCATGATAGGCGAGCAACCTACCACTGAGCCACCAATGCCTCATCTTGAATATGTTACTATATTACTATAAATACTTTTGTTCTGTTGGTAGATGATTGTGTTAATTCTAAGATTTTTTTCCTAACAGAAATAAAAGTGTCTGGCAATAGAAGAATGTAACATGTAAATGTTTATTAGGATTCACAATCTTATATTAACTGTAGTCTAATAACATAAAACTGACTATATTCAAGATATATTCACTTAAGTCAGTTTTGTGTGTCTAGATGAGCAGCCAAGCAATCTAATAACAGTGCTGATTTTCCTTAATGTGCATTTTGCTATATCTGAAAGAAATACACATTACCTGTTTCACACTACGGTATAATTTGCAGTTGTTGCAAAGCGGTCAAACCCAGTAATGCATATTACAAATTTAGCAGATCTTTTAAAACCAGCTACGCCAGGTTACGGCAGAGCAGGCTAAACCAGTAACACAAATTTAGTTAATCGACTAAGCTGACAATGTTAGGTACAAGAAACCATTAACACAACTATCAAACAAGCGCAGAGTTGTTGTTCCAAAGAAAGAGACGGAGAAGTGAATGTAGAGATACAAAAAAATTCAAGGCTTTATTAACAGCAAAAATAGTTCATTACATAACAGTAAACATATATTCAATTCATTAAGACAGTCAAGACAAAAAGGTCAGTCACCATAATACAATTAAAAAGGAGAGGACTGTCCACCCACTTATCTTCACACATTTACACTTGTCTTCACCCACTCACAATTGGACAAAACACACCGTACTAGGAGCAAAGTCGAACCAGGGCAGGTAACCCAAGTCAAACCTCCTAACAAACACACACAGCTCACTCACACAGCAGATGATGAGATCATGCACAGCCACACAGCATGCAGTGACAGAAGCAACACCACCAGACAGGAAAAGACAGCTTGAGGCCTGCCCTGGGGTCTCAAATCCTAGGTCCTGGAACGAAACAGCGCGAGTGAAAGAAAACAAAACCAAACCAAACAGACAGCAGCGCCACAGAATGCCGCCCGCAATCCCAGTCAGATAGGTAAAGGTGTCACTGACTACATTTGTTTTTGGATCAAGGACATCCTAACAGACCACACACAGACTGTCAGACTGGGGCCCTATCCACTCTGACTCTCAGCAGCGGAGCACCACAAAGTTGTGTGCTGAGTCCTCTGCTCTACTGGTTATACACCCATGATTGCACACCAACCCACAGCACAACCACATTAATTAAATTTGCAGATGACACCACTGTGGAGGGGCTAATATCAAATGGTGATGAGTCTGCCTACAGGGAGGAGGTGGTTGGACCTCCTAAAAGGACCCTTCACACCCCGGCAACCACCTCTTCACTCTTCATTCAGACGCTATTGGTAAAAACACATACCACCAAACTCCTAAATAGTTTCTACCCAAGTGCCATTATAGAACTAAACTCCAGCTGATGGGGACAGCAATCACTATACTCACGACCCTCACAACATTCAAACTGCTAGATATGCAATAAACTCTCTTCTTGCCAATAGTTATATATTCTTAAATTCCTCTCTTTTATAATGGAAATAGAAAGATTTTCCAATTAATGCCAAATCCTAGCTGATGGCAAATATCAGTTATCTGTAGAATTTTTTAAAATCCAAAAAACAGTTTTCAGTGTAATCACCGAATTCTCATATTACATCATGACGGATAAATCCCGATTTTAAAACCAAGCCCTCGCAGTGATATGTCAGATTCTCCTCAAGATAGCAGCATTGTCCAGTTCAGTGACCCCGAGGCCGCAACTAAACCACCACAGTTGGTGAAATTTAATGTAGATTTCAGAAATAAGTATAAATCCAAATTAGAGTATATACCACGGACTAATGCAATCAGTTTTTAAATGAAAATATGTCTTTTCCTGCATATGTCATGTCTTGTGACATGTAGAGTTGCAATAATCTGGAATATTCTGTAGCACATATTTTTTTTTTGTACTGATTAAATTTTTATAAGTGCAGCTGCAGATCACTGGTAACTGTGTATGCTGATGTTTGCTTTTATTATGTGGTGAAGTTTATTACATAAACATTTAGCACTTATGGTGTCACGTATCAGGGCCTTATAGACAGAAAGTCTTGACTTCGACAAGGGAATTGACGATTTTTGGTTTCTTTGTAAAACAACAAGCAGCATTATTTCTTTGGACAAATAAGACTTTGTCTCATACAAAAGATAGTGAAAGAAAGAGAGGCTGGTAAGGGAACATTACATTTTAAAATTAACTATTATTGGATAAAATGTACAAATAAAGGCCTCAGGGTTTCTCCAGTCTTGTGCCCCAAGTCCCCTGAGATAGACTCCATGATAAGTGCTACAGAAAACAGATGATGGATGGATGGACGGACGGACGGACAGATGGACAGATGGATAGATGGATGGCAGTTTGCTCTGGTGTAAGAGGAATAAAACATATTACAGTGGGGCAAAAAAGTATTTAGTCAGCCACCAATTGTGCAAGTTCTCCCACTTAAAAAGATGAGAGAGGCCTGTAATTTTCATCAAAGGTACACTTCAACTATGAGAGACAGAATGAGAAAAAAAAATCCAGAAAATCACATCTCTCACGTCTGATTTTTAAAGAATTTATTTGCAAATTATGGTGGAAAATAAGTATTTGGTCACCTACAAAAAAGCAAGATTTCCGGCTCTCACAGACCTGTAACTTCTTCTTTAAGAGGCTCCTCTGTCCTCCACTCGTTACCTGTATTAATGGCACCTGTTTGAACTCATTATCAGTATAAAAGACACCTGTCCACAACCTCAAACAGTCAGACTCCAAACTCCACTATGGCCAAGACCAAAGAGCTGTCAAAGGACACCAGAAACAAAATTGTAGACCTGCACCAGGCTGGGAAGACTGAATCTGCAATAGGTAAGCAGCTTGGTGTGAAGAAATCAACTGTGGGAGCAATTATTAGAAAATGGAAGACATACAAGACCACTGATAATCTCCCTCGATCTGGGGCTCCACGCAAGATCTCACCCTGTGGGGTCAAAATGATCACAAGAACGGTGAGCAAAAATCCCAGAACCACACGGGGGGACCTAGTGAATGACCTGCAGAGAGCTGGGACCAAAGTAACAAAGGCTACTATCAGTAACACACTACGCCACCAGGGACTCAAATCCTGCAGTGCCAGACGTGTCCCCCTGCTTAAGCCAGTACATGTCCGGGCCCATCTGAAGTTTGCTAGAGAGCATTTGGATGATCCAGAAGAGGATTGGGAGAATGTCATATGGTCAGATGAAACCAAAATAGAACTTTTTGGTAAAAACTCAACTTGTCGTGTTTGGAGGAGAAAGAATGCTGAGTTGCATCCAAAGAACACCATACCTACTGTGAAGCATGGGGGTGGAAACATCACGCTTTGGGGCTGTTTTTCTGCAAAGGGACCAGGACGACTGATCCGTGTAAAGGAAAGAATGAATGGGCCATGTATCGTGAGATCAGCAAGGGCATTGAAGATGAAACGTGGCTGGGTCTTTCAGCATGACAATGATCCTAAACACACCGCCCGGGCAACGAAGGAGTGGCTTCGTAAAAAGCATTTCAAGGTCCTGGAGTGGCCTAGCCAGTCTCCAGATCTCAACCCCATAGAAAATCTTTGGAGGGAGTTGAAAATCCGTGTTGCCCAGCGACAGCCCCAAAACATCACTGCTCTAGAGGAGATCTGCATGGAGGAATGGGCCAAACTACCAGCAACAGTGTGTAAAAACCTTGTGGCGACTTACAGAAAACGTTTGACCTCTGTCATTGCCAACAAAGGGTATATAACAAAGTATTGAGATGAACTTTTGTTATTGACCAAATACTTATTTTCCACCATAACTTGCAAATAAATTCTTTAAAAATCAGACAATGTGATTTTCTGGATTTTTTTTTCTCATTCTGTCTCTCATAGTTGAAGTGTACCTATGATGAAAATTACAGGCCTCTCTCATCTTTTTAAGTGGGAGAACCTGCACAATTGGTGGCTGACTAAATACTTTTTTGCCCCACTGTATATATAGCAGGAGAACCCGAAGTCTCATGAAGCAAATATGATACAATTGTCACTATAGGGTTTTAATTGAGTTTATTACCTCTTCAACATTTTACCCATTCTATGTGCATGTGACCTCATCCTGCATTCTAGCTCACCGCTGCATTAATAGCTGATCTCAGTAGGCCCATAAGCACTGCGAAATCCGTCTCGCCCTGAATGTATACATACATATCCCATCATGTTAAAGCATTATTTAATGCCTCCTTGCTGAAATCACCATTTCCTCCTTCAAAGCCTGAATAAAAAGCCAACATCCGAACCTTACATGTGACTGAACGGTCAGTTTGGGCCGTTTTTTTATGGGAAGGGATTCTGTAATAAATTCTGCACGGCTTACTATAAACCATGTCAGTTCCTTACCACATTTACAGTCATGTTTGTGACACCCCGGGGGTTAGCATGAAGTAAAGGTGTGTCGAGAAGGTTGTTAAGGTATAGTAAAAGAATCATAAAATATCCCACCAGCTTTGCTTTTTATGCATTCTGCTTCTGACTCACAAGTTTAGGAAATAAATAAAACATGACGTGGACAGAATGACACGGGTATGAAGTCACCTTTTTCGACCCACATGAGTGCACAGGAAATGTAGATTTATTAATAATAAACATAGATTTATTACGTTGTAAAAGCATGTGATCACCATGTAGGAATTGTATTTATTAGAGAAACAGTGTCTGTATGACAAATGCTCATGGATTTAGAGTCTGCAAGTTGAACGCTTCAGGTTAGTCAGGAGCGTCTAAGGCATAAAACTGCTATATGTCTACTATATATACAGTGCGTATATATGTATTTTTTAAGAGATTCAGAGAAAACTGATGGAAATAGCATGGAGTTGGACTTTTTTTTGGAGGTTTGCTTCTGCTTTGTGTTTGTAGGCAGTGTGCATGCATAAAAAAAGAAAGGTTCATGTTCTCCATTTTTATATTCAATCTCCAGGTTCAGGCTTTGGGGAATTTTTGTACTTTTGGTAACAGTTTATTTGCAGGGTACAAACACCTGGCTTTCATATCACATTCATAAGCTTAAACATTAAGTAAAGCAGTACCAGTGTAAGGCTTATATCATAGCTTGTAAGATGGCATGACTTGACATGATCCTGGTCATGGATTCCTATGGTCCCCATGATTACAAGCACTGTGTATGTTTGTTTTGGTTTCTGTTTCTTGTTATTTGTTTCTTCCAGAATTTGGCAAATCTGTCACTTTTTTTAATAGATTGTAAATCCAAACCTAGCAGTCAATTTATGTACAAACTGGGTTGGGATCACGCTTATGTTGTACTCTGAGTTTCTCAGTGTTTATTGATTGTTATTCCAATGATCCATCCATTTTCTGTAGTGTTTTTTGCTGCACTAAGGTCACAGGAGCCTGGAGTCTATCATGGGACTTGGGGAACAAGAGGGGGGACACACTGGACAAGGTGCCTCATCACAAGGCACAATCACACACACACACACACACACACACACACATACACAAAACACAGACAAGTTAGAGGCGCCACACAGGCTACAACACAAGTCTTTGGATAGGGGTAAGAAATTGGAGAACCTGGAGGAACAACTGAAGCACTGAGAGAAGATACTCCACACACACGCACACACACACACACACACACACACACAAAGGGAGGAGTTTCCTGTATAGTAGAATGTAACAACTCCATATGTAGGTATCCGTAGAGCTTACAGGTGTCATTTAGGGAGCATATTAAAAATTTCCTCCCCGTTTGGTATTAGCAATTTTGGACCCAAAATCTATTGGAAGACAAACTAAAATGCTGCATATCATAATTATTATGCATTTATGAGACCTTCTGATATAACATATTGCTCAACATGAATAGTTTTTACATTTTCTAGAATTCTAATGTCACTAGGCCAACACGATGAGTCAGAAATGCTCTGGAGCAGGGAAAGTGTTCCCTCAGGAGTGATACTCGATATGTCTGGTGTAATGTTTCTCAGAGTGCACATAATCCAGCACCAGCTCCCTTCTGCATATCTAAATCACATTTATTATCCTGACTAACACTAAATCTCTTTTTCAGATCTGACCCTCTTACTCTGTTTTGTACACATTGAGCTCATGGAGGTCAAGTGATTAACAGCACATGCATGTTCTTGTGTAAATAAGTTCAAATGTTGTCATTAAACAAGACATTCCACTGCCTGCCCCAGAGAGCTGAGCTCATATTTACCACACTCCTTGACCCGAGGTCTACATCATAGATTTATTATTATTATTCACTCTAGATTATTACACTTAAAGCATTTGGTAGATGCCCTTATCCAGACCAACTTACATTGATTTCATACAACTGAGGGTTAAGGGACTTGCTCAAGGGCCCAGCTGGGGCAGCTTGGTGGTCCTGGGATTCAAACATATCACCTTCCAATTAATAGTCCAACACTGTAACCACTGAGCTACAACTTCCCAGCTTGTTATTGTTTAGTGTTATGGGTCACTGCTTTGACGTGTCTGACTTTTTTTTATAAGCCTTTCAAGAAAAGAATCAAGAACATCTCGGTGCCATTGTTATTAGGATATAAAAAAACTGCAGCTTAGTTTGAAAAGTGCACAGAACTCCTGTAAGGCAATTAACTTGGGTACTTTTACATGTTTTCTTAATATTTTATAACTCATGAACAATAAGCAATGAACAAATGCATCTGATTTGGAGATTACTTGTATTGCATTTATTTAGAAACTGTTGGTTCAGAAACTGTTGGTTATCCTGGTCAGGCTGGTGGTGGATCTCAAGCTTGTACCAGGAGCACCTAGGGGTGTATTTAGAGTTCTGGTTTTGGACAATGGGAAGAAAACCAAATGGGAACCCACTCAGACACAGGGAGAACCCAGTGATCCTGGAGCTATCTTTGGATTTTGTTTGAAATTTTATTGAATACTTTTGAAGCAAGATATACACCATGGATATGTTGTTTTAATATTCAAAAGCTGATGGTTGAAATTTAGACCTGCAGACTTGCACATTCTCTCCATGCATCAGGGGTTTCCTTCAGGTATTCTGGTTTCCTCACCCGGTCCATAGACATACACTATGTTGTAGGTTGATGGCATCTCTAAATTGTCTGTAGTGTCTGATTGTGCCCTTTGATAGGTTGATATCTTGTCCAGGGTGTCCCATGCCTTGTGGCTCAAGACTCCAGGCTCCAGGCTCCCCTATGACCCTGTGTGGGTTAAATGGTACAAAAAAAAAGGGTGGATGGATGGCAGTGTCGGCTATGACTACATTTAGGGCTGGATATCTAATTAGCTGCAAGGCTGAATCTCCATTGCTGCAAATCTAGGAGAGAAGTGCAAGAGTAACTAAGAACAGGCTTCCTGCATTCAGGAGTGTTTACCAGAGAGCTTTAAATTGAACAGGCCATGATCATATTTTCATGGATATTTTTCAACTCATTCTGGCAGTCAAGAACTGGAAGTCTTCAGGCTTTACTTCTGTCACACTTCATTCATAATGCTGCCAGACTCGGACATTCTTGGCCAGCAGACAAGGTCAAAGCTGCGAGTGGGGAGTCTTTTACTCCAGAGGAGTGTTATGAATCAGTCATAGTGATTTGCTGGAGTTTTGGTAGAGATGGAATGGGCTTATCCACCCAGTCCATTGGGACAGAGCTAGAAATTCTAGAGCTTGGAGAAACAACCATCTGTTTTGTTGTAAGTGAGGGGCATTAGGATATTTGTTTTTCAATTTTGTTTTTATTAAAAACAATTAAACGTTTAATTCCTTCCATAATTGTTTTATTTTGGTTGAGGGTGGTGGTGGAACTGGAACCTGTCCCAGAAACACTGGGCTCAGGGCAGAAATATGTTCTAAATGTGATGCTGGTCAAGAGAAGGATACTTCACACATGCTTTTACATACTTATTTACTCTAAAGTGCCAATTTACAGTCACTAGTCCACATACCAGCTCATTTCTCAGCAGGAGAATTGAGAGGAAACCCACATGGACACAAGGACACAGTGTGAATGTCCGCACAGACATCAGCCTGAGGTCCCGATCATGAAGTTGATCGTGAAGGTTAAAATTAGAAGAAATGAATGATAGTGAGCTAAAAATGATAGTTAGCTTAAAAAAACAAACATCATATCTAAAATGGTACAGTGCATTATGGGTACTTTGCCTTAATTAGGACAGGAATTCTCAAACTTTTGCATTCAGGGATTGCTTCAAGTGTACAAAAAATTTCTAGACTATCCTATGATTGAAACAGAAATGTATTTTATACACTTTAAAAAAAAAAAAAATACTCAATTGTTTCTGATTGTTTTTCACTTCATTTTTTATGTTGTCAATCCAAATTATGGGTGGGAAAATTACTGACATGATTTTATCTTTGTTTCATTTTTTACGTCACAAAAACCTGCCATTTTAGCAGGGGTGTGAAAGCTTATTCTATCTATTGTATTTCTCATCATACACATGCGAGTATCATGACTGCCAAAACATTTGTAAAACCTTTGGCTAGTTTTTAGTCTGGTTTTTCCATACAACTTTACTAAAACATTCAGGCTCATTGCCTGCTTGAGTTTAAGCATACGTTTGGTCAGCTTTGTTATTCTGCACTACACAGGAACCCCAAGAGCCGATTTCTGATCTGGTTCTAAGCACATATCAAAATATTTTGGCCGTTTCATCTCAAACCGCATTTCCCAACACATGGTTTGAATCGTCTCAACAACAGAAGGGTCGCTCAGTGATGGAGTTTGTTTTTGTGTCCAGTCAGCAATATTACGCTGCTGGCCTGTGTCCCGTGGGAGCTTCTCTGTAACATGTGGAGGTCATTTGTGCAAATTCCTCACTGGAAGAAAAACAGAAGAAGCAAAATAGAAAATGAGGAGCTTCGAAAAAGTATGGATTTACTGTTTCTCTGGGTGTGGGTCTGCAGTACGATTTCCTTGCACACACCCAGTGTTATGAGAGAGAAGGAGATGTTTTTGTCTACATTCCTGTACATTTATTTCTACAGGAAACCTGTAGATTTTAGTGTAGAAACTCAAGACAAAGATTCTAAGCATCGTTATGCTGTTTCTGGCAATGAGTCCAGAGTTTAAGTGTGTCTTTGCTTCGTTTTTGAGTCTTTTCTTCTCAGCCTTTATTCTTTCGACAAGTCTGGAATGTTACGCTGAAATCATTTATTGTGGTTAGCAAGGCACGAATTTGTAACATCGCTCTGGTTAAAACCCAGACATGTTTGGTAAACACTTTTTCATGCTAGTGTTTTGTCTGCTCGTTCCTCTGTAATGCAAATCAAGCTGGAGCATCTGCAAGAAATTTAACAAGCAGGA
The DNA here is from genome assembly GCA_033459395.1 of Hemibagrus guttatus. Classification (NCBI taxonomy): domain Eukaryota; kingdom Metazoa; phylum Chordata; class Actinopteri; order Siluriformes; family Bagridae; genus Hemibagrus; species Hemibagrus guttatus. Next base: position 9,616,162 of record JAUCMX010000005.1, on the reverse strand, counting down.
GTTTTAAAGGGGAAAAAACAAAATGCAGACCAGGCTGACTGAAGAGCTGAGTACAAAATATAAAAAAAAAATAAAAAAAAAAAATAAAAAAGACAATGCAGTGATTCATAGATGCAGAAGATAAACATTTTGTTTTGTCTTTGAAATCTGAGAAAGTCTAAAGAAGCAGAGTGTGAAAGAACGCAGGGTTAAAGAGTTTGGTTCTCAAACCCCCATGTCCGGGGATTGGGGGTTAGTGAAGGGGTCTTTTGGGGGGTAAATTAAGGATGGTTGGATGTATGAGAAATTGAGATGTGAGTTTGCCACATGAAGGGCATTCCAAGGTCTGGGGCCAGTTAAAATACCACACGAGTAAAAAGCACTTCGAATCAGACTGCGATTTTCCGGAGAAACCCACTTCCTTTCAGAATTCCTGTCTACTGCATCAAACGAGTGACCAAAATGGGCCGAAAAAAAGAAATGTTTTTCTCCGATGGGTGTTTGAAGTGTATAATGAGAACGATTTGTAGGTCTAGGGCTCTGTTTCAAGTGAAATTGCAAAGTACCATTGAGACCCAGTCCAAGCATAGGCTAAACTTTCACTTTATTAGGAACACCTTTACACCTGTACACTCCTGAAATGATCATTCTTGATCAGCCAATCATGCAGCAGGAGCACAGTGTATAAAATCATTCACGTACTGTACAGGTCAGACATTACAACCGGCGTGATCTCAGTGACTTTGAATGCTGTACAATTGTTTAGACCAGATGTGTTGTTGATCTCCTGGGAATTTCAAACACAGCCATTTCTACAGGATAGTGATCCAAGTCTTTCCTTGGGAGGAATTGCCTTGTTGAACAGAGAGAGATCAGAGAAACATGGCAAAACTGGTTTGAGCTGACAGGAAGGATATAATCATTTCAACCACTCTTTACAGCCATGCTGAGCAGAAAATCATCTCAGATGTCCTACAAGAGCAGATGACCAAGTTATTCTAGGAATCTGAAGCTCCACCGGATGCAGATGAATTTTTTTTGGAAAAATTCGACATGAACAGTGTTTTCAGAAATCTCTCTTTTGATACAAAAACAATTTAAAAACACTAAACAGGTTTTCAAAAACATTGTGCGTTTCTCATCCACACAAGAAATTGTTCCGTTTCTCATCTTGTTTGGCATTTTTTAAAAACTTTCTGATACAGGACACTGATAGAAACATTCATTCATTCATTCATTGTCTACCGCTTATCCGATCTATTCTCAGGTCACGGGGAGCCTGTGCCTATCTCAGGTGTCATTGGGCATCAAGGCAGGATACACCCTGGACGGAGTGCCAACACATCGCAGGGCACACACACACTCTCATTCACTCACGCAATCACACACTACGGACAATTTAGAGATGCCAATCAACCTACCACGCATGTCTTTGGACCGGGGGAGGAAACCGGAGCACCCGGAGGAAACTCCCGAGGCACGGGGAGAACATGCAAACTCCACACACACATGGCGTTTGCCTCACACCCCCAACCCTGGAGGTGTGAGGCAAACGTGCTAACCACTAAGCCACCGTGCCGCCCACTGATAGAAACAGTTAAATATAAAATATTTACATTTTATAATACAAATATTAATATAATATAATATAATATAATATATGGGGTGTATAAAAAATGCCTACATGCCAAGAAAGTCCTGTGTTAAGTGTATTATGAGTTCCAGTATTTAAATAATGAAATAGTTTAAAAATCAGATTTTTATTTAATTCACCTTTATTCATCAAGTGGTGTCACAACACGTTTCCACAGTCTTTTTGATTACATAAAAAATATATTTCATTTTTTTTTTTTTTTTTAAGAATTGTAGTTTCCCAGCCACAGAAGTTTCACTCAGACACATTTATAGTGGTCTCTTACACTTACGGTCTCATATATCATTCAATACATACATCGAGTAAAAGAATACTGGCTTAAAAGGAAAATAATACAGGAAGTGTGTTCCGTTGTGTCGGGACTCATCTTAAACCAGCAGATTGAAACCCCGCTCATGTGACATGTCTCACACCTGAATAGCAGATGAACACTGTTAAAGGAATAATTCACTCAGAAAAAGAGGCACTGGTGGTGGTGATAGATAGTGGTGGTAAATATGGTAGATATGGCAATGGCGGATATGGTGGTGGTGGTGGAGATGGTGGTGGATATTCTGATGGTGTCAGTGGAGATGAACATCCACCATGGAAGTGATCTGAAAACCAGCCCCTGATATTCATATTCTCTACTAGAGCTCTGAGAACAATAACAATTCACCAGCTAATACAAAGTCGGTCTAATCCTATCTGATACCACAATATTCCTGGTCAATATCAGTCTGATATATGTGTCTAGTACCATTACCTAGACTCTACGGAAGCCCTGAACCCCAAGTTCTTTTTTATTTTAACTTGATATCTCATTATTTTTACATCGTTACATTTTTATGCTCATTTAACCAGCTGAGCAGTTGAAGATTAAGGGTCTTGCTCGAGCAGTGGCAGCTTGGTGGTCCTGAAATTGGAACTCATGACCTTATGAACAGAAGGTCAACATCTTAACCACTGCCCCTAATTTGTTTCATCTTGACCCAATATCTCAAGGACAAATAATTATAAAATACACTCAAGAACCGCAATATTAGGAACCCCATTCTAAAACTAGATAACACTGTGTATTATTTAGGAGATGCCTTTTTGTTCATGACTGATGTAAAGAGTGATGATTTGAGTCAGACAAGTGTGTTCACCCACAGAACTAACGCTTACTTTGTGTGTTTTTTTCCCCCTTCTCCACACCATTCTCTAGTGTGAGGTCTGGAGATAGTTATCTGTGAAAATCCTGGCAGATCAGCAGTTTCTGAAAGTCTTGAACCAGTCTGACTGGCACTAACAACCACGCCACAGTCACTTAGGTCACTTTTTCCCCCCAATCTGAAGTTTGATCTTAAAACGCTTTTGACTCACACCTATATGAATTTACACACTGAGCTGCTGCCACATGATCATGTGATTCCTAATAAATTCCCAATAATGATTCCTAATAAATTGATCAGTCAGTATATTTTGAAATAATTAAATAATAATAACAGCTTAATCAAATAATGAGTTTTTAAAATTTACAATATCTACATAACATTTAAATTTACAACATGCGGTTCAGGGCTTTCATAAGAACCAGTTCAAGGCATTTTATAATTTACCAAACATTCAAGTGTAGTTAGACATGAGGTTTGAATACTGTGCTACATTCTTAGTTATTCACAGTCCACCATGGAGCGAATCGATAAAAAAAATCCTTCCTCTGGGCTAGGAATTTGTTTCACTTTCAGGTTAAATAACCATGTCTTCTCAGAAATAGCTTTTGCTATCCGTTTGAGTTTCCATTCGAGATTCTGGAGTCGGTTGAAGAGATAGACAAGAGGTTCCTTCTTCTTAGTGTTGCAGCTCTGGAATGGCTTCTCAGCTTTAACAATTAGCATTGTAAGCCTGAATGTTTTTTTTTTTTAAACATGCCACCAATTTTTGGCACGTTAAGATTCACATGTGGTTTACATCAGTCCAGTGTAGGCCAGTGTGCTGGTGCCTAAAGCCAGCGCTAGCCCAGTGACCAGTTCAGTTCTTGTGGACACCCGGACACCCCGGCGTATCTCCAACTGTTAGAGTCATGCTAATGTGAGGTGGTTGTTTCGTTCCACGGTGGGAAGAAGCTCTTTCTTTATAGGAGTTGGTGGAAGGGAAGAGCCTCTGTCCTTTGACCTGAAGAGGTCAGACACATAAAAAGCCTGGGAGAAAAAAAAAACCAAAAATATTATTATTAAAGCTATTCAGAGGAACATGCTGGACCAAAGCCAGGAAGATAGTGAAAGACCTCAGCTTTACAAACAACCAACTCTTCTATCTGGGGTGGTTGGGTAATTCCATTATTTTTTTTTTTACAATACTGTAGCTTTTATTTATTGAATAATAATAGGAAGGAAGAAGAAGAAGAAGAAGAAGAAGAAGAAGAAGAAGAAGAAGAAGAAGAAATGGGTTCATTTTGGATATTGAGGTTAATTTAAGATTAGATTCATGTATTAGTTATTAATCATTACTAGTTTTGCCAGTGGAAGATCTTTTCAAGGTTAGTGAGACTGTATTAAGAATGCAAGTGTGTGAACTTACAACGCAGTAGGCCACCAGGGCCCCTTGTACAAAACCAGCCAGAACATCAGTGGGATGATGCTTATGGTCAGAAACCCGTGATAAACCGGTGTAGAAGGCCATCATGAGGAGCGTGAACTGCACTAGAGGTCGTAGCAGGCGAGCTCCTTCCCAGGTAAACCTTGACTGCAGGTACATCTACACAAACACACGTTGGACTGGAGTTAGTACACACAACGACACAGTTCCTCTAGGTGGGTTTTATTTTTCATTTTCTGTTAATGTAACGATAACTATTTAAATTTTAAAAGACTTTTGGTACTTACAGCCAAATAGAACATGGTGTACATGGAAAAAGAGGCATGGCCTGAGAAAAACGACTTCCTGTGGAGAGAGAGAGAGAGATTAAGGGCTTTGTCAAGACCGAAATATGAAAGTCAAATGTGTATAGAGGAGAATTTAAAAAGTCTGTGAACTGTGAAATGTGAACTGGACATATGTCCAATTTTTTTTTTGAGTGAGAAGGAACAACACCTATTTTGTCTCTCTGAGATAGCATTAGATCTTTGAACACCTTAGCATGATTCTTATAACGTTAACAGCTGCACTTTTGCACATCCATCAGTTTGCTTAAAGGCATTAGCCTAGATAAAAGAGCTAATGCAGCTCAACATGCTAATATCCTTATGTAACTGCAAATACAGTGACAAAACACACTGCTTACTAGAAGGACAATAATGCAGATCTTTCACATTTATAGTTATGTGCTTTAAGCTTCATAGGAGTCATTGGAGAATCCCGGATACAATCCCATCATAGATTTAATAGATAGAATTTATTGCATTCTTATTGCAATCTTACCTAATTGGAAAGTGAACTAAATATACTGTATGTATCATATAAGCAGTTACATAAAAACATGAGATGCACATGCACATGCCTGGCCTCTTGAACCTTGCTGTCCTCCCCCATGCACATGTACTCGGTGATGTATCCCAGAGAGCAATTAATCCTGGAGAAATCGGGCTTGCACACATCCAGGAAGTGAGGACGCAGGCGACCCACCGACACCTTGGCAATGTCTGTGAAGGACTGGCTGATGGCACAGCCGAAGAGGAAAACGCCAATCTGTTTGTAGAGGGCTGAGAGGTAGGGGTTCCTAACGAATGCATTGGAGCCTTCATGGAGGAAGTGAATCCGATAGCTCTCACCTATCGTGATCTATATATGGTGGAAAGTGAAAAGGGAAAAGGGTTAAAGGTCATGTTAAAATCCTCGATAAACCTATAGGCTATGTACAATTTAAGTTCGTCAAGTAACTAAAGTTCTCCAGGATTTGCAGATTTTGTGATCAGAGAAATTAACGCTGAATCAAGCAAAGTCCATGAAAAAGTCCATCAAAATGACTGAAAATGTTGTGTATATGTTTGCGTATGAGGTAAACCTAACTCAAAATTTCATCCAGCACTAAATTAGTGGTCGTGCATGTCACAACTAATTTGCATTTAGTGATGCCTACAAAACTCCATATCAGGAAATGCTTACAGGGTAGAAAGACAAAATGACTATTTAACTGCAATAAAAAAAGAATTCTTTGAAATTGACCAGTAGCAAGAAATCCAGTCATGGATAAAACTTGGACAAGCACAGGGATAATTTATTTGACCAAATTAGTGCTGACTATAAAGTGTGAAAAAATTACACACACTACAGTGTGTGTACACAGGAAATACAGTGAAAAAACAGAACTGGTGTATAACCCAGATTACATCCTTAAGGAAAATAAAAAAAACATACTGTGATACTTGTGAATTTTCTAGCTTACATTTAATTCAATACAGGCTTATTTTAAAAAAATTGAAATTTTTAGGCCTGATTCAGCAGCATTCGAATGTTAAAATGCTAAATATTTTTCCCGATTTGAACAAATTTCGGACAGATTTAGGATTTCAGCCAAAATCCATTCATATCCAGCTTGATGAAGTGAAGCTTAATAAATGAGGCCTAATGTTATCAGAAAGCAGACAGACACTTTGTACTAAATATCTTACTTTTTACACATTCTGTATTTAAATCAAGGGAAGAAAGGAAGAAATCAGGTGGAAGCTTACTGCTAGAGCATACTTAAAAAAAGAAAACAGGTGGAAACCAGCTAAACAGACAGCTTTTTCCTCAGCTGTAATTATTAAAACACTAAAACGGACAACGTACATCTTTTTGACAGTCTTCCTGAGCTGTAATCACTCCGTCTGTTTTATTAACATTAATCTCCATCGCAGTTTTTGAATGCCTAAAATTCCATATTTTTTTATATCTGTGTTACCAATGATGAAAACATCAGTTTCTTCAGTATATATATATATAATTCAAACCATATGTCTCAGCTCAGCTCGGCTCAGCTCTCCCTCCCCCCGGATCGAGTCTCTGCTAAGCTGAGAAGCGTGTGTGAGGGAGAATAGGGGGATGTGGCTGGTTTTAATAAAGAGAATCGCTGAGCTAGCTGCTGAATCTCACGCTGATGGTATGCTGTTTGGTTTCCAGTCTGAAGTCTGGGGCCTTTCAGAGTACTGGTGCTGGTCTGGGATCAGTTTCTATTTGACGAAGGCTGTAACACGATCCTTCGTCAGACCTCTTCCACGGAAACACCTGGACTATACGAGTCCGGCTCTGCGCCCATCTGAAAATTCCTCAGACGAGAGAACTTACCGTCCACCGCAACGCGCTCGCTCTGTTCTAGGAAATGAAAACGTCTTTTCAGAAAACCAGGCCAGGACGAGGGAGTCTTCTGTCTTTCGACAGCCTTTCCAGTTTCGAGAAAGAAGAATCCAAAAGAAAACATTGAGGGACTGCTGAAGGTCTTCATCTTTCTGAATCTTTCTGACTTTTTGACGCGTAACAGTGCTCTGAACCTGCGCTGTATATAGGTTATATTTTTTATTATTATTATTGTTAAGTGTATTGGAGGAAGTGTTTATCTTAACCAACCTGGATGAGAGGCAGAAGTCGAGAACATTCCTGAGACACTCTTTTGTTCATCATTCAGTTCTCAAATCCATAACCTCCTAGAGTTCATTAACAACTAATTAGATTTCATTTGAATCAGTTGTATGATGCTATCAATTTCCCACGCCCATCCTGGTGTGGGAAACCTCCTACCCATCCCCAAAAAAACGAAAAACAAAAAACAACAATAAACCTACCGAGAGGATGACAATGAGCGTGCCCACAGCTGATAAAACCCCATCTGTGATGGTCTCTCCATCTTTGGCTGGGTATTTTATAGAGTCATCGCTGCAGTAGAAGCCACGGCGGTATGGCCGCACGGCACTGGACTCGATGATCAGGAACGGCAGACCAGCTAAAGAGACAGAGGAGATCATGGCATGAGTTAATTAACTGGAGATAATTTGCCTGAAGTGTAGCCTGCTATGTTAGATATGAAAAAATACACTTGCTAGCCAATTTATTAGGAACCCCTTTAGAAATTCAGACACACGGTACGACATGCAGCGAAATGCTTTTTTATAACTGTGTTATAAAAAGTTCAAAATCAGAATAAAGCCATCTTGAATACTGAATTATATATCTGTTCTTCTGTAAAAATATCCAATCATGAGGCAGCAGCTCGGTGTGTAAGAGCAAATAGGTGTGAGTCAAGAGGGTCAATTAAAGTTAAGATTAAACATCTTGGGTGAAAGAGGTGACCGCAGTGACTTTGTTACTGTCAAACATACTGGTTTGAGTCATACAGAAAATCTGCTGGGATCTGCTCCCACAGCTGGCGGTCCTTCGCCACCGCACCGGTCTTCCACAAAACTACAGAGTCATTAGTGCGGGAAACAATCGCAGGAGATAGCCTCTGAGTGTTTACGGCAGGCTGCTTTTATAAAGAAATTGAACTCTCTTTCTTAATTACGAGCAGATCGTAAATCAGCATGTTTAACTTTTGAGCTATATAAGTTAAACATGCTTGATGGGAACTTTGATAAGGTTCTGGAGGAGATAACAGAGAAAAAAGAAAATATATGACTCTTTCTCTCTCAGCCATGTTTCCTGTCTTGAAGCCCAAAAACAGGTTTGTGATCAACAAGTTCTCAGAACTATTGCAAAACCTTTAGAAAAACGATTTCTCCCAAACAAACAACTAGAACTAGCTTTCGGCTGCTCCCTGTTCGGGGTCGCCACAGTGGACCAACTGGTCCGCACAACAACTTGGCAAATGTTTTATGCCGGATGCCCTTCCTGACGCAACCCTCCCATTTTTCTGGGCTTGGGACCGGCACTGTATCCAGTGGCTGGGGTTGGGGCATTGGCTGGAATCGAACCCGAGCCTTCCGCATGATAGGCGAGTAACCTACCACTGAGCCACCAATGCCCCCATAAACAACTAGAACTAGAATGATGGAAAATCTGTAAAAAATGAACCCTGTGTTTTAGGAGAAATTGCCCTGATTTGTAGGTCAAAAACAAATGTAAAGGTTAAAAACAAATCATCCTAAGGTGTTCATTGGAGTGTGGCCCAAACATACTTTTGATTTCATTTTATTTTAAATGTAAGTTTGAGAAGAAAGGCATGTTAAGATATACCAAAGACGAATAATTAAAGATTAATAAGTAATAGTCTGAAGTGATTTGGTCTAAAGTGAAAAAGTTTCCTGAGGTGTAGACACTATGTGTGTAAAGAGTGACTGCACCTGGTGAATGATGAGGTTCCTTCGTGACCTTCACATTTCCACACACACGTGAAATACTTCAGTAAATGCCAGGTTCTGGTTCACATTGAGACTAATCGCTTCACTCTGGCACAGCTTTACATTGCACACTGCTTGGATTGGGTTTTATTTTGAACGCTGCTTGAAATAAACATGGGTTTCATTACTCTGGACTCAGATCTTAGATTTTCTCTGTGAGAATGAAGTCCAAATGAGAAACCTGGGGTAAATTAACCTGCATTCCTGTCGAGTCAGACATCTGCTATAATTCTGCTCCACACACGTTTTCCAGGCTCATCTGGCAGGTTAAGTGTGTGTACATTTGTGTATATAGCTGTATGTGAGGGCATGTGGTTAAGAACGTGCTTTTCTGGGACCAAAAATTGTCTTGTAATTTTATCTAGGAAGTTGCCATTAGGAGTGAAGTTCATACTGTACTTCACTCTTGGTCGCCATAGTAATAACATTTATCAGTGGGCGGAGCAACTTGTGTTGCACTTGACGCCAAATCGGTTTTCTTGTGGCTAAAAGTAAAACTTCCTAAATGGATATTTGGCATTTGTGAATACAATTCATAAAAGATGAACCGCTTTCACTTGCATAAAATTAAATGTGTCTTAACTTTGTGACAACACTGATACGGATGTGTCGCTCGTGTCACCGAAAGTCGGCAGCTTTAATTTAAAATGAACAATCTTTGCTTGCTTTATCTCTACATGTGTGTGTGTGTGTGCCTTGTGATGTACCCATGTACAATAGATTGTCCATATCATGTTTATAGCTGAAGGTGAGCCCCCATGTGCCTGGGTGTTGTTATATAAAGAACTGGTTTGAGGCGGTTATATTTATATAAACGTTTTCAGGTGAGGCAGATGTCCGGTTGTTGTCAGCTGGAGGATATTAATAATCAGAGCGAATGTTTATTTCCTCTGATGAGCAGACTCGACAGGCTTTTGTAATCTGCCTCAGCTGTGTGGTGTGAACTGGAGCATACTCAGCACAGCAGCCTACAAAGCTGATTAGCAGCATTGAAACCTGCAGGGAAACATATGCAGCATTTAAAAAGACACACACGCACAGCACATGGTGGGCTCAATCAAATAAATATATGCAGCCATTTTGAGGTTTCATTTACAGCCAGAACATCCAGTGGAATGGAACTGGAGTTATGGTCAATCAGTGTAAAGAAATGAAAGCTTTTACAGGACTCTGTCGGCTTTCAGTGTGTTTTAGACATGTGTTTTTCACTGTGTTGGATAACCTTACACAGAATTTTACTGGTTGAAAATTTTAGCTGTTTATCAACAGGCACTTGGAGCATCTCAGAGAGCAGGAATGGGTTTGATATTAACATTTACTTTGAAAATAAAAACATTTGTGTGGAAAAAACTATTTTTTTTATACTATTATATATTTTCTATGAATATATTGCTCCTATTTGGCTAGGGAAAAACAGAAACACTTCTGAAACACTGCTAATTCTTAAAGTCCTGAGTGTCTACTTTCATATGAGCTTCATATTAACCTCCACTGTGGACTGAGACATGACAAAGACATTTCATTTCTTAACATGGACACAACCAAACAGGTGGAACATCCATTTTCTGGCTTCTGGGAAAAAATTGCTAAGAAGGTTTATTTCTAATTTGACTTTATTACACTTTAGCAACAAGAGCAAAGCTTTAGCAGATACTAATCTGATACTGATCTATGCTCATGGAAATGGGTTTTTTCTTCCTGAGGAAACATTCCTTACAATTTTCATTCTTTACAAATAAATTTACAATTCCTGAAATCGTAATCCTGTAAAACCACTCTGTGTCCCTCAGATCAAATTGAATCGAATCATTTATGGGATATATCTCAGAACTAAAAAAGTCCCAGATGACACATTTGGTAAGTTTTCAGCTAGCGGAAGTTGAATCAGCGGTTTGGGGAAATCTACCTAGTCTACTGTTTTGTTTTGTCTTCCACCTCTTGCTACATTCCACTACTTTCCCCCAGGAGTTATGCTGTTTTGGATAGCTGTGGCATTGTAGAAGTTGGACCTCATAGTCTCATGATGACAGCAGAAAACTTTAGCCAAGTGGGCCAATTTAGTATCTAGATGTCTTTCATGGCTGCATGTTAGAAAGGAAAGAGGCTGAGAGTTCCTACGGTGTGAGTGGAAACCTGGTATTTCGTGGGAATATATGTGAAATGTGTAAAATACAGGCGGCACAGTGGCTTCGTGGTTAGCACGTTTGCCTCACACCTCCAGTGTCCTGGGTTCGAGTCTCGCTCCTGCTCACTGTGTATGTGTGGAGTTTGCATGTTCTCCCTGTGCTTGGTGGGTTTCTTCCGGGTGCTCCAGTTTCCTCCCACAATCCAAAGACATGCTTCTAGGCTGATTGGAGTCTCTAAATTGCTCGTAATGTGTGAATGAGTGTATGTGTGCGCTCTGCGGCCCTGGTTGGCACTCCGTCCAGGGCGTATCCTGCCTTGATGCCCGATGATGCCTGAGATAGGCACAGGCTCCCCGTGACCCGAGAATAGATCAGATAAGTGGTACAGACAATGGAATGGGATGTAAAATATGCTTAGAAATTCTATAGTTTAATGAGGCCTGTTAGCCTATAGAAGATTCAAAGTAACTCTTATGTTTAAGATCCTGATTTAATGCAGAAATGAAATGTAATTAATTATTTTATTTATTTTAATGGATGTTTAAATGAAGAAATAGAAAGAAACAAAAGTAAGTTGATATTTGAACATTTCCCGTAACTTTATCAAATGATTTGCCGCAGCTGATCATCCTGCTGAAGTGAACAATTAGTGTGTGTCTGTGCTTCTTCAGTTAAATAACTTCCTGCCTGTTAAGAGATAAGATAGAGAGTGAACACAGCCGAAAAGAAAAGGATGCTGGAATTCGCTGTAAACTAAAAGCAGCTGCATACTAGAGCCAGAGCACAACATTTAACACCAAATTCCAGTTAGCATGTGAGAAACTGGCCACAGGAATGTGTCAGGGGAAAAAAAAAAACCTATAAAAACCAAAATGTCAAGTCCCACCTTTTCCTTCCTCCTCTACCTTTAAATCACATCCTCTGTCCTCGTTTTGAACCTAAAACAACAGCTCTATAAGCAGCTCATAGGCCTGAATGTGAGGAATTCTTCCTTTTAGCAGAAATCCTTCCCTCCTCTCGAACAATGAAGTCAAACAATGAGTTTATTGTAACAGAAATGCAGGAAATAGGAATAAACCTCGCAGATATCTTAAAACGGATCCCAAATAGAGTCGTTACTGTTTACAATCTGGTGTACAGTTATCTCACTGTTTACTTTATACTGATTATGATGCATTTCCGGCTAATTACCATCATTTTTTTCTTTTTTTTTTTTTTTACCCGTTCAGCTTTCTTCTTATTCTATTGATTCTCTTGTATTTTGTATCTGGTTGTGACTCAGATAAAAAACATATGGTTGGATTTCACTCCTACATCTGGACTCTAAACATCTGGCTGCATACTCTTATGTTTCATTCCATTGCATTACGCTCCTAACATTATCCTATACACCAGCTATCAAATGTACGGAAGATCAAAACCTTGCTGACAAAATGAAACCAAATTAATGTTTTTATTTATAAGAAATTCTTGCCGCATAGTTTTTCATTGCCGGCTTTCAACTGCAGCAAGATAAATACTGAATAAATATTTTTAGAAATAAATATTTGACAGAAAGGTCATTCTCAAAACACATTTTTTAAGAAAGATTTGACCTTTTTTTGTACTTTTCCTTACTTTTTTTTTTTTTATATCTGTAAAACACAGATTTTCTAATAGTTTTTTTCCCTTCTTAGCACATTTGTTGCATTATAAACAGACCAATACTCCAGAAAAATCTTGCTATTTTTAGACTAGCATATAACGCTGACTAAGTAAACTTTAAATAAACTTGTTCCTCCCTATGTGATGTTTATCCTGATCCTCATTCTTTTGTGATACTTGTGAATTATCAGATCATGCCACACGCCTGAACTAATGCCTCTACCTAAATACCCTTATTCCACCTGATGAAGGACCTGATGATCAGGAATCATCGTCCTCTAGACCGAAGAAGCACACCTCACTGATCTTATTTATTTTATATCCCACACATTTAAAAAAAAAAACTCATCACATGTCGAAATGTAATGAAGCTACACACAGATTATTTGGATTATTCGGACATCTATTTATCCTTCAACATCTCAGTCAGCACATGCGAGCATTAAGATAATGACACCTGCTGTGCCCTAAAGTTACGCAATCTCCTGTATCTGAGCTGAAAAGTGATGTTTCTGTGGCACGTATGCCTCATTTCACATGATCATTTCTGTACACACAGGACACACGTTTGTTTTTGCTTTCACTTTTCAGAGCAACATGTTTACATGCGCTTTTTTTTTTTTTTTTCGTGTTTCTTACAGGTGTTCACATATCATGCATTCTCATTTAATCACACGTTAGTAAAACACTTTCACATTTACTCAGAGGACGCGTTTACGAAGCGATTCTCACAATACATTCTATATTTACTGAGCTTTTTATTATTTTTTTGTTCAGCATATATTCATATTCTGATTTTATTATTGATGTTTTTTTAATCATTCTGAATATTGTTGCTTCCATACCTTCACGACTAGAAATAAATGAAATTTTGAATGTATTCTGTTATAAGTGTAATTATATACTGATAAATAATAATAATAATAATAATAATAATAATAATAATAAAAATCTATGTTGCAATTTAAAACATTTGCTTCCAGTAATCTTTTAGCTCACATAATTACTATTTAAATGGTTGAATTAAAATCTATGAAAATAAATCTGTACCAAGAAGGACCATTATTTTCCATTGATGGCTGCAAAATAATGAACTTGGAGAACCTCACTCATCTCTACGAGGTTGAGATGGAGATAAAATGCCATCTATTGACATCACAGCAAAGGATGGGAAAAGCAACAGAGGAGAAGCACTCACCCATGAAGAGGCAGAAGAGGTCTAGGAAGACGAGGATTTTCCTCTGGCTGGTGTCTTTCCCCTCACCGCTGGGGTTCATGCTCTCGGAAGCCATCACCTTCTCACACAGTAACCGCTGCATTGACTTCAACTGTGTGCCTTCCTTTATACACAGAAATGAATGATCACTTCTACAGGCTTCACTCTGGCCGAAAACACGACACAAACGTTGTGATGATAAAGGATGCAGAGTCTGGAGGAAGCGGTTTAAAGTTTGAGGCTCAGCTACAACAAAGACTTTCACTGATTCTCGGAGTTTCAGCGGTTTCAAACAGGGCTTTACTTCACTCCCCCTCAATTCGACTCCTCCCACTTCTCGTTAACCACGCCCATCGTCGTTATAAACCCGCCCAAATTACGTGCTTCTCCGGTCCCCCTTCATGAACCATTACTACTACTACTACTGATAATAATAATAATAATAATAATAATAATAATAATAATAATAATAATAATAATAATAATAATAATAATAAATTTCGAATTACGTACTTTCTCGTGTTACTAATCTTTTATTCTGTAGCTTTAAAACTTTATCTAATTTTTTTTTTTTTTTTTTTTACTTATATCTTATCCACGATTTCATTTGACACACATCTAAGGCGCACAAAAATAATGGCACCCCCACTCCGGAAACAATGAAACGTTACAGTTTAGTCATTTTTTCTTAGAAGGATTAAAAAATATATGCAAGAAAAAAATAAAAGAAAAATATTCATCTATAAACCTAGAAACTTCAATTTATCTTTCTATTTCCATCTGAACTCTGTACTCAATTAGCGTGTGCGCAAATGTCACACACATCTTACGAGAGATCAATACAACGTTGTTCAAAATGTATTTATTGTCATTATTTTTTTTCCTCAATAATCAATAAAAACCCGGAGGTGCCTGGTTTATACTGCAATAAAGATTTTTTGAAAATTATTTAAAGTCATAAATAAATCAGTGTTACAAATGTTGTGACCTACTACTCTTTCTTTCTTTTCTTTCTTTCCTTTCTTTCTTCTTCTTTCTTTCTTTCTTTCTTTCTTTCTGTAGCATATAGGATAATTAACAATAATTAATCAATAAATCAGCACATCAGAAATAAACACCATACAAAAAAAACTAAATTAACAGCATTAAAAAAAAATCAATATATATTTATACATATTTTATTAACAAATAAATAAATAAATAAATAAATGTTTTAAATAGATAGATAGATAGATAGATAGATAGATAGATAGATAGATAGATAGATAGATAGATAGATAGATAGATAGATAGATAGATAATGTTTAGAGTAGCTCTTCATCAGCTATGTGTTAATGGGAATAGCGAGCAAAATTTGGCTCTCATTTAACACTAAATGCCTGTCAGTAATTTACATTGTGTGTGTGTGTGTGTGTGTGTGTGTGTGTGTGTGTGTTGGGGGCTGGGTGTTTTGCTCGCCACTTTAAAATAGTTTAACGCCTCCTAATTGCAGATAATAATATTGGGCTGCAGGTTTCCACAGTAAAATGTGCTTTACTGTGTGTATTACTTCTATAAGTCTCTCATCATTTATAGCACAGATGAAAAGCACCACATATGATAAATGACCCTAAAACCTGGCAAAAGCAGTAGAAAAATACACGATTATCCATCGGTGTCCAATCATGTCTAAATACCCTTTTTAGGTTCTTGAAAAGATCATGTGGTGCATTTTAAGGACCTGCTTCACATGATCCATCCCAGCAAACCAGCCCTAAAGGCCTGACATTCAGTCACAGCCTACATTCTGAACAGGACGATTATACAGATATACAGTTAATGAACCAATATAGCAGTATATAGAGTGTAAATAACCTGCTTAAGGCATTTATGAAAACATATCACCGTCAAGCTGAAACTAAAATCCTGACTGGATTTTAAGATTTTAAGATTTTAATCTGATCATCAGCATTCAGGTGGCTGTGGATGCTCCTACAAGGACATCCTTAAAAATGCCACATCTCATAACACTCTCAATATGCATACCTCACCTGCAGGGTGTGAATTTATTTGTCTTCTCCAGTTTGTTCATTAGGGCGCCAAAGCCACATCTGGATTCCTAGAAAGCTGCTTAGGAACAGTGTATATTGTTAAAAGGTGAATAAACGTTTTTTATTCTCTAACATGTCTTTTTACGACACAGAGTTTTCCAGAAGTTAACTGCGCCATCTAGTGGTCGTTTACGCGCATTTAAAGTAGTTGCTCTCAAAGTCTGTCTCCACGGACCCCTTAAATTATAAAATAAAATCCAAGCAAACCCTCTTTAAGGATTTATTATAATGAATTAGCATTATTTAAATGTGTACAAATCGTATTTTTACAATGTAGAGTCAGAGTTTTTTTTTATTTCTGAATTTTCCACCCAGTTTAACATTTCTATTATTTATTAATCCATAATTGAGATTAGGTTAAACCCAGTTCGTGTAAGACCCCAGTCAAAGAAGGTAATAATAATAATAATAATAATAATAAATAATATTATTATTATTATTAATAATAATAATAATATTATTATTTATTATTATTATTAATTATTAATAAGTAATAATAATAATAATAATAATAATAAATGTTATTATTATTAATACTAATAATAATAATATTATTAATTATTATTATTAATTATTACTAATTAATCATAAATAAATAAATAAAAATAATAACAATAATAATAATAATAATAATAATAATAATAATAATAATATTATTATTATTAATAATATAATAATAATAATAATTGTAATATATAATTATAATATAATATATAATATAATTATAATAATAAAATTTCTACTGCTGTAACTGAACACAAACAGATTTCAAGCATTTTTGTATATGAATATATTTATTGTTTGCATTCATTCAGAAAGTTTTAACACAAACATAAGAAAACATAATGCGGAAATCATTATAATAATCTCAAACAAAACGGTGTTTAACTGAAAACACGAAGCTAGATCATACAAAATGGTGCAAATTCTTCACAGCCCAAACCAGGTGTAACATTTTTCTCACAAAAATAATACACACCCATTAAGTGCTAAGCCCTTTCTCACTCTTTTATTAAACACTGCTTCCTTTTTTCACAGCTGAAGTTAAACTGCACACACTTCTGGCTAGAAGAGTTCAAGGACTGTAATTTCCTGAGTGATGACAGGATCCCGGAGTCTGTTGTAGAAATTGTATTGTTTATCTGAAGGAAACAGAGTAAGAACTTGAGCAGTGTGGAGATCCAGAGTGTCAGAGAACACAAATGTCTGAGAAAAACAAACTACGTGGGGGAAAAAAAATAGCTGTTTATCTTCACAAACACACAAAGTGACTCTTGAAAGTAACAGAGAATCAATAATCGTTTCATTTCTGATCAGATTCAGCCCTGAAAACTAACCTGAAGGCTCATGCGTAGTCGGCGTAGAGTTCAGGAGGAGGCAGCAGCTCGAGGTCTGTGAAACTGAACTGGTCCTCCTCGCTAAAGAACACAAACACAGACACATTCACTGTAACTCTGGAGAGCTGGATGAACTTCCTTTTACACTTACACACTTACACACACACGTCTCACAAGCTTTCTCTCACATTGAAAGCTTTTCTTTTCCTGCACACTACGAGTAAATCTGCAAAAAAGTTTCTTTTAAACTTCATGTAGGCTTCACATTTCCACAGGCACACTTACACATACGGAGACTCCTCCATGTCACACGGCAAACCTGTCAGTAAACACACACTAAAATGTTAATAATGGGCTTGAAGCTTTACAGGGCACAAATACAAATACCCTCAGTGCAGTATTTTTTTTTTTTTTTACAATCTCTGGTCCATAAATCCCACAATAAAATCACCAAGTGTTCACATGCACATGTACAGAAATGATAGATGCTAGTCATGTGAAAGCTCAAAAAATCATACTTACCTGGAGCATTAATACTGCAAAACCATAACAAAAGATATTAGCATATTTGGACACAACATAAAAAATAAAATTAATAAAGTAGCCTCCAGTTTGAGTTGTGTGATTCATGTGGCTCTGTCTGAATGGGTCAACTGCTGAGGGACGTATAAATCTAGCCTTTTATTCAGCTTCCGTCTAACAGATAAAGCACTAAAGAGCCAACGCACAAAGCCCTAACGTGAGGATAATAATCCTGGGGCATTAACTGACCTCCTTTACAGGTTCCTTCAGCTAAATGTTCAGATTTGATATGAACTTAGGTTCATGTGCATAAAGGGTTTAAGCATCTATATACAATGAACTTCTTATGCTAGATTTGTATACTCCTACCCAGACACACGGCGAAAAATACAGCCAAAAGTTGGCATCGTGGGAAATATTGCACAGATTCAGTATAACAAATTAGCACAAGGTTATGCACACAGAGTACAAGGATAACCAGAGAGAGTCTGATATCAGTACAGTGATCATTTTAATTCTCATTTCTTTCCATCGAGAGGATCAAAGCTATAACGGCGTGAAGAAACTGCACCTGGTAGAAATGGGCTCTGGGATTTCGGTGGCAGTGTTCAGATCGTCTCTGGCGTTCTGGAAGAAGACTGCAAGCTTCTGGAGAGCTTCGTGATTCACTCTGGGGAGAAAGGCACATGCTGGTTTAAGAATCGTTGGGAGGTGTTTTCATTTCTTTGTGTATTAAAACCATTGAGACATACTAGATTTAATTCTAAGGAACAGAAAACTAATTTTAATATTTGAATATTAATCAAGGAAGCGACTCTTCGGGTTAACTGCAAAAAAAAAAAAAAAAAAAAAAAAAGTGAGGTGTAATCAAGTATCGTTTTGTCTCCTCCCACTGGGATTCATTTTTCTTCCTGCTGCTGTATTTCATGTAATACAGGGGGAAAAAGATCTTTTAGCAGGTCTCAGCTTATTTATTTCAGCCTGGAGCTCCGCTGCAGCACCGCACTGAGGCATGGGTTAGAAATCAAACTTTCCAAACAATTCTGTCAGAGTTCAGGAGTGAACATCTCACTCAATTAATGATGTACATGATCTCAGTGGCAGATCAGGTACATTATAATAATCAGTACAGATACACTACATGACCAGAGGTTTGTGCATCCCTGACCATCACACCCATATGTGCTTGTTGAACATCTCATTCCAGATTAATACACACACTGGCTCACACAAACACACTCACTCACTCTCGCACAAATACACACACAAAACTCCAGTGCACATTGCTACTTTAACACCATCATGCTGATTAATCAGACTTCCACCTGCCCACTAGACCTCTGAAAAGTCCAGGATTCAGTGCAGAGTTACTCATTCAGCAAGCTTACTGTGAGGGGATGTCCTCCACACTGCCTGCACTCGGAGGGTGGTGATCACTGCCGACGTCGTTAACTAGAAGGAGAACGGGGGAAAAAACGTGACGAGTGCGAAGTCAAATTATAGTAACAACTCAAGTGTAGAGAAAACAAACAGACACACAACTCACACACGTCAGGCAAGGAGACCGCTCTGTTTGAACACCTGGATACACAGAAAAAGAGCTAATCAAAGTGTCCGTCTGAATCTCCAATAAAAATTCTAAATAAAAAGCAGATGAATGACAGCAACAGAGCTTCATCGGTAACTTACAATGATTCTGCTAATTGAGACAGAGTTTCTTCATCGGGGGTCCACTCCTCACTGTCATCAGTGACTGCAGCAGAAAACAAAGATACACCAGATATTTAGATTACAAACCAGGGCTGAGCTACAAGATCATCAAGAATCTGCTTAAGTGATTTCATTAGAATTTACACACACAAACACACACACTTACAGCTGCTTGTGAGAACCGGGTTGTAGTGTGAAGACCTAAGAGCAAAGATACAAATTCAGTTAGCAGCGTGACCGTGTTTTCTGTGCAGCAGAAATAAAAGTCTAATCGGTGCCTTTCAAATGAAAACCAGACACAACTTTTACATTTCAATTCAATTCGAACACATCGAAAATCTCTCTCAAGGAAAATATGCTGGATTTATACAAATATATAGTTTATATAAAATGACACACACATTATACCTTTTCAATTTTGTCTTCACTTCTGTTTCTTTGTAAGCATTTGTTCCAATCATCAACTATCCAGACATTCCCAATTGTATTCCCGATTCATGAATCTCTAGATAATTTATTTATTTGTCGTGTCAGCATTAATGGCTATTTTCATGGCAAGATCAAGGAAGGATTTAAAAAAAAAAAAAAATTTCAGCTAATTCTGACATCATAAATTTCTTACAACTTTACAAGTGTCAATACAGCAGCTATAAAGATATGTCAAGAGGAAGGCATGACATTAGCTAGCAGAATTGTGGCATTCTACTGTAACTGCTTTGTTCTAGTACAGGTTTGAAGCTGATAGCTGACTTAAAAAAAAAAAAGAAAAAAGAAGAAGTGGCATAATTGTGGCGAGTTGTGCATCAAACCAGGAAATCAGTCTACTACATAACTGATAACCGCATCAATACACAAGCACAGACGTGCTTTAAAAAAAATCAAAAAGGAAACTGGTTAAAAATCCAACAGTAGCATGAAAAGCTTGAAAACATCACTTTCAACAAGAGCTCTGCAGGGAATCTGACAAGAAGTGGTGCTTATTGCAACACATTCTCAGAATCTCCTCTGTCCTGAAGACTTTCCTGTGGTGAGAAACTTAACTTGAATCAATATTGGATCAAGGTGTGAATCATTACACTTTATTGCAATTTTTGCATCCCATCATATACAGTCCCTTGAGATGCGCAATCATGTCTGAATGAGGGAGATTCGCACCGTAGTGGTGTGTTTATAAATATATATCAGTAGGGTGTGTGTGTGTGTCTGATCCTCCACCTGCTGCTGAGGCTGAGTGTGTCGGCCTCGACGTGTCCTTTCCCGATAGCCTGTGAAGCTCGCTTCCCCAACTCCAACATCTCCTTCATATTCAACTCCACATTCATTACTGAAATATAGCCATCTACACACACACACACACACATTACACCATTTCACACAGTAGAAAGTTGTACAGTTTTAATCACATATTAAAATAAACTGTAAAAGATTCTCCACACAGGGGCACATTAACCCTCAACACCAAGCAATGATTTTTAGAGCTTGGAGATGGAGGAATGGGGATTAATTTTCCCAATTTTCTCCCACTAGCCTGCAATGTGGTAGAGAACATGAAGACAGAGAAAATAGTATTAAAGAGCCTCAGTGGAGGTGCAGTTTTATAGTGTTGCCTCCTTACATATGTTCTGTGAGTCCCTGGCCAGCCATTTGCCCTTGGGGCAGTTGGTGGTGCGGATGATGCTGACCGTGTCTCCGCTCTTCACCTGCAGGTCGTGTTTGCGCAGTTTGCTGGCCAGCAGCACGCGAGCATGATACATGGGCTCCTCTTGTCCGGTGATCTACTGGGGCAGAGAGAGAGGCGAGAGGAACAAAATAACATGCTGTCTGCCCTCGAGATTCTTTAACGTCTGGATTCAACAGAATATTTTGTGGACCAAGTGAGGAAAAACACCCAGGTCTGTCGTTCTGCACCCGAGTCCTGTTATCTTTCACAGCCTTATCCTCTTTTTTGCTCTTTTTAAGTTGACTAGCCATTCGTATGCTGCCATGTCCTGGTTTTTTACCTGATATGAGGTACACAATGTTTAGTATCTGATCAGTTGCCTGTTGCTAAGCAACTAGTAGTACACTACATTTCAAAGTGCATATATGTGGCACAATATCGTGGCCAAAAGCCACGATAGCTGTGGGGATTCATAGGGTTTCATAATGCCGGGTAAAAAGCCATGCTAACTCCCACTTCTGAATTACACGTGTGAAACTTTCCTCTAGCTGGGGCCAAAAGAACGACGGGAACCCAGGGTTAAGCACAGCGTGGAAAGCCTTGCAGTACAAACTTTCAGGTTGTACATTCTGATACGTGTATTAAGGAAAACTAGACTTTTATCCTGCTGCATGTTCTCTTCTTTTTAAACATAGCACAGGGTTTTTACCCTTCTAGCAATCAGTAAAATTAAAATGAACCAACAGATTTCTTTGTGACTCTCCTTTTGGCTCTGAAACAATAAAATAAAACCATCAAACTCTGCATCTACTGACGGTAATAACAGATTAATCTACAAAACCGCCAAAAAAAAAAAAAAAAAAAAGACAGAACAAGGACTGAACATCACTGTAGCTTCTGAGCAGTGACAAGACTCGAATAATTGAAAGAGTTGAAAATTCATGCTGAGCTGCTCTGCTGCTTTGACAGGTAATAATTTTGAATTTTGTAGTGTACTTTATGCGTCAAAGATAATAAGCATAGCACAGTCAGATGGAAAAAAAAAAAAACACTCAGATGTCTGGGTACAACTGTGAGCTCTGTTTGCTTGGACATAGCTACAAAAGGACTGACGGAAGTGGGTGGGTTTAGCCTTTAAACATTAAACAGATCAACATCAATCAAATGTGCTTTAAGACTTTGGGAAAAATCTCACAAAGCACCAATTAGTGGATGTGTGTGATGGAATCACTCACTTTAAACTTCTTTTTCATCTCATTTTCCTTTTTCTCCTTCTCTTTCTGCTCCTTCTTCTCTCGCTCCAGTCGCTGCTTCTCTCTCTTCCGAGCCTCTTTCTCGTCATGGTGGTCAGGGCTCCAGCGCTCCTTCCTGACTGATGCACCACTATAAAGACAGTACATAAGGGATGTATCTAATGTGTGTCTAAAACTTATAATAAATGCCAAATGAATTGCTTCAGACATTGCAAAACATTAAGGATAACTATAAAATGACAAATTTGAATAAATTTGTTTATTAGTCATAGGAAAATAACCAATATAGCTATAAAAAACTTATACCATCTATGTCCTGAAGGATATCAGAAAGTGCTACAGTTTACAGCAAAGGGCCAACACTGGAGACTCATTCCACAAATGTTTCATAAACAGTCACGACTTCAAGTACACCAGATTTTTTATGATATGAATAATAACCTCCATACAAGTCCCTGTGTACCTTGATACTACAGAAACAATGACCTTACAAAAGAGCACATTAATATTTGAAGGTGCACTTCTATGGGAGCTGTTGTTACAGAACACTGTTCTATATACTCAAAATATGGTCACTATCAACAGATAGCTGCCATCATTGGGAAGATGGTGGTGAACAGCTTTTGCACACCAGGAAGAGCTGTATATTAGTGTTGTAATGTTGAGACTCATCACCTGGAGAATGTCTCCACATGAACAGCCTGGGAATACATGATACTGTCGTGGATGGTACCTCTTAGAAACTATCAAGATGGCTTTGCATTAAAGTTTCCATCAGTGATGAGCTGATAACTTCAACACTACACAAATACAATTAAATGAATTAATGTACACCGCACAGGGGAACCACTCGATCATTCGCCATCTCGACAACAATCCTCTCAACAACTAAAAGGTCTTCGTTATAATTTTCCTGGGGAGGTAATGTACCATAAATTGTACCACTCATTTCTTGCATTCTGATCAGGTAGCCACTAGGCAGACAGTGGGTTGGACCAGAAGGTGATAGAATAAAGTTGGGTCTTTAGTCGGATTTGCGATGACTTGCAGTAGCAAGTACTCCACTTTCCACATCAGATGGAAAATATACTGCCAGCAATTGTTTCTATTATCTCTTTTACCTGGAAGGAAAGCCATCACTGTTTTTTTTTTTTTAAAAATCCATGACTAAAGAGTAGTACCTGTCCCAGACAGCAGGGGTCACACCACTGGGTTCAGAAGTCACATTCATCCTGCAGGTAAATGAGATACCAGTCAAAAACAAAAACATATCAGATTGTAGGATTGATAGTTTTCAAGAGGCAGATTTGACACTACTAACACAAACTCTACATACCCCTGTGTGACATGCCATACACTTTTGCGAGTTTCCTCCTTCTGAAATAAGAAGAATAATCAAAGCAAAGAAATAGCACAACTCTGATCACTTACAAGTTCAAAAAAAGAATATAGATGGAACCTGACCCACCCCCGGAGACTCTGCATAGGGATCTGAAAACACCAAGACAAATAACGTCAGGCCAAGCAGCTGTCTAAGCTAGCATTTATCATTAGCAACCTATCTTTTACCCCCCTTAAAGATTATTAGTGGCCTCTACACTTACTCTTCGGAGCTCCTTTCCTTTTGCGGGAGCTTTGCCCGAAATTGAATTTGCTGATTGACTCCACTTCTTCATAGACATTGTCACAGACGTCATAATGATCGTCCCTCTGGGTGATGCTGAAACAAAAACAGACCTCACACTCACTACCCGGTATGTAAAGCGCTCCTACATCTCGGTGCTGATGTAGGACCATTTTTCAAGAAATTCAAGCATTTTACTACCACATTCCAGAAACCTTATTCCAGCACAATGCTAAAGAACATTTAAGCTCAATATCAATCACATGGCTATGGGCTGAAGAAAAGGCAGTAGCTAATTTTAGGTCCAGATTCCACTGAAGAAGGCATGGCTTCTGTGCCTGTCGGCAACAGTGAAAGACATGTGACCTCTACAGTTGTCAGGCCCACTGAAAAAGGTGTGGCCTCTGTATGTCAGCCCTAGTCAAGAGGGTGTGGCCTCTACACCTATCAGTCTCAGAGGTATGGCTGCTGTGCTTGAGATTACAAGGGAAGGAGACATGGCCTCTACACCAGTCAGTCCCAGTAATGGAAGCATGGCTTGTGTACCTGAGTGTCCAAGTGATGAAAGTGTGGCCTCTAAACCTGTCAATCCCAGTTTTGAAGGTTTGGCCTATCTATATTTATATAATTACATGGACATCCCAAAGACACATGCTTTTTCTACATGCAAAATTCAAAAAAGAATAACAGATGCACATATTTAAGTGTCTTTACCATCAACCTAGCAGACAGACAAAGTGAACATGAGGAGATTGAAACATACCTTGGTTCATATGGAACTTCACTGCTCATGTGGGAATCGGTCAGTATCTTCTGAGGAAAAGTCATCGAGATCTCAGAGGTAACAACTTCCTGGAGCTGAGCGTCACATGCTGTGACTGACTGGGAATCAGCTACATGTCCTAAACTGGATCTCTGCAGATTGATATCTGCAAGGTCCAGAGGACCTGTACCATGCTTCTGATTCACATTGTTGTGAAGACTGCCATCAGTCACCTCATCAGTTCTAGGTGGTGGGGCACTGATGTCTGTAGGCTCCATCTCCAGAGCAGCAAGATTTATTTCATTTGTGTTTAAAGCTTCTAATACAGAACTGGCAAATTCTAGGAAGTGAGGAGCATCAAACTGAGGAGGTGGAGGTGTTGGTAGATTTTCAGCAGCCACAGCTTCAGAACCAGGAGCCATTACTGGAAGAACAAAAAAATTTTAAATGTCTCCTACATTCATGTGGGGGAGTTGTGAAGAATTAACATGCAGTTTTCAAAGGGATATTTTTCAGCCTTGATTAACATTTAGACTAATTCAAAGTGTCATAACTGAGCAGCTGAGGGTGAAGGGTCTTGTTCAAATACCCACACTTGGCAGTGCATACAACCATTTGCTTAGAAGGTCAAAGCCTTCAACACTGAACTACTACTTTCTTATCATCTCTATTTTAAGCTACATCACTATCTTAAGCATCTTTCTCAGATGAACAACTTACTCATGGAGGCATTTTCAGTTGTGTTTTCCAGCTCATGGGTCCTGTAAGCACTCAAATCAACATGTGGTGGTCTTGGTGGTTTCTTGGGCATCGATCCCAGTGAGGTTATGTCTGGCAAAGCTTTGACAAGAGGAGGAAGATGGACACCAGGCCATACGGGCTTCATATCACCATTCAGGTGCAAAACCGGCCCTTAAATTATGAACACCGTAATACAATACATTTTCAGAGAGAAAAGAGAAAACATGGCTTTGGGGTAATCGAACAGATTCAGAGCTTGGCAATAATGCTAGCATACAATCCTAGAATACCTGTTATGTCTTATAATATTTTGACAAATTGTAAAAATGACATCATTGAAGATACAAGCTTGAATAAATATTTTGTTTGATAGCGTGCAAGCCAACATGCTAAGCAACACTAGCTAACTAAAGCTAGAAATTTACAGGCATCATGCTATATCAGCTAGCCAAATGGCTTGGACAAACACATAACATGACTGATTCTTAAGTGACCATGTTTTCGTGTTCACAATAACAATATAGCATGTGGCTAATTGAATTGTATATGAAAAAAGAAAAAAAAAGAAAAAAAAAAAAAAAATATGCTAAATATAGATATTAAATCTTCCATTTGAAAAGGCAAAGCTTACTGAGGCACATTATCAAGCTTTACATTATGTATTAACTTCCAGTGCCATTTGGTCAACTTACTCTGATTCATATCATCGGATTGTGGTACACTTCGGGCAGTGAAGGTTGGTGAGTTAGTAGGCTGATATTCTGACCTGACAGATGAAGATTCTGCATCACAGTGAATGTTTTCATACTCTACAGGAGGAGGAAGAGGAGGACTCTCTGGCAGTCCTTTACTGGAGTAGAAGCTCTTGGGTCGGGTATAGACCAGGAGGTTCTTGGGCGAGAACTTTTTCTTGGCTCTCTCCAGAGTGCTGAGGACGTGAGGAATACTACCCATGTTAGATGGCTCATTGGCTGTAGGCGAAGGCGTCAGTGGATGCTCTGGGCTCGGACAGGATGACCCCGGGTTTGACCCCCCGTTGTGGTGGCTGAATCCGTTCTCCACAGTGTACCGTTCAGACTTGCTACTTTCAGGATGTTCAGCATTTTCCAGAATGTCCTTAATGGACTTGGTGAACTTGGCTGGCTTGAAGGGCGTTGGCATGGCCTTTTTCTTGCACTTGATTGGTGACGTGACTAGCTTAGAGGGAGCACTGGCCTCGTGCTTTGGATTGTTAGAAGAGGAGGAAAAGGATGTGGGCAGCACAAGAGGCAAGTGACGATCTTTGAGTGAACGTCTTGAAACTCCACTTCCAATGCCGTTCGCGTCGGGTGGAAAAAAAGACGACGGCACAGTACCGGGTCGTTTGCCTGATAGCACCTTTTGGCCATCTCTTAAGTTAAAGGGTAGGATGACTGGATTTTTTTCCTCCATGGGTAAAGAATTTGAACGATTTGCTATAGGTGGGAAGTGTTTTGGTTTATCCAGAACTACAGGCCTATCTTTCACATGGCTCCCCTCTTGAAACTTGGCCCGAAGGGATTTGAAATCAATGGCAGCCTCCTGTAGTTAAAAAGAGAGGAAATGGCACTTTAGGAGTACCCACGTTTTTGTGTGATGACTGAGGCAGTAGTGCCAGATGTGTTCTCTCAGTGGACTTGTCTTTGTTATATACAAAATGATTAATCAAATCCTTATCAAATTGCAACACCATCACATAAGCTGCTTAAATCAACTTAAAATTAGTTACAAGCATTTAAAAATTTGAAGTTACAGCAAAAGCCAAGAACCTGGAAACAACAATGATGCAAGAAAGAAACTCAAATGACACTCAAATGAGTCCAAATGTAGCCTACAGCGGCATTGCTTCTTTCATAAGAACATTTTTAGCCAACAGGCCTACATAGTTCCAAAGCATTAATGTAATATTCAAATCATATTTTCCACAAATAGGAGTTAAATGCAGTGTAGTCTTTTCAAAGATACAACAGTAATCAATGCAAAGTTCATTAAGTGCTGCAAAGAGAGGAAAATATAAAATGAACACAAAACGGACATACGCGGTGTGATTATCGGCTTTCAAATGTTTTGAAATAATGCTTTAAATTCAGTTTTTAGAAAGTAAGCAGTACAAAGTCTGATTAAAGTATAATTAAAATGTTTTTTGGAATATTTTTCCGACTTTAAGCGTCACATATCTAGAACAAAGCGCTATCTAGATTCCGCTTATTAGAACAACAAACAATTGCAAGTTTTGTATTAAAAACAATAACAAGTTCAGGGAAAAGCGCTTTAATCACCAAAACGCTCGCAAGGTCTCCTTACCATTCTTTATTTCTTCTCTTCATATACTAATAGTAGTGATAAAAACTAATAATAATCACGGTTTGGAGAGAAAGACACCGCCTCCGCGTCTTCATTAACAAACCACTCACTCAAAAGCTCGCACAAGCGCGCATTCGTCGCCAATTAATGTGCGTGCGTCCTGCAGGTACCGTGAACGCGCATTGCTGCGTGCACTGGGCTAATTATTAGGTTAGAATGGTTTGGATGCATTTGGCATGACATGCCAGTCAACCCAGAAGGTTTATTGTCATTTTGGTGATTTTAGATTTCACTGAATCGGATCATTTGGATCAGCTGATCAATAAGAGTCGACTCTCTCTCTCTAGTTTGCAATCTAGCGCTTGTTTCTCTGTGTTTCATGTAATCTTACTCTACCTTAAATAAATCAACAAGACACTACTCACTACTGACACTAATGAACAATTCAACAATGAAAATCACACTGCAAAAGACAAAATAATTGCGCGGTTAAAATGGGTTTAAGAGGTCTCAGAAAAACACCAAAATGATTCAGTTCAAAGAGTCGACTCGTACGCAAACGACACATCCCTGAAGCACAAAGCCTCTTGTATGTCACCATAAATAAAAGCCCTTTTCCATTAACGTGTGTGGAACATGAGTACAGCTCTCATAGAAAGTAATAGCATGTGTGTCTCACTGCTAGGAGTTTTCCATAATAATAATAATAATAATAATAATAATAATAATAATAATAATAATAATAATAATAATCTTCTTCTTCTTCTTTCGGCTTTTCCCTTCAGGGGTCGCCACATCTCTCTCCACCTATCCCTATCTTCTGCATCCTCAACCCTTGCACCCACTAGCTTCATATCCTCATTAATTCCATCCATATACCTCCTCTTTGGCCTTCCTCTTTGCCTACTGCTTGGCAGCTCCATGTCCAACATTCTCCTACCAATATACTCACTGTCCCTCCTCTGAACATGTCCAAACCATCTTAATCTGGCCTCCCTAACTTTGTCCCCCAAACGTCCAACATGAGCTGTCCCTCTGATGTACTCATTCCTAATCCTGTCCAATCTTGTCACTCCCAAAGAGAACCTCAACATCTTCAGCTCTGCTACCTCTAGCTCTGACTCCTGTCTCTTCCTCAGTCACACTGTCTCTAAACCATACAGCATGGCCGGTCTCACCACTGTCCTGTACACCTTCCCCTTGATTCTCGCTGATATTTTCTGATCACACAGAACTCCCGACACCTTTCTCCACCCATTCCAACCTGCCTGCACTCGCTTCTTTACCTCATTCCCACACTCTCCATTACTCTGGACTGTTGACCCCAAGTACTTAAACTCCTGTACCTTCTTCACCTCTTCACCCTGTAACCTTACTGTTCCACTTCCCTCCCTTTCATTCACACACATGTACTCAGTCTTACTACGACTGACTTTCATTCCTCTTCTCTCCAGCGCAAACCTCCACCTCTCCAGGTTTTCCTCCACCTGCTCCCTGCTCTCACTACACATCACAATGTCATCTGCAAACATCATTGTCCAAGGAGACTCCTGTCTGACCTCCTCTGACAACTGGTCCATCACTATAGCAAACAGGAAGGGGCTCAGAGCCGATCCCTGATGCAGTCCCACCTCCACATTGAACTCCTCTGTCTGACCTACAGCACACCTCACCACTGTCCTGCTCCTCTCATACATGTCCTGCACCACTCTGACATACTTCTCCGCTACTCCTGACTTCCTCATACAGTACCACAGCTCTTCTCATGGCACCCTGTCATATGCTTTCTCCAAGTCTACAAACACACAGTGCAACTCCTTCTGACCATCCCGATACTTCTCCATCAAAATCCTCAGAGCAAAAATTGCATCCGTTGTGCTCTTTCTGGGCATGAAGCCATACTGCTGCTCACAAATTTCCACTACCTTCCTTAACCTAGCTTCCACTACTCTTTCCCATACCTTCATTGTATGGCTCATCAACTTTATCCCCCTATAGTTACTGCAACTCTGCACGTCACCCTTATTCTTAAAGATCGGCACTAACACACTTCTTCTCCATTCCTCAGGCATCCTCTCACTCTCTAAAACCCTGTTGAACAAATTAGCTAAAAATTCCACTGCTGCCTCTCCCAGACACTTCCAGACCTCCACCGGAATGTCATCAGGACCAACTGCCTTCCCACTTTTCAAAGCCTTCCTGACTTCATCCTTTCTAATCTTATCTACTTTCTGTTCCACAGAGTTCACCCCTTCTACTCTTTTTTCCCTCTCATTTTCCTCATTCATCAGCTCCTCAAAGTATTCCTTCCATCTCCTCTGTACACTCTCCTCACTTGTGAGCACCCTTCCATCTCTATCCTTAATAACTCTAACTTGCTGCACATCCTTCCCATCTCGATCCCTCTGCCTAGCTAACCTGTACAAGTCCTTCTCTCCTTCTCTAGTGTCTAACCTAGTGTACAACTCTTCATATGCCTTCTGCTTGGCCTTAGACACCTCCCTCTTCACTCTGCGCTGTAACTCCTTGTATTCCTGTCTATTCTCTTCAGTCCTGTCCATGTCCCACTTCTTCTTGGCTAACCTCTTCCTCTGGATACTATCCTGAACTTCCTCATTCCACCACCAAGTCTCCTTATCTTCTTTCCTCCTTCCAGATGACACACCCAGCACCTTTCTCCCTGTCTCCCTGATCACTTCTGCTGTAGTTTCCCAGTCATCTGGCAGCACTACCTGACCACCCAGAGCCTGCCTCAACTTCTGTCTAAATTCCTCACAACATTCCTCCTTTTTCAGCTTCCACCACTTGGTTTTCTTCTCTATCTTTGACCTCTTCGTCTTACAGACCATCAAAGTCATCCTACACACCCCCATCCTATGCTGTCTGGCTACACTCTCTCCCACTACCACTTTACAGTCACTAATCTCTTTCAGATTGCCTCTTCTACATAGAATGTAGTCTACCTGTGTTCTCCTACCTCCACTCTTGTAAGTCACTCTATGCTCCTCCCTCTTCTGAAAATAAGTGTTAACCACACCCATGTCCATCCTCTTAGCAAAGTCCACTACCATCTGTCCTTCAAGGTTCCTTTCCTTAACTCCAAACTTGCCCATCACCTCCTCATCACCTGTGTTCCCCTCGCCAACATGTCCATTAAAATCCGCTCCTATCACCACTCTCTCACCCGTGGGAATACTCTCCATCACCTCATCTAATTCACTCCAGAATCTCTCTTTCTCCTCTAACTCACAACCTACCTGTGGGGCATAACCACTAACAACATTCAACATCACCCCTTCAATCTCTAACTTCAGACTCATCACCCTGTCTGACACTCTCTTCACCTCCAGGACATTCCTTACAAACTCCTCCTTCAGGACCACACCTACCCCATTTCTCTTACTATCCACACCATAATAAAACAGCTTGAATCCTGCTCCTATACTACGAGCCTTGCTACCCTTCCACCTGGTCTCCTGTACACACAGTATATCCACCTTCCTTCTCTCCATCACATCAGCCAGCTCTCTACCTTTCCCTGTCATAGTACCAATATTCAGAGTTCCTATTCTCAGTCCTAAACTCTTACCTTTCCTCTTCTCTCTCTGTCTGCGCACTCTCCTCCCTCCTCTACTTCTTCGACCAACAGTAGCCCAATTTCCACCGGCGCCCTGTAGGTCAACGGCGCCAATGGCGGTCGTTGTTAACCCGGGCCTCGACCGATCCGGTATGAAATTCATACTGACGATTCGCATGGTTAAATTTGGCAATGTTTTACGCCGGATGCCCTTCCTGACGCAACCCTCTCTATTTATCCGGGCTTGGGACCGGCACAGAAGTCACTGGACTGTGACCCCCATGGCTAGATTAATAATAATAATAATAATAATAATAATAATAATAATAATAATAATAATAATGAAAATCCACATCGCAAATATGCCTGCATCTTAGGCCTAAGTCTTGAGCACATTAAAGCTTGAATTTAATCTCAACCTGAATAAGACAACTGAAATGCCATGTGAGTGTTAAAGAGTCTTCGATATTTTGTCACACTTTTGGTTTGCAGTGAAATCAAAGCATCTAAGAGGTCCCACTTTACACAACACCAACAAATACATGCAATTTCAAAAGTCTTGTGTGACTGTGCTGTGCAATGTCCAGAAAAGAGTTGTGTTTATTTATTTGGAGGAGGAGATTTACAGGAACATGTGCAGCCAAACTGAGCTGTTTACTTCCAGTCAATTATTTACCATGAGAGATATTGACAACTGACTCTGAATCACATCTAGCTTTAGCGATCATCTGAAATACAGCCGTTTCAGCCATGAGGCAGTTTTTCTCTACTTCTGGCTCTTGTGTTGTTTTGTCTCTGATTTTTGTCGGCCAGATTGCTGAGTCTGCTGGATTTTTCTGGGGCTCAGCTCATAACCGGTAACATACAGCAATCTTCTGTTCTTCTACATCAGTAAAATCCCTGATCTGATTCAGTCATGTAGGTTTGTGCTTGTAAGGTTGGGTTGTGTTACTGTCATACCTGATTTACTATAAGTCTGTCTTTCTTTCTTTCTTTCTTTCTTTCTTTCTTTCTTTCTTTCTTTCTTTCTTTCTTTCTTTCTTTCTTTCTTTCTTTCTTTTCACATTTCCTTCTTTCCTTCCTTCCTTCCTTCCTTCCTCCCTCCCTCCCTCATTTCCTTCCTCCTTTCCTTCTTCACTTCATGACAAAGAAGCATGACAAAAGCAGACACGCAACTACAGATGTTTAAAATGTCTGGAAAAACGATTCTGCTTTTCTTAAATCTCTTAAAAACCTGCTCACCTTAAAACTTAAAGTCTGTAGAATAAGGAAACAGCAATCTGAAGGTGGAATGAGGAGAGAGGAGACAGAGATTTCCTGCAACTCCTGCAACAAGCTGTGATATTCATATACTTTATTTACACTTAGCACAAATTCATTTCCGTTAATCCAGCAGCGATTACATCTCTGTCTCTGTGTCTCTGTCTGAAGGACTAGCGTCTTCTCCAGAAGAACTCGAGATGCTGAATCACCCATTCCTATAGACTGTAAGCTGAAGAGTTGGACACCGTGGATGCCATGTGCTGTCTGCACAGAGGAAACGGTAAAGACCGGAACAGAAAATATTCAGCAGCCCGTTTCACTCACTCCTCAATTAGTGCATGCCTCTGTTTTTGTCCTTTACCTCTCTGCCTGGATTGTTGATGGTTTGACACAATCCTGAATCAGATTATTTACAAAGATCAGAACTCATCCTCTTCTGACAGCAGACTGTGTGATTAGAAATCAGTACCTTGCTCAATGTAGGTACTGTGATGTACAGCATGCATTCTATATTCAGCTGTTTGTGTTTGCAGGTGCGGTTTCAGTATGTGGAGCGACACTCGCAGTTTGGAGGCGCAAGCTGTGTTCACAGCCAGTGGGATAAGAAACTGTGCCCTGATAATGGCAACTGTGAGCCTCAGGATGAGTGTGGGGAAATGTACGCCTGCCCTGAAACAGGTCTGTGCCTCCATTCAGCCCCTCTCTCCCTCTCTCTCTCTCTCTCTCCCTCCCTCTCTCTCTCCCTCCCTCTCTCTCCTCCTCTCTCTCTCCCCCTCTCTCTCTCCCCCTCTCTCCCTCTCCCTCTCTCCCTCTCTCCCCCTCTCACTCTAAAAAAAAGTGATTTTGACAATGTGTTTTTGTGTCCACTCCACGCAGGACGATGCATTAGTCAGCATCTTCTCTGCAACGGTGATTTGGATTGTCAGCTCGGCAGCGATGAAGACGACTGCGAGGAAACACAAAGCCCAGAAACCAAGTGTGTGGGTATGATCTCCATCCCGGGAGCACAGAAGGCCACACAGGGGTAGGAACACAGGAGCTGGAGTTAGCATGCTGGTAAACTGGCAGCTATAAACATCTCTTATTAGCTTTAAAAACAAACAAGAAGCAAATCTCAGACATAAAACAACTAGCTAGACTACAGTATGCAGATTAGCAGAATATTTACTCGCACTTACAGTATGAACCTCTGATTCTAGACCCAATCAAAGGGTGTTTTCTGGGTGTTTTTAATGTTCTCACAGCAGCTCTTCAGCAGTTATTAAAAAAAAAAGACACAAATAAAATAAAATTTGAAAATGAATCTAGTTACAGGAACATTAATGTTTCCTTGATGTTAGATTAAAACTAAACAAAATGTTTATAGCTGCTGTAACGTAAATGATAACAGGAAATAACTGAAAAGTTATTTTCAGTCGGGAAGTCGTAATTATGCCTTTAGGTGCGTTTAAGTCACTTTGGTTCGGATTAAGATGTTGATGAATCTTCCCCTAATTACCTACAAAAAAAATATAGAGAGAATTTTAACTCTACTTTTATAAAATGAAGAACAAAGGACGTGCATCAGGTGTGTTTTTTAATGTTTTTAATTCATTTATGAAGCCGCTGAAAACTTTATTGTTACATATTATATCGTAATTAAACCACTGCTCTCCTATAGATGCTTCCATTTTAACCTGTATTTCAGTAAATTGATGCATAAAACAAAAACATAATAGCTGAAAATATTTGAAATTAGCTTCTGGGACGATTAAACATTCAATTTCAATAACCACTGATTCCACCATGTTATCTTCCTAACACGCCTCCAACTCAGAAACTTACACAGAGCTCAAAGAATTACGAGTTTCCCACTTACGAATGTGGTGGCATTCGACTCGTAAATAAAATCTTTCCAACATGACTTAAAAGCACCATAATCAACAACATTAAATGTAACTATACAGTCACTTGTATAAGTTTTCAACCACCTGGAATTGATCAGATTTGTATGAATAAAAGAAAAGAAATACATATATTTTCATTAAAACACATGTTCTCTTACAGTGAGCAGACTCAGAATAACTTATTGGTCAGAAGCCTTTTAAAGAAAATTAGTAACTCAAAATGCTCCTTGTATAAATATTCAACCCTCAAAGCTCCAGATGAAAAATACAGTTTTAACAAGTGCAGTTGATTTCATGATGTAAAATTAAAATGGCTTGCATTATTTGAACAAAACCCCACCTGAGCTGAACTGTCATTGATTCATTCTGAAAGAAATGAGTAAAAATGGCTCGTTTTAAGGCAAATAAAGACAAGGTAATATAATTTCTTATCTAAGGAGGTTGCTTTCGGCTGCTCCCTGTTCGGGGTCGCCACAGCGGACCAACTGGTCCGCACAACAGCTTGGCAAATGTTTTACGCCGGATGCCCTTCCTGACGCAACCCTCCCATTTTTCCGGGCTTGGGACCGGCACTACATCCAGTGGCTGGGAATCAAACCCAGGCCTTCCGCATGATAGGCGAGAAACCTACCACTGAGCCACCAATGCCCCATAATTTCTTGTCTAAGGAACAGGGTTTAAAATGATAGCTAAGAGGTTGGACATTCCAGGAAGCATTGTTTGGTTAATAGGGAGGAAGTGAAAGCTACATTACACCACTCAAGCACAACCAAGACAAGACTGTCCCTTAAAACTGAGCTCAAATCTCTTAGACTTATGCAGAAAGCCGTAGTCAGGCCAACAGTCAGTCTGGAGGAGATACAGAGGACAGTTACTGAGCGTGGAGTAAAGGTATGGGAGAAATGGCTAGAAAGAAACTGTTGCTTAAGAAGAACTATATGAAAGCATGAGAGGGACCCTGTGAAGATGTTTTTTTTTGTGTAATGAGACCAGATGGAGATATTGTATTTGGGAAACGTCAAACATCAATTAAAACCATTTCTAAGTGAAACATGGTGGTGGTGGCATCATGCTCCAGTGAGGTTTTTCATCCTCAGAACCTGGGCATTTAGTCCAAAATGAAGGGAGAACACATGGAGCAAAATCTTCTTCTTCTTTCGGCTTCTCCCTTCAGGGGTCGCCACAGCGAATCATCTCTCTCCACCTATCCCTATCTTCTGCATCCTCAACCCTTGCACCCACTAGCTTCATATCCTCATTAATTACATCCATATACCTCCTCTTTGGCCTTCCTCTTTGCCTCCTGCCTGGCAGCTTCATGTCCAACATTCTCCTACCAATATACTCACTCTCCCTCCTCTGAACATGTCCAAACCATCTTAATCTGGCCTCCCTAACTTTGTCCCCCAAACGTCCAACATGAGCTGTCCCTCTGATGTACTCGTTCCTAATCCTGTCCAACCTTGTCACTCCCAAAGAGAACCTCAACATCTTCAGCTCTGCTACCTCTAGCTCTGACTCCTGTCTCTTCCTCAGTGACACTGTCTCTAAACCATACAGCATGGCCGGTCTCACCACTGTCCTGTACACCTTCCCCTTGATTCTCACTGATATTTTCTGATCACACAGAACTCCCGACACCTTTCTCCACCCATTCCAACCTGCCTGCACTCGCTTCTTTACCTCTTTCCCACACTCTCCATTACTCTGGACTGTTGACCCCAAGTACTTAAACTCCTGTACCTTCTTCACCTCTTCACCCTGTAACCTTACTGTTCCACTTCCCTCCCTTTAATTCACACACATGTACTCAGTCTTACTACGACTGACTTTCATCCCTCTTCTCTCCAGCGCAAACCTCCACCTCTCCAGGTTTTCCTCCACCTGCTCCCTGCTCTCACTACAGATCACAATGTCATCTGCAAACATCATTGTCCAAGGAGACTCCTGTCTGACCTCCTCTGACAACTGGTCCATCACTATAGCAAACAGGAAGGGGCTCAGAGCCGATCCCTGATGCAGTCCCACCTCCACATTGAACTCCTCTGTCTGACCTACAGCACACCTCACCACTGTCCTGCTCCTCTCATACATGTCCTGCACCACTCTGACATACTTCTCTGCTACTCCTGACTTCCTCATACAGTACCACAGCTCTTCTCTTGGCACCCTGTCATATGCTTTCTCCAAGTCTACAAACACACAGTGCAACTCCCTCTGACCATCCCTATACTTCTCCATCAAAATTCTCAGAGCAAAAATTGCATCTGTTGTGCTCTTTCTGGGCATGAAGCCATACTGCTGCTCACAAATTTCCACAACCTTCCTTAACCTAGCTTCCACTACTCTTTCCCATACCTTCATTGTATGGCTCATCAACTTTATCCCCCTATAGTTACTGCAACTCTGCACGTCACCCTTATTCTTAAAGATCGGCACTAACACACTTCTTCTCCATTCCTCAGGCATCCTCTCACTCTCTAAAACCCTGTTGAACAAACTAGCTAAAAATTTCACTGCTGCCTCTCCCAGACACTTCCAGACCTCCACCGGGATGTCATCAGGACCAACTGCCTTCCCACTTTTCATCCTCTTCAAAGCCTTCCTGACTTCATCCTTTCTAATCTTATCTACTTTCTGTTCCACAGAGTTCACCCCTTCTACTCTTTTTTCCCTCTCATTTTCCTCATTCATCAGCTCCTCAAAGTATTCCTTCCATCTCCTCTGTACACTCTCCTCACTTGTGAGCACCCTTCCATCTCTATCCTTAATAACTCTAACTTGCTGCACATCCTTCCCATCTCGATCCCTCTGCCTAGCTAACCTGTACAAGTCCTTCTCTCCTTCTCTAGTGTCTAACCTAGTGTACAACTCTTCATATGCCTTCTGCTTGGCCTTAGACACCTCCCTCTTCACTCTGCGCTGTAACTCCTTGTATTCCTGTCTATTCTCTTCAGTCCTGTCCATGTCCCACTTCTTCTTGGCTAACCTCTTCCTCTGGATACTATCCTGAACTTCCTCATTCCACCACCAAGTCTCCTTATCTTCTTTCCTCCTTCCAGATGACACACCCAGCACCTTTCTCCCTGTCTCCCTGATCACTTCTGCTGTAGTTTCCCAGTCATCTGGCAGCACTACCTGACCACCCAGAGCCTGCCTCAACTTCTGTCTAAATTCCTCACAACATTCCTCCTTTTTCAGCTTCCACCACTTGGTTTTCTTCTCTATCTCTGACCTCTTCTTCTTACAGACCATCAGAGTCATCCTACACACCACCATCCTATGCTGTCTGGCTACACTCTCTCCCACTACCACTTTACAGTCACTAATCTCTTTCAGATTGCCTCTTCTACATAGGATGTAGTCTACCTGTGTGCTCCTACCTCCACTCTTGTAAGTCACTCTATGCTCCTCCCTCTTCTGAAAATAAGTGTTAACCACACCCATGTCCATCCTCTTAGCAAAGTCCACTACCATCTGTCCTTCAAGGTTCCTTTCCTTAACTCCAAACTTGCCCATCACCTCCTCATCACCTGTGTTCCCCTCACCAACATGTCCATTAAAATCTGCTCCTATCACCACTCTCTCACCCGTGGGAATACTCTCCATCACCTCATCTAATTCACTCCAGAATCTCTCTTTCTCCTCCAACTCACAACCTACCTGTGGGGCATAACCACTAACAACATTCAACATCACCCCTTCAATCTCTAACTTCAGACTCATCACCCTGTCTGACACTCTCTTCACCTCCAGGACATTCCTCACAAACTCCTCCTTCAGGACCACACCTACCCCATTTCTCTTACTATCCACACCATAATAAAACAGCTTCAATCCTGCTCCTATACTACAAGCCTTGCTACCCTTCCACCTGGTCTCCTGTACACACAGTATATCCACCTTCCTTCTCTCCATCACATCAGCCAGCTCTCTACCTTTCCCTGTCATAGTACCAACATTCAGAGTTCCTATTCTCAGTCCTACACTCTTACCTTTCCTCTTCTCTCTCTGTCTGCGCACTCTCCTCCCTCCTCTACTTCTTCGACCAACAGTAGCCCAATTTCCACCGGCGCCCTGTAGGTCAACGGCGCCGATGGCGGTCGTTGTTAACCCGGGCCTCGACCGATCTATGAAATTCGTACTGACGATTCGCATGGTTAAATTTGGCAATGTTTTACGCCGGATGCCCTTCCTGACGCAACCCTCTCTATTTATCCA
This sequence comes from Hemibagrus guttatus, assembly GCA_033459395.1. Classification (NCBI taxonomy): domain Eukaryota; kingdom Metazoa; phylum Chordata; class Actinopteri; order Siluriformes; family Bagridae; genus Hemibagrus; species Hemibagrus guttatus. The sequence continues at coordinate 9,577,300 of JAUCMX010000005.1, read as the reverse complement.
GGCTTGGGACCGGCACAGAAGTCACTGGACTGTGACCCCCATGGCTAGATTACATGGAGCAAAATACAAGTGCTATTTTACAGGAAGCCAAAGTTAAAGTAATGCAGCAATGGTTACAAACAAGATGGCGAATGTTGTACAAAATCCAGATCTGAATCCCATTGTGAATCTGGAATAAATCTGCCAGGAGGAATGGGTGAAAATCTCCCAAACTGTATGCAGAACTGGTAGGAACTTACCCCAACACATTGAAAGCTGAAAAATGTGCTTCTAGCGACTACTAGTCTTCAGGGGGTGAATATTTATGCAAGGAGCATTTTTCAGTCTGGAATTTTTTAATGATGTGCTGACAAGTAATTCGTTTGGAATTTGAAAAGTTACTTTAAGAGCATTTCAGACTGGAGCAATCTGTGTAGGTGACTGTTGGAAACAATCTGTTGACTTTTAAGGAGGTTGAATACTTCTGCAAGGCATTGTGAATGAATAAAAGTATGACATTTACACTAACTACTGTTCTGATACAAGCCCCAGAGCACAAACCCGACTGTAAAGTCATGCACTTTTCCAGCTATAACGCTCTGTCAGACGTTTTTGTGAACCATGTTCTGGACCATAAATACTTCGGAGGCATATGCGAATACATCTACAACGGAGAATGGAGGGAACTGACTTACGACTCCTTCTGCGAGCACCTGTACTATAACGACGATGAAAAATATTTCAGGAAGCCATATAACTTCTTATCATATCGTACGATGGTACGTAAACACACTGCACCAAAAGAAATGAATAAAACGTATACTTTTTTTGCTGTCTAGCAGAGGCTGTAAGTTTCAAATCAGCATTATGACCTACTGTATACATCATTGTTTTTGTATTCAACTGATTTTAATCTGCCTGTTTGTTAGTTTTTAAGTTTAAGGATCATATTAAGGATTTAGATTCTGGGGTTTTTTAAAAGGGGGTGGAATTAAGTTTAAAAACCTGTTTCTCAGGAACTGTAAGTCAGATTGAGCTGAAAGTTGGTGGAAGCATCACTGTTATAATGTGCAAGTGGATTTCCAACTATGGATGGATTACTTAAAAAACATGGCCACTAATAGCCAATCAGATTTCAGCAAGCATTTCACGGTAATGGCTCTGAACTACCGTCACAAAACCTGAACATTATGTTCATTTATGAACTCTTTAGTTTTCTGTGCCACTTGAGATGCTGTTTTCATCTCAAAGGGTGCTTGGGCCCCTCAGATCATCTCCTATGCTGCTGAGATATATCATCACATATCACCTTGAGGAAAAGCTCAAAGGTCATAATTACACATAATGTGCCTAAACTTGGAAAAGATCAGTTTGAAAGCTGTTCCAAAATCCAAGATTTGCGCCAAGATTTATTTTATTTGGTTGTATTTCAGGCCCATTCTCTTAGCCAGGGATCAACAGAAACATACAGCGATGCTGCGAGTTTATTAACCGCTCAGAAAACAGAGTCTTCCTACAACTGGGGTTTTACTTTCGGCATCATGTATGTGGAATCTGGGCCGTCTGCGAGTCATTCAGAGATGCTGCTGAAAAACTTAACACAGTACAACAGTAAGGTAACGTACAACATGCTGCATATGTTATTGGTCATCACTTTCAGTATGCTCCTTTCCTTAGTCACAGGTGTTTGTGAATTAATAAGCAGAATAATAAGGCAATGCACAACATACCATTGCTTAATAAGCGTTATTATACCGGAACTTTTTGGAATTCTGTATTCTGATTGGTCAGACGTTACTGAACAGCAGCTCTGAGTGTAGTGCACCTGCAAATCACAATGGTATATAAAGCACTCAAATTTATTATGTTTCCATATATAACAGTGAGCAGAGGGACTTTGGTGGCAGAATTTTCATTTGAACAGTTTTTCTGTAATGAGACTTATTTAACATTTATGGAAGGAGTCTCCGGTGTGTAAGGAAGTGACTGGTGGAGTTGTGACAAGTGTAAGTGTTTTCCAGAGAAAGAAACAAAAAGAGGCTTGTGAAGAAACAGCTGGTTTATAGCTGCTATACAGTATATGCTCACAGGAAATAATAGTTTCTACCATTTTACAACATGAATGTAATTATAAATGGATAAAAAGCCATAGTGGTGTTCTGTAAGAGAAATAAAACACGTAGAAAGGGAACAATCAATCTCCTGGTACTGATATATCCAGAAACTCAAGAGAATAAATGTTTACACTGATCTCTCTCTCTCTCTCTCTCTCTCTCTCTCTCTCTCTCTCTCTCTCTCTCTCTCTCTCTCTCTCTCTCTCTCCCTGTGTCTTTGCAGGATGTAGAGTTTATTCGGTTGCTCTCGACGGTGGAAACGGCGCAGTTTAAGATGAGAAGTCGGGATCTGATGCTGCATGAGGACATGCTGCAGTCGCTCATGGAGCTGCCCGAGCAATACGACTTTGGCGCTTACTCCCGCTTTATCAACGATTATGGCACTCATTATGTAACGCAAGGCACCATGGGAGGTGTCCTGGATTATGTAGTGGTGCTCAACAAAAAGGTTATGGAAACAATGAGTAAGGAGCAGCTTACAGCAGCATTGTTAGGGAAGGACATTCAGACAACCATACACAGGACAAACGTTACATCACACACATACATAAGACATGACAATCCATCCATCCAGCCATCCATCCCTTTTCTGTACCATGGGAACCCCAGGGAACATGGGGCACAAGGTGGGGGACACCCTGGATGGGTCACCATCCCATGTAAACGCTAGGCACACAGGGCAGATATGGGAATCTAAACCCCAACCCCAGACATGCCATTTACTTTATAAGCCTTCTTGTTATTCTTAGTTTTCAGCACTGACTTTAAGAAAACCCGCTTATAACCATTTCACCAGGTTACATCTCATGTTCAGCTGTAAGACTCTCAATTAACAAGACGGAGTGCTTTATTTGAAGCCTATTTTTGGCGTATTTTAAGCACTATGTGGAAAATAATCTGACATGATTTATCACAGGGGTGTGTAAACTTTTAATATCCATCACGCATACATTTGTATGTCTAATACCAATATACTCATTGCAAACCTCAAATGCTCAGCATTTTTTCTTTTTTTCTAGAAATTAGAAAAACATGATCTGGCCACAAAAGCAAGATTAGGACACTATTTCAAGCTTGAAATGAATAGGATTTCGAGAAATAATCTCAGTTTTAAATTCAAATTTTACTGGTCACATACACAAACATGCAGTGAAATATTAAATAAATAAATAAATAAATAAATAAATAAATAAATAAATAAATAAATAATACAATCAAATAGAACAGAATAAAATAGAATAAGGTAAAATAAAAATGAGACAAAATAAAACAAGATAAAGTGGAAATAGCTGTGCAAATGAAATACAGTGGTATTAGCATAAATATAATGAATTCCCATTTTCCATATACACTACCATCTACCTGAATCTTTAATATCATGAGAGAACGTCACTGATTCAAAAACTCAAACTTGTGTGTTTTTCACTTAGAGCTGGAGGCTGAGGAAGTGAAGAACTGCGTAGGTGTTTCTCTGGGCATCACAAAGACCTTCTCAATGGGAATGAGTGGCAAGATCTCAGCAAGTCAGCAGACATGCGAGACTGTAAAAAGCCTGGACAGAGGTAGCCTGCAGATGAATATGCTTATCTTTTATTACTTTAAAAGGTTTTGAAAAATCTTAACAATGGCGTATCGCTTTGCAGATAGAAATGAAGACAGTGGTCTGATCAGGGACACGATCGGTTTTGTGAAAGGAGGAAACTTAGGCCAGAGCGCTGCTCAGTTAGTCATCCGTAACGCGGAGACCTACAGGTCCTGGGGCAAATCTCTCAAGCACAACCCAGCCGTCATTAAGTTCGAGGTAATATCTCCTTAATTTTTAATTCACACATGTATACAGTATAAATGCTGTGTGGACATTACAGCTCATTTTAATCAATAGCTTCTGAAAAAATGGATTAAGTCACTGCAAAAGTTTCTTTCACACTAATGGACCACACCTCACACTATGTCAGGGTCTGCCCATCTATGAGCTGGTGCGGTTCAGCACAGCAGCGTCTCAGGCTCGCACCAGGATCCCGCTCCTGAAGCAGGCATGGGAGGAGTACATGCAGCAGTTCAACCCGTGCCGCTGCGCCCCCTGCAGGAACAACGGCGTGCCCGTGCTCTCAAAGACCTCCTGCAGCTGCCTCTGCAAGCAAGGATACGACGGTCTTGCCTGTGAGAAGAGCAGCCGTGAACGTGAGAAATCTTTATGTTTATTAGTCAATTATTCATTTCCAATTATTCATATAAATCAATGATTAAGTATTTAATAATTAATTAATTAATTAATTATTCATTAGTTTATATTAATTAGTTACTGTAAATGATGAGTTATTTAATATTATTTAATGGATAGTGAGTTAATAACATTTTTAAACATTGAAGCTAGTTGAGATGAGAAATACTCTAATACTTTTAAACTGCATGTATTTAATCCAAATCCAGAGATAAACATTATAAAATATTTCCAAGCACAGATACACCTCTAACTGTGTATGCACTGTACACTGGCTTTAGGAATAATTTAGAAAAGACAGTAAAATAGATAACTCTTTTATTGACGTGTTTCTTCAGCTGGTCCTGTTCATGGATCGTGGAGCTGCTGGAGTTCCTGGTCTTCCTGCTCGTCTGGAACAAAGACACGAAAACGAGAGTGTAACAACCCCACTCCTAAAGACGGTGGCTTCCAGTGTGGAGGGAACTCAGTACAGACGAAACGCTGCTGAAACCAACATGCAAATCAGGATAAAATGTATTCTATAGAAAGGAAGGTTGTTGGTGTATGAATAAATGAATCTAATAATGAATAAAGAACTTAAAGCGTAATTTGAAGACAGTCTTTATTGTGCACATAGAAATGCAGGTCATGATTTTTTTGCTGGATTTATTTCACAAAAGCAATTTCAATTATTTTGCAAGACATAAATATTCTGATCAGGATATCCAGCCAATGTTGTTGCTTGTCTTTAGTTGTGTACTTAAAAGCAGTCGGTGGAGTCTTCCTGTTTCCCCTGACAGGAACTTCCGCCATTTTGTGGTGCTGGATTGTTGCACTGACGAGTCCGCTTTTTGGTCCCACCGGTGCAAGCTGACCATTCAGACCAGCAGCTCCAGTTTCCGTCCACTGGCATTCCTGGGAATGTGAATCAAATTCATGTATGTTAGTATAAAGAATATAGAATGGCCATCAGTATGAGTCCATCGTGAGTCTCAGATGACTGACCTGATCGTTTCGTGTCTTCACAACTCAGCCCTCTGAAGCCATTAGGACAGATACATTCACATCGAGTGCCTGAGCAGCAACATGAAGCTTACAGTTAGAGATCAAGGGTCAGTCCAGCTCAAATTCCACTTTTTATTTTCTTATCATCTCATTATTTCTCATATAGAAACTAAAAACTGATGATGAAGCAAAGTTGATTGTTTTTCTATAACATCACAAGTTAAGTAGCCTTTATTTGTCACATATACAATACTGCACAGTGAAATTCCGTCTTTGCATATCCCATTCTTGGAGGTTGGGGTCAGACTGCAGGGTCAGCCATGATGCAGCGGCTCTTTGGGGGGGGGGGGGGGGCCCAATGGTGGCAGCTTAGCAGTGTTGGGGCTTGAACCTCAATCTTCCAGTCAATGACCCAGAGCCTTGACCACTTGAACTACCACCGCCCATCATGCCACTAAGTGTTTTATTCTTCTTCTTATTCTCCACAACAGTTTTGTCAGCATTCTTTAATTGAAAAATGCTGATACTTTTTTTTATCCGTTTATAGTTAAAATGAATGTCTGGAAAACAGGCTAGCTCCTTTTCACACTGTCATTAAGTTATAGCAGCTACAAACGGTCATTTCTCAACAACAACCTCTTTCATTTCTATATCTTGTAGTGATTAAGCTAAAAAAAAAAAAAGAGAAAGCAACATGAAGAGAAAGTGGAGAGTGCAAATTGGCACTGGAGACTCTTTACAAAAAATGTTAAATAAATGCCTACGGACAGAAAGCTTTGATTGAAAGCAATGATTAAACAAGTCCCTGTGAATAAGCTGTTACCATGGAAACGATAATGTATTAGAATGAGTGCCTTAATATAAAGCTGTGATTTGCAGCTACACTACTGTCAGAACTGCTGTTCTAGGAAATGAATCGACACCTTCTGGCCAATCAGAATACAGAATTCAACAGTGCTGTGGTGCAAATGTGCAGTATGTGTGTGAGTGCATGGTGCTAACAGCTAATTAGTCTGATTAGCTAAGGTCTTATGCTAAGTCTATGGACTATGTCTTATATTTACTTCTGTTTCTTTGGAAATGAGGACACAGGTGATGAATTATATATCATATTATATATATATATATATATATATATATATATGATATTGTATTTAGTAGTGAAGTGAGAATTTTCAATAGGAGGAGAGCTTTGCTCAGGTTGTGCTCTAGAGGATCTGACCTTTAAGAACAGCCCTTCCGTTGTTGAGGCAGGGAGAGCAGCGGCACGAGTCGCTCTCGCTCAGGAACTCCATCATAGCACGCTTCAGGTTCTTTTTCAGCATGTTGGCATTGGTGAAATCCTTTCCTGTCACTAGTTCATACAGCGGTGCCATCTGCAACACAAAGCACAAGCTGCGTCTCACTCAGATCCTTAATTCTGTAGTCAGGGCACTGATCAGGGAGTCTGCCATGTTAAGGTCTCTCTCTCTCTCTCTCTTTCTCTCCCTCTCTCCCTTTCTCCTATTTAATAAATCTGCACTGGAACATTCGCTCACTAAAGAATTCCAACAGTGTTCCCTCATTGGAAATTTTCTGAAGCATCTCAGCTGGAAAAAAAGGACAGTAGTCATGAGTGTGCCTGAGACCTTAGTGCTGACATAGTCAGGATTGTGATAGACAGCATCCCCCCACAGCTGCATAATGTCCGGCGTGGGGAGCTGCTTGGCGGCCAGACTCGAGACCGTCTCGCTGTCTCCTCCTCTGACCACAGACACGTAATCCTCCACAAGGGAATTGTGAGCCTCAGAGTCTGAGAAATACAGCGCAAAATCAGAATCAGGGATCAGAGCAGTGTATATAACACATCAACAACATGCAGGTTTTAGATTCTTTAGACTTCAAAAAACTCCCTCCGGTTTTGTCGTGTCCATGATTAGCATTGAATATCTTTGTCATGTCCCACTTCACAGTGGTGGTCAATATGAAACTCATTTGAAAGTAGACAGCAAGGGATTTATTTTAATTAATTTGTAGTGTTTCATAAGCATTTCTGTTTTTTTTTACCTAGCCTACTAGAGGCAATATATGCATAGAAAAGTTTAAATAATTAGTTTCTTTTCACACAAATGCTTGTATCTTCAAAGGAAATGGTGATATCAAACCCATTCTGCTCTCTGAGATGCCCAAAGTGCTTGTTCATCTAAAAAGCAGCTCAAATTTGACCTTCAACCAATAAAATTCTGTCCAACAAAGGGAAAAACTCATACTGAAAGCTGACTCATTTTATATCAGACTTACAGGCAGAAAATGGTTAATTTGTTTATACTGACTGAAAATGTCTGATCTAAAGTTAACATCAGGTGTGAATTAATATACACTCTTCATACAAGCACATCACAATACAATGTACAGTATTTATCTTCAATTAAAAAACATAATAATAATAAAAGGATGAGCTCTTTGTCTATTTCAGTGTTCTTCAGGCTCTCAATCAGGACAATATACTTTCAACTTGGACTTTCTCTGGACTCGACTGCTCAACATTTATTAATGGATTTGGCAGACACCCTTATCCAGAGTGACTTACATTTATCTCATTTATACAACTAAGCAATTAAGGATTAAAAGCCTTGCTTAGGGGCCCAGCAGTGGCAGCTTGGTTGACCTGGGTTTTAAACTCATAACCCTCTGATCACTAGTCCAATGACCTTAACCACTAAGCTACCACATTGAATGTTAACTAGTTCAACATTCATGTAAAAACTAGAATCAATTCAGAAATCATGTTGATGCTCAAATTTATAAGTTTCCCAAAAGCTGGTTACACAACCGTACTTTTTGATTATATAGTGTACAGTTATAGAAGGGAAATGATTTATAATCTCTGTCTCCAGTGTCAACCAGAAGAGCATGGCTTCCCTTTTGAGTCTCAGGGAGTTTTTCCTCACCTCTGGCTCACTCATTAGTGATAAATATAAATTGGAATTTTAAATTTTATAATTTATAACCTGAATTTTTATGTTCCTTTATAGCTGCTCTGCAACAATATCCATTGTTAAAAGTGCTATACAAAAAATATGTAATTAAATTTTCCATATACTTTCTTTCCTTTTCTGATTATATATTAAATTATGTTATTTATTGTAATTTTTATTGAAATTGAAATCTTAGTATATACTTTTTTATTTTATTATTATTATTTTTTTTATTTTTTCTATTAATTTGTGATGTGGAATTTTGATGTTGTACTGTGTATGGTTGCGTATGAGACATAAAATTAGAAATTTGAATATTTCAAAATACACAAATTATTTCATTGAATTGAACCATAGCAAAAGCAGCCAGTGCAGTTCAATGAGTCAAAATTTTTTCAAACCTGAATCTAGCTTTCTGTAGCAGATACATTGCTGGGCCCAACCATTACTTAGCCTCTTTTCTTATGTCTAATATATATAAGCTAAACCTGAACGGTTATGCATTAAAATGTTTTTATTTAATTCTGTTAGTTGTTCATCCAAATGACAAACTTTATGTAGCTGGACCTTTTTCATATAATAAAAACCACTCTATTTAGTGTACAGAAATCAATAACATACATGAAAATCTTGTTGGTGAGCCAGCCAGGAGGTAAAAAAGTAGACAGAAGATAAAAAACTCCAGGACATTTTCATAAAACTAAACAAGATTTAAAAAAGAAACTGAGTTAAATGAGTTGTGTAAAAGTGATCCTTACCTCCCAACTCTTTCAGCAGGCCCTCACAGCTTCCAGCCTGAGCCCCTGCTGACACGTACACACCCTTGATGGTGGCTCCGATTTTAAAGCCTGCCTGCAGGCATGACTTGGCATCATTTAGAGAGTACTCTACAAAAATGAAAAAAAAAAACAATGACACAACTGCTTAAGGATGTGAGTGATGATTGAGAACATTTTTGGTTTAGGTGCTACATATATTAATGTATATATATTGGAAATATCATTAGCTATACTGAGCACTATATAGGATAGAAGTTGCTTTCAGCTGCTCCCTGTTCAGGGTCACCACAGCAGACCACCTGGTCTGCACAACAATTTGGCATAGGTTTTATGCCCTTCCTGATGCAACCCTCTCATTTTTCCAGGCTTGGGACCAGTACTGCATGCAGTGGCTGGGGTTTGGGCATTGGCTGGGAATTGAGCCCGGGCATTCCACATGGTAGGCAAGAAACCTACCACTGAGCCACCAATGACCTACTAGCTAGTATATACTGTACATTATCTAGCTATATTTACACACATGGTAGATTTATTGATTGATTGTTGGTAGAATTTTGTTCACTTTTACTTTGTCCTCACTAGATTTCTGGATGTTTTCCTTGTTAAGGATGAGGGTGTGGTCGAAGCTTCCCCCGAGTGTGGCCTCAGTGATGTAGTGTGTGCCGTAGTCGCTGAACAGCTCCCGGTACTCGCCGTACGTGTACTCAAGCGGTAGAGCTCGCAATCGTGTCAGGAACTCAGGGTGCAGCATCAAGTTGTCCACCTTAAGGGCATAGCGTGCTACCTCGAGCTGAACATGCGCATGGACAAAGCTGTTCGTCTGAAACAACAACATGACCAGAAAGGTATTACAGTATAACATAAGGCTAACTGGGGAATGGTACTCGAAATAAAGTGCATTTAGTGTTTTGCTAATTCTAGCAAGACAGTAAAGATAGCAAAGAAATTTGTTAGCTGTTTATCTAGTGTAGAATTCCAGAATTGTGTGTGTGTATGTATGTGTTGCGCTTTACCTTCCCAGCATAACTGCTTAACTTCTGCACAGATTTCTTGTACTTGCTTTCATCATAGTTAAATCCAATGTTGAAGACTCCAGGAACGGCAAATGAGAAGGAGACAGTGGTCCTAGACATGGTGGCCTTCATGGTGTGTTCTGAGAACTCTTTGTACGAATCAAAAGTTTCCAGCTTGTAATCGTAAGAGCCTTTTGTCTGGATGATGAGGAAAAATAAGGGGTTTGGGTTTTTATCACACTTCTTAGTTGTAAATACATGGAGTTGAAAAGTCTGTGACCAAGAATGTATTTTTTTAATGAAATATTATCATTTAAGCTACTAATGTTATTTGCAGGGCTTATTTAGTAATTTATGTGAACCAAGGGCCCCGTCCTCTGAATATTAAACTGCCTCACACAATTCCTGTTTTTTAGTCATTTCCTGTTCATGGAGTTTTTCAAGATTCATTTCTATTGCGTAACCTTGACATGTTATTTCATTGCATTGAATTTCTAGAAAAATCCCCAGCACAATGGAGCCTGAACTCTTTCCCTGCCCCTCTCCTGAGTCTTTGTAGTTACAGGTATGTTGGCAAAACAGAAAAGTAGTTGGAGTTGAATTCAGATGATGTAGGGCATGATGGTAATTTTACTCCTTTGTGGGCAGTTGTGCTGTGTGTTGTGCGTTAGAATTAGACTTGCCTCCAAAGTGTATTGCTGGATGTTGTATGGTTTTCTATAGCGCACATCCTGGATAAAATGGGGCAAACAGCCGCCAGCATAGTAGCGATTATCCAGCACCACACCCCCAAAGTTACTGTTCAGCACATTAATCCTGAGAGTAAAAATCAGTAGTGAGTCATCATGTTTTGAATTCTGGAGTAAGTGATGTTAACCTTCTGTTCTGTTCATCAAAATGATGTTGTAATTCTAACTCGTATACATACTGTACATACATACATAAATACATACACACACACACATACCCTTTGCCGAGGTTCTCGATGCCGTAGTATTCTTCAGTTGGTTGGTCGCAGGCTCTAAACACTTTTTTACAGTTGAGCTCATCAGAACTGTCACCACAGTCATCGTCCCCATTACAGCGCAGCCCCTCCGGCACACAACGACCTGCCAGACACACACAACGACACACACACACACACACACACACACACAAAAAAAAAAAAATAGTAAGAGGCGGATGGCTTTGTATCGGTCATTGCTAGTGAAGGAGTAAATCCTAGTAAGGGAGGCAAAAGGAGGCATGGCCTTTCTACCTGTCAGTCTCAGTGAGGGAGACGTGGCCTAATGCTTATGCAATATTATTGCAGTTGTATTGTGTGTCAGTTATTCTGTTACTATGGGATGGTTATACAAATGTGGCTATGTGGTTATTAATGACCATGTATTAGTTATTTATAGGTTGTGTATTGGTTGTTTAATGATGATATTATGGCCATTTAATAGTTGTGTAGTGATTATATCATTCGTGTGTAATTCTGCGTGTAAAGGTGACCTGTTGTGGGACACTGGAAGCCCTGGCAGAGTGGCACAGAACTGCGGCACAAGTAGCGTGGTGGCGGCGTACAGGACTCTTCTTCACGGCCGAGCTCATGACACGGCTCTCCACCAAACTGAGATGGCTGCAGCACTGTGGCAGAGCGGAACTGAGAAGCAGAGAGGTTAGAATGAATACACTCCGCATAGTGCTCAAACTTTATATTTGATTTAAAGAATAAACAGTAAAGTAAGTGTGTATATGTATGCGTTTGGGTGTACCCTCTTTTTCAGGCAGGGGTCACAGCGGGTCCATTGCGTCCACTCGGACAGGGAACATTCCACAGGGTTGAGTGGAGGTTGTGACTGGGATCGACACACTACAACCACCGCACTGCCACACACATGCACACATACACGCAATCAGCTACTGCAGGATCACAGTGTTTATCACAGAAGTAAATACCTGGGCTAATGAGTCACACACACTAGTCTGTTATGTCTCAGGTAGGGGTGTGGCTAAACGTGATATTTAGGTAATTGGTGTGGCTGAATATGATTTTTCAGGTAGGGATGTAGCGTAATGCTTAATGTGATTTTCAGGCAAAGGTGTGGTTTAATGTGAGTTTCAGGTAGGGGGTGTGGCCTAATATGATTTTCAAGTCAAGGTCTGGCCTAATGTGAGTTTCAGGTAGAGGGTGTGACCTAATGTGATCTCCAGGGAGGGGCATGGCTTAATGTGGTTTTCAGGTAGGGGCGTGGCTTAATGTGCTTTTCAGAAAGGGTATGGCCTAATGTGATTTTCAGGTAGTGTGTGTGGCTTAATGTGATTTTCAGATAATGGGTGTGGCCTAATGTGATTTTCAAGTAGGGGTGTGGCCTAACATATTTTTCATAGTACCTTTGGTGCCAAACTGCATATTGAACATATAATAAAAGACTGTCAGGTAAATTTAACTTTAAAAAAAATCATTTTGATGGACATGTATACAAAAATAATCATCAAGAATCAGCATCAGAATATTTTAAGTCCTCTGTCCCACTGGTAATCGACAATTGTGATTTTTTTATAGTTCGCTTTAATAGCTGTGATTTGATTGGACAGTGATTGCATTTCAGTTTGGCACGGATGCAGCACACTGATGAAATGCGACACCACAACAACTTTTGAAGAAAACAGCATGGAAGTGTTAAATAAGCAATCTCCAGCTGAATTCTTTTAGTAAAGTTGAAGCCTTTTCTTCACTTCACATGTAATGTTGAACCCAAGATTAAATCGATTATATATTCGAGTTAAATACAAGTCAAATAAATAAATTAAAGAATAATAAAAGAGACAATAATAAAAGAAACAATAATAATAATAATAATAATAATAATAACAACAACAACAACAACAACAAGTGGAAATTCTGAAAAAAAATCATTATGATCATTATAATTATAATCATTAAACTTTGTATTTTTTATTTACATTTTCGATTATGACTATTTTAGTATACAGTATAACTCTGCTACTAAGTATAAACACATTCACATTGAATTAGCTGCAATTATTATTATTATTATTATTATTATTATTATTATTATTATTATTATTAAAAAAACCTTCCGAGTAATTATGCCCAAAAGGCACAAAGTCCCCGCAAGTGAGAAAAGAATAAAGATACATCACTATTGCTGTGATGCCAAATATTATTCTTCACATTACTTCCATAACTTACCATAAGACTGATGCATGAAGTGCTGCGGTGCTGAGAATCATTGTAGTTAATGGACAAGGGACAAGACAAAAGACAAAATCAACGGAATAACAGGACGAATCTTCCTCTTATCTGAGAGAGCAGCATACACAGTCCTGTGTACACACACACACACACACACGAGATCAATACTAGGAGCATTAACTAAAAACAGCTCAGTATATTCCGATTAACAGAAGAAGACATTTACAATTGAAGCATTATTAAGAATTCACGATCACGTTACATAATTCTTTTTATTTCTTTGCTTTTCCTAAATCCTGAGCGTTTGAAGTGCTTACAGGAGCAGAAGGTTATCAGATTATCCAGAATGAAGCAAGCCTGCTTTTTCCCGTCACTGCTGCTCAGCCGAATCAATACTTACTCTTTATTTTGGATGAGTCCCAACTTTTAAACTTTAAACCCTTTGGTGTGTACAACAGGATCACGTGACTCGTGTGGCAAAATAACCGAGGAAGTGTGTGAGGGAGGTATAGAGCAGGGTATAAGGGTGAAAACACAACAGCACGTTTAAAAATAGTACGAATGGGAGGGTAGGGTGTAATTCATTTTTTGCTGATATTTTTCCCTGACTTTAAAATGAATAAGAAATCTCAGTATAATAAAAATGAAAAAAAAAAAAAAAATACAATAATAATAAGTGCATCTTACAGAACTCATCATTCTGTGTAGTTTGTGCTTTATCTAATTTTAGTTTCTCCTTTTTGAGGTGTTTTCATCAAAAACCCAAGAAAATAAAAAATAAAATACAACAAAAAAAAAAAAAGAAAACAGAGCAAAATCAAAACATAAAATAAAATACACAATAGGAAAATCAAAATCTAGCAACAAAATAAATAAAAAAATAAATGGAAAAAAATAAAAATTAAAATACAGCAAAATCTAAAACACAGCAAAATAAAAACGCAACGCTGTTGTTTTTGACGTTATTTTTTTGATTTTGCGATTCTGTTGTGTTTTGATTTTGCTGTGGTGTTGATTAGTTTCGTTGTGATATATGTTGGTTTGTTTTTGATTATTCTGTCGTGTTGTTATTTTGTTCTGTTGTTGTGTTTTGCACTTTAAGGCCTCTGTAAGTTTTACATGAACTACTGAATGCAGTAAGAGTGAAAGTGCGACTTGGTGTTGTGGAGGATGATCACAGGGATCACAGCACAGGGTTCTCGCATGTTTAATTCTCTCGATTTCCTCGTTACGGTGGGTTTTTTTTCTCTCTCTTCCTCTCCTCTTTTCTCTCCTTCTTTTCTACGTTTCATGTTTTCAGTCTCTTCTGTATTTGATCTCTGTGCTCTGACCCCTGCTGGGATGTTACACTCACACCCAGGTTTCATGTGCTACTATATTACACATGACACATTTGATGGCTCTCTATAATAAATGCAGATCAGATTTCTGGAGACTTTCTGCAGGGGATCAGACTCCGATAGTCAAGGAAACGGAAGATTTTTAAATGTTTACTGCAGTTGTTTAGTTAAAAATGGGGGGGAAATAAATCAAATTTGAGGTTCATCAAATTCCTACATAAGTGTAGTTAAGTTTTTTTGTGTGTTTTTGTATTTTTCACATCAACTCTTACACAAATATACAGTATAATGGAGTCTTTTTCCAATTACAGCTTGTTTTTTTTTTTGTTTTTTGTTTTTCCAGGAATATTCCTTAAATTTAAGTTCAGAAATATTTCTTAGTTCACGTTTACGTTTTTCTGATTCTAGTCAATTTCTTCAATTTCAATGGAACATGTGATTACAAAACCTTTTGACCTTATTTTAATAACTGATGGTGGTACGGATCATTTGAACAGATTATATGTTTCGTTCAGTACACGAGAGCGTAAACGTGCGTAGTACTGGGACAGAAATAAAGGCTCGAAATTGAAAAAGCAAAACCGAAATAATAAAACGAACATAAAACCAAATGCGATGTTAAATCAGTGGGAGATTTATTGTCTTCAGTAACAACAAGCTCAAAAAATTATCCATCAGCGTTCAAGAATTAACGAAGGACAGAAATTGAAACGTGGTCCATTGAATCCTGGTTTAAGAAAACATGACATGTAAAAGAAAACAAAACAAAACAAAAAACATTACTGTATTTCTCCACTTTACACTGTTACCTATATGTGAAATGGCACTTCTGATTTGAGGAGGCAATGAAAAGCAAACGAAGAGAAAACGAGTGTGTACTATGTCACTACTTTCCAAACCTTATAGTAAAAAAAAAATAAACAAATAAATAAACACCAAATGATATCCATGATTCTGAGGCTGGACCCTCGATCAGTTTGGACTCATTTAATGCCGACTTTTTTTTTTTTTTCTTTTTTTTTTCTTTTCAGCAGATCAAACACCAAACCAGCAGGAAAATTTGCCATGAAAAAAAAAAAAAAAAAGACATCTTAACAAGTTAAATCACACTGAATCTAGTCAAATTTCTTATTATGACTTAATATAACATTACAGAAATTAAATCTCAGATTATTGCACCGTTTTGGGCTTTACGTTTTCTTATTCTATTAGCTTGTTTTATTAGATAATGTCTTTTCATTTCATTTCATTGTCTACCGCTTGTCCGATCTATTCACGGGGAGTCAAGGCAGGATAAACCCTGGACAGAGTGCTATCCCATTGCAGGGCACAAACACACACTCTACAGACAAAGATGCCAATCAACCTACAATGCATGTCTTTGGACCGAGAGAAGAAACCGGAGTACCCGGAGGAAACCCCCGTGGCACAAACTCTACACACGGTAGAGATGGGAATCGAACCCCCACCCCTGGAGGTGTGAGGTAAACGTGCTAACCACTAAGCCACCAAGCCACCGTGCTCCCCTATAATGTTTTTTCTAGAAATAAATTTTCAATTCAAATTAATGCTTAAACTGAGTAAAAAGACATAAAACCTTAAAGCTTAAAATATTAAACGGATACAACAGACGCTGTTCAAACTTTAGCAAATATGCTTAATAATCTTATGGGCGTTATGATATATCTCACTTAATAATAGGTTTAATAATCTTATATTTGGTTTATTGTAATTGTGCAATAGGAAATAGTGGATACGTTTGTCTAGACTCAAGATATTAGAACTTGTTAAGATGTAATTTGTCAGTCTTGGTGTGTCTTGTTCATTCTGAATGTTGGTGTTTGTTCACACAGAGAGCTGAGGCTTCACACAGCAACACAGCAGCGTTAATCAGCACGAAGCTGGTGTTTATCTGTTAAATCTCGCAAGGCTGCAGGAGGTTTCATCTCTGATTGGCTGGATGGAAAGATGGAAAAGCCTGATGTGATGGCGCTTGTGATGATGCCGCGTTCAACTTCACTCAAACTCTGAGCCTGGAATTTTAAACCTCGTCTGAGTTTACAGCAAACAAAAAAGTTGAACACCCCCATTTCTTTTTCTTTTTTTCCATCAATGATCTACCTAACGTTAGTGATCATTCATTCATTGTCTGCCGCTTATCCGATCTATTCTCGGGTCACGGGGAGCCTGTGCCTATCCCAGGCGTCATTGGGCATCAAGACAGGATACACCCTAGACAGAATGCCATCCCATTGCATGGCACACACACACATTCAAATACTACGGACAATTTAGAGATGCCAATCAACCTACAATGCATGTATTTGGACCGGGGGAGAAAACCCCCGAGGCACGGGGAGAACATGCAAACTCCACACACACACAGCGGAGGTGGGGATCAAACCCCCAACCCTGGAGGTGTCAGGCAAACATGCTAGCCACCATGCTGCCACGTTAGTGATCAGTGATGTGTATTGTCCTTGTCAAAACACCACATTATCACTTGGTGTTATAGATTTAACTGAAAAAGTGAATATGTCTGTATGTTGAAATCGAATGCTTATACAGTGTAAATACAGTTTAATGGAGAAATACTGCTGATCTTGATGTCAAAGTGCTGGAATTTCCGAGTAGGATTTTTTTTTAACTGAAGGGGTGTTGTCTTTGGTTTTTTAGTCGGAGGTTGGAGTTATGAGTTTTAATTGAAAGCAGCATTAAACACGAGGCGGTGTGTTGAAACCGATCACAATTCTGACACGTCTTTCATGCTATAACATGACTTGACATAACAAACAAACTGTTGCAAGATGACTAAAGCAAACTAGCTTGCTAGCACGTGACGTGCGATTTTTGCCTACGCTGTAGTGAAAATGAGATTACAGCACGCTTGCATAAAAGTGGTAGCTTAGTGGTTAAGTTGTTGGACTATTGACTGGAAGGTTGTGAGTGAATCCCACGTCCACCAACCTTCAACTGCTGGGCCCTTGAGCAAGGCCCTTTATCCTTGATTGCTCTCTTGTAGAAAAATGAGATAAGACGAAAAAAGTTGCCCTTGATAAGGGCGTCTGCCAAATGCTAGAAACGTAAATTGTCACAAAACATACTGAATGAATATGTGGATGCTAACGTTTACAGATTTTGTCGCTGTACTATGAAATTTTCAATATGCGTTCCAATTGGCGTATTGGTTGCCATAGTGATAACGTTTATAATTGTGTACCGCATTCCAAATCTTTTTCATCTAGTCGCAACGCTCGCGCTCGCTCGTGTCACCGGATGTTGCAAGCTTTGTTGAGAATGAAAATGAAAATCTCCGGTGGATTTTGTTGCTGTGACTTGGTGTATATGTGAATGTGGCATGAAGCGTGTGAAGGGTTTTCCACGTCTTTCATTCATTGTCTACCGCTTATCCGATCTATACTCGGGTCACGGGGAGCCTGTGCCTATCTCAGGCGTCATTGGGCATCAAGGCAGGATACACCCTAGACAGAGTGCCAACCCATCGCAGGGCACACACACTCTCTCATTCACTCACACAATACGGACAATTTAGAGATGCCAATCAACCTACAGTGCATGTCTTTGGACCAGGGGAGGAAACCGGAGTACCCGGAGGAAACCCCCGAGGCACGGGGAGAACATGCAAACTCCACACACACATGGCAGAGGCAGGAATCGAACCCCCAACGCTGGAGGTGTGAGGCAAACATGCTAACCACTAAGCCACCGTGCTCCCTGTTTTCCACATCTTTCCACATCTTTCTTTCTGTAAACAAAAACATAATAGAATTTACACCATCGACCTTAAAGGAACAGATGAAATGCTTTAAAGGGGAGGATCAACTCACAATCTGATGCAACACTTTCTTCCAATAGTAGAAATCAAACTTAACACAACATATGGCACAAATTTTGTCACTGAACAACATTTGGCAAAAAAAAAAAAAGGAACAAAATAAAATCACACACAAGGCTGAACAGTAGAGTTCAAAAAGTGAAAGTCTTTTTTTTAATAAGCACTGTATAAAATTTGGCAAATTAATTCATTCTCATGGTGAAAACCATGCAGATGTGATGTCAGTGTAAGTAATGCAGTTGATCTGATTCCTGTAGGAACCATAGCGTCAGTCAAGCAAAGCATTCAGCTGAGTATTTATCGGTCTGATAAACCGTCGGCTTCTCAGACACACACGAAGCTCATCACTGATGTCAGATGTGTTGTATACAGATATGGATTGTACTAAACATTAAGTATTTCAATCCATTTTCAACCTCAAAGTCCAAGTTCTTCCTCTCCTTTCTCTTTGCAAACCTCAAATTCGTAAGGAGCATCTCATCAATCAAAAATAACTCTTTTGTTTCTTCTTCTTTTTTTTGTTTTCAAAAAATAGTTTGGATTTTTAAGTAAAACAACAACAAAGCGTTTCAGGTAAAGTTGAAAAACGATCCAAAGGTTCTCTTGACAAGTCTCACTCTAACACTGTACAGAACATCTTCATATTCTTCGGTAAACATTCTCCAAAAGTTCACCCAGCTGTTCAATCCACTCCGGCTTTATGGATCGTGGTTTGCTCCTTCAGGCCTCCATCCAGAACTGACTAAAGTGAGACAAAAAGGGCGAATTAGAGAACACAGGAAATAGAAGCAGTGCATCGTGTGAACAGCAGATGGCAGTGATGTGGTGTTGTTTTCATTAGAATTAGCATAACAGGCACGGGGGGAAAAAACAACAACTTTGGTACAGGATTGCTGCAGTGCACCAGTAAAATCACAGTGTAGAAAGTCACCTAAATGAAAAGTCTTAAAAAGTGGAGGGAGAATTAAAATTGGATTTAAAATCATTCGATTAGAAATGTATTTTTTCTATTAATTTAAATGTAATCAGGATTTAAAGCATGGCTTCTCAAAATAAAAAGAAAAGGAAACAAGCACGGTTTACTGATAGTGTGGAATTTTCCAAAACTGAATTTCACACTAAAGGCTATGCGATTGATTGAATGATTGAAAATCGAAATCTGAAATTGATTCAATTGATTCTAAGTCTGAGCCATGTGGGAATTAGGAAAGAGTGAACCACTGGCATCTTCCTGGTTTTAAAGCTATGCTTCCAAGTTAAGGGAAGAGAAAAAAAATTGGAGTAAACCTGTTTACAACCTGACGCACAAGCGGCAAAATATAGATGTGGAGAAAAACAGAAAAACACCCACTGGGTTCAGAGAGCGCCGAGAAACAGCAGTGGGATGAAGGGGGGGATTTTTATGGAGAAACACAAGATCAGAAAAGCACAGTCTAATCTCTAATCCTAATATTTTGCTGAGTTTGACACGAAAATCAATCAGCCCTCGGTTTCTCAATCACGTCTTAAATATCAGAAAGAGAGAGAGTGTTTAAAGTGATACCAGCTCGACCACCTTGTGAGGCTCTGAGTACCTCATTGGGGTTAATAAAGCTCTCTTTATTCTGGAGAAACAAAGCACCATGTGGCATTATTGTGAGTTTCATCATTCAACAGTGGAGCTGTAGATATTTTTGGCACGCTTCATGAAAATGAGCTAAAGCTCATGTAGAAAAATAATAATGCATGCAATAAGTTATATTATGAGCTTAAATATACAGGGATATTGTGTATGTTTGTAGTGCAAATTTAACACATAAAATTACAAATGTTTGAAAATGAAACCTGAGGCTACATTAGGCACAGGCTTGTGATTGGACAGTTAACAATTTACTGATTGGATAACTGCAACAATGAGCTGGTGTACCTAATAAAATGGCCAGAGAGGGTTTATATCTTTATATGTATCAATGATTTCATCACTCTGGTTACTGTAGTGTTATCTGAATTATAACTAAATGAAGAAATGACTTAAGGATAGAAAACAGCACAAAATTACAGACCCAGAAAGGAGGTAGAGCTGAGCTGGGATTTCCTAAGTGTCTGATTGGTTTGGAGTCGGAGTGAGTTCTGCCGTCTCACAGCTGCTGGGGATTTGAGAACTGGAGCTCTGTGAAGAAGAAAGGATAGAAATGAAAGCTTGTTGTAAGACATTTTTTTTGACATTTTTGGACAGGTGGACAAGTCACAAGCCTGAAGCCCTTGGGACAAGTATATTTAATGTATTTTACTTAAAGTTGCCTGGAGAACAATTAGAACATTATGCGCCTTGTTAAGTGTGCTGCAAAATTAGTCACAAACGTGACCCAAATAAAGGTCCAATTACCGATTCCTCTGCCACATCTTGGCTGATGCTCTGCTCTGCTTTTCCTGTGGGAGAAGGCTCTCTAAGTTGGCTCTCTTTGTTCTCTGTTCTCATGACAGAGAGCTCTTCAGGGTGTTCTGAGGTCGAGGTCAAGGTCATGTCGCCCTCCTGGGAAGCAGGTGTAGCAGCTGTGGGAAGGTGAATTAGACTCATTTCTATTGCATCGATTCAACCGTGCTTGTTATAGGGTTTATAATTAGTTCTGAAATAATCAGTAATGTGTCAGTGAGCCAGGATTTCTTCTAGGTATCATGGGATTGGGTATTACAGTTAATCAGTCCATGAGGAGCAATTTGCTTGACCCAGATTACAAGCACTTGTTGTGTGTCTTACTCACGAGATTCTGCAGTGGATGGTGATGTTGATGAGCCTGGCGTCAAACTCAGCTGGGAAAGATCAAGATCTGGACTACAGACCTCCGTTTCCTGCTTCTCCCTAGGCTGTGTGGCTCCTCCCATTACTGCATGTGGGTCGGTGGTGTCAGCAGGCTGTGAGCCCAACGCCTCTGCCAAGGGGCTACTGCTTGGGGCATCTCTGGATTCAGCTGCATGCTGAGGGCTGGTGATGGTTGAAGATGGTGCAGATGGGGTAGACATGCGAGGACGCATGGCTGCTAAGGGAACAAGGCCTTGAAATAAGGCCCCGGCTGGTACGAAGGCCCACTGTTGCTGGCCTGGGCCGGGAGAGTGGAAAAGGTTGGCCTGGCCCCAGATCACTGGCTGCCCTCCAGGAAGAACCTGAGCAACCTGCAGAGGAGCCTGAACACCAAATGCCAGTGGAGCAGCTGGAGCTGCGAAGGACTGCTGAGCCCAGTGAGCTGCCGGCACTGCACCCATCGTCATGTAGCCTGCGGGGAAGGTTGGGCAGGTAGTGAACAGACAGAGGAGGACGAGACAGAAAAGTAATGGGATGGACAGAAGTGAGAGGCAAGGAAGGGATGGGCAAGAATGTGGACAAATCAGACAGATGGAGAGAGATGAAACAGATATGTGGAACAAAATTGGGACCGAGAGAACAGGCAGACAGAGTAAAGAACAGACAGAAAGGACAAAGATGACAGAGAGGAAGGAGAGACAAGCTCTGGTCAATTGTGCTATTGTTTGAAAATAATCAACTTTGAGGTGATAACAGTAACCTTCACATCGGGCTGCATCACAGCACCCCATAACAGCATGCCTTATTTAATAGGTAGCAACCTTCAATATGAAATGTAATTAAATAAATAATATGGATCACATCAAATGTAATGAATTTATTTTGTGATAGAGTGTGTTACCTGAAGGCACAGCTGGGGGGCTAAAGTGTGTGAAGAGCTCAGGCCGGCGCTGATGTCTTCGTCGCCCGGGGTCCAGAGTATTAGCGGGAGATGCAGGCATCTGTGAATCAGCCCAATTCAGTAGAATACAATACAATAATCAATACTTATTACCTGATAGAAGAAGAGCTCTGTATAACAGAACATTAACTATAATGACTTTGATTATCTATCAACACACCACAGGAAATAAAACCTTTATTATTTCTTTGTGCTGGTGAAGGTCACCAGCTCACTTACAGATACAATGTCTGGAGGAGTGGCCATGTCACCGAACAGTTCAAACTGACTGATGTTCTGAAGGCAGTACAACAAATGAGATGGAAAGAAAGGGAACAGTTAGGGTTAGGGTTTTATACAAGAGGAGAATATATACTCACATATTAGAACATTAATTACTGATGGGATGTTTGAGTTCATTGTTAGAGTTTTTGTAAAACATCTAACTATACCATATACAGCGGACAGTAGCAGCATCACTGGGATAAGACAAAGCAAGTTCTATAGAGTCACAGCACACAATATCATTAGGGTTTGTTGGTAAGTCAAACTTTAGCCTTGGACTCTCCTATTTCACTATATCTCTCTAATCTAGCAGAATTGCTAACTACAATTCCTGTCCATAAAGCTGAGCAGTTGTTCCTGTACTGAAAAATTCTTGTCAAAGATTTACAGAGCCATGTGCAAACAATAATATTTATGAGATTCTGAGATTTACTGCAACTAGCAAAGCATCATAAAAACTCCACAGACCTAATATAAACCAACCAAAGTCCTGTGTTTGAGCAAACAAATCAAATGAAGTTTTCTTTATGAAAGTCAATAAGGAGTAGAGATTTTCTCCCTCTGGTTATTGAACGAGTGATGAACGAAAAATTGCTAGCGACTTGTCCATCCCTGATTCATAAGCCTCTCTGCTTGGGGATCTGCAACTTTTTGATACAAGAACTGATATATTGTGATGTGAGTTTTAGTGATGGGAGGTGATTGAAGGAGGGAATTTATGTACTTTTGGAAATTCCAAGCTCTCAAAAAGGTCCAACTGTATGAACATGCAAGCAGTAACACTGTGTTAAATGGAGATAGTGACAGATTAATGAATTCATTCAAATGATGAAGGAGCAAAGCTCTGTTGACTGGGTTTGAAGAGTTAAAAAAAATGTTTTTGGTATAAAGTTTCGGGAAGAACTGGATACGATGAAAGACTTTATGAGGGACATTTTTAAATGGTGATTTAAATGAAAAACCACAGCTAATAGCATGCAATGCAACTACAAAGAGGCAGAGTCCCAACACCAAACCTCTCTTGAACCCAGAAATGGAAATAAATAAAAAGAACTAAAAGTCAGTTCATCTATTTACTCCAAGTCTTTAAGATAAGAAGGCAGTGTAAAGAATGTGCAGTCCTGGAGGACCACAGCAGCACACAGTTTAGCGTTTTTCGTTATCTAAACTCTTGGGAGTCAAACATGAAGGGCTTGACACTTGAGTTAAATCAATAATTCAGTTGAGCTGGTGAGAGAGATTGAGTTTGCCACGACTGAGGGAAAAATCTGTTATTCTGCAGTGATGTAGTCTGCGTTGGACTGAACTCTGAAAGATTACATTATGTTCCTCTGGAACTGAAAGAGTGTTCAGTTATAGCCAAGATCATTGGAGAGAGGTTTGTTGGAGGGAATAATGGGGAAGGCTGGGGATACAATACAAGCACCTACAGTCATAAACTGGCATTTTGGAACATCATAGACTCCTTCTTTCTGCTGGCTCGTTGGGACCTAAAAGTCACAACAGATCAAATAATCCACAACTCTGTCGTTATTTTATAAATGTTTTATCATGTTATATTTTAAAATCTGCCTCACTACAGTTCATTAGAGTCCTCCTCAACACTAATATGACTTGAAAATGTGGCTAGGCAAGAGAAAAAGGGGGTGGGATTTGGCATAATACCTGGTAAATGCTCTCCTCTGATTGGGGGCCATGGAGCGGCTCGTGTCCGGCTTCAAATACAATGTACTACAGCAAGAAAATAGAGAATGAGAGAAGAAGAGAAGAGTGGGTGGGGCCACACAGGTAGACGTTAGCACTGGGAACGCATAAGCTAACATAAAGAACCTTTGGGTCTGCCACAAGAAAAGCACTTCACTGCCATGAACATGGTTTTATAATAATTATAAAGGGACACTTTATCCATGAGCACAAATTTGACCTCAGACGCTAAATACAGTAGACCAAGGTTTGTCAGGTGGCAGACCCAGCATGGTTTTTTTTTGTGGCCAGATGGAATAGTCGAAAAATATTGCAGCCAATAATTATATAAGGTATATAAAAAAAAATGTCTGTGATTCAGAGACTCCAGTTTTTTTTTTAAATCATGAATCATACTGCAGACACTCACATGCATTTATGCCTATTATTTAGCAGACAGCAGCTCATCAGACTGGAGACTACCTACAGGGATAAAGACTCAGCTCAGAAAGCTTAAAACTACTAAGTTATTATTTTCAACATTTTAACCATCTTTGTTTAAGTGGTTTCTCACACTGCATGCAGCACCTTTATATAAAAAAAAAAATGTAACATGGTTCCAATCCAAACAATGACACAGGCTTTCATGGCCAGTTGTCCAAGAAAGCAAAATCAAAGCAGCTTGAAAAGATGCAGCTGACGTCACGTGTTAGCACTCACCTTTCTGCATTGGTAAGGAATGGGTAGGAATTGTGGCCCAAAGTATAAAAGCAGGTTTTTATATTTTAAGGGATTCAAATCAAAGTACTGTTCATATGTTGTTCATAAATTCTGTAAGGCCAGGCCTCTAAAATGTATACCACTCCTAGGTAGCCAATGTAGATGTATAAGCTTTGTGAAACCCCCCCATAGTGAGATCACCAAAACCCCATAATGTCCACCAATGCTAGCTCTACTTGGGCTTTTCCCTGTAGCTTGGGAGTTGATAATAGGGTGAGTCTATTTCATGGTGGTTTTGGTCTATGCTACATGGTATCCTTAAGTCGTTTTCTTGATAAAGGCCAAATACAAGGAGTTAAGGCTCCCCTGCTGCTTGCTGACCTGCAGGTCTCCTCCAGGTAAAACTGCTATACACAAGCTGGATATGCTTGTCTAATGTATAAGTCAAACTCTATTATGGATGGTAGCTGCCCTCCTATGTGCTGTTTGTGGTCAGGGAGGTACCCCTGGTCTTTACAGCCTTCTTGTCGCTTATACCCTGAAGCCCTAAGAATTGCTAGATGTGGCAAAGTGAATACCTAGTCAGAACCAGGCTTTTTTCTAGCCCTTGATTCATCCCAGAGTTGGTTTGAAGCTAGCAAGAATATGAACAGAAGTCTGGAGCTTTACCAGACTATCCATTTTACCCTCCATGCTGTGATCTTCCAAAAGCTCTGGAACTTTGTCCTAAGGCCCCACCAGCACTATGCTACAGCATATGTAGATGACATGGTAGGCTGTACAGAGTGCTGGGCCAAACACCTTGTACTCCGTATAATCCAATGCTGGAGGCCCTGTTCAGAGTTGAACTGGCTGCCAAAGAAGTGTTATCTCTGGCTGGCAGACGCACAATACTATGGGGACCAGAAAAGTCCTAAGACAATTGACGTCTCTATACTTGTATTATAAGTGGCACTATTCTTCTTATAGAAGGCAACTAAAATAATGGCACATAAAAAATGATTTCTTATTATATTCTTTTAAGAAATGGACCTTTAACTGGCAGATAAATAGAATATTTCTTGAGAGAAACTACCATTTGCAGAGTATCTATAAAAACTACATTTAAGGTAAGAAAATGAAGTCACGGCTGTCTGTATTCACTTTGGGGTTTCGAGAGTAAAGGTCAAAGTGCACTGGCTGACTCTTACACTTTCCAGCTTCTACCAATAAGAATGTACACTCTATATAATGTGTCAGGAAAATTCAGCTACTCAAATATCAAATGCAATATTTCCAATGAAACAAAGTGGAATGGTGGACTTCTAAAAGCAAACCATGAAAATTGGTGACATTGAAGGGAACCAGCTCCAGTCCTGGAAGAGCACACCACTGCAGGGTTTTGGCTCTCATGATGATTTGTTAGGGAAAACACTGAACTGTGCAGTACTGCAGTTAGGTGTGTCTGATTCAGATATATGTAATCTTAAGCTGTGTAGCAAAAGACTGTGCTTACCTGATACACGGGGTCATCAGTGTCGTCCTCGAGGATCGTCTGTGAAAGACGATTGGGGTTAGAAGATGGATAATAACCCACAAGCTTCAAGAACATCTTAAGCCTTTATACTATTATACTAATTGACATTTAAGGTATTTCTAGCCATTATTATAATGGATAAGTGAAGCACTCTATAAATGAAATGCTTTGTCTGCACCTGATAAACAGCCTGCTCGCAGTGCTTTACTTTTTGTGCCTTCTTCTCTCCTTCATCCCTCTGCCTCAGGTCATAGATGAGTGTAAAGAGGTCGCGCAGCTCCAGAATCAAAGGCTCTGCCTACCGAAAAGAAGCAGAGTGTGGATAAGAGCATCATGCAGAAGGGACCGTCTTTAAATTTTATGGTTTTCTGGATTTTTTTTCCCTGTTAACTACCATTTCAACATTTTTTTTTTACAGTACATCTCAGAAATCAGTACATCTTTTATTCTGTAAAAATCTTTAACAAGTTCTTGTTCGATCGTTTATTCTTTTTCCAACCAATTAATTCAAGGCCAAATGTCGTCAGTGGCTTTCTCCGGTTGAATTATTCATCTGGAAGAGTCACCCGTACAACCATTTTCAATCTATATCATGTTGAAATGTGCCTGTGGATTTTTTTTGTTGTTGTTTCACTTGTTTCCTTTTTAAGGCCTCTCAGAAAGAAAGGCTTTTATTAAAAATACACTTGACAAAAAATATTTTCTAATCCATTTCTGTGTGTCAGATAGTTGGTTCATAGGAAGCGGCGTTATGTTTTATGCATTGCTTTTAAATGGAATAAAGTAAAGAATAAAACAGTGTTTTACTGAAAAGAATCAAAGGTGTGCTGGTATGATGAGAAACAGTTGCTGTTAGCCACCCTAAAGATCTACTGTACTGTATGACCGAAACTATAATAAACATCTAATAACACAGATATTGGAGTATGCAATGCACCAATAATAGGCAACAAACACACCTGTGTTTTTTCTATGACTCAAGACGTGGTCCAAAAAAAAAACCAAATGAAACACCAGTGGCTGAATTGCACCTTAAAATCCACCTTGAAAAATGAACACCAGTTCCCCATTCTCATATTTTAGGTGAAAGTACAATAAAATATGATGTCTCACTGAATGGACTGTCTTGATGGCCACAAACTTGTGGTTTCCTTCTTTCCCGCAAACATAGCCGAAGGCACGGTGGTCTCTGGTGTCTTTGGCGATGTAGGAGATTTCATGCACAGAATGGTGATGCTGTAATACCTGTGGAAAGTTGAAACTGTCCTTTACGCTGATCATTCACAGCGAAATGACCAGCATTAAAAGAGCGTCCTAACTGATGACTATAATGATGGCTAACACTTAACAGAGAAAAAAAAGCTGGCGTTTGGGCTAATTAACTGTGATTAATGAGGATGTGAGCAGGACTGAGCTATGTGGCTGTCAGCCTGGAGAAGGAGTGCAGTATATCATGCTAAGAGACTCGTCCTAGCGAGGGAAGCCATCATTACTGTTAATGAAATTGGACTCAGTCCAGTGAGCTTCAAATTCAGATTAATATTTTAAAGCTTAAATGAGGTGTTTCTAAACACTTTTTCTTTAGGCAGGACTATATCTCATACATAATTCATGATCATATCCATGTGGGGTTTAATTACGTTTTTATTAACCCTAGCAGACCAGACAGAAGTCCACCTCATCTTCAGGGAATAACTGCTGCTTCATTTTTAAAGTATGGGGTTAACTCCTAATGTTACCACCACAACATTGTTCACTCAGCAATGATTCTTATCTACATCTCTTAAAAATTTTCTTAGATAATAAAAAGGTTATCCAAAAATACAGAGTTCATTGTATAACCTTTTTTCCCAGAGGCCAAAAATTGTCTCACAGTGAAAGCTAACCGAGTCCGGATACATTCATTTGTTTATACTGATTGAAAATGTCCCAATAGTCCATTTTCATTCTTCCTGTGTACTGGTATATAGGGTTAAAGCAATCCTATATAAAAATTCAGCTAAATACAAAATAGAACACATTCAGCTAAATACTGAATACTACAAAGCAGAGCCCATAGCCCGCCTTCTTGTTTTCTATTGGCTAGCTAGACAGGTTCACAAATCCACAGGTCAACATTTATGGAGATAAAGTTAGCAGAAAGCAAAAGGGACATCAGTATCAGTAACAAATCTATATCTTTCATGTTCTGCATCCTTGCGTTTTTATTTGTGTTAGCTTTAACTGCTGTTTTAAGTAACCATAGCAACAGGTTGAAAATGGTAAATGCAATGGGTTAACTGTAAAGATTGGCACCAATACAATTCATGTGATTTTCTGACAGAATGAGTCATTTTCACTCTGATTTAATGTGTTTCAATATAAAATAGCTTATAACCTGTTCCTAGAGCTCTATGAAGAAATGTTATGTGTGTTTTGGGAAAGGACCGAATAATTGACACGATCCTGACAGTCAGTGTGAAAGCAGTCCAGACTCACCCCAGATCTCTCGTCGTAGATCTTAATGCCGTTGAAGGAGATGGTTAAGAAAACACGCTGCTTGTGTTCTCCTTTGGATCGCGCGGAAGCAGCGATACCCTGTGACAGGAGAGTAAAGAAAAAGAAGGAGGATAAGGTATGAGTTGTAAGAAAAAAGAAAGTTAGCAGTGATGGTTGGTTGTGATGTTAAATGTATAGCTTGAGTATCTATTAGTGTTGAGGTCGAGGTCTTGTGGGGCAAGCTATCACAAACACACACACACTTGAAGGCAGAAAGACAGACAGGAAGACAGGCTCTCCTGACTTTATAACATGTCTCCTCTGAACACCAAATATGATCAACAGTAAAGTTTCCTATAAGCTGAAGCGTGTGTGAACGCGACGTGTGTCTTTTAATCTTTTTAAGACAGAACTCCGCTTAGCTCTGCCAGCACATCGACACCAGCCTCTCCTCCTGCTCATTAGTGAGGTAGAACTTCCTGCTTAACTTTACACATCACACATTCCACTCTGCCTCTAGTATTTCCTGTAAATTGGCAGCTCTGCTTCCCAAAAGCGCAACAGTGGTTATTAGCTTATCAGCTAGACAATTCAAAGCTGACGCTATTCTGCGAAACATCAGCGAAACAAAAAAATGAATAATTTCGTGGTATAAAAATAGGAACAGGTCATTCAGAAGCAAGAAAGCTTGAATGTTTTCAAACTTCCAGCACATCCCATGCCAAAAAAAACAACAACCCAGCACTCACACAGACACACTAGATCTGTGGGGGGTGTGTGTGTGTACATGATCAAGCGAAGCTGTCGTTAATGAGCTGACCTGTCAGAGCATGGCTGAAGTCTGACAGAGGAACAAAGCATGCGAGAATTCATTTCAGACGTCGGTTGACGGACCGCTCGCGGATCGGTGCTATTGTACTAGCAGCTCTTTCCACACCAGCACATTCATTAACAGCATGGTTCTGAGGGCGGGATGTGGCGTAGGCACTATCCAGCACTCACTTAAATGTCAAAGCTCTCTCTCAAAGCACAACGGCTCTTCTGTAACGACGACGTAAAACTTACAGACGGTAGACGTTCAGTCTGTAGGGGATCATCAAAGAGGAGGAATTAAAGTCATGACCTGGACAGGGTTTTAATTCTAACTTGCATTTGAACGTGTCTGGTGTTAAAATGAGGGTGAAACTGGAGATTCCTGTTCCATTCAGCGAGCAGTACCTTCAGCTTCATCATGGAGTCCTGGCAGAGTTTATCTCCACGTGCCGCAGACACGTCGTCAATCCCAATCAGCTTGGCTTTGTAGCGCACCCCATCACCACGGAAACGCTTTATCAGAGCCTGCTCACTACGGTTCTGACCTGAGAGAGACAGAGAGAGGGGTCCATGCAGTAGGATGAAATGAAGTAGAACTTTTACACCACAATGCTTTCAATACGTTATTGTTTCTATAGTAACAGCTCACTCACAGGGACCTGTACATGAACGGATTTTTAAAAAATGATGTTAATATGATGATGTTTTCTATTTTCTGAGATGTGTTATGGAAGGATTCTCCAGAGTCAGCGCTTTGTAAGAGACAGAAGTAAAGCTGTAACTTCTCGGCTGGAGAGTGAACGGCTGTTTTTTTTAGCTGACGTTCCATGTGACATATAGCTATAAATGGATAAAAATGATGATGTGTCTCATCCTGTAAACAGAATAATGAGCCATCATGAACAGAAGGTTTTAAATATAGTCCAAAGGAAAGAAAACATAAATCCCAGGAGTGCAAGCAAGCATTTAAAATACTTCAGACTTTGCAACATTAACTTGAATGGCGTTATGTTGTATTTACAGTAACCGCCATACAAACTACAGCAGAATCTTCGAAGAATGCAGGATTTCTGATCAGAACAACAAGTTCCTTGCTGTAACAGTGACAGCATCACCCAGGTTAATGAGAGAGCAGCCAGGAGCAAGCCTCCATCTTGTAAGAGGAATGATCTCCAGCAGCGCGTCAGTCGATAAGCGTTCTGCACTGCTGAGAGAATTTGGATCTTGGCACCAGCAACCTGTCAATGTTTGGTCCTTGAGCAAGGCACTTAGCCCTCGGCTGATCAGCCTGACTGTTGATCTGCTAGATGACTGAATGCTAAGTATCCCAGTCATGAGCTGAAGGAGATGAGGAAGGGAGCGTGAGCTTCAGCGAGACCTTTAACTCTCATCTACTTAGCTGAATCCTGTCTGAACTGGAAGTCATTTGCACAGATGCCTTCATCTGAATGATTATTCTCCACATCCTGTACAAATGTAAGCATACGTATTTCACAATTATTTCTTTTTTTTCTCTTATTAAAACACCTAAAACACAAAGAAAATAATCAACAACCAGGTGCTGTGATGAAGCAGAGGAAATGTTACAACACTGAATTGGATTACTTTCCTACAGTATACGAGTGTTTTGTTCCTCTTACTAAATACTACAGCCAACATCCATCCTTCCATCCATTCATCCATCCATCTATCTATCCCTCCATCTATTCATCCATCCCTCCATCTATCTATCCCTCCAGTCCATCCATCGCTCCTTCAATCTATGCATCCGTCCATCCATCCATTTAGAAGAAGAATACGAAGCCTTTATTATCGCCACACCTACATTACAGCACAGTGGAATTCTTTTCTTCTCTGAGGATATCTCAGCTGAGGAAGTTGGGGTCAGAGTGGAGGGGCAGCTATTATGCAGCACCCCTGGAGCAGAGAGGGTTAAGGACCTTGCTCAGCTTGGTGGTGCTGGTGCTTGAACCCCAACCTACAACTCAGACCCTTAATCACTAAAAAAAACTTTCATGTCAGAAGTGGGATTCGAACCCACGCCTCTATTCAGAGACCAGAATCCTCCTTACATTAGGTGGAAGGGTTGAACCTTGAGTCTGGCGCCTTAGACCACTCGGCCATCCTGACACGGCAAGCCACTTGGCTGTCCGTCAATCCTACACTGGGTCTTGGGGAACCTAAAGTCTATTAGGAGACTCAGGGTCTCCTCAAGGTGCCAAACACCATGGACCGGCTACCAATCGATCACAGAGTACAATTTATACATGAAAGAAATTTCTCATACGTTTTATCAGTTTATAGTTACAATTAATAACGAGACCAATTAGTTATCGCTGTTATTACTTACATTATACAGCAGCTATAAACTGCTAAACCTTCCAATCTTTTAATCAATCAATCTTTTTTCTCTCTCTTGTAGAATAAAACACAGCATTTCAAGGCAACTTAGCAGTTTAAGTATAAACCTGATTAAGGTCCTGGATTATTCACCTGGTACTTCCCCACACACCAGCATCTGGATCAGTTACTCTGATATAAACAATGAACAGTTAACCGTAACACATCCGATTAGCTGTGGAAAGTCCAGCGTCTCATCATCAGCATGTGAAAACTCAGATGGAACATATGGCATCAAGGCCCTTTCATGCTCTGTTAGTCTCCCTCCAACATTAAGGCTCAGTGAGCAGAGTAATATAAATCAATCAGACATCACAGAGCTCTGGGGTTTAATCCCAATCTAACTGCAGGCCATCTCACATCACTTAAAAGAACTTCAGGCAGCAATCAGAACCATTATTAATAAAAAAACGTCCAAAGCAACAATAACCTGCTGCTGAACTGCGTCACAGGGGTGTTGATACGGATATTAAAGCCTTAATCTGCTAAACTGGGTGTCTTCTGAGCTTTGATATTAAAAAGGAAGCAGGATAACTGAATGTTTCTGTTGTGTTTACGTTACTGAGAGAAAAGTCTTAAAGCAATACAGCAATAAAACGTTCTTTGAAAGCACCGTAATGGATGCTAATCAGATCTATATGCACAGTAAAGACGTACATAAAACATACGTTCAACATGCATGGAGATGCTCCAGGTGGCGGACGTGCGAGTGTGTGTGCAGATGGAGAGGAAATAAGATAAGAGGATAATAAAAATGAATGAGAAGAAAAAAAAAACCTGGCTATTCTAACCCAAGAAGAACATTAAAGGAGTAAAGAAATGTCAAGTATAGAAAACTGACCCGACCTGAGTCAGGTGTCCAGGTACATTCTCTAATACTAATAGCAGATAGAAAAAAATGCAGATAGAATTTTTATTGCTGTATTGCTTCAGGGAGACATTTATCTCTAGAATGTGAATCGAACAAGAATATCAAGTCATCCTGGACAATGATTCTACACAAAATTCTCCTCTAGTTTGGTTTCCACTGTTGAATTTAAACACATTTATAATTATTTGGATTTTTTTTTACCCATTTTGTGTGTCAGCTCCGAATGGCAGCATGACGTCAAAAGCCATGTCTGTATTTACACAGTGAAAGTTCTCTGTGTTCAGACCTTCACTCCTCTGAGTTTTCTCTCCGTCCCCCCTGGTCTCACCATTGGTTTGGATTGTGTTCGCCTGTTTCTTGCTGTCTCTCAACCTTGGCTTGTGTTTTTAAACAGTCAGTGTTTCAAATCTGCCTTGCTTTCCTAATTCATATTTCTGTCCTGTTCCTATGTTTCGTGGTTTAGATCGTTCTCTGATCTTTCTCTTTCTCTGATTAAACCTGTCTGATGGTATAATGACACTTGCAGTGGAGTATGATTACGACTGTAATAATAATAGAAGTGGTAGAAGTCTGAAGTGGTAGAAGTCAGAAATCTCATGAAGTGGTTCGTCTATGGTAGAATAGAGCAGTGATAATGTGTCTGTAGTGAAACGCCAACGTTTTGGGCTTGATTCTCAGCTCAGGTCTGCGCTCGGGGATTGATTCCATTCATTTGAAACTCACATTGGATGAACAAAAACAAATTGAGTTAATGTCTCTTAATTCAAGAGACATTGAACCGATGTACACATTCAAATATATCGTGCTCAGGTATTAATCTGAGTAGTAGTGTCAGTCTTATTTTTGTTTAGTCGGACTATTTTTCACACTTGTACATGATTAAATGAACCAGAAACAACATCAACAACAACAAAAAACCCTCAGGGAAAAGGTGTTCTGCACTCGAGTCCCACATTAAACGTCATTTGTCATCATTTCTTTCTCTTTGTTTTGTAGTTTCCTGTATCACTTTCTTGATAATATAGTGATTTACAGGAAGAAAGTAGGATGGGAGCTTCCTGTCAGGACAAGCCAAGACTTCATGGGTCAATAAAATATAGAACCTAACTCATTAGGGCATTCAGCATCTCAGCATATCTCTGTACTGTATGTACCGTTCTCAGCTCTCTGTGGAATGAATGACAGCAAAGGGAACGATCCATTAATGCATGTGATGATGGCCTCGCCTTTTCATTTTCATTCACCGAGCATTTTAACTTTGATAATATAAACAGCAGAACTCCATATGTTTACCGCAGAGCTCCTGATGGATTTTTTTGAGGCGTTGAAAAGAGAAAATGAGCAATGATCTGCTTCTACTGGGTTGAATCCAGCTCCCACTGAGAAAATCCCATCACCCTATTACATGAAGAATGCTGGCCAACTTCAAATGAGACAGCAGCACCGTGACGGCAGGAGAACTGGACAGATGGCAGCAGATGGGCGGGAATGAGCAAGTAGCCCTCCGGATAACAGAGTTTGGCACGAGGCGACTTGGTTCAGGAGGACAAGCTCTGGCACTGGAGCTCATTGACCTCTCGAGCGCCGTGAGGTGAATCAACAGAACTCTGTACAGCAAAGAAGTCGTCTGTACTCATCATAACGAATTACAACTGTTCGTCAGTTGGAGGTACACAAGGATGCAAAAACACACCATAAATGATCTCCTTTTCTCCATCAAAAAGATCCTGAGCCTAGGGAAAAGCCAGAACTCCACCCAGACATAATGAGCAGCTCTTTTCTCATGCCAGGGAGAAGCAGAGTGGACGCCTGTCTGCTCATTATGCTGCCCAAATGTCCAGCGTGGAATACATTAGTGTCACCTTCTCACCCTAATTAGCAGCACGGCCCTCTGATGTTTCTGTTTCCAAACAGTAAGAGTGTGTTACATGTGTGAGCCGGGAATTCATCCAGCATCGCTGCTTCTCTAGGCCTGACTACAGCCTGAGAGAATACCCAGACCAGGAGGGTGAGAGATGTGGAACTTTCTTGGGCATCACTCTTGTTCTGGACTTCCTGTAAACCAGAGAGACTAGGGGTCTGATGTAATGACACAATCATATCTACATAGACACCCGAAAGATGGAGATCAGTGAACAATTCAAGTTAAAGTTATAAAGAAATGTCTCTGATGCTCATATTCTTAAGCCGCTCATTCATAAGGTCTCTTCTTTTAATCGTGTTAACTATGAAATCAAACCAAATCGCAAACGAACTAAAAGAATCAATTTCACTTTGATTCACACTCGCTATAAATGACTCACTGGTGCAGTTTTGACGCAGAAAATCTTCTTTTATTAGACGAAAAAGAAATTAGAACAAATAATCGCTCATTTATATTACTTTATACTAGATCCAATTTAGTGGTGGGCGTCACACCACGATTCTCAAAAACATTTCTATTATATATGATATGTTTGTACTTTAATCTAATAAATTAATTTCTTAAGATATAATTTTTTTTAAATAATTAAAATGTTAGCCATAAATTTACCATTAGGCAAAAATTTTAATTTAAAATCTAAAATAAATGTATTTTTGTGAATTTATATATCTCCGTTATATAGCTGCTTTGTGACAATGTCCATTGTTAAACATGTTATTCAAATCAAAAAATAATTAATTAATTATGTGATTGATTGATTGATTGATTGATTGATTAATTAATTAATTGATTGATTAATTGATTAATTACTTAATTGAAGGCAATTCAAATAATTTGATGTTAATTTGTAAGATGTTAATTAGAAGATATTTATATCTCATGTCAATGTTAATTAGAAGATATTTCTATAAAAAAATATATGTGACGTAAGTTATTATTTGCAAACTGTTTAGAATTGATGTTAATATTTTGTACTGAATTTATATGCCAGTAATTCAATGCAGTTGAATTAGTTGCAGTTGTAGTTTTTAATGAGGGACATTGTGCCAAATATATAAATTATATTATAATATATTTTTCTCATATTAAATAAATGATTTCATTGTGATGATTTCTTTTGATTTCTTTTTAGCCTTAAAAATTAATGTGTCTGAGGTTGTTTTTTTTTCTTTTTCTTTTTCTACAATGGAACCACACACACGTGTCAAATCTGCACCAGTGAGTCAGTTAAGGTGAAATAAATAAAGTGAAATTAATTCTTTTGGTTCGTTTGCTATTTGGTTTGTTTCAATGCTGAACATAATTAAAAGGAGAGAAAAAGCTAAAAGTGTCTTATATGGCAGGAAACATCTTTGTTAAAAAACAAACCTCAGCATGAAGAACTAAAAATTAAAACACTTTACGTATAACTTATATATCTTAAGAACACAAGACATTTCTGCAGTGCTACAGCACACTTTTGCAACTCATGTCTACAAAATAATCCCACAATTCCACTTCTTGCAGTCGGTTCAGAGTCGAATCATTTTCTCTCTGCAATCAAACCACCCTAGAGGTCACTTGGAGACTCTCTCAGGCTGTGGAACATGACTGCTGTGTGCCTGAAGAACCAGGGCAAGGAGGAGAACACACCAAGGCTGCATTCAACACTGCATTAGCACATCTAAGTAGTCATGGTGCAAGCTGATAAAATTCTATATCCGGTGAGCTCCTTTAGTTTGAAGATGATTTAACAGCTGCTAGGAGATGGAGAAAATGAAATCATCCCAGTCAAAAGTACATCTGCATCAGCCATCTGGCTTCTTCGTGTGTTTACAGTTCCTGCTAATGTTTATACATGAAGAGAAAAGCTATTCACACTGAAACACACTGAGAAATGTTGTTTAGTGCATGTTTCTAGCACAGCATTCAGATGCCTCAATGGTGTTCAACATTGAGTCGTGGTTTTGATGCTGAATGTGTTTGTGTGGTAGGTCTGAGTGAGTCTGAGTCATCTTTTTCGTGGGTTCCTGTCAGAGAGCAACAGTTGCTATGGAGATGGAAGGCATTCACGGATGAGAGGCATTTCCTATAGTGGGCAGAGAGAGCAGCACATGCAGGTACACACTGACTGCTCAGTACACAGCTCGGGGATATCAAACCATGCACAAACATTAAATCAGAGCATGTTAGCGTCTGCTCAGTTGGTGTTCCTACCTTCCTGTTTGGTAGACAGGTGGCCTGTGTACTTAACAATCTCAAAGAAGAAGGTGTGGACTTTGTATCTGTCAGTCTGAGTGAAGGAGGCGTGGCCTCTGTATCTGTCATTGTGAGTGAGGGAGGTGTGGCCTCTGTATCTGTCAGTGTGAGTGAAGGAGGCATGGCCTCTGTATCTGTCACTGTGAGGGAAGGAGGCGTGGCCTCTGTACTTGACAGTCTCAGTAAAGGTGTGCCCTCTGTATCGGTCAGCTTCAGAAGATGGAGGCGTGGCCTCTCTATCTGTCAGTGTGAGTGAAGGAGGCATGGCCTCTGTATCTGTCAGTGTGAGTGAAGGAGGCATGGCCTCTGTATCTGTCAGTGTGAGTGAAGGAGGCATGGCCTCTGTATCTGTCAGCCTCAGCAAAAGAGGTGTGGCCTCTGTATCTGTCATTGTGAGTGAAGGAAGCATGGCCTCTGTATCTCTCAGTGTGAGGGAAGGAGGCGTGGCCTCTGTATCTATCAGTGTGAGTGAAGGAGGCGTGGCCTCTGTATCTGTCATTGTGAGTGAAGGAAGCATAGCCTCTGTATCTATCAGTGTGAGTGAAGGAGGTGTGGCCTCTGTATCTGTCATTGTGAGTGAAGGAAGCATGGCCTCTGTATCTGTCAGTGTGAGGGAAGGAGGCGTGGCCTCTGTATCTATCAGTGTGAGTGAAGGAGGCGTGGCCTCTGTGTCTGTCAGCCTCAGCAAAAGAGGTGTGGCCTCTGTAACTGTCAAACTTAGAGAACTACGCATGGCCTCTGTACTTGACAGTCTCAGTAAAGGTGTGCCCTCTGTATCAGTCAGCTTCAGTGATGGAGGCGTGGTCTCTGTATCTGTCAGTCTCTGTGAAAGAGGTGTGGTCTCTTTATCTGTCAGTCTCTGTGAAGGAGGCGTGGTCTCGGTATCCTATTGCAATTCTTCTAAATTAATCACATCCTGAAGCAGCTTTTGATTGCCCCAGATTTATAAATGACATTTTTTTATAAATCTAATCAATGATTCTGTATCAAGATGCTAATTAACTCATCTTAAAAAATAAACACATAATCTTTCCATTGTCTGTACCATTTATCCGATCTATTATCGGGTCACGGGGAGACTCAGGTGTCATTGGGCATCAAGGCAGGATACACCCTGGATGGAGTGCCAACCCATCGCAGGGCACACACACATTCTCAACGAATAATCTTATCTATCGAAAATATTTTATTTCTCTGAGATAACATTCAGTACATTGTTCATTTGTATTTATTCCAGTCATCATTGTGTAGCCATGATGCTGAAGTCAGGCTAATACAGCTAGCCCTTACATCACACTGTCAGTGAGGAAAGGCTAAAGATGACGTTAATTGTCAGAGAGCGTTTAGTGTTCAGACAGCGTGTCTCTCACTGTGTCTCATCTCAGCACTCACAACCCTAATAAAGCCTTTTACATAAGTGTGACTTCTTTCATTAGCCTTTGCTTTAGGTTTGCTGGCTGTCCTTTTTCTCAGCAGCCACCAAATCCTGCAGTGAGTCTCGGTACGGCTAAATGATTTCATATCAGCTGTGAAGAGCTCTTCTGAAAGTAATACGTGTCTCTTGTTCCTTTAACAGAGCTCATTAGCATGATCTTCATGCTCTTCACTACGTTTCGGCTTCTCTGTGCAAAGCTGAGCACCTGCATGAGTAATAGCTTTCCTCAGATCGATGCTCTTCCCACGGCCAGCACGGGAACCAGATAGCAGCCGTAAAACAGCCCTGGTGGAACCGGGAAGTGCAGAAGCAGCCCTCTGAGGATTTACTGCTCGCTGAAGTGCTGTTATTCACTCTAGAGTACAGGAGAGTGAGGGAGCATGAGGGAGATGGTCATCCTTGATCCTTTTCTCTCTGAATCAATTCAATTCCAGTTTCAATCCTGATACGGCCCGGTGACTCAGCAAACTATGATAGAGGGGCACCTGAATCGCACGCGCACACACGTAGACACTCATAAACCTTGAAGTGATTCTCGTACTTTTCCTCTTCAGACGTTTATGGTCCGCTGATTCACAGTGAGATGATGTCGACACCAGCACCTCATTCTAGCAGCTTGCACTGTAATAACTATGATCCAGGGCATCTGTTCTTTAATCAACTACGTATTCCCTTTTTCCTCTCACTCCACTGACTCCTTCACTTCAATTCATTGATTTGGGGGTGGAGAAAATAATCATAACTTCATTAGCAAGCCTCCCGGGCAAGTAAGCGCTGCACCATGCTGACCAGTCCCATGTTGCTTAGTTAACTGAGTGCTAGCCAGACTAATGGAAACGAGCGAGTTTATAATCATGTTTGCGCCCTTGGCTATGAGACGTTGTGTTCCTTGTTCGAGTCTGGCATGTTTTTCCCTGGACTTGGTTCTGTCAGTGTTTCCACACACCTGTGTGTTCCAAGTTCGAACAAAATCTTTCTCTGCCAATCATGATTTCTAATTAATCCACTGCGTCTCTGTGGAGATTAAAGATCCAGAGATGTAATCAAGAGCTTCAGAACTCCACTCTAGCGTACTATTTTTGACATATTACTGCATACAGCCAAAAGTATGTGCACCCCTGACCAGCACACCCATATGTGGTTCTTCCTAAACTGTTGCCACAAAGCTGGAAGCACCGTATTTTCTAGAATGTTTTGTATGCTGAAACATTATGAAGATTTTCCCTTCATTGGAATTAAAGAGGTGCAAACCTGTTCCTGCGCAAATGACAGAGCTCCATGAAGACATGGTGTGGAGGTTAATGTTGGAGTGGAAGAACTCAAGTGTCCTGCACAGAGCCCTCACTCTGACTCAATCCCACTGAACACTTTTGGGATGAAGTGGAACTGATCTTACTAAAGCCCTCATAGCCGAAAGAAGACAACTCCTCATGGCCATGCTCCAACATCTAGTGGAAAGCCTTGACAGAAGTGAAGAGAGGAGCTTATTATAACAGTACAGAGGAACTGACTCTGTGTTGTTTGAACAGTATGTGTGTTACGATCAGGTGTCCACATACTTCTGACAGATAATTACGCAGCAAGCGAAAACATGACTAACTTTTCCCTTAGTTACAAATTAGGAAACTATGTATATTTAAGGTCCAGATAAAAAAAAAACGCGGGACTGACTGAGACTAGGTGAACTCTTTTAACAAAAGAGTTTAAGTGAGCTCTGGTTGGTCCGTGAATATTTCTGTTTAGATGCTCCTCAGTGCTTTTGTGGTTTGCTTAAACTCCGAAAAACTTTACAGCATCATTAACATTGAGTCATTAAAGCAGCTCATCAAAATTCACATAAAAGCGCTAATGAGAGAAAGCCCTACTGTATAACAGACAGAGAAGAGGTCTAACCTTTCCTCCTGGACTCCCGTCTCACACTGGCTTTGATGCTTGCTTGTGTTTCTTCCTCTGTCGACATCCTCCCGAGTCCTGCTTCTTCTTGTCCTGCATGGATTCGTCTCCCAGCTTGGCTACGCTCGGTCCTGCATGCTGCTCTCGTTCAGCTCGTCCGCTCTTCTCAGCCTGAGAGAAGAAACTCTTCTTTTTTGTTTCTTTTTTTTTTTTTTTTTGTGGATTCCCTTTAGCCCTTTAGTTCAGGTCTAGTGGCTCACACCTTGTCACAGAGAGAAAGCCGAGCTCTGACTCATGCAGCATCACACAGCAGAACCTTCCTGTAGGCACTGGGGACAAACAGACAGACAGAAAAGAACATTTTGCATCAGTGCTATCACAGGACGTGACTGTCGAGGATGTCTCAGGTTGTGAGTAGAACTGCTGGATAGTGTTTTCTTGTTTTCCTTTCACAAAACAGATTAAAAGATGAACATGAAGCGATAAATCAAAATTTCAGCACTCTTTTTTCACATGGTCAGAAATATTGGAACACGTGACTGACAGGTGTGTCATGTTAGAATAGCTCTGAGCGTCTGCTTTGGGAATGAGCTCTGGGCTTCACCTGTGAAGATGGCATTTGTTTGTGAAAAGGATAAACCAACATGAAGAACAGTGAGCTGTTTTGGGGAGAAAGCAAGCCATTGCACAAGCATTGCACAGACACAACAACGCGGAATGTCATAAAAATAAAGAATCCACTGGTGCAGTAACAACCAGGAAAAACAACAGCAGCAGCTGATGGCAGAAACACTGTGAGAGCTGTGAATAAAAACCCCTAAAACAACAGTCAGTGACATCACCAACAACCTCCACAACCACTTAACTCATTGAATCCTTTCAGTCATGAGATTATATCCTCTTCCTCTTTCAGCAGGTCAGTGTTCAAACCACTTATCCCTTTTGGTCATTACTGACATTCCCTTCTCTTGCATTCAGTGGATCTTGTTTTGGATCATTTACATTTACGGCATTTAGCAGAGGTCCTGATCCAGAGCATTGCATTTTATTCAACTTACATTTTATACAAGTGAGCAATTAAGGGGCACGTGGCACAGTGGCACAGTGGCAGTGGCTGCTTAGTGTAGCTTGGATTTTAACTCACAACCTTTTAATCAGTAGTCCAATGCCTTAACCACTAAGCTACCACATCCCAGTCAATCTGCTACCACATCCCAGTGATCAGTGAATCTATTTGGCCATTACTGAGATTCCCTCATCTCACATTTAGTGGGTTAGTGTCTGAATCAGTGAATCTTAAGGTCATGATTGAGATTCACTCTGTCATTCAGTGTCCATGAATGTCCATGATTCACTCTATTTACTCATTCAGCTCATCATTGTTTGAATCAGTGAATCATTTTTTTCTCGTCTAAGATTCCCTCCTCTTTCATTCAGCTCATCAGTGTTTGAATCAGGGACTCATTTTGTTCATGTCCATGATTCACTCCTTTCATTCAGCTCATCACTGACTGAATCAGTGAATCATCTTGTTCATGTCTAAGATTCCCTCCTCTTCCATTCAGCTCATCACTGACTGAATCAGTGAATCATTTTGTTCATGTCTAATATTCCCTCCTCTTTCATTCAGCTCATCAGTATTTGAGTCAGTGATTCATTTTGTTCATGTTCATGATTCACTTCTCTCTCATTCAGCTCATCAGTGTTTGAATTAGAATCTTATGGTCTTGACTGAGACTCACTCTGTCATTCAGTCTTTGAATCAGTGATTTTTTTCTTCATGTCCAAGATTCATTCATTTTTTTGTTTAGCTCATCAGTGTTTAAATCAGTAAATCATTTAGGTCCAGTGCTTGAATCCATAATTTTTTTCATTATGTTCAAGATCGGGGGGCACAGTGGCTTGGTGGCTTGGTGGTTAGCACATTTGCCTCACACCTCCAGGGTTGGGGGTTCGATTCCTGCCTCTGCCGTGTGTGTGGAGTTTGCATGTTCATCCCATGCCTTGGGGGTTTCCTCTGGGTACTCTGGTTTCCTCCCATGGTCCAAAGACATGCATTGTAGGCTGATTGGTAGACAATGAATGAATGTTCAAGATCCATTACTTTTTGGTTCAGCTTATCGGTGTTTGAATCAGTGATTCTTTTTTCATATCTATGATTCATTCCTTTCTCATTCAGCTCATCATTGACTGAATCAGTGAATCATTTTGTTGATATCCATGATTCATCTCCCTCACATTCAGCTCATCACTGTTTACATCAGTGACTCTTTTTTGATGC
Source organism: Hemibagrus guttatus (assembly GCA_033459395.1). Lineage (NCBI taxonomy): Eukaryota > Metazoa > Chordata > Actinopteri > Siluriformes > Bagridae > Hemibagrus > Hemibagrus guttatus. The sequence continues at coordinate 9,534,593 of JAUCMX010000005.1, read as the reverse complement.
CCATGATTCACTCTGCTCTCAATCAGCTCATCGTCCTTTGAATCAGTGAATCAGTGGCTCATATCCAGGAGTCACTCCTCTTCTGTTCAGCTCATCAATGTTTGAATCATTGAATCATTTTGTTCATGTCCATGATTCATTCATCTGTAGCTCGGCTCGTCATTGACTAAATCATTGAATCTTTTGTTCATGTTCATCAATCACTGCTCTCTCATTCAGCTCGACAGTGTTTGAATCAGTGAATCCTTTACGCTTGAGTGAATCAGTCAGTTAAATGAGTTTCTGTAGAGTTTCAGTGTATGCAGTAGTAATCTCTGTTGGTCTGGGTGTGAACAATAAACCTTTTGAAAACCTCTCAGTGCTCCTTTGATGGCGATGTGTTACAGCTGTACATTTGAGCAAAACAAGTGAACACCTCTACTAACCTATGAATCGAATTAAAAGAATCATTTTCCTGAATTATTCAGTCACGGAAAAGACTCAAAAAACTGAGCTTTCAAGCAGTTTGTTGCTGATCATGATCATGTCCTTCAGGATGTGTATTATAGAGGAGGAACTGCTGAACTGTGCGCTGAAGCCCCGTGCTACACCGACACCTAGACATCGTCTTCACGTGCGCTTGATTTCTGCTGTGAAATATTTATGCGTGTTAAGACGGCTGGATGTCAGAAAACGGCATGGAGTCTCTGTAATGTAATTTTCATCAGCATCAAGGCGGCAACAGCTTATTGAGTTCTGTGAAAGAACGAGTTAATGCGATGTACGACTGGCGCTAACTAGGTCAGCATGGCGTCCCTGATCAGCTCCAGTGTCTCTGATGATTTGGTGCACAGCTAACAAGCAGCTTCCTCTCTCACTCTGTGTGCTTGTGTGTGTGTGTGTGTTTTATTTCAGTGGCATCCTGCCTGCCAAAGGCCTCAAGGAAAGAAAAAATACAACCTGTTTTTTTATGTTCAATCACATATGAGCTTCTTGATCTTATTATTAAAGGGAAGCTGAAGTCTGCCCTGATTTCTAGAGGGGACACATTTGTCTTTGGGATTAGCACTGTAAATGGAGTGGGATAACCCCTGACAGCTGCTGCTCTTCATGTTCGCGAGAGCTGGAGTGAGGCGTGCATGAGTGGCATTGGCCTAGTTTGTTCAGCTCTCGTGAGGGTCTGTCAGGGAAAATCTGTGTTAGCGCCTGTGCCATGCCGCGCCGCGCTCCAGATCACTTCTTAACAAGATTGATCAACGTAGCTGTGCGAAGCCTTTGACTAGAGATCTTCATAACATGTCGGAGTGAGATCTGAATCCATCAGAAGGGAGACGCTTTTAGACTTTATACAGAATGAAGACATCATTTGGATGATTGGAAGTTGGATGATTTCTGGGTAAAAGTGTAAAAGAGGTGTGCGTTTCCCTTCACAATCAAAAGCATGCTGTTGGCAGAACAGTCGCTGGAGTTTTTTTTTCCTTTTTTTTTTTTTTTTAAGGAAGATAATCCTATTTCTTTTCACACATCCAATTACCCAGTTTCTGATCTGTTTACATTTAGAAACAACAAGAAACGTATTATCCAGTTTGATGAATCGAAGCGGCTAATCGATCCTGTTTTTGCATTTCGTCCTTCTGTGTTCTTCAAGGAACTTCAGCCTCAAGGCTGGATTGTAAAATCGATTCCTTGGAGCATTGCTTCCAAAAACTGGCGGGAAAAAAAAAATGTCCCGGAGTCATAAGATAAGATAAAATGTGTTTTTAAATATGGTGTAGTTATATTGCACTGTTGCAAAAAATATTTTCCATTCAGCATGCCAGAAATTTCTTTCTACACGTTTCACTCACTAATACTGCACACTGATTGGTCAGGAGGAGGGGGGAAAAAATGACATCACATTTTTTCAGCATTAAAATCTCTGCTGTGATTTAAAAAAAAATAAAATAAAATAAAAATAAAATAAAATAAAATAAACAGTGAAAACACTTTAGTAAACAGCCGCTTTCCTTAGGATTGAATTGTACAACGTGTGTGTGTGTGTGTGTGGGTGGGTGTGTGTGTGCTATTAGTACTGAAAAGAAAGTGTGAAAGCACTCTTCAGCAATGTGTGTTTTTTTCTGACTTACAGCACAGTAATCTGTATTTACTAGTTTCAGTCTAAAGAACTGACCAGTAGGATTTTTTTTTTTCTCAAGTGTAATCTCTGCAAGCTCTTGAAATAATGTATTTAAAAGTAGCAGGAACGGGGCTCTTTATATAACCTGTGACATGAAAGGCACCGGATCGAGGACGGCCCAGAGGCCCGAGCGTGCTGTGCAGAACGAGCGGCAGATCCTCCGGGCGTGAAAGAGGAAGGGAAGGATGTGAGCTCCCTAATTAAAGGTGACGCGAGGTGAGGTAAAGGAGAGGGGAGCGTGTGCTGAAACGGATTAGTTTGTTCAGCCGAGGAAGAGCTTGGTGAGTTTCTGGTCAGCGTATACAGTTGGTGGAGTCTCAGTCCTTCACGTTTCCTGGGTCAGAATGCGCTGATTCTCTGAACCCTTGAGGTTGACGTTCTGTTTCTGTCTCTGAGTCGTGGCATATAGATATAAGACATACTGAGTTGCAGTGAAAGTGTAGAAGAAGCGTAGGCTGCTATATGTAGTTATATTGATGTAAATAGTTAACCCTTTTCTGCATGGTGTCAACAACTCTCATGGAGCCAATAAATATTTTAAGGATAATGTAAATCATGTAAGATGGAATTCAACCTCGAAAGTGAGGGAGAGGAAGGATAAAGTGAGGGAGAGGAGAAGAGAGGAGAGATAAAGAGAGAAAAGGAGAGGAGAGGAGAGATAAAGTGAGGGAGAGGAGAAGAGAGGAGAGATAAAGAGAGAAAAGGAGAGGAGAGGAGCGAAAAGGAGAGGAGAGGAGAGATAAAGAGAGAAAAGAAGAGGAGAGGAGAGAAAAGGAGAGCAGAGGAGAGGAGAGGAGAGATAAAGAGAGGGAGAGGAGAAGAGAGGAGAAGACAGATAAAGAGAGAGGAAAGATAAAGAGAGGAATGGAGAGGAGAGATAAAGAGAGGGAGAGGAGTGGAGGGGAGAGATAAAGAGAGGGATGGAGAGGAGAGATAAAGAGAAGAGGGGAGTGGAGAGGAGAAGAGTGGAGAGGAGAGATAAAGAGAGAGGAGAGATAAGGAGAGGAATGGAGAGGAGAGATAAAGAGAGAGAGAGGAGTGGTGAGGAGAGATAATGAGAGGAGAAGAGCGATAAAGAGAGAGGGGAAGGAGAGGAGAGAGGGGAGAGGAGAGGAGAAGAGAAGAGAGGAGAGGAGAGGAGAGGAGAGGAGGGGAGAGGAGGGGAGAGGAGGGGAGAGGAGGGGAGAGGAGGGGAGAGGAGAGGAGAGGAGAGGAGAGATAAAGAGAGAGGAGAGATAAAGAGAGGAATGGAGAGGAGAGGAAAGGAGAGGAGAGATAAAGAGAAAGGAGAAATAAAGAGAAAGGAGAGATAAAGAGAGGAATGGAGAGGAGAGGAGAAAAGAGGAGAGGGGGGTTGTGTTGAAAATCTTTGAACATTGTGTTGAATGTAAGTGAACATCTCCTCCTGGAGGAAACCCCCGAGGCACAGGGAGAACATGCAAACTCCACACACACACACACACACGGCGCAGGCAGGAATCAAACCCCCAACCCTGGAGGTGTGAGGCAAACGTGCTAACCACCATGCCACCGTGCCTCCCTCGTTTAAGTCAATTCTATTCAATTTATTTATATAGTGCTTTTAACAACGGACATAAAATCTAGAAACAAAGAAAAAGTTAAGTTGCTATTTATCTCTAACGCTTAGCGCAAGCCTGAGGCGAGAGTGGTGAGGAAAAAACTCCCTGAGATGATATGAGGGAGAATCCTTGAGAGGAACCAGGCTCAGAAGGGAACCTCATCCTCATTTGGGTGACACTGGACAGGAAGTAATGTCAATGTAAATAATGTCCTTTCTACAGCTGTTTATATTCATGAGGATTTGTGCAACCAAGAGCTCCTGAGGAACTAACAGGTCAGTGTAGTTTCTGAGTTCATTAAACGCTTAGAACAAATGGCTATGATGGAGTTAGCCTGTGGCCTTGAAATGTTTATCACGTGTCCTCAGTGTGTTCACTTTATTAAAACGTAATCAACGTTCACCTCAGTGGCATGAACCGCCTCAAAGCAGGGGTGGAGGTGCGGCTGGGTCAGTGGTCAGTTCGGGCATTACAAAAACCTAATGTCTGAAGAAAAAAATCTGGAAAAATATTTAAGCACTTTTTTTCCAAACAGAAAATGTTAACGACCAATCTTTTTTTTTTTTTTTTTATCCACTCATTCACAGTTAATGTTGAGTCCAAGCATGAGTGATAAAATCAGCAGGAGAAGGCTGCGAAGTCTATAAAACCCAAATAAGAATAAAAAGGAACAGCACTCCAGACAGAAACAGAGCCTGCAGAGTCTTTTACAATTTCTGGCACACGAGTCAGAGAATCTGGCAGAGCTTTTCAACTGAATGGAAAAAAAATAAAATCAGGAAAGGAATTGAACTATAGACGAGTCGTTCTGCAGCAGGCAGTAACACTAACTCTCTGTACAGGAGGAGATGTTCACTTACATTCAACACAATGTTCAAAGATTTTCAACACAACCCCCCTCTCCTCTTTTCTCCTCTCCTCTCCTCCCCTCCCCTCTCCTCTCCTCTCCTCTCCATTCCTCTCCTCTCTCTTTATCTCTCCTCTCCTCTCCTCTCCATTCCTCTCTTTATCTCTCCATTCCTCTCCATTCCTCTCTTTATCTCTCCATTCCTCTCCATTCCTCTCTTTATCTCTCCTCTCCTCTCCTCTCCATTCCTCTCTTTATCTCTCCATTCCTCTCCATTCCTCTCTTTATCTCTCCTCTCCTCTCCTCTCCTCTCCTCTGCTCTCCTTTTCTCTCCTCTCCTCTTCTTTTCTTTCTTTATCTCTCCTCTCCTCTCCTTTTCTCTCTTTATCTCTCCTGTCCTCTCCTTTTCTCTCTTTATCTCTCCTCTCTTCTCCTCTCCCTCACTTTATCCCTCCTCTCCTCCCTTTTCTCTCCCTCTCCTCCCTTTTCTCTCCCTCTCCTCCTATATTCTCCTCTCCTCTTCCTCTCCTCTCCCTTTACACCAGTCGTACCGTGACTCGCACGTACACAGCCCCATCAAAGCACTCCATCTCAAAAGGCACTGATAATCTTGTTTTGTGAGTGTAATCAAGAGCTGAAGCCACTGAAAGAAAGAGAGGCTTCAGCTGGAGAGAAAAAAAAGCTGAAATGAAAGAGCTCTAAACACACACACACACACACACACACACACACACACACACACACACACACAGACTACCTAATGAAATATCTTGCACTGACTATTCACCTGATTTCTGCAGCAATTATATAACCTCCAGAACAAAGAGACTTATTTCATCAAGTTTTTTTCTTTAAAAACAAAAAATTACAGACTTTATATTGATTTCAGCTCCATAAAGCAATAAGGTGGCATTTTGCAGCTGTTTTTAATTTCCTGACACACCACACGGAGCCTCCCTGCTGAAATATACTTACATGAGCCACTTTCTCTTGTATAGGAAAAGAAATCCACCCTGAACCTCTTGCTTTATCACTTTGATAATTAACACATGATCTGTGTGTGTGTGTGTGTGTGTGTGTGTGTGTGTGTGTGAACAGCCCTTTATTCTGTACAGCTCTCTCTCCGTATCACCTTCCAAAGCTTCACTTTCATGCTAACACCACCACCAACACCGTCAAACTCGTCATCTCGTGGACAACTAACTACCAAAAGCCGAGTCTCTAGTGTAAGTAAGTGTCGTATAACTGCATTGCATTCTGGGAGTTTTAGTTTGCACCCAACATATGCATTAACGTCACTATGGCTCATTTCACATTAGAAAAAAGAAGCTCTTTTGTTTTTAGGAGCAAGAAGTGTCCCATCAGTGTGACACACAAATGCTAACTCCTGACTAACAAACTGGCACTCACATCATTCTGCAGTAAAAACCTATCCCTCTGTTGCAAATCTAATACATACACCGATCAGCCATAACACTGTGAGCAGTGAGAGGTGAAGTGAATAACACTGATTATCTCCTCATCATAGCACCTGTTAGTGGGTGGGATATATTAGGCAGTAAGTGAACATTTTGTCCTCAAAGTTGATGTGTTAGAAGCAGGAAAAATGGGCAAGAGTAAGGATTTGAGCGAGTTTGACAAAAAGGGCCAAATTGTGATGGCTAGACCACTGGATCAGAACATCTCCAAAACTGCAGCTCTTGTGGGGTGTTCCCGGTCTGCAGTGGTCAGTATCTATCAAAAGTGGTCCAAGGAAGGAACAGTGGTGAAGCGGCGACAGGGTCATGGGCGGCTGAGGCTCATTGATGCACGTGGGGAGCGAAGGCTGGCCCGTGTGGTCCGATCCAACAGACGAGCTACTGTTGCTCAAATTGCTGAAGAAGTTAAAGCTGGTTCTGATAGAAAGGTGTCAGAATACACAGTGCATGACGGGTCAGGGCTGTTTTGGCAGCTAAAGGGGGACCGACACAATATTAGGCAGGTGGTCATAATGTTATGCCTTGTCGGTGTATATCCTCCTCAATACCATTAATCACTACTAATATTAAGAAGATTATTATTACATTGTTTATTAGTGTCCTTAAACTAAACAAAAGATCTTCTGGATGTTTTCGATTATTAAATAGATGGACGATGGCAAAAAAGGTTCTAGTCACTTATCTACATCATCTACTATTTCTTATAATGAGATTACATTATAAATGTTCTTATTTGATAGTTTTGCTCATTTTAAGCATTCATTTCTAGGAAGAAGGAAACGTATCGCCAAGAGAATAAGAATATTTACAGCTTAAAAATAGTCAAATATGTCTAGGAATATGTTTAATCATCCAAGATGTGGTTTCTTGTCATCTTCAATAGGAAATTCTAGGTCATTTGGACCTGATTTGGTATTTGAACTTGCCATTTTCTGCAGTGTTGGAGAGAGAGACAGAGTGATTTACGCTGCTGTGCATAAAATCTATAAACATTTTACAGTTAGACATGGAAACCTGATGAAGGAATGTTTGGCTCGGCTTTTCAGGTTCAAATAATTGAGTAGTCTAATATTATGAACCTGAGGTTTATGGTGATAAAGGCTTGAGCTCGAAGGTATGAGCATGGAAGGTAATTTCAGAGATTGGGTTACATGCTAGCACGTGATAATGTCTGCCCCGTTTCACACCGAATGAAAATCGGGTGTTTAAAAGCCTTGTTTGAGTGTAATTAAGATTTGCACGGCATGTTTGCACGTTCAGGTCACACCAGACTGATTACATGATGGGCAGCGTGCTGCTGGTGTCTCATTGCGCTCCTCCATCAGCGCAGTTAATAATGAAAATAATGACCTTGGAGCTGCTGATCGTGCGGTGAGTCCCTGTGGAGAGGAAATCCATCTCTCTGCTGTCTTTACTGCAATCTTTGGCTTGTTATTCAGGAACACTCGATTTCACAATAGGAATAATCCACTAGGTTTAGGGAAGTGAAGAGCTGTCATATGGAAGTGAAATTTTTTGCTCAAACACTGGGTGATTAAGTCATAGGACATGTTAACACACACCCTAACACAGGGCTGATTACCGTCATCTCACTCACTCACTGATATCAAACTATATTAATATCCCAGAGCAAACTGTTTTTTATTTTGTTTTAGTGAAAAGAAGGATAAGAAATATACAGTCTACAAGCTAAAAGGTTTGAAAATGGAAGTGTGTTCTAGAAGAATCTTGATTATGTTTCCAACCTCAGTGAGATGTACTGAATAATCAAGGCGTTCTAAAACCGAACTGGAAGCGCGCTGAATACTGGAAGTGCACTGAGTAATCTAGAACATTACAGGAAGTGTGTTGAACATTCTAGAACCTACCTGGATGTATGTTGAAAGCCCTAGAACCAGTAGAATCTAGTATCTGGTAGAATCTAGAAACTAGTAGAATGCTGAATATTCTGAATCTTAATGTAAGCTTGTTAAATATTATATATCCTAACAGAATATTCTAGAACCTAACTGTAAGTGCGATGAATATCCATGAATTTTTAATGTAAGCTTATTAAATATCCTATGTCCTAACGGAATATTCTAGAACCTAGCTGGGAGTGTGTTGAAAACCCTAGAACCAGTAGAATCTGTTATCTGGTAGAGGCTAGAAACTTGTAGAATGCTGAATATTGCTGAATTTTAATGTAAGCTTGTTAAATATTCTAGATCCTAACGGAATACTCTAGAACCTAACTGGAAGCATGTTAAAAAAACCATAGAACCAGCAGAATCTAGTATCTGGTAGAGTCTAGAGACTCATAGAATGCTGAATATTCTAAATTTTAATGTAAGCTAAATATAATAGATTCTAACGGAATATTCTAGAACCTAACTGGAATCGTGCTGAATATTCATGAATTTTAATGGAAGCTTGTTAAATATTCAGATCCTAACGGAATATTCTGGACCCTAACTGGAAGGGTGATAAATATTCTGAATTCTAATGTAAGCTTGTTAAATATTCCAGATCCTAACGGAATATTCTGGACCCTAACTGGAAGTGTGATAAATATTCTGAATTCTAATGTAAGCTTGTTAAATATTCCAGACCTAACGGAATATTCTGGAACCCTAACTGGAAGTGTGATAAATATTCTGAATTCTAATGTAAGCTTGTTAAATATTCCACATCCTAACGGAATATTCTGGACCCTAACTGGAAGTGTGATAAATATTCTGAATTCTAATGTAAGCTTGTTAAATATTCCAGATCCTAACGGAATATTCTAGATCCTAACTGTAAGTGCGATGAATATCCATGAATTTTTAATGTAAGCTTATTAAATATCCTATGTCCTAACGGAATATTCTAGAACCTAGCTGGGAGTGTGTTGAAAACCCTAGAACCAGTAGAATCTATTATCTGGTAGAGGCTAGAAACTTGTAGAATGCTGAATATTGCTGAATTTTAATGTAAGCTTGTTAAATATTCTAGATCCTAACGGAATACTCTAGAACCTAACTGGAAGCATGTTAAAAAAACCATAGAACCAGCAGAATCTAGTATCTGGTAGAGTCTAGAGACTCATAGAATGCTGAATATTCTAAATTTTAATGTAAGCTAAATATAATAGATTCTAACGGAATATTCTAGAACCTAACTGGAATCGTGCTGAATATTCATGAATTTTAATGGAAGCTTGTTAAATATTCCAGATCCTAACGGAATATTCTGGACCCTAACTGGAAGGGTGATAAATATTCTGAATTCTAATGTAAGCTTGTTAAATATTCCAGATCCTAACGGAATATTCTGGACCCTAACTGGAAGTGTGATAAATATTCTGAATTCTAATGTAAGCTTGTTAAATATTACAGATCCTAACGGAATATTCTGGACCCTAACTGGAAGTGTGATAAATATTCTGAATTCTAATGTAAGCTTGTTAAATATTCCAGATCCTAACGGAATATTCTAGATCCTAACTGGAAGTGTGCTGAATATTCATGAATTTTAATACAAGCTTGTAAAATATTCCGGATCCTAACAGAATATTCTAGAACCTCACTGGAAGTGTGCTGAATATTCATGAATTTTAATGTTAGCTTGTTAAATATTTTAGATCCTAACGGAATATTCTAGAACCTAACTGTAAGTGTGCGGAATATTCTAGAACATTACAGGAAGTGTGTTAAACATTCTAGAAGGTAAAGAGTAGTGTGTTAAATGATCTACAGCGAAAAAGGAAGATGTCGAATATTCTAGAACATAAACCGGAGTGTGTTGAATATTGCAGCATATTCGAACTGTTAGCTTTTATAGTATAGTACAGTGTTAATTACCAGTCTGGGTCTGTAACACAATTTTTAACATATTTAAAAAATATTATTTTATTATTTCTGCAAAGTCCATTTGATCTGCTGCCAACATTTAAATGCCAGCTCATTTATTTATTTTTTTAATCCTTTGCTGTTAAGGCTGCATATGTTTGCTGTAAACCAGACCTCTGACTCGGGGGCTTGGTCTGTTTCAATCATCGTATGAATAAATGAATGAGTAAAACGTTCTGTTTGAGCGCCTTCTAATAGCTGTTTAGAAGCGTGCTGGCTTATGTGATTTATGGGTCATTTGTCTTCTGGAGTTGAACGCTTGGAAAGGGGCGTGGTCTAGTGCGGATTTCCATTACTGAGCACTTTCTTCAGGGAGCAGTGAATAAATGCAGCATTTAACCTTTATTTAAACTTGGCTACTCCCTCCAGGCTTAACTGCGCTCGCCACCACTGAGCCAGCAGACCTTTAACTAACCTTTATCTACAAAAGAAGCTCTCAAACGCTGTGCACTAGCGCGCCGCCTCACACCACGTCATACTTTGGTCACTTACATCACAACATAGATTGTAGATACAAAGCATTCTGGTCAATAAACGATGGACTCTGGATAAAGTATTTGACACTAAATATATTTACACTACGCAGATGCTGATTTCTGGATTCCGATTGGTCGGAAAGCGTCGATTAATTTTCTATAACATCAGCTCTGAAAATCGTTGTAATATGTTGTATATCGTTTCTATAGCAACAGCTTGTTCAAAGGGACTTGCATTACAAACGCTCCTCATAAACCTGGACTAAATAACAGATTAAACGCTGCTATTTAACAAAGAAAACAAATATCATCATTGATCGCGGTGAGGTTTTCTGTAAGGAGGTGGTTTTTTAAGATTTCTGGAAGGAATCGCTGGTGTCAGTGTTTTGTGTTTTGTAACAGTCAGAAATAAAGCATTCTGGTGTCTCGGTAACATGACAAGCGGCGCCTTATGAACATCAGGAGAGCGCGAGAGGAGCAAAACAGAAGGACTATGTATTTTGTAAGGCAGACTTACCAAAAGTCATAAAAATAATAAAAATAAATAAATTTGAAAATTTGAACCCTTTGGCAATTTGCTGTAGAATAAGAGGAATAAAACACTTCAGGACATGCTGCTATAGGAAAAGAATCAACTTCAGGCTAGTAGCAGTAACTCCGCCTCAACACACCACAATCATGATTGTTTTCCTCTAACAACACAACAAATTTTAATAACTACTATACTTGTTATTGAATATGCTAATTCAAAATATGCAAATGAGCCCTATGCGAATAATACCAAGGTCACAATGAAGCTCTGTGAAATTTCTGCCAACTGGTACTTATGAGTTTGATGAAGATGTGTAGGGTTTGTTGGAGTTTAGGATAATTACTGCACATTACTTGACATTATGCGGTTTCATAAATATTAAATATCGAGCCTGCTGTGATCATTAATATAATAATAAAATGATAAATAAGCTAACGTGAATTATTTAGTGCAAACATTGCAGGACTAACCATTAACATGAAGAAACATCAAGAGTTGGATTAATATAGCGTAATCATAGCACTTTTAGTGACGGATATAAAAGATCACGTTTTGTACAAGCATACTCAGGGAACAGAAAAGAAAGGGAAAACGCCAGGGCAGGAAGTCTTTTACGTTCTCATAAACACAACAGAACGGCTGAATAGAAATCTCAGCTATTACCTTGAGATATTTAATGAACGTGGACAGTTAATTTTATGATGTACAGAGGAGCATCATGGTGCTTATAGAAGATACTTACGCAGCCAATTTGGAGTCCACAAATGGTTGAGAATCATAAGTTTTAATCGACTCTACACTTAATGCAGCCGATAAAATTAAAGATGTTAGATGAAAGAAATGCGATCGTTCTTCAATGGAGCTGTGCGGCTATTCTTCTTTTGCTACAGGATCCTGTCACAGGACACAAACTGGATGATTAATTATAGAATTTTACCTGACGAAAAACATAACTTTGTCGCAGTATTTTGTGTATCAGCAAACATGAGCATGACTAAATTCTCAAATCAAATCCATCTCATTGTTGTAGTCTTATGGCTTGTACAACTTTAAATGTAACTCTAAATGGATAAAAAGTACGATGTTCATAGAATAGTTAGCCAATCGCTGTGGTATAAGAGGAATAAAACACTTCAGAGTGTGCTGTTCTAAACAAATGATTCATTTCAGGCCGGTAACAAAATCTGTTTCGTTCAAATCCGTCTTCTCTTCTGACCTTGTAATTCACAAAGCAAGCAGATGCCAAAGTCAAAGCAAACTACACTGAGCTGAGCTCTTCTCTCTTTTCTCTCTCATATTGCGCCAGAATTGCAAAAGCCCGAGAGGCAGTCATATGGCGTGGTGTCAGACTCTCGGCCAAGCGGTGTCTTTAATGATTCATTAGTCCGGCGTGTCCAGCCTCTGTTGTGACGTTTCTGAAGATCTAAGTGGAGCAGCGAGTTGATATTCCTGCATTGGAATAGCTCGCAGGTAAGAGTGTCGTATTCGAAGGTCCCTCAGCGCTGCAGAGGTTCAATCCGGTGCCAGACGTCGTGAGCCAAGTCCTCTGAATCCTGTGCCGTTTCTGAGGAGCCTCAGGGGGAAAAGAAGAATTAATGCACCACGCGCTCTTGCTCTTCTCCACCGTATGGTTGGGAAAGTGGATTTCCGCTCACGAGGCACTCAGAGTTTATCTCTTCAATAATCCTGATCTTTGATGCAAAAATCAAAGAGATTGCAATAAGGAAATGAAGTACACTACACAATTGGACTGTTGCACAGACGATGCTACTTCTAAAGCCATTCTTAATTGGTCGATTTGGACCGAGCAAGGAAAAAAAAAAATCAGACGCTGTGTCTTTCTATTCCAACTCGGGATTTCTTTGTCTTCACATTATGCAGACTCCATTTATCTTCTAGACAGAAAAGCTTAGGAAGTAGGGTGGTTTTTACACAGGGTCTGGTAAAAAAAAAAAAAAAAAAAATCTAATTTCACGATAATTGCCTATGGGGAACTCAATGCAAATATCAACCCTACTCTATAAAGCTGTGAGAAGAGGAGAAAATCCTTTTTTAATTGCCCAGTTAGGTTTGTGTTTAACTGTTCGGATGGAAATTGTACAGTGGCACATACAGAACAAACAAAATACTCATGATTTGTTTTGCTTAATATCAGCAGTAAGGCTGCGGTTGGAGTTCTGGTTAAAGGATTATTACTACATTTATAGTTTGCTGTTAATTCATTAACGAAAAGCTAAAGATAAGGGCCTCCTGGTTGGTCCAGCGGCAGGATCGCGCGCTCTCATTGCCACGGTTCCATTCCCGTGCAGGGCACCCATCCAGCCACTGAAGAGTTATCTCTCAGTGCCGGTCCCGAGCCCGGATAAATGGGAGGGTTGCGACAGGAAAGGCATCCGGCGTAAAACCTGTGCCAAATCGAGCGGACCAGAAAATGATGCGTTAAAAAAATAAAAATAAAAAAAACTGAAAAGCTAAAAATAACCATGCAGAAATTGAACACATGGGCTGTTCTTCACTACAGGCTTTCTTCCATCCGATACTACATGGCCAAAAGTATGTGCACCCCTGATCTTTACACACATATGCATCTTCCCCAAACTGTTAACAGCCAGAAAGCTGGAAGCACAGAATTTTCTAGAATGTCTCTTTGTCAGTTTTCCTTCACTGAAACTAACCTGTTCCAGCCTGACAGTACACTTGTGTACAAAGCAAGCTCCATGAAAACATGGTGTGTTAAGTCTCGAGTGGAAGAACTTGACCTCAGCCCCACTGACCTCAGACCTCAGTCCTCACCCAACATGAGTGTCTGATCTCATGTATGCCCTTGTAGCTGAATGAACACGAATCCTCACAGCCACACTCTAACACCTAGTGACCTAGTGAAGAATGAAGCTTATTAAAGCAGTGAAGAGATGGGAATAAATCTGAAATGAGATGTTCAACAAACACATACAGATACTTTTCTTCCAAGGCAAACTAATGTATTTTCCATCCGACTTCATTCACGTAAGAATGAATAAACAAATCTTAAATTCTCTGAAAGCAACTTTAGCAGAGATTTAGACACCTTCTTCCTCCTACCTTCGTTTCAATTTGCTCACCAAAGCCCTTATTTGTCAGTTCAACTATACCTCAATCGTCGGCTCTAGCCACATTAGTGTCAGTGTGTCATTTATTCAATACAACATGGTGATGGAGCTGATTAAGTGTGTCATCCCTTTGTTACTGGAGTCACATCAGTCACAGGCAAGGGCGAGGGATATGTAAAGATTAAAAGACTCCAGGCTGTGCTGATACAGGAAGACAGGATGATGTGATGAAGCGGAGTTACTCTTACCACCCTGAAGTTGATTATCTTTATAGAGCAGCATGTCCCTGAGAGAAGCAATTCCATTTTAGTCGCAGCAATTTTCAAAAGATTACATTTTTGAAATTATTATTATTTTTATTTGTTTATGGTTACATTTAACATTGTGCTGTTTGCACTTATGTTACAGCAGCTGTTCGTTCTCTTACTAGAATCTCTTGAATTTATTCATTCATTGTCTACCGCTTATCCGATCTACACTCGGGTCACGGGGAGCCTGTGCCTATCTCAGGCGTCATTGGGCATCAAGGCAGGATACACCCTGGACGGAGTGCCAACCCATCGCAGAGCACACACACACACACTCATTCACTCACGCAATCACACACTACGGACAATTTAGAGATGCCAATCAACCTACAATGCATGTCTTTGGACCGGGGGAGGAAACCGGAGTACCCGGAGGAAATCCCCGAGGCACGGGGAGAACATGCAAACTCCACACACACGGCGGAGGCGGGAATCAAACCCCCAATCCTGGAGGTGTGAGGCAAACGTGCTAGCCACCAAGCCACCATGCCCCCCCCCCCCCCTGAATTTAATAAAACAAAAAAATTCATCATGTAAACTCCTCTCTCCTGCACATCTCCAACTGTTTCAAAGCTCTAACACTAGAGACTCCTTCCATAAATGCTAAATAAACCTAACCTTATCAACATTAGCTGCATCCCAGATGATGTACGAGACATTATACTCTATGTGCTCTAGCGTCTTGCATGTGAATGTTAGAAGGGTTGTTCTGTCTCAAATAGAACACTTTTTTACTACCCCGGAAGAGGGAAGCCATTTCCCAGGCAATAGCAAATGCCATCAAATGGACATAATGCGACGTTGCTAGCTTAAGCATTTAGAATACAGTGCAATTTTAAACTGCTGAAAAATATCACACAACATGGGCTAATTTAAATGGCTAATTTGTATTACGAGAGTGTCGTCAGCCATCTTGAAATTTTTCATCCAGAGTCAAAGCCTTGTAGCCACGCCCCTCTTCTGCGACCGTTGAGTGCATGAACACACTTGTTTTTTCTAGGTTGAATAAGTGGGTACATGAAGTGCACTTCATCTTCTTGGAATCTTTAGAGTGAACACACTACTCACGCTATTTATACTACAAAATGGCATGATTATGGGATTGGGGACGCATCTGCCTACCCTTTGAATGATCTGTTACTATAGAAATCATGCTGCATTAAAACAAACACTATATATAAATCATCGATCAACAGCTCTGAACATTTGTCCTCCGAGCTACCGCCACGCTAACGACGTTTAAACAGCAGATGTGATTTGACATTTGAAGTCATACTGAGGCGTAAAATGTCTCCTCACCTGCATGAGCTTAACGACAGTGAGACAGTGTGAGTGCGAGTATGAATTTCTTCAGTGATTTCCGTTAACACATCTGCTTGTATTGTCACTGTAGCTGTCGTTACTGTGTATTGTACATCATCTTACATGGCATATCATTCACTGCACTTTTGTCTTGTGATGTAATTGCAGTGTACGGTCTTGGGTTTTAATTTATGTGAGTCTGCAAAACAGGGAACTCTTTGCACTGTTTGTTTTTGTTTGTTTTGGGGTTGTTGTTTTTTTATAACAATAGCTCATTTTGATTCTAATAAACCAAATTAATAGGTCACTAAAGCGGGAACCTGATATAACTGCGTGGATTTCATGCTAAAGAAGCATCTGAGGATTTCAGGATGTAAATGTAAACATAAACTTGAACTGATATAACCAGCCATCACATGACAACATTGTAAACTGTTCCTAAGGTATATTTAAAGTTCGATAATTATTAGATTTTTAGAAACTAAAATTCTAACCCTAAGTCCACGCTTTCATGTAAACTGCTCATAGGTTGTCTCATAAGTAGGTATGTAGTTATATTTCTTTTTGTTGGTCTTCATAATCTCTAGACATTCAATTTGAGGTTGTACCTGACAGGATGTGATCAAACTGACAAAAATAAATCCCCCCTTTTGTTGCGCTTCAAACAGCAAACTCCAGCTAGGAATTCAATAGGCTGGACTACAGCATTGGTCCGTGCAAATATTCAAGCCAATAGACTGGATTTATCGTTTGCTGACCAGGCTGTAGAGGGTTAGGAACCTGTGGCTAGGGTAGGTTGATGGACCGGTGCTGAATATCAGTAGTAGGTTGATACCTGGATTTGTTATACACTATATAGCCTCCAGTATGTGCTTGCTGAACATCAAATTCCCAATTTATCCCTCTTTGCTGTTATAGTAAGCTCCACGCTTCTGGGAAGGCTTTCCACTACTTCCTCTGGCTATAGGGATTTGAGCATTAATGAGATCAGGTACTAATGTCAGATTTAGAGGTCTGGGATGCATTCGGTGTTTCAGTTCATCTCAATAAACTCTTGAGTTCTTCCACTTCAACTTTGGTAAACCATGTCTTCAGGGGAGCTCGCTTTGTCATGCTGGAACAGGTTTGGACCTCTGAGATCCAGTGAAGGGAAATTGTAAAGCTACAGCATGCAAAGACATTCTTGAAAATCCCGTTTTTCCAACAGTTTGAGGAAGAACTATAAATGCGTGTGGTGGTCAGGTATAAACATACACAGATCAGGCATAACATTATGACCACCTGCCTAATATTGTGTTGGTCCCTCTGTTGCTGCCAAAACAGCCCTGACCCTTCATGCACTGTGTATTCTGACACCTGTCTATCAGAACCAGCAATTTGAGCAACAATAGCTCGTCTGTTGGATCAGACCACACGGGCCAGCCTGTCTCCGGGTCACCACTGTTCCTTCCTTGGACCACTTTTGATAGATACTGACCACTGCAGACCGGGAACACCCCAAAAGAGCTGCAGTTTTGGAGATGCTCTGATCCAGTGGTCTAGCCATCACAATTTGGCCCTTCGTCAAACTCGCTCAAATCCTTACTCTTGCCCATTTTTCCTCCCTTCTAACACATCAACTTTGAGGACAAAATGTTCACTTGCTGCCTAATATATCCCACCCACTAACAGGTGCCATGATGAGGAGGTCTTATTCACTTCACCTATGTTGTGTATGTGTGCAAGATGCCCTCTTATGGACTGGTGTCCCATCCAGGGTGTATTCCTGCCTCACACATGTGTTCCCAGGATAGACTCCGGACTCACACAAAGCCTATGACTCTGATAAAGGACTTTGAATATAACCGTGATATTTTTTGCTGTTTAATCAATGTCAATGTACACAGGACCTGCCAAGATCTGCCATTATACCTCTGAATGCTCTTTAAGCGTATACTCTATCCAAAGACACCGGTTTCTCCCGGGATCTGAGCCGGCTCGATCAATGAGCATCTCTGTTGTTGGTCTTCGGTTCAACATGGACCATCTGAAGTCGCATGATTTCTGATGACAAA
Source organism: Hemibagrus guttatus (assembly GCA_033459395.1). Lineage (NCBI taxonomy): Eukaryota > Metazoa > Chordata > Actinopteri > Siluriformes > Bagridae > Hemibagrus > Hemibagrus guttatus. The sequence continues at coordinate 9,516,900 of JAUCMX010000005.1, read as the reverse complement.
GATGTTGGACATCTACTCAATCTGCCTGATGTGTTTTCGAAATATTTTTGTAGCACTGTAACGATAGAATAAAACTGATGTGATTCACACACAGAGATACAAGCTGTCACCATTTCTCTCTTGTCCTTAAATGAAGATGACGGTATGATATCACATTAAAGCCGTTCAGCTCCCGTTATCCAGCACGTACCTCGGCTATGAAACTTTAATATCAACAGTGACAAGATAGAAATAAGCAGAAACAGAAGAAAACTGAAAAGAAAACCCTGCAGACGTCGTTGTTTTTTTTTGTTTGTTTTTTTTTTTTCCTGAAGTAATACCATACCTGTAGCTTACTCACCTCACCATCAGGGACTTTTCCTTTCCCAAAAAAATAAATAACTCCGTTTTCCGTTTTATTAACTCATCCTTTGGATTCATCTGAAAGTTATTTCCATAATCCGTCCATATCTCCCCGATGAACCCGGATTATATGTTTGTTTGCTTACATTTCCGAGAGAAACGGTGTGTGCATCTTCAAGGCTCTCAAGCGGCTCAGTGACAGCGCCTTCCTCGATACCGGAGGTTTGAAAACCCGGTACTCGCGGCTCACAGCGTCTCTTGGCAACGCTGCAGCGGTTTGATGCGTTAACGAGGCGGACAGTGTGGAAGGCCATACGACTCATAAACACTACAAAATACGTCAAAATCAACGTAAATGTAAACACGAAGCGTACCGTGTTTGTTTGTTTTGTTTTAAGATCATGATTAACTGCTCATTGTTCTTAAATGAAATAAGTCTAGTTGAAGATCTACTGGAAACTCCCACCAATAACCCCGCCCCCATCTCCTATTTACTAACTAATTACATTCGCGTAATACTTTGACAGTGTTCTTCACTCAGTTTGCAACTCACATGGCTATTCACGATTGTTTAGGCACAAGCAAATCTAGAAACAAAACATTTTATATCGACTAAGTGACATTTCAGACACGATATGGACAAACGTTCTGTTTATGTTCGCTCCTCGAGCCGCAATCACTCGAGGCATGTCGGCTAGCTAGCTCACCTTGATACGTACGATCCCGCTAAAGGTGCTCCTGGTAAAATTGGTGTCTCTTCTTTTTTTCATCTTCATCTAACAAGCTTCTGTATTTGAAATAAAAAAAAAAAAAAGTTATATTAAAAGTTAAAATATTGTTTGCCGTGTCCTTGGATTATGCCGCTCATGGTAACACCATGGTAGTAACGATTTCTAACTAGAAGTGGACTTTTACTAGGAGAATACACACAAGCAGAGTGATACACACAGTCAAATGACTGAGTGTTGTTATAGGAAATGGAAGCACTCTTGAAATGCTGTTTGACCAATCAGATAAAGTGGACATGAACGAAGTGTTGTATGAGTTTAATATATTTAGAATATAAGAGCGCAATCAGGAGCTAAACGGTTTTTTGCCAAACTGTAGAATAAGAAGAAGAGCTCATATTTCTGCTCCCACCTCCCCACTTGAAACATGAGAGAATAAACCAAGGAGCTTTAATTATGTTCAAAAACATAAATACATTGTAAAAATTGGAAGCTTTTTTTGTTTGTTTGTTTACCAGTGCTAATTTACCGGTGCTAATTATTGATTCATTGTCTACCGCTTATCCAAACTATTTTCGGGTCACGGGGAGCCTGTGCCTATCTCAGGCGTCATTGGGCATCAAGGCAGGATACACCCTGGACGGAGTGCCAACCCATCGCAGGGCACACAAACACTCTCATTCACTCACTCAATCACGCAATCACACACTACAGACAATTTAGAGATGCCAATCCACCTACCACACATGTTTTTGGCCGGTGCTAATTACAAAACCTAAAATGTGGCATCAGACACAATGTTGGGGTAAACGAGTATTTATGGCATACTTAACACTTAGCTATGCAGCTACATGCTGTACAATTATGACATCTTTTACAATATGACTTTTTAAAGGTTTTGTGATGCATTTCTAAGGAGTTGACTGTTCTCTCACACATACGAGTGAAAAAAACCTAAACTCAGGACATGGGACCCATCATGTGCAATTTAACACAGTGTTAATTAGGCCAGTGTCAAAAAAAATTTTTTTTGCTGCAGAAAAAAAAATGAAAAGGGAAAAAAATAAAAATGTCAAAGATGCAAAAAATCATACCACAAAGTGCCACATAAAAATTTATGAAACCAATGAATGTTTTTTGACCATTAAGAAAAAATTATTGTTAGTTGTTATTTTTCCCATCATCAAGGATTTTGGTTTCGTGCCAAACTTCTGTCTTTCATTCTTCTGTATGAGAATGATGTTAATTAATGAGAGTTTGCTGAACTAGTTCCCCAAACGCATATGGAAAAATAAAATATAATGGAAATCACTTAAATCAAATATTATGTTTTTGCATTATTAGAATATGATGAAGTTGTAATTAGATTATGCATTTCAGACAACTATTGCACAGTACCCTGCATTATTAAAAAATAAAGCCACATAAATAAATAAATAAAAAAATTTTGAATGAATGAATGAATGAATGAATGAATGAATGAATGAATGAATGTAAAAAAAAAACAGCAGTTATAGAAATGAAATGTGAGTGTATCCGAAAGTTTTTCCTCCACACCCAGAGATACTGACACCTTTAATAACTTGTGCCTCATGCTGAGACGTTCTTTGCACATCAATTTGATTTGTTTTTTACAGTTCACTTCAAGGTGGCTTAGTGGTTAGCATGTTTGCCTCACACCTCCAGGGTTGGGGGTTCGATTCCTGCCTCCACCTCATGCCTCTGGGGTTCAATTCCTGCCTTTGGAGTTTGCATATTCTCCCTGTGCCTTGGGGGTTTCCTCTGGGTACTCTGGTTTCCTCCCCCAGTCCAAAGACATATGTGGTAGATTGACTGGCATCTCTAAATTATCTGTTTGTGTGTGTGTGCCCTGTGATGGATTGGCACTCCGTCTAGGGTGTATCCTGCCTTGATGCCCAATGACACCTGAGATAGGCACAGTCTCCCCGTGACCCAAGAATAGTTCGGATAAGTGGTAGACAATGAATGAATGAGTTCACTCCGAGATGTCTATTTAACACTTTATTACACATCCTTTGCTACACTTTTTTTCACTTTGAACTTTTTCACATCACATTGCTGCATGATTAATGCCAATTTGACATGTTTAGGGTTAGCTATGCCTATTCATTTTTTATTGGTCTAGGGGTGACATTGTTTTTCCATCTTACAATGAAACAAGACGTATTTTGATCCGATATGACCCTTTTAGTGTTCCACAGAAAGGGGCGTTGAAATGAGTCTAAGGGGCGGGGCTATGAGGATGAATTAAAATGCGTGGGGAGTAACGCTGGAGAGATGCTCTGGGCGATACACCCGAGGCTTATCCTACATTCAGGAATGAAAGAGAGAAAGGGATTAACTGTCCTTCTTAACACACTGCTCTCATAATGACGTGCGAATGGTGATTTCTCTGAAGACTGATCCTGTCTGATGGGAAAACAATCCTGCTGTACATTTATATAGCTGCTGATTCAACATCTCAAAAGCATTTCAAAAGAAAAATTGGGGCAAAAATTGCTTTTCACATCCAATCTACCAGGACGTCTGAATTTAAATGTGGGATTGATTCCGTGATCGGAGTGCTGTTCTGATGTTACAGATTTATGTCAAATGAAAATAGACGGGATTTTAATCTGCAATCTTCACAACAACCTATGCGCATATATTAAATTTAAGGCATTAATCAAATCTGCAAAATAGCAGAACATGTCCTGATTTTCTTTGTGGCTGTCTTCTGATGTTTATCTGATTTTAATCTGATTATGGAGATTTTTCTTCATTTCAGGGGATTATCCTGCTCTGCTGGTGCCTCATGTCCTGTCCTGGTAGAGATTACATCAAAAAGATGTGAGATTTATGACGTTGCAGTTTACGCAGTTCATTTTTCAAGCTCACATGTTGGTTTCTTACGTAATATAAGCACGAGACCCGACACTGCAAGTATACATACTAACATTTATCCATGAGCTTTCTTCACTTTTCCACCTGTATAGTTCATTTTATTTCATTGTGATTTCACAGGGGGGCACGGTGGCTTGGGGAGGTTAGCACGTTTGCCGCACACCTCCAGGGTTGGGGATTCGATTCCCACCTCCGCCGGGGTGTGTGTGGAGTTTGCATGTTCTCCCCGTGCCTTGGGAGTTTACTCCAGTTTCCTCCCCCAGTCCAAAGACATGCATTGTAGATTGATTGGCATCTCTAAAGTGTGTGATTGTGTGAGTGAATGAGAGTGTGTGTGCCCTGCAATGGGTTGGCACTCCATCCAGGGTGTATCCTGCCTTGATGCCCAATGACGCCTGAGATAGGCACAGGCTCCCCGTGACCTGAGTATAGATCGGATAAGCGGTAGACAATGAATGAATGATTTCACAGAAATTCCATTCTTAGACAATTTTTTAGTTTTTTATCTTTCGATTTTCTTTTCTCTTTTTATTCTTATTGATTCTATATTTGTGACCATGGGGCATTGGTGGCTCAGTGGTAGGTTTCTCGCCTATCATGCGGAAGGCCCGGGTTCGAACCCCAGCCACTGGATGCAGTGCCGGTCCCAAGCCCGGAAAAATGGGAGGGTTGCGTCAGGAAGGGCATCCGGCGTAGAACATTTGCCAAGTTGTTGTGCGGACCAGTTGGTCCGCTGTGGCGACCCCGAACAGGGAGCAGCCGAAAGCAACTTCTACTCTATATTTGTAACCCTGACAGTGAAAAGGCATTTCACTACATTGCCATACTGTGTATGGATGTATATGGGAAATAAATTGGAATTGGAATCAAATATTACATGAAGAATGACATGAGACGTCTCCCGCTCTGTTGCTTGGGAGGTTCCGTCTTCCCATAGTATTTTTTAATAATCTAAGACCAATAATAAAGTGTTTTAAGCCAGGGATTGTATGACGGATGTTCCATTTTCCGGATAAAAAAGACATATTTCTTGCTATGGTGACATTTTCTGTCTTATCATTTATGGAAGGAGTCTCCAGTGTCAGCACTTTGGAAAGGTTCTCAACAGGCAAACGACAGGACGGAAGAGTTCTTGTTTTTTTGGTTGTTGATGTTTTGGGAGAGAAAATTAGAAAGGTTGCTTAGGGAAGAATTGTTTATAGCTGCTATAGAGTGAGAACTAACTTGTTTCACAGAGGAAGAAGGAAGTTGCTTTCGGATGCTCCCTGTTCGGGGTCACCATAACAGACCGACTGGTCCGCACAACAACTTGGTAGAGGTTTTACACCGGATGCCCTTTCAGACGCAACCGCATTTTGCTTTTTCTGTTGAAATTTTGTGTGAAATTCCTTGCTGTTGTTGTTGTTCGGTAAAACTGCTGCTGATGCGGTGACTATTCTAGAGTGACCACCTCAAGACCGCTACAAGAAGAAAAAAAAATGTAGGTCAGGTGAAATCACACCTCAGGACAATAATGATGGCTTTTGTCACATTATCAGACTTTTTCCTTAAGAGCATGTTCCCTCTGGACAGACTGTTAATCAGCCATTTTTCCTGAAGTGCTTAGGCCCCCCCACCCACACACACACACACACACACACACACATTGTTGTAAATCTTTTTCCCTCGAGTCTCATTTTTAATTCTGGGATCACTAATTGTCGCAGGTAGCAACATTTAGCCACAACATTCGATTTCTGGGAATCTTTGGGTCCATTTTCATATATTTCTATATGTATGTATTTTAGATGTTATATATTCTGTATATTTATGTGTTTAAATCTCTTTAGAAATTTCATTTTATACAGTCATGTTGATTGCTCACATTGTATTGGCTGCTAATCCAGGAGTTTCCCCACATGGTCCCTTATGAATCCTTTTGTCTGCTATATGCACACACACACACACACACACACACACACACACACACACACACACATACGCTATTTAGTGTAGCCAGCAGATTTAATCCGCACCCCCAACACTCTGCCTGTCATTCTCACTCGAGTGTGTTCTTCATGCTTATAAATCACAGAAATATACATCACACATCCAGTACGAGGTCGTAGCAGTGTGGACTGTCACAGCAAATTGATTCGGCATGGCCATAGAGCAATGTAAAATGTAAAAAAATAAATGAAATAATAAGCTTTGCACATTTGAAAACACTCTTTCAATTTTCCTTGTGAGCAGTTGTTCACTGAGCTGAAGATTCATTCATTCATTGTCTGCCGCTTATCCGAACTACACTCGGGTCACGGGGAGCCTGTCCCTATCTCAGGCGTCATTGGGCATCAAGGCAGGTATTTCAAGAAGATATTTTTTTTAAAAAAACAATCATCTGAATTGATGTTCTTTATGCAGTGTGTCTTGCCTTGTTGAGGGGACGAGAGTAGCAGCTTTTAAAAAGGCAATTTCCAATAAGAGTGCTAGGGTGAGATGTGGGAGTGCTTGAGGTTTGGGGCTGAAGTTGATTGTTGTTCGGGGTTTTAGGTTTGGTGGTTGGGATTGGAATTTTGGGGTTAGGGTTTTGGAATTTGTGAATATGCGTGGGGTTTTGGAGTTTGGGTTGGTGTTTGGGGCTGCGGTTTTGGGGTTGGAGTTGAAGTTGAGGTTGGGGTTTTGGGTTTGGGGATGGTGTTTCAGGTTTCAGGTTTTAGGGTTGGGGATGTGCTTGGGGGTCGAGGATGTGGTTGGGATTTGGGGGTTTTGGTGTTGGAGTTACTGTTGGGGATTTGGTGTTAGGGTTTGTGTTGGAGTTAGGGTTGGGGTTTTGGGGTTTGGGTTGGGGATGTGGCTGGGGTTTTGGGGTTGGAGTTAGGGTTGGGTTTGGGGTTATGGGATTAGGGTTGGGGTTTTGTGGTTGGAGTTAGGATTGGGCTTTTGGGTTTGGTGTTTTGGGGTTGGGGTTAGGGTTGTTTTTTGGAGTTGGGTTTGGGGTTGGTGTTTGTGGTTTTGGTGTTTAAGGGGTTGGGGTTTAGGGGTTTGTGTTGGAGTTAGGGTTGGGTTTTGGGTTAGGGGCTTAGGGTTTGGGGTTTTGGGGTTGGGGATAGGGTTGTGGTTTTGGGGTTAGAGTTAGTTTTGGGTGTTTGGGGTTGGGATTAGTGTCAGGTGCACACTGGGTGGATGCACAAATTTGTGAATGTTGTCTATTAAAAAAAATAATAATAATGCACTGGTGGGTGCTTATATAACATATAAGCAAATATGGTCAAAAATGTTGCAGACACCAAATACTTTCTGGAACTCGGAGGAAAATAAGATTTATTTCTAAAATAACAAACAAATTTTAATTTAATTTTTTAAAAAAAAAAAGGGTGATCAATATGCAGCTTATCAAGGACATTTCCCAGTTAAGCATCATTTGCACAAATTAAAATTGTAACAGCTGAGAAATTGTGTTCAATAAGAGGAACATTAGGCTGTTACAGGACAGTAATCACCTCAGTGGTGGTAAGAGTAACTTCCCCAGTGTTTTATTCCTGAAGTAATTTAAAGGATTTAATATTTGCGTGAAAAGCATCTAATGGCCAAACTAACAAACAAGAAAATTTAAATTAAAAAAAATAACAAAAATTTGTTCAACTGATAAGAGTCACTGTGGATCCGTGTTCAAGGCAAGAGACTACACAAAAATATATAAACCTTGTTTTTTAAACATATTTTCTTGATATCTGTGTTGAGAATTCTATTTAATAACCCGTGGTGGCTTCGTGAAGAGAGCGCTTATCCACCTCCTTAATCCCATCATTAATTTATCCTCTAATGTTAGAGGACCCTAACCCTAATCCTCTGAGGTGTTAAAGAGAAAAGCTAAAAGTTAAAAGAGTTCTGCTGCTCTGGTGCAAAAGAAAACATCTAATTATTATGCTTTATTAATTTAATTCATATATGAAACATGGAAAAAAACAAGGTTCTGAGTCTGCAGCTACTGATTAAATATCTAATTATCATCTACTGAAGCTGAGAAGTGAAAATAAAAGGCCATTTTGGATATTTTTAGGTACTTTCATTAAAATATAATTTAGCATACAGATTTAGTCATTTAAAAAAAAAAAAAATCTGTTTGCTTGTTCTAACCCACCTCTGGAGACGCACAAACACGTCGACAAACACATGGCGTCCACACAACAACCTTCACACATCCTTCACCAGCTGGCAGCGAATTGTCTTCAGTTGTGATCGCATGAAAAATGACAGCATAAACAAAGCAAGCTGCCAGTGCTGAACGATTCGGTGAATCCAGCCAACAGCTTCCTGGCAAACGGCGAGAAAATAATGAATTCCCGGGTCTGTGATTGCGATGGACTGTTTCTAAACAGTTGGTCAATAATCACATCTAAATACGAATGGAAAAAGCCAATCTCCAGCTCCAGCTTTCCGGATCGTCCTTATGAATAATCCGAGGCTGTAACGCCAGCTGTGAAATCGTTATTGATGAATAAGGGTTGAACTTTGACCTGGGGACACGGTTGGCTTTTGACCCAGATCCCAAAGAAACAGAGGTACTCGATGGTAATGATGCAGACACTCAAACCATACACTCTCATGCATATAAATGACTAAGTGATGCAAAGGCAATTACAGGAATCAGAAAAGATCCCCAGCGTGAGCTTAGAGGAAAAACAGAAGTGACATTTTACTGTGTAGGGTTTTTTTTCTATCTTGGATCTCAACACTAACCTAAATGTGTGGTGAGTTTTACACTTCCCATTATAGAGCTTCAAGATTCATTTTTTTGTGTTTGTTTGGGTTTTTTTTTTGGATTTTAATATATATTTTTTTAGATTTGAATGAATGATTCAGTGGTTATAGGGCATTAGATCCTCACTATTTGTTACACTTTTGTATTTACATTTTATCTACACTCAGATCCATTTTGTTAGTAACACCCAGTTTGTCCAGTGACGGTCCTCATAATAACCTCAGAGTCCTGGTCTTGACTGACAGGAATGTAATCTGATGTAATATTCTGAGGTTGTAGCTAATCCACCTTGACTTTTTGGGTTTTTTTTTTTGGGAAAAATTTTTTAATTTTTTTTTTAATTGGTGGCTCAGTGGTAGGTTGCTCGCCTATCATGCGGAAGGCCCGGGTTCGATTCCCAGCCAATGCCTCAACCCCAGCCACTGGATGCAGTGCCGGTCCCAAGCCCGGAATAATGGGAGGGTTGCGGCAGGAAGAGCATCCGGCGTAAAACATTTGTCAAGTTGTTGTGCGGATCAGTCAGGGCCGCTGTGGTGACCCCGAACAGGGAGCAGCCGAAAGCAACTTCAGTTATATAGTCACTACAGTATATACTTCCTTACATTTATCAAGAAGCTGTTTCCACCCACAGAACTGTCAGTCACTCAGTGTTTTTTGCACCATTCTGTGTTAGAGACTGCTATGTGTGTAAATATCATGAGATCACCAGTTTCTGAAAAACTCAAACCAGTCCATCTGGTACCAACATCCATGCCACGGTTAAAGTCACAGAGATCACATTAATTCTTCTTTTCTTTATGTTTGATGCTTGTGAACAATTCCTAAAGCTCTTGACCTGTATATGTATCTGCATGATTTTTTTGTGCTGCACTGCTGATTGGCTGATTAGCTAACTGCATAACTGTACCTAATAAAGTGGATGGTGGGAGTATATTGTAATGCATCATTCATTCATTCATTGTCTACCGCTTATCCGATCTATACTCGGGTCACGGGGTCACTATATCTCAGGCGTCATTGGGCATCAAGGCAGGATACACCCTGGACAGAGTGCCAAGCCATCGCAGGGCACACACACTCTCTCATTCACTCACACAATCACACACTACGGACAATTTAGAGATGCCAATCAACCTACAATGCATGTCTTTGGACCGGGGGAGGAAACCGGAGTACCCAGAGGAAACCCCCGAGGCACGGGAAGAACATGCAAACTCCACACACACATGGCGGATAGTTTTTAAAGAAAAACATTGTTTTGTACAACAGTACACAAGAGACGCTTCAATAGGACAAACTAGAAGGTGTGTTGTGCAACATCTTAGCGAAACTGTGCAAATGATATAGGACAGTTGTAAGTTATGTAACTAAATTGAGGCATGTGCTTTTGTTTTTCTTTCGGTTCCTGTTCTAGTTTCCATTGTTGCTCAGCTGCTAAACAAAACTTAGTTCCAGTCCACTAATCTGATTGGTCACGCAGCCTTCCAAGAGTGCTGTAGTTTTCCTGTAACCACACTGCAACGTTACACTGTGTGTATCACTCCACTCACCTGTGTGGAAAAATCCACTTCCTAGTTCAATACCGTTTCTACAGTAGTCTTGGTGACAACATTAGGTGACGTGGCAAGCGATACTTTACAGGAATTTCTGACATAAAATATGAAAGCTTAGATGGAGGGAGGGCGGTTTAACTGGGAGCACCTTTATAAAGTAATGTACAAATCAATGTGAGCTAGTAAGTGTGGCTTCTTAAGGATCTGTTTCTGCTAAGGGAGCAAAAATAACCAGAGCATTTGGTCATATTGTTTCTGAAAGGTCACTTAATCTATATTCATTTCTTGTTTATAGAACTGTTGTAAAAAAAATATATATATATATATATATATACACATGTGGTCCAGCAATACTATTAAATGAATATCTTTCTAACTGCTGTACCCCTGTCTAGTTCCTCTTAATTAAAACATATCATGAATTTTTAGCTTCATTCAGATTCCCAGCTGTTACCTCCATTTGACATTACAGTCCATAGCTTCAGAGTTCCAAAACCAGAAAATTGTCTCTAGGTAGAAATAAGTAAAGATGAGAGATTTGCTCCTCAGGCTCTGCCTCAGGAAATGAAGATACTCTAAGAAGGTTCATGAGAAGGTTCAGGATTCAGCGTTGCTCTCTGACATGCACACCAAAAAGCTCAGAGCTCCTCATTGCCTTTACAGATTCAAATGCAAAATTTCAGTCCACATTTTGCTTCTTACTCCAAGGTTAATAGAGTGCATAAGTAATGTTAAGACCAAAATGCATCAAATGTCCTGAAAGGTGTCAAAATATTTATCTCATGCATCATGCATGTTCTGTTACTATATAACTGGGTATAAATAAAGATTTACAAATCTATCAATCGAAAGGACAAACGTCAGTCTTTATTAGTTATTTGACAGTTAATTTGCTTAACATAGAAGCTGTAAGAAGGCAATAATGAGAATATATTCTGGCAATCCGATAGCATTTCTGCCTCCCAACTCCATGGATGCTTGTGGTACTGCCTGTGTGGAACTTTGAATGTTCTCCTCAGGTCTGCATGGGATTCCTCCACTGGGGTTCTCCAGTTTTCACCCAGAAACATGCTGGTATGTGGATTGTCTACATGACATTGGCCCTAGGTGTGATGTGTGTGTGTGTGTGTGTGTGATGTGCTAGACTGAAGGCACATTGAGGTTGTATTCCCACCTAATGTCCAGTGTCCCCAGGATTGGATTCATTGGAATCCACCACAAGATGAGATAAATCTGCGCCCAAAACACCAGACAGCTGAAAGTTCATACATCTTGGTCCACGGACATATACCTGAGAATCACATTTACAGTAGGATCCATTGCTATCACGCTGGATTCTCAGCATGCCTAATTTCATCTGATTTAACATGTCAGATCCTCCCGCACTCTCTCTGTGTCTCTGTTCAGTCTCTGTCAGCCATAGCTGGCCATGTGCACACATACACACAGACACACACACACAGCCTTGGCCATGGTACAGCTGTGCTGTCTCGCTTTGTCCCGGTTGGACACACCTGAGTAATCAGCATGTCCTATCTGTACACTTCCTGTCTCTCTGTTCACACAAACATTAAACCAATTATTTAAAAAAACAAAGTGTACACTGTTTTTCCACATACGACCCCATTGAAAGCAAATCCTTTTTTTTAATTCTCTATAATAAACCTTAATTCTTAGCAAATAACTCATTACTGATATTCCACTCAAGGCCTTTGTAGAAGGAATCTGCTGCGTTTGAAAAAGGAAACACAAATCTCAGTCGTTCTGATGTGTGTGCTTTGAAGAGTTGTTACTGTGAATAATTGACTGCACTTCTGTCCTGAGTCATTCTTAATTAACTGATTTATAATGATCGATTTATTCACCATAGTAACGGCAGGCGAAATCTTGAGGTCAGTGTGATGATTCATGGTAAAGTGTGCTGCTGCACTTCTTTCCACAGTCTGAGCAGAAAGGCAGCTTTCAGAAACTCCCCTTGCTGGAGGTAGCCATAGCAACTGTTCTGAAGGCTAGGAAGCCAGGATGATGGCTATTTAGTGAACATGCATTAGAGTGAAGCAGAACAAACCTAAGAGCAAGGCACAGTATAATAAACATGACAAAGTTGACAAGTGTAGGAGGCCATGAATGTTACATCTGAATCCCACCATTCAGGAGCCACAACAATTCCATATCTGAATCCAGCCTGAGCATTCTCATATTCATACTCTCCTCACTGCTATCTATGACTGTTTGGTCTAATATGATCCATGCATTTAAATCAGTACATTCAACCAAAAAATCCCCTCAGATCCTCTCTCAGATTTATAACCAACAGGATCTCTTGTAACATACATATCCTCTCTCAGACTGATAAAGAACAGATCCTCTCTCAGACTAAAAAAGAACAGATCCTCTCTCAGATTTATAACCAACAGGATCTCTTGTAACATACAGATCCTCTCTCAGACTAAAAAAGAACAGATTCTCTCTCACACTGATAAAGAACAAATCCTCTCAGATGTATAACCAACAGATCCTCCAAGACTCGACCAGTGGATCCTCTCTCAGTTTCATAACGAATAGATCCTCTCTCAGACTAATAAAGAACAGATTCTCTGTAAGACTAATAAAGAACAGATTCTCTCTCAGACTAATAAAGAGCATATCATCTCTCAGACTTATAACCAACAGATCCTCTCAGATGTATAACCAACAGATCCTCCAAGACTCAACCAATGGATCTTCTCACAGTTTCATAACCAGCAGATCCTTTCTCAGATTATTAACCAACAGATCCTCTATCAGACTCATATCCAACAGATTCTCCCACAGGCGTAACTAGCAGATTCTCCTTCAGGGTCATAACCAACCAACCAAGACTTGTCACCAATAGATCCTGTCTTAGACTCATAACAAAAAGATCTTGTTTCAGGCTCCCAACTAACAGATACTATTAGACACATAACTGACAGATTCTTTCACAGACTTATAACCAACAGATCCTCTCAGAGTCACCAAATGGATCCTCTCTCAGAATAATAAAGAACAGAATCTCTATCAGAGTCATAACCAGCAGATTTCCCCCTCAGGGTCATAACCAAAAGATCTTATCTCAGATTCATAACCAACAGATACTCAGAGAGACATAACCAGCAGATCCTGATGCAGACTTAATCAGTGGATCCTCTGTCAGTCATAACAGACCCTTCAGAACCAACACAGTCCTAAGAAACAAATTCTCTTACACTCAAAACCAACAGATCCTCTCTCACACTCATAAGTAACAGATTTTCTATCAGACTCATGACCAACAGATTTTCTTTCAGAGTCATAACTAGCAGATTCTTTTCTAGGAGAGTCATAACTAACCAACCATGACTTGTCATCAATATATCCTGTCTTAGACTCATAACTAACAGAATCTCTATCAGAGTCTGATCCAGCAGGGGCATAACCAAGAGATCCTGTCTCAGACTGGACCAATGGATCCCAAGCTCCAAGATTCTCTCTCAGAATAATAAAGAACATACTCTTTCAGACCTATAGCCACCAGAATCTCTATCAGAGTCATAACCAGCAAATTCTCCCTCAGGGTCATAACCAACAGTTCCTCTCTTCGACAAAAGATCTTGTTTCAGGTTCATAACCAACAGATTTTCAAGCTAAATCAACCAATGGATACTCTCTCAGTCTTAACAGACCTATGGATCCTTTCTCAGTCATAACAGACCCACAGGTTAACCAACAGATCCTCTCTCACACTCATAACCAACAGATTCTCTTATACTTGTAACCAAACGGATCGTGTGTCAGAGTAATAGCTAACAGATTCTCTATTAATTATAACCAACAGATCCTCAACACCCCTTGTGTGTATCAGACACACAAACCATTTCCAAGGCCCACTTACCATGCCCTACCAACAGATTCACTTTCATAACCACAGCATCTTGTTCCCTGACCTACACCCTTATACCAGCCTCACTGACTCTTTCACAGTCCTACAAGTCCCTTAATTGAGAGCCACAGATACTATCTTGGCTTCATTATCCATCTCTTCTAGACCACTCTATCTTATCTTGAATGGTGCAGGAGACTCTTCACTCACACAGTTCAATTTTATCTTCTATGTTTCCTTGCTTCTAAGCTTTCAGACAAACCGGCATACCAAAGGTAAGCACCTTTTACAGTGCTGAAAACTAGGTCAGTCATTTTTCTCTGCAATACCAGGCAAAAGGGAATGATAGGGGTTGTGAGAGTGTGATGTGTGAACGTCATGTCAACAACTGATTCTTTTCTCTCGCACGATCTTTCTCTTTCTCTAGCTTTTTCTTTTCTCCATGTCACAGCGATGGGTGGCAACCGGCCAGATCCTGGGGGGTGGGGGTGGATCATGCTGCTTATGGAGTGGATTTGTGGAATACTAGTAAGTCTCTCTTCCCACAGGCCTAATGGCAGATTAAAACAGCCACTCTGAGAGATTAAGACATAATTCACTGGTAAACAGAGACACACACTGAGAGAGAGAGAAAGAGAGAGTCTTTCCACTGTTTAAGTAGGTACACAATTGACCTCAAGTGGTCAAAGGAAGAATATCAGTGCAAAGAGTTTTATAACCTGAAAACACATTTCAATGAAACATAATTAAACACAATTTGCGGTTGTGCTTCTTAGTATTAGTCTCATATACTTTCATTCATAAATTGTCTGCTAGTTATCCCATCTACTCTTGGGTCACAGGGAGCCTGTGCCTATCTCAGGCATCATCAGGCATCAAGGCAGGATGCACCCTGGACAGAGTGCCAACTCATCGCAGGGCGCACACACACACACACACACACACACACACACACACACACACACACACACACACACACACACACACACACACACACACACACACTCTCATTCATTCACACACTACAGACAATTTAGAGATGCCAATCAACCTACAATGCATGAGCAAACCCCCGAGGTACAGGGAGAACATGCAAACTCCACACACACGGCGGAGGTGGGAATCAAACCCCCAACCCTGGAGGTGTGAGGCAAACGTGCTAACCACCATGCCCCCCCATCTCATGTACGTGTGAATCTTTAAGTATACTGTATGTACATATAGCTTTTGTCATATTGTTATAGCTAAAAAAAAAAAAAAAACCTCATCATTAAATCCATTAGGTTTCAAGGTTTAGAAAGGTGAATCAATTCCTCAAATATCAACGCAATAGAGAAAGGCGTATAGTGGGATTCACACACAGAGAATGGTGTATAATGGACATTAAAAAAACAATCATTTTATTCAGTCTGAGAGTGACCCTCATATCTTGCGTATGAATAGCTTATGAAAACTCTATTTAGTAGAGTTAGGGGTTTTTTTGGACAAGTATATGAAACGTTTTAGTTTTTGTTTTGTTTTTTTAGTTTTATTATTGCTAAATTTACTGGATACAAATTAATGAAGCATAATAGAATGCTAGCAAAAAATATTTTATATATATATATATATATATATTTTTTTTTTTTTTTTATACGTGAATTAAAATACAGCTGCTGGCAGTGGGTCTGGACTCCTGGCCACTACTGAGTGTGAGATAAAGAGAAATGAAAGAAGCACTGAGGTGAGACGTGACTCATTGCTCAGAACGCATCTCATTTGAATAATCTGCATGCTGAGCGAGTTGCTGCACAGTTACGCTCCCTGACCCTCGCTCTGTTTGTCTCTGACCTACATTCGTCTTTTTCTCGTGTGTACAGTGGCACATGCGGTGTTGTGTGCCATGTTTAGGGCAAACACCCCAGCCTGGCACACACACACACACACACACACACAGACACCCCACACACACACACTGTTACATTAACAGAGTTTAACACACTTGTTCCTTCAAATGTGTTTGAAGTTGACTTCAGTGCAAAGCTAATAAAGCAAATAGTTCTTTAATGCTGTGGGAAGTGTGTGTGTGTGTGTGTGTGTGTGTGTGTATAAGACAGAAAGTTAAAAGCTGACTCAAACACGAGCAGTGCTTTGATCTTACAACGCTGGAGCAGAAGCAGCTAAACAGCCGAAGGGTTAAGCACACGCTCCACACACTCCACTGCTACTGGTTCAGATTCTCCATCCTGTGATTTACAATTCAAATCTCTCTCCGCTGCACTTCCTGCCCCATATAAACCTCTTCCCCTGCCGTATTTCCCCATAATACACAGACAGAAATGTGGCGAGACATGCTGTTGTGCATTAATGTGTGCGTGTTGTGTGTGTGTGTTTAGGAGAATTCTGCATCTGTTCCTGTCTACTGCACATCCTCTGTGTATGGAAATCCACATACTGTTTCATTTACAATTATCTTTACAAGCCACATAGTTAAAAAAGGAACAATTAAAAGGATTTCAGTGTGTGTGTCTGTGTGTGTGTGGGAATTAGTTTAGCCTAAACTTCATCCTAAAGCACATGATTTAATCATTCTGTCATTCAGAGTGAAGTCTAAAGCTCCTGACGCTCCTGATATAAAGTATTTATGTTCTTTGCTTGGTCCAAATCATTGATCGTTTTTCTCTAACAGTAGCTTTGTGAACATAGTGACGACTACAAGGCTTTAACACGTTATCATGTTATGGTTTCCATAGTAACAGGTCATTCACAGGGACCTCTACGGTGGACACTGTACATAATCTAAGGCTAATAAAGAAGTTAAGTCTTGTTATTTATCAATTGTTGAGGTTGTGAAGTTTTCTGTAAGGAAGTGTTAATAGAACATGTATGGAAGGAGTCTCCAGTGTCAGTGCTTTGTAACAGCTGGAAGTAAAGCTATAAATTTAAGTTTTTCTCTTTGTGGGATCTCTGCTACTTCCTTATAAATAATACAACAATCAAATAATCAAACAAACTCGGTGATATTCAGAGGAGTTTAAGATTTTTCAAAATGATATATTTACATTTCTGGAATTTGGCAGACACCCTTATTCAGAGCAACTTACGATTTATCTCAATTTCTAGAACTGAGTACATGAGGGTTAAGGGCCTTGCTCAGGGGCCCAACAGTGGCAGCTTGGCAGACCTGGGATTTGAACTCATAACCTTCCAGTCATTGGCCCAATGCCTTAACCACTATTTTTTCCAACCACTATTTTTTATGAAAACAGGAACTAATTAAAAACGCATGCCATGATTGATTTGAGGAAACAGTTGTTTGGATTTGTATAGAATTTGCATAGAACTGAAAAACCCATTCATTTCAAATGTCACTTGGTCACTTGCTAGAGAGATTGAAGAAATCAGGAAGTGGAATAACAGCGTCGTGTTTGGTGTGTAAACCCTGTAATGATCAATTCATGTTCTTGCTCTGTCTGAGCAGCTGCTTATTCATTCCTGGAAACTCGCGTTACTGATGATCTACACTAATAAAGTCTTACAGCTGCCACTAACACTAACACTAACACTGCCGGCGTTCCCTGAGCGGCTAACCAGGGGTATTGTAACGCCAAACGGCTGCGCACTCTCCTCATTAGCATGCTGCTGTTTCTTTTCAGTTTGCTTAATCGGCTTTTTTTTAAAGCACAATGCTCTCTGCAGTCTGCTATCAGGGGAAAATGCAAATAACTTCAGCTGACCTGCCCAACTCCTGCTGTCAGTCACAGGCTGATTAAAAGCACATGTTAATGCGGAGGTTCTGTCTCCGGTGGAAACGCAGGGCTGGAGCTGCAGAAACAGCGAAGCCTTTTCAATCCGCAGCCATTAACCGTCTGCATTTGCATATTTTCATCATAAAAAAAAAGGATTCATTAAACAATTCATTGGGTTTCATTTGCATATTTGTCCTCCTCTCAGTCTGCTTTTAGCAGTTTCTGTTCTGGGAAAGAAAAGAGAGGATAGAAAGAACAGGAAGTTTTAAGATAGAAGTCTAAATTGGAAGGAAGGAAGGAAGTTAGGAAAACAAGTGGATCGTAAGCTCAAAACTCAGCGTCACTGTGTGTGATCAGTTCACTCAGGTTCATTCATTCATAAAAATTTCAATGTTTTTTCTGAAATTTGTCCATTTTGGGGATTTATTTGGATTTTTGGACTTAAACAAAACCCCTTAACACCACTGACCCAGAACTCCAACTCCATCACCCCATCACACCATCACTCCATCACTCCATCACACCATCACACCATCACACCATCACTCAGAGTGATGGAATGACGGAATGACGGAATGATAAAGTGACTGAGTGACTATCATTCCGTCACTCAGTCACTCAGTCACTCAGTCAAACCATCACTCAGAGTGACTGTGTGACGGAATGATAGCGTGACTGAGTGACTATCATTCCGTCATTCCGTCACTCAGTCACTCAGTGAAACCATCACTCAGTCACTCAGTCACTCTATCAGTCCATCACACCATCACAAATTCAAATTCTATTTATCACATACAAAATCATACACAGTATGACATGAAGTGAAATGCTTTTTTCGATTGTCCTTGTTATAAGAGAGGAACATTAAAAAGGGTATATAAAAAATAAAGATTTAAGGACATAGAAATACATATTTATAAAAAACTAGGGGAATAATAAAATTTAAAAATATTTGAAAGAAAAAATATGATCTTCTTCTTCTTTCGGCTTTTCCCTTCAGGGGTCGCCACAGCGAATCATCTCTCTCCACCTATCCCTATCTTCTGCATCCTCAACACTTGCACCCACTAGCTTCATATCCTCATTTATTACATCCATATACCTCCTCTTTGGCCTTCCTCTTTGCCTCCTGCCTGGCAGCCCCATGTCCAACATTCTCCTACCAATATACTCACTCTCCCTCCTCTGAACATGTCCAAACCATCTTAATCTGGCCTCCCTAACTTTGTCCCCCAAACGTCCAACATGAGCTGTCCCTCTGATGTACTCATTCCTAATCCTGTCCAATCTTGTCACTCCCAAAGAGAACCTCAACATCTTCAGCTCTGCTACCTCTAGCTCTGACTCCTGTCTCTTCCTCAGTGACACTGTCTCTAAACCATATAGCATGGCCGGTCTCACCACTGTCCTGTACACCTTCCCCTTGATTCTCGCTGATATTTTCTGATCACACAGAACTCCCGACACCTTTCTCCACCCATTCCAACCTGCCTGCACTCGCTTCTTTACCTCTTTCCCACACTCTCCATTACTCTGGACTGTTGACCCCAAGTACTTAAACTCCTGTACCTTCTTCACCTCTTCACCCTGTAACCTTACTGTTCCACTTCCCTCCCTTTCATTCACACACATGTACTCAGTCTTACTACGACTGACCTTCATTCCTCTTCTCTCCAGTGCAAACCTCCACCTCTCCAGGTTTTCCTCCACCTGCTCCCTGCTCTCACTACAGATCACAATGTCATCTGCAAACATCATTGTCCAAGGAGACTCCTGTCTGACCTCCTCTGACAACTGGTCCATCACTATAGCAAACAGGAAGGGGCTCAGAGCCGATCCCTGATGCAGTCCCACCTCCACATTGAACTCCTCTGTCTGACCTACAGCACACCTCACCACTGTCCTGCTCCTCTCATACATGTCCTGCACCACTCTGACATACTTCTCCGCTACTCCTGACTTCCTCATACAGTACCACAGCTCTTCTCTTGGCACCCTGTCATACGCTTTCTCCAAGTCTACAAACACACAGTGCAACTCCCTCTGACCATCCCTATACTTCTCCATCAAAATCCTCAGAGCAAAAATTGCATCCGTTGTGCTCTTTCTGGGCATGAAGCCATACTGCTGCTCACAAATTTCCACTACCTTCCTTAACCTAGCTTCCACTACTCTTTCCCATAGCTTCATTGTATGGCTCATCAACTTTATCCCCCTATAGTTACTGCAACTCTGCACGTCACCCTTATTCTTAAAGATTGGCACTAACACACTTCTTCTCCATTCCTCAGGCATCCTCTCACTCTCTAAAACCCTGTTGAACAAATTAGCTAAAAATTCCACTGCTGCCTCTCCCAGACACTTCCAGACCTCCACCGGAATGTCATCAGGACCGACTGCCTTCCCACTTTTCATCCTGTTCAAAGCCTTCCTGACTTCATCCTTTCTAATCTTATCTACTTTCTGTTCCACAGAGTTCACCCCTTCTACTCTTTTTTCCCTCTCATTTTCCTCATTCATCAGCTCCTCAAAGTATTCCTTCCATCTCCTCTGTACACTCTCCTCACTTGTGAGCACCCTTCCATCTCTATCCTTAATAACTCTAACTTGCTGCACATCCTTCCCATCTCGATCCCTCTGCCTACCTAACCTGTACAAGTCCTTCTCTCCTTCTCTAGTGTCTAACCTAGTGTACATCTCTTCATATGCCTTCTGCTTGGCCTTAGACACCTCCCTCTTCACTCTGCGCTGTAACTCCTTGTATTCCTGTCTATTCTCTTCAGTCCTGTCCATGTCCCACTTCTTCTTGGCTAACCTCTTCCTCTGGATACTATCCTGAACTTCCTCATTCCACCACCAAGTCTCCTTATCTTCTTTCCTCCTTCCAGATGACACACCCAGCACCTTTCTCCCTGTCTCCCTGATCACTTCTGCTGTAGTTTCCCAGTCATCTGGCAGCACTACCTGACCACCCAGAGCCTGCCTCAACTTCTGTCTAAATTCCTCACAACATTCCTCCTTTTTCAGCTTCCACCACTTGGTTTTCTTCTCTATCTTTGACCTCTTCGTCTTATAGACCATCAAAGTCATCCTACACACCACCATCCTATGCTGTCTGGCTACACTCTCTCCCACTACCACTTTACAGTCACTAATCTCTTTCAGATTGCCTCTTCTACATAGGATGTAGTCTACCTGTGTTCTCCTACCTCCACTCTTGTAAGTCACTCTATGCTCCTCCCTCTTCTGAAAATAAGTGTTAACCACAGCCATGTCCATCCTCTTAGCAAAGTCCACTACCATCTGTCCTTCTAGGTTCCTTTCCTTAACTCCAAACTTGCCCATCACCTCCTCATCACCTGTGTTCCCCTCACCAACATGTCCATTAAAATCCGCTCCTATCACCACTCTCTCACCCGTGGGAATACTCTCCATCACCTCATCTAATTCACTCCAGAATCTCTCTTTCTCCTCTAACTCACAACCTACCTGTGGGGCATAACCACTAACAACATTCAACATCACCCCTTCAATCTCTAACTTCAGACTCATCACCCTGTCTGACACTCTCTTCACCTCCAGGACATTCCTCACAAACTCCTCCTTCAGGACCACACCTACCCCATTTCTCTTACTATCCACACCATAATAAAACAGCTTGAATCCTGCTCCTATACTACGAGCCTTGCTACCCTTCCACCTGGTCTCCTGTACACACAGTATATCCACCTTCCTTCTCTCCATCACATCAGCCAGCTCTCTACCTTTCCCTGTCATAGTACCAACATTCAGAGTTCCTATTCTCAGTCCTACACTCTTACCTTTCCTCTTCTCTCTCTGTCTGTGCACTCTCCTCCCTCCTCTACTTCTTCGACCAACAGTAGCCCAATTTCCACCGGCGCCCTGTAGGTCAACGGCGCCGATGGCGGTCGTTGTTAACCCGGGCCTCGACCGATCCGGTATGAAATTCGTACTGACGATTCGCATGGTTAAATTTGGCAATGTTTTACGCCGGATGCCCTTCCTGACGCAACCCTCTCTATTTATCCGGGCTTGGGACCGGCACAGAAGTCACTGGACTGTGACCCCCATGGCTAGATTAAAGAAAAAATATGATAAAGTATGAAAATCCAATAAGATAAAATATGCATATAAATACACACACACACACATTCACAATGTAGATATATATACCTGGGTATAGCATGAATGTCAGGGAGTAGAATGACAATTCCAGTAAAGTGACGGTGCAAATACAGAGTCTATATAAATGGTTTTGTGAGAACAGACTGTGCACTGTAGTGCAGTTATTGTGTGTGCACGAGTCTGCTGAGGTAGGATTTTATTTTAAGGAATTCCAGAGAAAAGTCCAGAAAGTCCAGGTTCTGTGTTCTGGTTGAGGGCCCGAATGGCCTGCGGGAAGAAGCTCATCCTCATTCTCTCTGTGTTTACCTTCAAGGAGTAGAAACGTTACCCTGACCACCACAGAGAAAAGAGTCCATTGTTTGGATGGCTGAGGTGAGATGGCCTTCAATATCTACTTGGCTTTGGTCCAGCACTGCTTGCAGAATATAGTCTCCAGGTCAGCTCGCCTGTCCTGCTTGGTGCTGTTTCCGAACCAGGCTGTGATGCTTCCCATCAGTATACTTTCAATGGTGCAGGTGTAGAACGTCTTTAGCACCTTTGGGGGCAGTTTAAAGTCCTTTAGGCGTCTGAGATGGTAAAGACACTGCTGGGCCTTCTTCACCAGGGTGTTGACATGACAGGACCATGACACGTCCTGCGTGATGTGAACACCTAGGTACTGGAAACTGTCCACTCTCTCCACTGGGGTCCCATTGATAATGAGGGGCTGGTAATTCCTCTTCTGCTCTGTACTGAAGTCCACGATCAGCTCCTTAGTCCTGCTCACGTTCAGGAGGAGATTGCTGCCCTGGCACCATGTCTCCAGGTTCTTAATCTCCTCTAGGTAGGTCATCTTGCCATTGTTGGAGATCAGGCTCACCACAGCAGTGTCGTCTGCAAACTTGATCATGTTGGTGGAACTGTAAGTGGCCACACAGTCGTAGGTGTACAGTGAGTACAGCAGGGGGCTCAGAACGCAACCCTGGGGGGGCTCAGAACACAACCCTGGGGGGGCTCCAATGCTGAGGGTGAGTGAGTGTGAGACATGTTTGCTCACCCATACTGCCTGTCTCTCAGGAAGTTGGAGATCCTTTGATTACAGGGACGGGCTGATGCCCAGGATTTCCAACTTAGTGGTGAGAATGGAGGGAATTATGGTGTTAAACACCGAACTGTAGTCAACAAACAGCATTTTAACATAATTCCCATTTTTGCTGTCCAGCTGGCTCAGGGCTGTCTGATGGAGGTGTGCGATGGTGACCTCAATAGAGCGGTTGGGACGGTATGCAGGTGTCAGCTAGTGAAGAAGTGATGAAATCTCTGATTAGTCTTTTGAAGTACTTCATCACGACTGAGGTCAGGGCTACTGGACAGTAGTTGTTGAGGAAGGTGGTCTGGGGTTTCTTGGGGACAGGAACAATGGTGGACTGTTTGAAGCACATAGGGGTCATAGACTGTTCCAGGGAGAGGTTGAATATTTCAGTGAATATAGGTGCAAGCTGGTCTGCACAGGTCTTCAGGACCCGACCCGTGATGCCATCTGGTCCTGCTGCCTTCCTGGTATTCACTATCCTGAATCCCTTTCTCATGTTGTGCTCCGAGATGATGAACGCATTTGACTATTTCTTTGATGAAATTGTGACTCTAGTTTCTTTCCATAGCGCCGCTTCCTGCACACGCTGTAGGATGCAGCCTTATACTCATCTATGTTTCCACTGGCAAGTTGTACGCGGTGGAGTGGGATCTCAGAGCATCGCGGACGGTTTTATCCACTCCATCACTCCGTCATTCCAACTCTCCAACATTACATCACTCTGTCACTCCATCACTCCATCATTTCGTCACTCCAACACTCCATCACGCCATCACGCCATTCAGTCCATCACTCCATCACTCCATCACTCCATCACTCCATCACTCCATCACTCCGTCATTCCAACTCTCCAACGCTCCAACGCTACAACGCTACATCACTCCGTCAATCCGTCATTTCATCACTCCAACACTCCGTCGCTCCAATGCAACATCACTCCATCACTAGGTCACTCCATCATTCCAACTCTCCATCACTCCAACACTACATTACTCCGTCACTCTGTCACTCCAACTCCTCGTCACTCCGTCCCTGCATCACTCATAGCAGCTTCACTAAAAGCAATGACAATGTGTGAGGAGCTGAGAGACTGAACACTAAAGAAATAAGGAAAGAAAGAAGGAAAGGAAGGATGGAAGAAAAGAGGGAAAGAAAGAAGGAAAGGAAGGATGGAAGAAGAGAAAGAAAGAAAGAAAGAAAGTTGTATTATACAGAGTCAGGGTGACTAAATAAATAAATAAAAAAACTTAAATTCTAAAAAGCATTTCAATAAGTTAGGCTAAGCATAGTGTTGAAGAGATTAAGTGTAAAAGAAAAATAAATAAATAAATAAATAAATAAAAAATTTTTGCAAAATAAAAATGAATGTCAATACAAGATATGTGATGCAAACTGAAGCTCATCATCACTGAGACAGCACAATGCTCCTTGATGGCACCAGATTTTTCCAAACATCAACAAATTTTTTGTCTTCTTATAAAACTGATAGTCAACTAGAATCCTGGACTTTATCATTGCTTTTGTCACCACTATTGTCCAAGGTAGTTGACCACTTCACCAAGGTTGAGGACCGAGAGGAAGCAGGTAAGTGCAAAGAGACTTTAATGAAGACACAAAAAAATGATAAGGAGGTGAAATAACTGAAACTGAAACTGGCAATAGCGCGCTAGTAATAATAACTGAAACAGTCTTATCTGAACCACTGCAGTCTGAACAAAACCAATGTCCCCAGGGAGATAAGCACGGCTGAAGCAGAGACCATAAATCCATAGAACGTGGGCAGGAAGAGAAATCTCTGAATAAGCAACCATAATAACAGCTAAAGACTCAGTGACGTGAGGGAGCTAAATAGTGTGCTGGTGATTGGGTGCAGGTGTCAGTGCTAGAACTCTGGTGATTGGGGGCGTGGTTGAGTGGCTGTGGTCAGTGCATCTGTGACAGCTATAACATTGTGGCTGCCTTTCTGTTCTACTTTGTTCCTCCTGCTGATGTAAGATGGCCGTTTTCACCTGGCCCACAATGAAGTTTAAAAGTTGACACTCTGCTTGCCTTCTCTGTGTGTATTTTACCTCCAAAATAAAAGTTTGAACTGAAAAGCATCTATTAAAACAGTTAAAAACAGACTGTAAGAGGTTAAAAAGGGGTTTCAATGTGTAAAAGTGTGAAAAATGGTCTCCCTCTGGGGACAGAAGGGACACTCATGACCTGTCTCTGGACACAGAATCGAGATAAAAGCATTTACAGCAATGATACCATGCAGGATTCTCCATTGTATATCTCCAGATCTCTTAGTTAATGGCGGCTTGTACAGTATCCTCCACTGAGGTCGCTCTTCCTCACCCAGCCCGAGGACAGAGCACCAAGGTGTATCAACCCTTCCTTGGAGACCTTTTTTGTTAAAAACCTTTACACATGTGAGACCATGTAAAAGTTCATATTCATTATTCTCTTACATTCTAAAATGTGATCAGTACTTCCCTCTAAATCTGGAGACAGAGTCAATTCAGGAAAGGGATCCTCCTCATCTGGCCGCTCAAATCCTTCACAGTACTCCATCAGCATTCCCTTTTCCTCTGTTGAGAGGGCGGAGTTCCACTTCTGGAATAATTGCGCTACAGTCTGTGTAGATCTCTGTCTTAGACGTGCAGCCACACCATCAGCGTTGTTGAGTTCTGGTCCTGCCAGATCCACCAGATGTCCCAGTGTGATGACACCAGATGTGAGGAGATTCTGTGTGAGAGCGCTGCCTGCAATGTCCAGGCAAGCTCAATGGATGACGGATTCCTTCAGCAGCCAGTGTAAGGAGTCTGTGGTTGTGGCTCTCTGTGTCCTGAAAAGTCTCCAGACTTTAAACAGATTACGATAAAAAGCAGGTAACTCAGAAGTGATCAACATTCATGGGTTCATTAAAAACAGAGGTTTGTCAAGTCCCAGGTCTCCAAAAGTTTTTAAAATAGTACTGGTCAAAGGCTTCCAACTAAAATACATTGAGCTGTTTAAAAACTTCTGTAGAAACTGTAAATGAAAAGCAGCGGTTCTGCTCTGTAGGTGCACTACGCCTTGCCCACTTTTTTCCTTAGGTAGATATAAGACACCTTGAGGTACCCAGTGAAATTTGTCCCAAAAAAAGTCAAGTAAAATCGACTGGATTCTCCTTAAAAGTGTTATTGGCGGGTCTAAGCATGCTATTTGGAGGAGGAGAGGTTGTTGATAATCAGTGTGCGTCCCCTGTAGGACATTTTGGGTACCAGCCATTTCCATTTGTCTAAGCAACCTTTATTTTTTCAACTGTCCCTTCCCAGTTTTTTTGCACGGCTGAATCATCTCCCAGGTACATGCCTAGGTATTTAAACCCTCCTTTTTTCCAAAGGAGTCCCCCTGGGAGTTTTGGCACATTAAGAGCCTCACTTTTGTTCCAATTAATTTTTGCAGAGGATATGGAACCGAAGTCTCTAGCAGCCTTCTGTACAATATTGATGTCACTCTGTTCATCTACCATTATTACTATACCCTCAGCATAAGCTGACAGACGGAAGGTGTTCTGGCAACCAGGAATTGAGAGCCCTTTTAGTTCAGTTCGTAGTCTGTTTAAAAACGGTTCTATGGCTAAGGTGTAGAGCATACCTGACAGAGAGCAACCTTGTCTTAGTCCCCTACACACTTTAAAAGGAGTACATAAGCCGCCATTAACCTTCAGCACACTCTCAATGTCACAGTATAAAACCTGCATTTTGTTGATAAAAGTGGAACTAAAACCAAAAGCTTTCAGAGTTTTCCATAGGTAGTTATGTTCTACTCTGTCGAAGGCCTTCTCCTGATCTACAGAGACTAATCCCATATTCAGCCCAAAAAGTTTCGAGACACTTAGAAGGTCTCGAACCAACAAAATGTTGTCAAATATGGACACAGTAGGTCTGATCGGCATGAATTACTCCTTCCAGAATGCTTCTCAGTCTGTTAGCTAAAACTTTAGAGAGTGCTTTATAGTCAGTGCATAATAAGGACACAGGTCTCCAGTTTTTAATGTGACTTAGATCTCCCTTTTTCGGTAGCAATGTGAGGACTGCCCTCCTGCAGCTTAGTGGTAGCAACCCTCTCATTAAGCTATCATTTAGGACCTCCAGCAAGTCTTCTCCCATCACATCCCAGAGTGATTTGTAGAACTCTGCTGGAAGTCCATCTATACCAGGTGCTTTTCCATTCTCCATAGCCTGTAGAGCTTTCAGAAGCTCCTCTGAAGTTATTGCCCCACTAAGTGCTGCATCTAGGTATTGTGGGACTTGTGGCAATCCCCTTAGGAAGATCTGTTCTGTGTCTTGGTCTTCTTTATGCTCACAGGAATATAGCTTTTTGTAAAAACTTACAGCCCTCTCACATATTTCTGCAGTCTCAGATAGTTTTTCTTTTTCGCTGTGAGGGTCTGAATATGGTCCTGTACGTTGTAGATTGTATCCGGGATTGGAGTTCTGTTATTTCATGTTCTGTACTTTTTATGGATTTGTCCAATTCCATTGTGACATTGAGAGTGTACTGTTGGCAAAGTTGTTTGGTTTTTATTTTACCCAGGTCCCACCACTGCTGTAAGGACATAAAACATCTCTTTTCTTCTTTAAAATTGCTCCCAAAAAATGTAAAAGTGTCAATAAAACTTAACAGCGCTGTGTTAAAATGCCAGTATGCACCTTTTGGTTTAATAGAATTTAAAGCCACTAAACATAAAACCAAACTGTGATCTGAAAAACCAACAGAGCTAATAAAACACCTCTTAACTGTGCTTAAATGATGTTTAAAAACAAAAAATCTGTCCAACCTCGCAAGTGACATAGAATTGTTGTGTACATGTTGAGCCCATGTGTACTGTTTCTGGGAGGTATGAAAGGATCTCCAAACATCATTTAACTCATGTTTGTTTAGTATCTGTATTAGCCGAGTGCGGGAAGGTATGTGGGGTTCTATAGGTTACGGTCGCTGTTGTCTGTTGTGCAATTAAAATCTCCACCAACAAATAAAACTTCTTCACTATTACAGGTCTCTACGGTTTTGCATAATTCATCTAAAAACTAGTCTTTCTGTTGGTGAGGTTGGAGCATATACTCCAATAATTCTCAAACTGGGCTTTGACTTTTAACAGTCTACCTTTCACTACCTCCTCTATACTGAAAGAGACTGGCATGAACGTCTTTGAAAATTAAATGGCCGCTCCTCCACTAGTGGAGGTGTTGTGGCTCAGGCAGGAGAGGCCGGCCCATTCCTGTGTCCATTCAACAAGATTCCTATTGTCAGTATGGGTCTCTTGAAGAAAACAAATATCTAATCCTTTCTGCCTCGCTATTTCATACAGCTCTGCTCTGTTTCTGCTATCTCTCACCCCACTGACATTCAAAGATGCTATATGAATGTCCTTCATTAGAAGACAGGAGAGTGTGAATAATAGTAGCAGAGTGTAAAGCCAAAGAGGACTGAAAGAATTACTCATTTCACTGCCACCATTGTTTAACAGGTTGTTTTAACTTGGTCACAATTTTCTTTAACCGGTACACTTCCTTATCTTTGAAGCAGCCTTCACTCATTAACTGCTTTATTTTATCCAACAGTCTTTTTGAATCTGGAAAATATTCACTGATTTTGACCATTCTCATATTTTTTGTTACTTTTAGGAAGTGTTTGATTTCATTTACACTGTACTCTTTACTGACAAAAATTATCCACAGCAGGGATGGGAACACTGGTATCAGATAAAACGTCACTTTCTGCACCGCTTTCAATTTTGACAAGTTCTTTGTCCACGTTTTTTGCGATCTTCATTGCTGCACCCTTCTTATCCTTTTTTCTTTTCGATGGTGTTTTGAAAAAAAAACCTGTTCAGTTTCCATCATTACAGTGTCTGTATTTTCTTCTAGCAGTGAAAATTCGCTAGAAGTACTTTCCTGTGTATTATTTACATCATCAGTGTCGAGCTCTGTGTTATTCTGCTGCACGCTGTGCTCAGCCTGCACAGTAATCCCAGTGCTCCCAGTACTACTCACCCTCTCGCCGGGTACTGGGTCTGTCTCAGTGCTTAACACTTCAGCTGGTTTCTCCACAGGTTTCTCAGTGTTATGACGCGCAGCCGTGGCGCTAACTGATTCCGCTCCTTCAGAGATCGCAGAAATCGCCCCGACCTCACCATCCACTTGAGCAGTCTTTCCCGGCTTAGCTCTCCCCCGCTGCCTGGGGACGCGCGCACCAGGTGCCCAATTTTTCCGCAGCGAAGCACTTCATGGAATCGGTCGATACAAAAATAACGTACTCGAACCATCTATTTTGAAGGTTAATGTGCGCTCCAGCTCGGTGATGTCACTGTTCAGGATCATGTATGTGAACCTTCTAAAGGACACCACATGCTTCACCAGGTCAGGCTTACTCCCTATAGAGATCATTTTTATCGGGAGACGAGCTTGCCGAAGCGTGAGAGCTCCCTCTCTAAAGTCTCGTCTTTAATAAAGGGGGGGTACATTACACAATGTAACTTTTTTGGAAGGGGCTAACAGCAGGAACACCTGGGTAAGTGAACCCCCGATTACGATCCCCTTCACTGCAAGTTTGGTCGCCCTTTCTACGGTGTTCAGAACCAGAACCACCGCGCTGTTCATCCGGGACACCGCCACCACGTTTGCATGCCCGACCACCTCTCCAGCAGCCAGGCTGTACTCCTCCACACCGGCGCCGCGTCAGTGTGTCATACACCCGAGTGCCCTGGGCCGCCATGCTCTCCAGCAAGATGCCGGTGCTGATGCCCAGAGCTTTCTCTAGATCCAGAGAACTCGGTGTTTTGAGATGTTAATTGAAAAAAGCAAAGAGAAAATGAAAAAAAGAGTTGAATGGAAAAAGAAATCTGTCAAAGCGATTAAGCGAAATGTAAGTGCAAAGAAGGGCGACGAGCATGCTCACACGCCACACGCCCATTCACTCCCAGCATGCACTCCACACAGAGAAAGAGAGAGAAAGAAAGAAAGAAAGAAAGAAAGAAAGAAAGAAAAGGAAGGAAGGAAGGAAGGAAGGAAGGAAGGAAAGGAGGAAAGGAAGGAAGGAAGGAAGGAAGGAAGGAAGGAAGGAAGGAAAGGAAGGAAGGAAGGAAGGGAGGAAAGGAAGGAAGGAAGGAAGGAAGGAAGGAAGGAAGGAGGTAAAGAAAGGAAAGGAGGAAAGAAGGAAGGGGGTAAAGAAAGGAAAGGAGGAAAGGAAGGAAGGAGGTAAAGAAAGGAAAGGAGGAAAGGAAGGAAGGAGGTAAAGAAAGGAAAGGAGGAAAGGAAGGAAGGAGGTAAAGAAAGGAAAGGAGGAAAGGAAGGAAGGAGGTAAAGAAAGGAAAGGAGGAAGGAAGGAAGGAAGGAAGGAAGGAAGGAAGGAAGGAAGGACTCCTAGCTCAGTTTGGAACAGGTTTGTCCCTCTCAGTTCCATTGAAGGGAAATTAGGTTGTGTGCTTTAATCTTTTGTAGCAGCAGTTTGGGGAAGAACCACATATGCGTGTGATGGTCAGGGGTGCACATAATTTTGCCTTTCAGATGCTACTTAAGAGTATGTGTTAAACCTCAATATGGACACAGCGTCTCTTTCAAGCCCAACCTCCACTTTCTGTGCTCTGCATTCTGACAGTGGTGAAGAACAAATAAAAAACATGTTTACATCTTAAGATTCTCTTCAGTGTAAAAAATAAGCGATAAAATGCACTTGAAGCTCGTGTCTGCAATAAGCTCTGCATGCATCTTCGGAAATCATTATACAGCATCATGTCCTCCAGAGAAACAATTAGTGCTGAACTTCTGAAGAAAAACAGAGAGGGATTTGCATTTTTTTATAAGCCAGAATTTCAAGAAAACTTTTCCTGTGTTTGATGTCTGTTTTTTTTTTTTATGTCATTCAGGTCAGTAGTGTGGAATGAAGTGAATCAAAAGCTGAATCAACCAAATGAATCAGACATGAGATCAAGTTTAAGAGATTTAGACATATCTTTCTTTGTATCCAGGGTTAAAACATGAGACCAAAAAGCTGAATTTGCTCCTGTTTGGTTGTGTTCAGGAAGGAAGGAAGGAAGGAAGGAAGGAAGGAAGGAGGGAGGGAGGGAGAGAGGGAGGGAAGGAAGGAAGGAAGGAGAAGGAAGGAAGGAAGGAAGGAAGGAAGGAAGGAAGGAAGGAAGGAAGGAAAGGAAAGAAAGAAAGAAAGAAAGAAAGAAAGAAAGAAAGAAAGAAAGAAAGAAAGATAAGAAGGAAGGGAAGAAAGAAAGAAAGAAAGAAAGAAAGAAAGAAAGAAAGAAAGAAAGAAAGAAAGAAAGAAAGAAAGAAAGAAAGAAAGAAGAAAGGAAGGAAGGAAGGAAGGAAGGAAGGAAGAAAGAAAGAAGAAAGAGAAAAGAAAGAAAGAAAGAAAAGAAAGAAAGAAAGAAAGAAAGAAAGAAAGAAAGAAAGAAAGAAAGAAAGAAAAAACAAACAAACAAACGAAAGAAAGAAAGAAAGAAAGAAAAAAAAGAAAGAAAGAAAGAAAGAAAGAAAAAAAAGAAAGAAAGAAGGAAGGAAGGAAGGAAGGAAGGGAAGGAAGGAAGGAAGGAAGAAAGAAAGAAAGAAAGAAAGAAAGAAAGAAAGAAAGAAAGAAGAAAGAAAGAAAGAAAGAAAGAAAGAAAGAAAGAAAGAAAGAGAAAGAAAGAAGGAAGGAAGGAAGGAAGGAAGGAAGGAAGGAAGGAAGGGAAGAAAGAAAGAAAGAAAGAAGAAAGAAAAGAAAGAAAGAAAGAAAGAAAGATAGAAAGAAAGAAAGAAAGAAAGAAAGAAAGAAAGAAGAAGGAAGGGAAGAAGAAAGAAAGAAAGAAAAGAAAGAAAAGAAAGAAAAGAAAGAAAGAAAGAAAGAAAGAAAGAAAGAAAGAAAGAAAGAAAGAATGAACAAACAAACAAACAAAAGAAAGAAAGAAAAGAAAGAAGAAAGAAAGAAAGAAAGAAAGAAAGAAAGAAAGAAGAGAAAGAAAGAAAGAAAGAAAGAAAGAAAGAAGGAAGGAAGGAAGGGAAGAAAGAAGAAAGAAAGAAAGAAGAAAGAAAAGAAAGAAGAAAGAAAGAAAGAAAAGAAAGAAAGAAAGAAAGAAAAGAAAGAATGAACAAACAAACAAACAAAAGAAAGAAAGAAAGAAAGAAAGAAAAAAAAAAGAAAGAAAGAAAGAAAGAAAGAAAGAAAGAAAGAAGGAAGAAGGAAGGAAGGAAGGAAGGAAGGAAGGAAGGAAGGAAGGAAGGAAGGAATGAACAAAAACAAACAAACAAAAGAACGAAAGAAAGAAAGAAAAAAAGAAAGAAAGATGGAAGGAAGGAAGAAGGAAAGAAAGAATGAACAAACAAACAAACAAACAAACAAACAAACAAAAGAACGAAAGAAAGAAAGAAAAAAAGAAAGAAAGAAAGAAAGAAAAGAAAGAAAGAAAGAAAGAAAAAGAAAGAAAGAAAGAAAGGAAAGAAAGAAGGAAGGAAGGAAGGATGCAGGGAAGGAAAGAAAGAACAAGTGAATGAATGAACGAACAAAAAGAAAGAAAGAGAGAGAGAGAGAGAGAGAGGAGAGATGAGAGAGAGAGAGAGAGAGAGCAAAAGAAGAAAGAAAGAAAGAAAGAAAGAAAGAAAGAAAGAAAGAAAGAAAGAAAGAAACGAATGAACAGAAAGAAGCCAAAAATCTGATTCCTGCTGTTGTTGTTGTGTCCTGCTTCAACACTGGTCTTTATCATGTCTCAGGTAATATGGAGCTCCTATGATCTGTAGTGTTTCAGAAGGATTTCTGTTTGTCCCTAGACTTCTAGGAGCGATAGATTCATAGAAAAGTTAGTTTTTTCCACACAAATGTTCGTATCTTCAAAGTAAATGTTGACATCAAACCCATTCTGCTCTCTGAGATGCTCGAGTGCTTGTTCATCTAAAAAGCAGCTCGAATTTCATCTTCACCCAGTAAAATTCTGTGTACGGTTATCCAACCGAGGGGGAAAAACACACGTATAAGACACACTGAAAGCCGACAGACTCGTTTTAGCTCAGCCTCACGGCCTGAACATCGCTCATTTATTCACACTGATTGAAAACATCCCATAATTCCATTTCCATTCCAACAGGACAGATAGAGTCCGAGTCTGTCCAAGTCTTCTTCGCCGCATTTCAATTCCTTAATAGAGGATGAAGGGATTACCGGGGGATTAGGGACGAGTGTGGGAGAAATGAGAACGAGTGTTCCTGTAGAGAAATAAACCAAACCTGCTCACTAGAAAGGACAAAACAATGTGAAAATGAATGTGACAATGTCAAAACATTTCACATTGCCTTTTTTTTTTTTTTTTTTTTTTTTTACTCTTATCATAAACACTTCAGCACCTTACCTGTGCCGCTGAAGCCTCTGCGGATTTCTTTTCTTTTCTTTTTCATTCTCTACACTAACTGATCATTAGCCATAATGAACACATTAGAGCACTTTGTAAGACGTCTCCTGATCTCTGGATACTAGATATAGAGGTTTAACACAATCCCTATGTGTGTGTGTATGTGTGTGTGTGTGTGTGTGTGTGTGTGTATGTGTAGTGGCTCATCAGATTTAACAGGAAGTGGGCATGAATAAATATTTTAGTGTTTAGTGCTGGCTGAACCTGTGATGTCAGACTGTGAGTGACACATGTGGAAAATGTTTGGATTTTTATATAACCTTGTATAAAAGCAGCAGTAGAACCCCGGATGCATCCAAACCCAGGTAACAAACATCACACCTGAGCTGAGATGCTGGTCTCGTCGAGAACCCGAAAGAGACTTCATTTCAAATGCAGAATAATAAAATATAGATGGTGTGTGTGTGTGTGTTTATATATGGTTTGTGTGTGTGTTTTCCTACCTGTTGAAACATGGGCTGTGGAATAGCAAGCGTTTGCTCGCTGAGGCAAAAGAGCAGCAGGAGAGTACACACAACCTTGCTGAGGAAGCAAACGTCTGCTTATTTATTTATTTTTTATTTTTTTTATTTATTTAAACATTTTTCAGCCTCTGTTTAATGGGAGCTATCCGAAAAAGAACGATTTTTGTTTCGGGGGAAATGTTCGCGAGTGAGTCTCATCATCATCATCATCATCATCATCATCATTATGATCATCGACAATCAGTATTGAAAAACATAAAGTATAGCCCGGGTTGCCATAGCAACCGATTCCCAAGGCACACTTCAATAAATGTCAATAGATATTTGGGTCGAAATGACAATGGTGTGGTGCTTCTCAGACCTCCATGATCAGTCTGAAGCACAGAATAAACCCACACAGCCGTCACTCAGATAATGTTCTGAACATGTAAAAACGTGTATGTATATATAACTGAAATAAACAAATAACTGTATGTGACAGTCAAATATTTGGGATCTTTTTTATTCTCGCTCTCGCTGTCTGTGTAATACAGTA